>OX403588.1:5284531-5906972 GCA_948107665.1 Lomographa bimaculata | reverse complement strand
CCAGCCTTTTTCAATCAGGCGCTCTGATAGAATTTGGAAAATAGAATGAGCTCCCGGTCCCCACTGGCCCAGTGTATCAACACCAAAAAAACATTATTTTAGAACATGATCTTTATAACTTATGACGTAAATCTATTAGCCACGAATGCCGCACGATTAGAAGCAGACACAAATAATCAATTTATATTATACAAATAGTAATATGTTCAAAAATTTATATTATTAGAAATTATGTTACATTGCGGAAAATGCTATAAACGGTTAACACTTCCATCAGGGACGTATTTAGGTTGAGATTGATGCTTGATTTTTTTACACCGCACCGCCAAAAGATCTTAGACGTTAATATCATAAATCTCTACCCGTTTTTGAGATAAATGATATAAAGTGACTTATGGATGGACTTATGGATGGATAAAAAGGTGATGCTATAAGGATTCTGTTTTTTTTTCCTTTGAGAAGGTTAGGAATCTTACAAATAAAAACATTAATTTAATTTGAAAGTCACATCAGAAATGCAGGCAAAATTATTTAAAAAGTTTGACTAACAACTAGTTTAATTGCCCCACACTAAGTTCGGTGACTTGTGTTTTGTTAATTAATTGCGCACCCAACTAGAGCCAACGTGCAGTTAAAATGTTGGTATTGCTTCTTAATTATAGATAAAATAATTTATAAATGAAATAAAATTAAACAAAATGTTGTTATTTCTTAAATCACTTCTACGACATAAAATTTAAAACATTTTAATATTTTGACTACTCTTTACTTGTGACTCAGCCCTCTGCTAAGCGCGCACTAAGGCTGCAATCTTGGGATGCCCGAGCGTGAATACGGCCCTGGTTTCCATTACAACTATTTACATACATTTTAAATAAATACATAATTAATATGAGAAATCTCAAGATTCAATCAATTTACTGCTGGTTGAATTATTACTTCAGTCCGTTAAGCCGTACGAATCACGACGTAAGTATGGGACGCTTTTCTTTCTGTGTTTGGCTAGAAACATTGTTTTTAATTAATGTTCGCGATGGATATTTTTTTTAATTTTACTGTTTTATTTCATAATCAACCAGTTTTGTAGTTTCTTTTGAAGTAGTTTCATTAGTTAATCCATCAAAATCATTAATATTGTCGACATTGCATTGACTCTACTTCGAATATACTATTTCGCTTGCCTTTACTTAACATTATATAAAATATTATATATAGAAAGTAATATATATATATATATATATATATATATATATGTATATATTTATAGATTTATAAGCTACATTTAGAATGAGCTTCCACTTTATGAAGCTTGCGCTGTTTGCTGATTCTGGTCTCAGTCACCAGCAGGAAGGTTAAGTCAATCGCTTAATAAGATCGAAGCGCATTCTAATTTATCAAAATTAGTAAGCACCTGTAATTTATTGATTTCTGTATGTTATAATGTTAAGTAATAGAAAATGAAGTAGGAAGCAAAATAGAAGTAGAGTCAAGTAAAGTCGCCTCTAGGTAAAGTCAAGGCAGAGTCACATAGTGTCAAGTAGAACTAGTACAGTTAAGTCAAGGTTTTACTTTACGTAGTTCAGTTAAGATTACTACAAATAATAAATGCATAGCTTTTTTTCCAAAAGTGTAAGGTTTCCAGCGGGTGAGAGACAATTTTAGAAACTCAACAAGTTTCTAAAATTGTTTATAAAATCTGCGGTAATCCTCTAATGCCACAATAAACTATTTTGGAGGAGAAAGAGTTTCAACTCATTCACTATATTTATTGAATGTAAAAGCGAATTGTTTAAGGAATATAGTTCATAAATAATTCATAATAACAAATTGATAAAAGTAAATTCATGACGGGCATTTCCTTTCTACTAGAAAAAATGGCTTAACAAGGCGTGGCTAAAAGTTTGCTAGGCTATAAATATTTAAGGTATTTTAGTGTAATTTCCTTAAATTTTTAATGATAAAGCTAAAGATAAAGCTTAATTAGATAAAGCTTTATTTATATATTTTCTTTATTCTAATTTATGTATATCATCTAGCCGATTCTAGATATTCATATATGTTACTGTAATTCTAGGTTTCCTAACCTCCTTTTTATTGTAACCTTCATTTATTGCACGCCTATATATCTCCTGAAATAGGCAGGACGACTGGTAGATAATGTTGTAGGATTAAGTAATCCTATGTACTTAGAATTTGTGCATAAATCTAAAATAAATAAATAAAAATAATTTATTTGGTAAGTCACAGACAGAATAAACAATACCACCACGAAAACAACATGCTTTTTAAAGCATTTTTTTACGATTGGTGTTCCGCAACTGACTTCTTAACTGACGCTGACAGCTAGCGCATCGGTCAACCGCAAGCACGTATATTTATCTCGTCCTCTTCTCCTGCTGGTGAATTCGTTATTAAGGAACATTAATCTCATGCGCTATGAATTGGTAACATAGTCTTTGGTTCAAGTGGACGATTGATTTATTGATATATATATATCTATCTAAATTGATGGATAATTAATAATTTATGGTTTTCAGATAATGGATATTAAGAATGTAATACTGGTCTTATTTATTTGCATCCAGCTAGCTTACGGGAGACTTCCAGGTTACGTTTTATTTTTACAAGCTTTTATTTAACTTGCAATGTATGTATGTATATAACAATGTTTATTCAGGTGGAATCTTGCAACTCAATTTTGAAACAGATGTCTTCAACCGATTGAGCTGAAATTTTGTATTAACCTTTAGTTTGGATAACAACGCATGGTTAGCAGTGTGACGTCATTTTAAATTCAACAAGGCGGAACACCCAAAATGGCGGACAAGTTATTTTTAATGCACTCGTAGGAGTCTATACTTAAACTATACTATACTTAAACTTAGAACAATGATTTAGTATATGCAACGAAGTTAAATGGCCTTATCTGGCTTAGAATATCCTCAGAGAGGGAGAAAAGGAGAGCAAATGTTTCTATGTTCTAACTTAAGTCTTTATAAAAATAAATATAAAAGTCGAGGTTAAATCGTGAGTCAAGCCGTTTCATTTATATAAAGTACTAGCGATCCGCCCCGGCTTCGCCCGGGTGTGATAAATGAAGAACCGCTGGACTGATTTTGTGCAAACTTCACATAAACCATCTACTAAATAGTCCGAACAAAGCCTAAACATTTGGTTTTGATTTATATATATATACATAATTTATTAAAATATTTGCAATTGAAAATTATAACGTCGTCACTGACAAATATTTCCAAAATGCAACAAAATTAATGTTTCAAATTTTTTTGCAGATGGTAGTTTTGCTAAATGTAGTAAAAAAGACCCGGAAATAACACAATGTCTAAGTCAAGGACTAGAAGCCTTTAGACCAAACCTTGCAAAGGGCATTCCTGAAATTGACCTGCCTCCTTTGGATCCGTTTAGGATTGAGACTGTGGACATAGATTCTAAGACATGGGTGCCCGGATTTAAACTAAAAGGTGTACTCAGAAACGTAGTAGTTAAAGGGATAAGTGGTTTTACGATTACCAGCTTGGAGTGAGTATTTATATTTTTAACCGACTTCAAAAAAGGGTGAGGTTCTATATTAGACTTATTCTATTTTTTTTTTTATGTATGTTCACCGATTTCTCCCCCATTTGTGGACCGATTTTCCAAATTCTTTTTAAGCTATTGCATAGCTTCTATCGCGGGCCTTGAGCGTGGAGACCGAATCCAGAAATTCCGTAACGAAAATAACCTAACACCCCCCACTCCGACCGGCACAGCGGTGATACTTTTTAGTTTTGCCATCTATCGATGAATAGTAGAACTTTTAATGACTTTTTGAAATATCACGCTTGTCTCTTTAGTTCAGCAACTCGCTTCTAGGTGGCAGGAAAAAAAATACTGCATAAATAAAATAAATAAATAATTATAATTGCATAAGTTGATAAAAATGCTATGCAATAGCTTTACCGCGGCAGTCCCCGAGTGCCACACTTCTTTTTTTTGTTTGGTAGATTATACTTCAGAGGTGGTCCCATATACATTTTATCGAAATCAATCAAGCCAAAACCAAAATATAAGCGGTGAAGTCGGTTTTTTAAGCTTTGCTTACCTTTAAATTATATTTGGTACATGAGCGAATAACAAATCAGGCTTAGGTATCTATTTTTCCACTAAAGAGTAGTAAACTGCGTATATTAATAATATTAATAATATGTTGAAGATAAAACGTTACAATCTCATAGCTAAATAAAACCTTAAATAAATAACTTGTGTATACTATGTAAAATTAGAAGATTCTAACACTATAGGATTTCACCTCCGATATAATATTAGATAGATAACATACTTGCTTATACCCTATATTACAGGGTGAATGTCTTAAGTTTCTAAGTTTAGTGTTATGTAAGTACATAAATAAATGAGAATACAACGACTTTTTTCACTGTAGATAATACAAAGATAAACAAAAAAACTTGCAAAACAAGAATTATTAATCGAGCGATACGAGATCTCAAAGTGAGCTTCAGATTGTTCAGCACTTTGACTGTCCGTCTGTCAGAGGCATTTAGCGTCTAAACTATACATGCGAAACAATTTAAATATTCAGAGAATATTTAAAGCTATGCCCCGAAATAAATGGCCGTCAAAATTAAAATGTTAAGGGGGCACACGTACCTAAGTGGGGAGCAAAATATTTTCTTAAGTTTTTATCGTTGTTGGTATCGTTGATATTTGCAAGTAGAGTATGAAACTGGTGTATAAAGCTATGTTGGAAAATAATAATTTGGTAGGCCACTGTTTTTAGACCTATTTTGTCCCGGGAACACTAAACTTACGTATATCCTGTACTTGAACAACATATACAAAATCAAACAATTATTGATAAAAATAAGTTATAAGCAATTCACACTAGAAGCTCCACACTAAGTTCGAAGATTTGAGCCGTGGTTGCGAGAAATGTTCACATCACACACACAATCACATCCAGAACCAGAAATACAGATTTTCCTTAGAGATAAAACTTACGTTCCTACCGGGAATCGAACGCATGACACTCGCTGTAACCAACTTCGCAGTTTGGATAGGCTCAGGATAAAGTGGTAGTGAACGTGGTTTTTAGTTTAATATTATCTTTGCAGTATCATTTTCGTCAAGCATGAAATAATATTGAACTTGGTAATTCCAAGAGTTGAAGTCACCGGCACGTACAATAGCAATGGCGCAAGAGCATTTTTCATGGCTTTAGAGAGCACGGGAAAATTTACAGCGATATTCAGTACGTAAATATTTAAATGTATTATTTTTTAAACTGTTTTTTTATGCTCAAAAGGCAAGCATTTGGACACTATCTCACCTGATGGAAAGTGTAGATTCGACGGAAGATATCGCATGCTTACCTAGAAGATACCTATTTACTCTTGACTTGAAGACTCTCAGATTATACCGTTCGGGGAACAAAGACGAGGGTAATGAGTTCCACTCCCTCGCTGTACTAATGACAAATGTAGAAGCGAAACGCTTCATCCTTCAAACTGTAGGATAAGTTGGTAGAAGGTCTAATTTTGTGATATCTCGGAGTTGCAACTTGATGATATGCATTTTTACCTATATCAGAACGCAAGACCTCTGATTCTTAATAAATAACTATTGGTTGAGACTAAATTGTTATTCTATTCTTAGTGCACTTTAGCTACTCAAGATAAAGTCAAGAGATTGGCTTAATTTAAAACAAAAAAGTGTTCAACGTATATAGTTATTTATAGTCATAAACATAAACGTTTTTACAAACTAAGTTCGATGACTTGTGTCGTGGGTGCCGGAAACATGCACATCACACAAACAATCACAACCTGAACCAGGAACACAAATTTTCCCAGGGGAGAAAACTTGTGTTCCCACCGGGAATTGAAACCGATATTGCTTAGAAGGCTAACCCACACCCAACTAAGCCAACGGGCAGTTCAAGTGAAGCAGTAATACTCTGTGTAACTAAAACTTGTTGTATCCATAATTTATGTTGTATACGGCTTGAAACACGTAGAAAATGTCGACTTATGAGTTACGCGCCGAGGCCCGAGCCGCTCGCCTCTGCGTATCGCGCGTCTGACTCAACCTGATGAAGTACAACAAATTAGTCCGAAACTAGTCGACTACAAAGTAAGTTTCGACATTTTTTACGTGTTTCAAGCCGTATACAACATAAATTATGTGTAATACTCACGATAGTTTGAATTTTCATATTGTTGTATCCACTTTAACTAACGTATGGTAATAAATAAATAAAATAATATCACTTAGAAAAGTGCTTGTGTTTATTTTTTAACCGACACAAAATAAGGAAGAGGTACTCAATTCGGCTGTATTTTTCATAACTTCTTTCTGGGTGAACCGATTTTGATGCATCATTATTTTTTTTGGGAGCTGGTGCTTCCCTTGCGGTCCCATTGAAATTTGATCAAGATCTAATCTCAAGTTTTTGAGATATCGTCAATATATTGTTTGATACGTATTTAATTCATTTTATTTGATCAAGAGATCGGAAGATAAAGCGGTGAAGTCGGTTTTTTAAAGCTTTGCTTGCATTTAATATGAAGTAATACTAAATGCGTGTCATGTTTGTCAGCTACTAAAAATTACTGTACAAAGAAAGTATCTAAAACTTTCAACAGTGCATGGTTTTCTGTATCCACAGATGACGTCACAGCCACGTTACAACTTCGGGGTTTAGTTGAAAAGATTAATGATTTGGATCACTTAAAAATACCTTACGTAAAACTGAAGATTAACTTTGGCCCCGATTTTGATATCGACCTCGAACCAGATAGCTCAGGTCATCCTAGTAAGTAAATATAAAATTTTTTACTATATTGTTATTTATATATCGTTATTATTATTATGTTTATTATACCGTATAAGATGGTATAAGGAATAATATTATAAATCCGAAAGTTTGTGTGTGAGTGTGTAAGTATGTTTGTTCCCTCTTCACGCTTTAACAGCTGAACGGATTTGAATGAAATTTGGAATGTACATAGATTATACCTAGGATTAACACATAGGCTACTTATTAGCTTGATAATAGCGGGCAAAGCCGTGGGGCAAGGCTAGTAAGGAATAAACGGTAGGTATCAAATCATCTAGCCAAAATATCATTACCTACTTAGAATTGTGATTTCTTATTCCAAAACAGGCGTAACGGGCTCACCTGATGGAAAGCGACGATGCGGTCGAAGATCTCCATCTTCGAACGCATCGTCGCTTTGGCCCGCTAGCTCAGACGTACACAGTAGAAGGCAGGGCGTTCCATTCTTTGATAGTTCTTATAATGAAAGTGGAAGCGAAATGCTTGGTGCTTATGGTCGGTATTTTTACCATTAGAGTATGCCGCGTTCCCGTCTGCCTAGATGTTCGGTAGTGGAACGGTGATGTGGGAATAAGATCATGTAATTCCTTTAAGTGATTAGTGCTTTGCCGCGCAGGATTTTGACCTATATAAGTAAAAAACTTTGGGTGGCACTGAATCTAATGGGCAAGCGTAACGTTTACCATCAGACGAGTGACTTTCTCGTCTCCTCTCTCAATTACATAAAAAAAACTACTCAATAAATACAAACAAAACTTCAACAAACTACTACCAGTTTATAGCGTTCGAAACGCAAAATTCTTTAATTTTTTTTTTTTTTTTTATTTGTGACAGGCTAGTGTTTGACCTAGAGGTGAGATAGATCTCACCTGATGGTAAGTGACGATGTGATCGAAGCTGGTAAACACACTAGACCTGGAATACGCAGGCTCTCAAGGATAACTGCCGGAACACCGTATTTGGCTTGGCGGCAGACTTTCAACTTGATGGTGGTAAGCTACTTTGGTAGCAAGCCAGGCGAGCAACTCACAAAATGCTCTACCACCTCTAAATATATTATTACATTAAGTGATTAAAAAAAATGTGTTTGGTAAGTTAATAAGTTTTAAAATTTTGCAGTATTTTTAATTGTCATTTGCTTGTTTACAGCGAAAATGTTAACTGATATGCTCAAAAAGGTCTCGAAGCAGATACTGGTAAAGATCGTGAATACGTCAATAAACAACGAGCTTGCGCCTACGATCAAGAACTACATAAACACACTATCAAGGGAAATTCCCTTACAAGATCTGCTCATCGATTAATAAGCTTGCGTTTGATGATAAAATTAATAATTACTTAAAATAAAAAATGAAAAAAATAAGTAAAATAATAATTGTTATTTTTTATTTTTTACATTTTATTTACAAACTTTTTACAATAATTAATTATATTAATAACTAGGTGTCCCGGCGACCTTCGTTCCGCCTAACAGTCAATGAATGTGCATATTTAGGAAGCCATACCCGGCATGCGTTACAATGTCACGTGACTATATTATTACAACCTTCATGTTTATGTTTGCCTACTACTTTACCAAATCCGAGTGACGTATGAGAAAATGGAAAGCATGTCGAAATGTAAAAAAAAAATTTAAAGAAATGTACGTACTTAAAAAGTATCCTATGTCCTTCTCCTGGCTCTAAACTACCTCCCTGCCAATTTTCAGCTAAATCGGTTCAGCCGTTCTTGAATTATAAGTGGAGTAACTAACACGACTTTCTTTTATATATATAGATATTATTATTGAAATATCTTTTGTATCTCTATAAAACGTAAACAAAATTGAAAATTCAATATTCAAAATCGTTTATTCAAATGCGCCTCAAGGCCCATGGCACGAGGCATCTCTTTTTTTTTGCTAGATATGTAAGCATTTGGCCGCTATGAGATGGAAAGTGATGATGCGGCCGAAGATGAAGCATGCTTACCTAGAAGATACCTATTCACTCTAGACTTGAAGACTCCCAGATT
The DNA here is from genome assembly GCA_948107665.1 of Lomographa bimaculata. Taxonomy (NCBI): domain Eukaryota; kingdom Metazoa; phylum Arthropoda; class Insecta; order Lepidoptera; family Geometridae; genus Lomographa; species Lomographa bimaculata. The sequence continues at coordinate 5,898,103 of OX403588.1, read as the reverse complement.
ATACTGTTCAAGGAACAAAGACGCGGGCAGCGAGTTCCACTCTTTCGCTGTACGGATGATAAATGTAGAAGCAAAACGATTCGAGCGGAAGTTAATGCTACTAACTACTGCTCGATGGCTTATTAGGGTGGCGTTCGCCTTCTAAGCAGAGGTATCGGGTTCGAATCCCGGCGGTAACACAAGTTTTCTCCCCAAGGAAAATGTATGTTTCTGGTTCTGGTTGTGATTGTGTGTGTGATGTGAATGTTTTCGGCACCCACGATACAAGTCATCGAACTTAGCATTATGTTTATTAATGTATACTGTACACCTCCAGCGACCTTAATTTTAACAACAATATCTGTCCATCGAAAGGTTTTCTGGCAGAAATCCAGCTATAAGTCCGTATTTCTTTTGGTAAACCATAAAGGATTTTGTATTATATTAATATAATAAATTAACTAAATAATAAAATGTTAAATTACAAGTTGCGATAGACAACGAATCCTACTAATATTATAAATCCGAAAGTTTGTGTGTAAGTGTGTAAGTATGTTTGTTCCCTCTTCACGCTTTTATGGGAAAACGGATTTGGATGAAATTTGGAATGTACATAGATTATACATAGGATTAACACATAGGATACTTTTTAACTTATTAATAGCGGGCGAAGCCGCGGGGCACGGCTAGTATTCTATATAATATCACGTGCGCAACTCTATTAGAGCCTTTACAATTAATATCATGTACTCAAAACATTCATGAAAATTGTTAAAAACGTATTATATTGTATTGTTACGGCTTTATCACCAATTTTCCGTCTATGCAACTTTTGAAGTCACGATTAAGCAACTGTGGATAATCAATACAAACTGTTATTCACAGATTACATAATAGTTCAGGAATTATCTCCAAGTAATTTAAATGAATTGGTTACAACTTGGTTACTACAGCACCTGGTAGCAATTAGGTGCCTATAAAAAGAAATAGAAATAGAAAAATCATTTATTGCTAAATATTTAAAACAATCATTTATGGTACACAAAAAACATGAAAGATTTATTTGGCAATTGGAATATGTTCAGCGCTAAGATTGCACAAACTAAGGGTTTGTGCAGGGCTGGTTTTCAGCATATCCCATTCATCGAACTCAGGTGTTACTCGAAAATAATGTAAGGTAGTCCTTTAACAACTTGTATAAGGTTCATTTTGCTAAAATTTTCATTTAACGCTAAACGCAGCTAGTTTAATAAATAGGGACATATAGAAAGAAAGAAAGAAAGAAAACACATCTATTTGGCACAATAAAAAAATTAAAATAACAATTAACTTAAAAAACTAATATTAAAAATACAGTTTTTTAATCATTATTGTGAGTTTTTTGTATGCTAAAAAGGTTTAACTCAGCTTTTTGCTGAGCAGATAACTCGACACTGATTTTCAGTTAAACCTGAACTTCCCGCTTAGTTCAGGTTTAACTGAAAATCAGTGTCGAGTTATCTGCTCAGCAAAAAGCTGAGTTAAACTTTTTTAGCATACAGCATAAAAATAATTGAAAAAATAAATAGAATCTTAACTTAAAATTAATAGAAAAAAAACATACGCAATTTTTTTACACGACGAACGAATATCAAATTGACATAACCTTGAGACCTTTCTTTTTAAATGCTACTCGTATTTAGAGAAGCATTTGAACATCATCTCAATAGAAAGTGAAGATACGGCCGAAGATCTAGCATGCTTGCCTAGAAGATACCTATGACAGTTTTGACTTGAAGACTCCCAGATTATATAGTCCAGGAAACAAAAACGCGGGGAATAAGTTCCACCTCTAGCCAACCCATCTCATTATTTAAAATCGGTATATCACTTTAATTACATTCATATATTATATTACTAGTTGAGCCCCGCGGCTTCGCCCGCTGATGATGATGATGATTAAAGTAACATGTGTTATTCCGAAACCTAAACTATCTACATTCTAAATTCCATCAAAATCGGTTAGTTCGTTACGGCGATACGTGGTAACAAACATTCACACACACACACACACAAACTTTCGCATTCATAATATTAGCAGGATAATAAGAGTGATAAAGCGATTTTAAATAATCGCAGTTCAAAAATAATATAATTTTAAACGTGTACGATAAAAACGAAGCAATATATTTAATCAATGTTGCCGTAAATGCAACGATTGCGAGTTTTAAGGGTTCCCAGCGCCATCTAGTTATGCACGCTAGAAGTAACTTTAGGCGGGAAGTTCAATAACTACAAACCCAAATTCCATCAACAACATAACATGTACAAAAATGTACAAGTTTCACAATGCAGTTTTTCTGCCGTAAAAAGTTGTGAAACTGAATTTAAACCAGGTCGGTTAATCCAGTGCTCTACCTATGGGAGTAGCTTTTCAACCACTTTGTCATAAATAAATACCTTGTTAGTTTAGTCTTTGCCTGATACTTAGCTAACGACATTTTATAGTAACCATATCAATATTGCAATTGAATTTAAAATCAAAATATCAATGGTCATTGGACGTCTAAGAAACTGTATTATCTGCACTGATATTATAAATGTTATAAATATATATAAACTGTGTTTTTTTATGCTGTATAGACAAACATGTGACCACTATCTCAGCTGATGGAAAGTGATGATGCGTCCTAAGATGTGACATGTTTGTCGAGAAGATACCTATTCACTCATGACTTCAAGACTTCCAAATCATACCCCTCGGGAAACAAAGACGCAGGTAATGAGTTCCACTCTTTTGCTGTACGGATGATGTATATATGCCGAACGTAGAAGCGAAACATTTTGTATCCATTTATAGTTTACGTATAAATGGCTTTGACGGTTTGTCTTGTTGTTAGATGGTAAAAGGGGCAAGGTGGAACTCATGTAATTCCTGCGCACTCTCTACAAAATGTAGACGATGGAATGCTTGCGGAAATACGTCAACGACTGAAACTCTGCAATTTGGACTCGACTAGATTATCATCGCCAATGAGTCTTTTTGCTCGCCGGTCGATAGATTCAAGAGCTTCAAGGTGGTACTTAGTGGATCCATATGGCCGCAGTACTCCATACAAGATCGGACTTGGGTTTAACATAAATTAAGACAGTAATTACAGATACATATTATATAATATATGAAGTTCTACTATTTATGTATTATTTTTATTTGTATGTAAGTAATGTTTAAATTGTTTATAATGCATGTGTAGCGTAATTCATTAGAGAACATCACCGACCGCAAAAAATGTCTATTATTACTATCCTGTCCATCCAAAGGTTGCCTGTAAGAGATTGCTTTATGTGATAAGGCCGCCCATTGAACAACAATTATTATTTTTAGATTTTGTGTTATTAACATGTTACTTAACTATCTTATTGGTGTTCAATAAAGAAGTATTGTATTGTATTGTATTGTATTGTAAGAAGCTGCCCCGGTGTGAAGTGCTGCCTAACGAAGATACCCAGTTTCTTAGCTGCTAGCTGAGCTGAGGCTTCGATTTGAGGTAGCGAAGTTAAGGTTCGACGACAAGAAAACGCCAAGAAGCTCGTGTTTATTTGCTATAAGTAATTCGCCTGAGGTTGAAAGTCATCGACATAGCTCAAATGATTAGCAAGCTGAAGTGGCAGAGAGCTGGTCACATATGCCGCAGTACTTACAACCGTTGGAGTTGACGAGTTCTGGAGCGGAGACCGCGAATCGGTAACCGTATCATGGGACGCCCTGTGTTACCTTTATTTTATGTATTATATACGACTAGCCGTACCCCGCGGAATCGCCCGTATCAAGTTAAAAAGTAGCCTATGTGTTAATCCTAGGTATCAGCTTTGTACCTACATTCCAAATTTCATCCAAATTTAGCCGTTATAGCGTGAAGAAGGAATAAACATACTTAACACAAAGTTTCGGATTTATAATATAAATATGATATATTTAATGGTCCTGCTTTATAAACGTGCAAAGTGAAACAAAATACCCGATAGCCATATAAGCTTAACTGCGCATAATAACATTATAAACATACGCATTTCCGGACAATTAAATCATGTAGGTACGACTAAGGAATAAAAATTAGGGAATATGAATCCAAGATATACGTATTACAGTTCATTTTCCCTCATTTTTGGTATTCAAAAAGATGTGAAAGACAACTTTGTTAACCTTAGACTTTAGCAAAACCTTCACCCTTTATTTTGTGAAAGGCAAAAATTATGCTGTATGGACAACTTTTTGAGAGAATGTTTATACAGTAACATAAGCTATTTTCCCTTGGACCATCGGGTATAGGTACCTGCTGTATAATCTGTCCCCGAATTAATTGCACGATTAAATACATAGGTAAGTCCAAAAACATGAATTAAATGCTTTGATTTCTAAAACTTAAAACGCTTGGTGGTAAGCTTGTAAGAATTAAATGGCTTGTACACACTGGATGGATATGGTACGAACGGATTTAGCGCGGAAACGCGGTTCGCCTCCCGTTTAGTGGTGCCTGCGTTTTTGTTTCTAGTTTTGGGTGTGATGTGAATATTTCCGGCACCCACCATACGAGTCATTGAACTTAATGTGGTGGTCGAGAGTGGGAAAGCGTTTTTTTGTAGTTTTGTAAACTATCTTTTTTTTTCTTTTAATTTTGGCTTTGTAATCTTGTGCATTTAGTTAGTGTCAAGTTATAATATATATTAAGTGTTTTTCATATTAAAAGTCTAGTAAAAGAAGTAAAGTCTAGTAGTCAAAGTCAAGTAAAAGAGTCAAGGTCCAGTCATAGTCTAGTCATGCCATAGTAAAGTGGTAAAAACGTTACTAGATTCTTAAGAGATTCTCAACTTCGTTTTTCAAATTTGTATGACTTGCCTACACTTATGCACGTTTACTAAGCATAAACAGTTAATACTCCACCATCATTACACATTAACACTAGAAGAATCAAAGGTTTTGGAAAATTATAAAAAATTAACAACGCCATTTTTCACTTTTGAGGCAAAACTCCACTTTTATATTTTAATTTATGAAAAGAAGGCAACTTGATTTTTGAACGTATCATGATGGCAAGTCTTAAATCAATGTTTAAAAAATACCAAGTACTTATATATCTTTATATATATTATTATTCTGTACGTGTGTATGTGACTAAACTCCTCCTAAACGGCTGGACCGATTTTGATGTTTTTTTTGTGTGTGTTAAGGTGGATTCAAAAATGGTTTAGATTCAAGCAGAATAAATAATAATTCACGAAAAAAATAATAAAACAAATACTTTCTCATGGATAGGAATACGCGTCACTCGGATTTGGTACTAGGCAAGCATAACATTCTATACATAGTATTGCAATGCATGCTGGGTATAGATAGTATCTTATGTATACAAATCTCATGTTACGGTGTTTTTGGTCAAAATCCACCGAAACGGCACGACCGATTTTTTTTTGTATATTTGGTAGCTATGAGACTAGACCCTTAAGTATTTTTCACCCTCCTACCCCCATTTTTTATCATGATTTTAGTAGTTTTTTATGAACAATATCCAAAAAGTTTTTAGTATGGTATTAAAGTACTAGGCGACAATAAACGTGAAAGAGGTTAAAACACTTTTTTAAACGTGGTATTGTAACGCACGCCGGGCTTGTAATATATAGAAAAGACGCACCGTCTGGCAACTCCGACAAGTAAACAGCGTCGACGCCTGCGCTCTGCCTACTGAAGCCTTTTATTATTTTCCAAAAGATTTCCTCGTCTGAATGTGTACAAATACGTGGTTGCTCAAGGGTAGAGCACATTCATTCGAGATCGTTACCATAACAAGGACCGCCCAATCTCTCAACTTTCTACGAGAAAAATCTTTAAAGCTTTTCTGGAAGTCAGTAAATCTATGATATAAGGATTAATTATTACAGAAGTCTGTGTTGTACGAGATTCGGCTAAATCATGAAGACTTACATCATTGTTGTATACATCGCGCTGGCTTATGGCAGAAGTATTCGTGAGTTCCGTTTAATTTACTTTGTTTACCTGTAATGAAACTCCTTTCCTGAACTAGTGTTTACTGATAACTACAACCTGGGAGTTATCAAGTCAAAGTTTTATACATAGGCGATTTCTAGGCAACCGTGCTCCGTCGTTGTTAGATGATAGTGAGATAGTGATAAAATAAGTCCAGTGTAATTACAGTCAAACGAGCAATTCTTGTATATATATGTGAAATCAGGATCATAGAGTAACTTTGTATACTGGGAAATCAGAACCTCGGAAACGGCTTTTTTTTTTTTTTTTTTTTTTTATTTGTGACAGGCTAGTGTTTGACCACTATCTCACCTGATGGTAAGTGACGATGTGATCGAAGCTGGTAAATACACTAGACCTGGAATACGCAGGCTCTCAAGGATAACTGCCGGAACACCGTATTTGGCTTGGCGGCAGACTTTCAACTTGATGGTGGTAAGCTACTTTGGTAGCAAGCCAGGCGAGCAACTCACAAAATGCTCTACCACCTCTCAAATGTCACCTGATTAGCACCACCCGGGGACCACGTGTAGGGAGTCAGACTTAAGGGGTATCCTCCTACGGACGTGGGTGACTCAGCCCCAAAAACTGCTCTAACGAATTCATGAAATTTAGTAAGCAGGGGGTTTCGGGGGCGATAAATCAATTTAGCTAGGTTTCATTCTTAGAAAACGTCATTTACTATAAAAAAAAACCGAGCAAAGCTAGGTCATCTGGGTACTAGAATCTAATAGAACATAAAAAATATTCTAGATTCTGCTGAATCTAAAGTATTTTTTCAAGATGATGAAAATATGTAGAAAGTGTAAGAGTCTTTTACCCGACGGCGCGACGCAAGGGATATGTGTAATGTGTTTATCACCCTATGTATGTAGGAATATATGTTTGTTACTTGGGTGTTCTAGAGACCAAATGCCTGGGCCGATTTTTATAATTCTTAGTTTTGCGAGTGTCACTTTTTTGTTACAGCGAACTATATTCCCCAGTGCAAAACAAATGACCCAGATATATCAAAATGTATCATCGATGGTGTGGAAACAATGAGATCTAGACTGAAAACTGGTATCCCGGAATTGAACTTTCCAGCTTTGGACCCGTTTACCATAGACAAATTTATAGTTGACTCGTCCATTGCAGTCGGAAAAGTAAAAGCAACTGTAAGGAATGTAACAGCTTATGGAGGAGGCGATTTTAAAATTAAGGATTTGAAGTAAGTTTTTTAGTCTACTTTCCTCATATTCTTGGCTATATTAGAGTATAATGTACTCATACGGTTCTTTGCTATGAAAAATACGTAGATTTTTTTCTATGACAAGGTTTTTTTTAGTTTCATCTGTCTCGTTATCTGCTAGACTGTAATGAAATGTTGCAAACTAAATTAGTCCCACTGTCCGATGTCCTATTGGACTCAAATTTGGTGTACGTATCTTCGGTGGCAATGTTACGATATGGAGCTGGTCTGATGATAGACGGAAGATGGCCATAGAAACTTCTGAACTAATCAAGATAAACCTATAGGCATATTTTGTTGCGCGTCTACATTCAATGCAGCGGGTATCGGGTTCGATTTGGGAACATAAGTTTACACAAGGAAATTTGTGTTTCTAGTTCTGGGTGTGATTTTGTGTGTCATGTAAATGTTGCCCGGAACCTACGATACAAATATTCGAACTTAGTTGTGATAGTGAGTGTAAAAGCGTGTATCAGTTATTAAATTTTGTAAAAAGCTATAAAAATTGTATATATTTTTTTATATTCTTTCAAATCTATGACTTACCAAAAAAAGGAGGAAGTACTCAATTCGACTGTATTTTTTTTTGTGTGTTACCTCATAACTTCTTTCAACGTGAACCGATTTTGTTTTTTTTGTTTGGACGCTGCACTGTTGCTTTTCTGTTGGTCCCAATTTAAATTTTATCAAGATCTGAACAGTAGTATTTGAGTTATCGTCAATAATGCGTGTTTAACTAGGTTCAATAATCTGATCAAGGTTCCGAATATAAAGCGGTGATGTCGATTTTTTTAAGCTTTGCTTGCGTTTATTTATAACTATACGCATAATATGTATGAAAGCATGTGATACATTGATTATTGACATTATGTCAAGTTCGTGGTTTCCTGCATATACTGTACAATGTACAGTACTCGGCAGTAAATAATGCATACCTAGCTGAAGAGGTGCTGTACAGTACCTATAATAAAAATAACGCTCATGGAGCTAAACAGGGACTGTAAAAAAACCCATTGTCGTCTCTGTCACTCATTAAGTACATTTAGTGTCATTTTGTCGCTTTCCGCAGAGATTGTAGCGCGGTGCATGAGCATTATTTACCGCCGGGTACTGTAAATCATTTACAAAGAACACATTTGTCATTTTCAGAATTGAATTAGATGGCAAATATGCACTCACAGCGAAGCTGGTGTTCCCTCGTCTGGATGTGACAGCGTACTACAACACCCGAGGCTCGAGGGCTCTCTTCATAGTGCCCATCAATCTCATCGCAAAGTTCAAGGGATCTTTCAGTACGTTTTTAAGCTACCATGGTCTCTTTCACTATCATACATCATCACATAAATCGGCTACCGCAATCCTTACTTTTATAATATTATAAATGCGAAAGTAACTCTGTCTGTCTGTCTGTTACGCTTTCACGCTAAAACTACTGAACCGATTTAAACGAAATTTGGTACACAGATAGTCTAGAGCCTGAGAAAGGACATAGGCTACTTTTTAACCCCGAATTCTGGCTGGTCCGGGACTTACGCGGGCAAAGCCGCGGGGCGCAGCTAGTTACTTATAATTCAGCGGTATTTACTTAACTGGACATACTTGTTAATTCTTTGAATATCGCAATTTCCACTATTATGAATTAATAAACTTGAAATATTGTATAAACTTAACATTGGCTAAATGCAAAAAAATCTGCCAAGCCAATAACAAATAAACAATATACATAAACATTACTTTCTGTTTTCAGATGACGTAGAAGTTGTGGTAAAGTGCAACGCAGCACCGATCAAGATCGATAATGTGGAGTATCTTCACCTGAACAGTATGACGTCGAAGGTTACCATCGGGAAGGCGGAGCTGGACATCAATGCTGACAACTCTGAAGCAGGTAAAATAACAATAGAGTTTTTATGCTATCAGAAAGGAAACAATTAAGTACTAGTGGGTAGTAGATTGTAAGCGACACGTCCGATATATACATTTGCAATGGTACCAAAAAAATTGAATAACAAAGTTCGGCGTGGAACTGCAACTCTTTTCTCGACTCATAATATATAAGCAAATTACTCTCTTATTTGAACACTTTGTCATTAGAAATTTTATGTAATAAAAATGCAAAGTAAATACAAAATAGCAATACGCATGCTATTGGCTAGACTGTTTCGTGACGTCTGCAGTGTCCAGATTTTTAATGTCAGTGATTGGTCAACATGAATAGGTTGTCCGTGGACATCACAGAAAATAAGTCTAATTTTTTTGATGAAAGATTGTTTCCCTGGCAATGTATAAAATTTTATAAAATCATAATAATTTAAACGCAACCTAAACTTAAAAAACCTACTTCACGCCTTATTTTCGGAAAATGAACTAAATACGCATTATTGAGGTTAACTCAAAAATAACTGGTTAGATCTTGATCAATTTATCAATTTTGAATGGGACCACATGGGAAGCACCAGCTTTCAAATAAAAAAAGAATCATCAAAATTTGTTTACCTAGAAAGAAGTACACACAGTCATACATACAGTCGACATGAGAACCTCCTTCTTTTTTGAAGACGGTTAAAAAAAGCATATTACTTTTTTGTGCTGGTTGTATATATTATATCTCATACAAGTTTTTTTTTCCAGTTCGATTAGCAGCAAAGAGTCTCCCAAGTCCTCATTTCTACCTGCGGGTGCTGAGCCCAGTGATCGACGAGATGTCTTCGTCCGTTGCGTATAGATACATTAACAAAATTCTATCTGTCGTACCTATAAATGACGTGTTAATCCGATAATAAAAGTGTTAAAGAAAGTGACAAAGATTATTGCGGCATGGCGCTAAGGAGTAGTCCTTTAGTTTTGCCCAGGATGGCTAATGCTATAAAAACTAAATTAGTTGTATGGGTGGACGTTTTTCTTTTCTCTTTTATTTTTGGCTTCGCAATCTTGTGCATTTAGCCAGTGTCTAGTAATAATATATTTCTAGTGTATTTCATATTAAAAGTCAAAGTCAAGTAAAAGAGTCACGGTTTAAGTCATGCTCTAGTAAAGTGGTAAAAACTTTACTTGAACTTATATTGGAGTTTTCGAGCGAAGGCGAAAATCACATTTTTGAACTTTGTGGACTTGTGTACATTTATGCACGTTTACTAAGTATTAATAGTTAATAATCCACCATTATTACATATTAACACGCGAAGAATCACTGGTTTTGGAAAATTATACAAAATCTGGCGTAGTTGATTTTGTATAATTTCTACTCCTGGGTGGATGTTATCAACATAACGTATAAGATAATTGCGACTATATATATATATATATATATAGGTAGATGGCGTTTCACGTTCCCATAAGACGTTAATTAATTATAAAGAAAAAATATTTTTTCGCTTTAGGCAGGGTTTGAGTAGCTCAGCGGTTAGAGTAATAGGGATACCCTATGGCCGCGGTTTCAATTGATCATTTTTGCGGCCTAGAATGATATTTTTTCTTTTTTTAATTTACTTCTTTAGTTCTGCCTAGCATGACTACCTAATCTATCTAATACCTGTAAACGAGCAATTCTTGTATATATATGTGTAATCAGGATCTCGGAAACAGCTCCAACGATTTTCATGAAATTTTGTATGTAGGGGTTTTCGGGGGCGATAAATCGATCTAGCTAGGTTTCAATTTTAGAAAACGTCGCTTTATCCGTGTTTTCAGCCGAGCAAAGCTCGGTCATCCGGGTACTGATATTAAATCAATTTCGTTTTACTTTAATTGTAAATTTAAATTGGTTTGTCCACTAAATTAAAGAGCATTTCGTAACCACCAGCTTACACTGTAGCCCAAAGTGAGCGCATAAAGCATATATAGCTACCCTTTAGAGTATCGGGCTGCTCGTTGGCTTAGCTGGGTGGCGTTCGCTTTCTAAGCAGGTAAATCGGGTTCGATTCTCGACTGAAATTCAAGTTTTCTCCCCAAGGAAAGTTTGTGTTTCTGGTTCAGCTCGTGACTGTATGTGTGATGTGAATGTTTCCGGCACCCGCGACACAAGTCATCGAACTTACTGTGAGTGTGAAAGTGTTGATGTTTATGTTTGGAACTTATAGGTAACCGGGTCATCTCGTTCGTCGATACCTGACAAAATACTTGCGGCAATGTACCTTTTCATAAACTACCATATACCTATTCATAATCTTTCAGGAGGGGTGTTTTGTGTCACAAAATACCACTAAGTACTTTGTCAGGTAACCAAGTATTTTGTCAGGTATCGACAAACCAGATGGCCCGTTTACCTGTAAGTTCCAAACATAAACATCAAGACTTTTACACTTACAGCCCCACACTAAGTTCGATGATAATGTTCTTATCCTATTCAAACAATTTCATACGTACTTAATTGAGATATTTGTGATGTTTCTGATGTTCTATTTTTTTATATGGCCTTGTTTGCTTCTTTAAACTCAAAATCTGACCAGCAAAGTGGTAAAGTTAAGTAAAACTACTAAATTTTATTTTGACACCTAACGCGATTGGTATTTATTGTGGTATTAGCCAGAATAATGAATAATAAAACGCAAACAAAGCTTAAAAAAATCGAATTCACCGCTTATATTTTTGTTTTTGGCTTGATCGATTTAGATAAAATTTACATGAGATTACCTCGGAAGTATAATCTACCAAACATGAAAAAAACATCAACATCAATTCGTTATTGGCGGAGATATCGCGTAACATAGAAACATACAGTCGAATTTAGAACCTCCTTTTTTGAAGTCGGGTTATTTCTGACCAGTTTAAGATACGACGCTCTTCTTCTAAGTGTAGGACAAAAAGTAAAGATATTAGATCCGTAAGTACCGTTATGAATAAGCTTTTTATGAACGACGTCCTATTACTTTGCGTTATTCCTATCCATCCAAAGGTTGTCTGGAAGAGATCGCTTTCAGCGATAAGACCGCCTATTGTTACACTTTTCTAAAAATGTATTGTTAAAATTTTACTATTTGTGTTATTTATTATTTAATGTCTTTAATAAAGAGTATATCTATCTATCTATCTAGGACGTCGGTATGGGTGATCCCGACGACCCAAAAATCACGTGATTAATAGCCGATTAGTACCACAAAACTACTAAACTGCGTTACTGTGTATTCCCAGTATTTCACACAGTAATTTCACTATAAAAATAATAAAATTGCACCGAATAGGTTGCGACAGTAGCTATAACCGCGTTTTATATGAAATGAGATAACCGTTACGCTATGTTTATGTAACGAAATTACTGACTGATCAGCTTTATGTAACGAGCACTTACTGTGCAATGCTCCGGGTTTCCCTCTTGGACGTGACGAAGGTTTGAGAAGCCCTGTTGATGCCGGATTCGTAAAAATAATATATATAATTCGGTATTGGTATACAACTTTATCAAACTCATTCGGAGTTTGATAAAGTTGTATATATGTATGGTTTGAGTTGTATGAGTTTCATGGTTTATAGAACAAGGGACGTATGCAATGTGCGTCCCAGTTTTACGAGCGATATTTTTGTAACTGTATTGTTGGTGAAATTAGTCCTTTACCTGATTTTATTGTCATTTTGAGAGCAAATCAATTTTGACAATACTATTTTTGTAAGTAGTTTTAATATAAAAATATAAACAAACTATTAAATAATATTCAACCAACTTAGAAAAAACAAAAAGTGTAAAGTATCATTTTTTATGCTATAAACAAGCATTTAGCTACTAAAAAAGCTAAAGCGACGATGCGGTCGAAGACATAGCATACTTGCCTAGATGCCTATTCACCCTAGACTTGACAATTGCCACTTTATACCAATATAAATACTCTTTCTTGTACCAAGAAAAATTATGATTAACAACAAAAAAAATACAATATAGCAGTACAATCGGCGAAGCAGCGATCTCTTCCAGGCCACTCTTCAATACCATTCAGGAATCAAAGACGCTGGCAATGTTTTTCACTCTTTCGCTGTACAGATGATAAACATAGAAGCAAAACGCTTAGAGTGAACTGGAGGTATATCAAACATAAAAAGATGACGTTTATTTTGATACCAGGTATTTTGATATAGAAAATACTGAACTGATTTTGAAGAAATTATGTGACCAATCAGAAAGTGCATCCTTTCATATAAAAAAATAATAATTTACTAAATTGTTTTACTATTAATGTCGGATTTCTTCGGTATAAAACACAAAAAATACAACATAAATTGAGACGCCCTTCCTTTATTTTTGAAGCCGGTGAAAAAAAGAACTATAGGGACTTGGGATAACTTGTAGTCCATATATTATGGTTGTGATTGTGTGTGTGATGTTAATGTTTCCGGCACCCACAACATAAGACATCAAACTTAGTGTGGAGCAGTGAGTGTAAAAGCGTTAAAAAAAGAAATATGAACTATCTAGAAAGTCAGTCAATCTAGACCTAGATTCTTATCATCACTTACTGTCAGGTGAGATATTGGTGAAACGCTAACCTATCAGAGATAAAACAATGTAATCACAAATAAAGTAAATTAGTTGTAATTTATTATTCTGCGTACAAAGATATTAAATATTTTCAGTATAGATGTACCTACTTATTAGCCCTTACTCTTTTAATTTTGGCTTCGCAATCTGCCGCATTTAACCAGTGTCAAGTAATCTTATATTTAAAGTGTATTTCATATTAAAAGTCCTAGTCACGAGACACAGTCAAAGCCAAGTAAAAGAGTCAAGGTCCAGTCATAGTTAAGTCATAGTAAAGTGAAGTGGTAGAAACTTTACTAGAACTTCTATTGGAGTTTTGGAGCGAAGGCGAAAATCACGTTTATCGACTTTGTTGAAGGACTTGCCTACACTTATGCAACTAAGTAATAACGGTTAATATCCACCATGATTACTCATTAACACTCGGAGAACCACAGGTTTTAGAAAATTATACAAAATCAATAACGAATTTTTTTCACTATTCGACCTAATTGATAATAAATAAGTAGATATATACATACGTATAAATATATATATAAATGAATATCTATTTCCCTTGGTCAACGCATCACGCGTGATGGAACAATTACGCTGACTCTTTTTTACCGACTGCCCAAAAAAGTAGGACCTACGTCAAGTCGTATCAAGTCGACTGTATTTTTGTTTTTTTATTTTTTATTTGTGTTACCCCATAACTTCTCTCCACGTGAGCCGATTTCGAATTTTTTTTTTAGTTTGAAAGATGTTGCTTTGAAATATCATCAATAACGCCTATTTTGTGGACTACTTTGACGATGTTCTCGTTTACCCGACTTTAAAAGTTACCTCATAACTTCTTTCGTTGTGAGCCGATTATGATGATTATTTTTATATTTGAAAGCAGGTGCTTTTCATGTAGTCCCATTAAAATTTGATCGAGATCTAACTTCTAGTTTTTGAGTTATCGTCAATAATGCGTGTTTAATTCATTAAATCTGATCAAGGTTCCGAAGATAAAGCGGTGAACTCGGTTTTTTTAAGCTTCGCTTGCGCTATGTTATTTGTTGTGTTAATTATTGTCAGGAGAAGGTTCTTATGAAGGAAATTTTGTCCCGGAATTCCCGCGGCTCCCGGACTTACGTGGGTAAAACCGCGGGGCGCAGCGAGTCGTTAATAATTATCAACATCTATCTACACTAATATTATAAAAAGGTAAGATTTGTATGTAACGAATAAACTTAAAAACTACTGGACCGATAAAAAAAATATTTTATCGTTAGAAAGCTACATTATTACCATAGTAGAAATATATTCTACTATGTTATTACTGAGTAACATAGGCCATATTTATTACTAGAAAAGATTAGAGATGCTTTGAAATCCCTACTAAAACCAACCCAAGGTGTAACAAATTTGCCACAAAATGTCTTTCATAGCATGCGCTGCGGAAAGTATTGATGATAGAACAAAAAATTGTTAACGGGCATTATAATTAAAAAATTACATTAAAATGTTTACGAGAGTTTAATCTAAAATGGTTGTATGGATAAACACGTGCATGTTTTATAGTGTTTGATTAATGTAGAAAAGGGACAAATATAATTGATATTTTTGGAGAATCCTTCTTATCCTATTGAGTCATTGGACACCGTAACAGCCCCAGTCGCTCGATGTGCCTGCTATATTAAAAATATTAAAGAGTTCTTGTTTTTAACCTCCGACGCAAAACGACAGGGTGTTATAAGTTTGACATGTCTGTGTATGTGTGTCTGTCTGTGACATCGTAGCTCCCGAAAGGATAAATCGATTTAGTTTTTTTTTTGTTTTAAATGTGAATTTGTCAGGAGTGAACATAGCTAATAAGCTATGTTTGATAAAAATCGGTCCAAGGTGGCCGCCGCCGCCGCCACAAAATGGTGAATTATATATTTTTATTTAGTGTCGGCGGATTTTTAATTATTTTGTAGTTTCAGAATAAATAAGTGTTTCATTAGATTGACTACTGTTCCACCTGTTGGTAAGCGATAATGCGGTCGAAGGTGGTAAGCACACTATGCTTATAATAGGAACAGGCTATCAATGACTACTGCTGGAAAAGGTATTGTTTGTGACAACAGTTGAAAATATATTTTTTTACCCCCGTAAAATATGATGGTGTCACGGTGAAGGGTGGTCAGGAGAGGTTTAAAACTACCCTGCCACTGTTTATTGAAAAAAAAAACATCATATCTATGCAATTCGTCCCGCGGTTAGTCGTTAGATAACAGTCGTTGAATCGAATGCCTTCGGATGAAAAAATCCTGACACCATGTCTGCCCACTATATATTATAGTCTACACGACAAGTAAACAACCGACAGAAAAAAAGAGGAGTAACTCTAATCTAATTCATAAAAGTTTTTATTTATGGATTCTAATTTCTCCGGAACGTCTTGCCCAATAGTCCAGCATCGTTTTTAAAAGGATTTTTCCTACCATAATTAATTGCACCATTATTATTATTACTTATTCTGTATTTTTTTATGTAGCCCATGGTTGCATTAGCGAGCCAACCACTGCAATGAAGGGGCGAATCTACAAATAAGGCAAATTCGGGTGGCCGCGCGCATTCTGTTTCGGACAATCGCCTTGCATACTTGCATGCCGATTTATCCTAGATTAATTAATATTGATTAGTAATATAATTAGTGATAAACAGTGAACATGAAAGTGTTAATAGTTGCAGCCTTGTGTGCGGTGTGTGTTTACGGAAAAGTGGCACGTGAGTATAGAATTGTGTTACCAAAAATATTTACTTTAAATATTATACTAAAAATAAAAAATATTAGAGCTACTTAAGTATTAATATATTGATCTATTATATAAACTTATGGGTCTTATATTAAAATTATTCAATTTTGATCATATAATCTAAATAAAAAATACGATTGCAAAACTCTTCCCGATACAATATTTTTCCAAAATCGTTTGTATTTATTCATGTTTTTTTATCATTATTCTAAAGGGGCAACTATTTTTAAAACAGTTTTTTTTTCAACGCGTGATCAAAATGCTGGCACTTATTTGGCTCAACGTATTAGCATTGCAATTCAGAGAGGCAATGCCGCCAGCATGATAGGAACGCTACCCACTGGTAGTGGGCTTGAGCACTTGAGTTACCTATAAGCTCGATGTCTTGTAGGTAACTTAGTTCTTTGCTATACATAGTTTTAGGAAATATAGGCAATTGGCCCGTAGTTAGGACATACAAGTTTTTTGTATATTTTACACGTTATTCGTATTTAATTAAAATATCGTTGAACAGAATTAGGTTTCGTTTCACACTCTTCGAGAAATATGGAAAAGTCTCAAAATCTAAATTGATAATGTTCTAAATACTCGCAGAAATGTACTCGCATAATATATGAATTCAATTATTAATCCAGCTTGAAGCTCTTAAATTTATTGACCGGCGAGCTAAAAGACTCATTGACCAAAATACTCATTGGCGATAGTAAGCTAGTCGAGTCCAAAATTGCAGTTTCGATCACCGACGTAAGGGAACAATTGTAATCGGTGTTCTTCGCTTACTTTCTGGGGAGTGCGCGCAGGAATGACTTAATTTCTTCTTACACTTTTTACCAACAACAAGACAAACTGGCAAACGCCATCCAGTTATCGTTTACAAACCGGTTCACTCCAAGCGTTTCGCTTCTACGTTTATAGTCCGTAGAGAGGAGTAAAATGGCTGCAGGAGTGCACTGCCCGCGTATTTGTTTCCCGAACGGTATAATTTGTTGTTTTTTAATTTTTACCCTACATTAAGTAGGTACAACTCAAGAAGAATTAATAAGTCGATAACTTTTCACTTCATCAAGCATCGTATGATAGCAAACATTATATTATATTGCTAATCGCCAAATGAAGAGAGAATTACGAGATATGGACATTCAATCGTTTGAGAACAATAGCCGTGGAGTGTAGTGGCATTACCCATCAAGAGTGAATAGGTATCTTCTAAGCAAGCAGGCTGATGCGAAGCTCCAAAGCCTAGAACATCGTCGCAGGGTCGCAAGTCTATCGGTCTTTTATAGGATACATTTCGGAGAGTGTGCCAAGAATGGCATTATCTAATTCGCCCATGCCCCTTTTACCATCGGACGACCAGACAATCAGCCACGCGACATCGGCTTATGGTTGATATTACAAGGGTGCGTACGAAGCGTTTTGCTTCCACATTTATTATATGTACTGCTAAGGAATGGAACTCATTGCGAGCCGTGTTGTGACCGAGTCTGTGTTTCCCGATAAGTACAATCTAGGAGTCTTTAAATCTCGAGTGAACAGGTATGTCCTGGGCAAGCATGCTCCATCTTCGACCACATCGTCACTTTCCATCAGGCGAGATAGTGGTCAAATGCTTGCCTATCGAGAAAAATAATTCGGCTGCATCATCATTTTCCATCAGGTCTACTGAGTACTGTAAAATGGCCTACATTTGAGCTAAGAATAAAAAAATCTGCCAAATGAAGAGAGAACTCTGTACCTAGTTTCGGCAGAAGGCCTACAACTCCACATTGGTCAACATGTCCTTAGAATTTCTTACAAACGCTGATGAAACATCCATACTGATTTTTGTGTTGACATAAGGTCATCTAATATGTTCGCCAAGGGTATATGGTATCTGTTTTCTGGCAACATTTTTATTTGCCATTTATCTGAATACTTGTTTAATTTTTTTTCTTGGTGTGCAATAAAGAGTATTTGTATTGTATTGTATCACAATCACAGCCAGATCCAGAAACACAAGTTTTCCTTGAGGAGAAAATTTGTGTTCCCGCCGGGAATCGAACCCGATACCCCCTGCTTAGAAGGCGAACGCCGCCCAATTCAGCCAACGGGCAGTTCTATGTGATGTGATTCTTTTGTTCTAATTCGATTCATATCAATCCCTACTAATAATATAAATGCGAAAATAGCTTTGTCTGTCTGTTATGCTTTCACGCATAAACCACTGAACCGATTTAAATGACATTTGGTACAGAGATAGACTACAGCTTGGGATAGGACATAGGCTTCTTTTTATCCCATGATTCCCGCGGGTCTGGCAAACATGACGTTACCTTCAGGCTAACAAATTGCTCGTTTCGTCACTCAGTCGCCTAAAAAAATGAGAAATATTATCATTCCAGATTCTTCGTACCCATATCTTTCAATATTTTTCTTCAATTATTTATGATATTAAACATAACATAACGATTTGACACTCACAGCCCCACACTAATTTTGATATCTCATGTGTGCCGTAAACATTCAAATTACACACGCAATTACAACCAGAACCAGATACACAGATTTCCCTTGGAAAACTTTTGTTCCAGCCGGGAATTGAACCCCTGCTAAAAAGGCGAACACGCACCCATCTAAACGCACAGGCAGTTCTATAAAAATACGTTTGTCATAATTGGAGCTCTTTAACCTTCTTTACACCTTTTACCTTCATTACAAATTTCATTAAAATTGGTTAAGTAGTATACGGAGATACGTGGTAACAAACATTAACACACACAAATTTTCCCATTTATGATATTACTTGGATTAGTGTGAAATAGACAAGAGTTTCAAGATACTTATGGGATGCCCACATCTACTGTCTGAATGTGTCGCATAAAGGCCTTGAAATAACACAATTACATACTATTTGCCGGTTGTGTGTGTGAAAGCCTTAATTAGCAATAGTTACACTGGCTACTAGCCTAGTTAGTTATACGCCTATGTACCAAGGTTGTTCTGACCATCGATGTAGAACAGTATGCACTTGCGATCGCTTTTAAGACGCTATGTAATTTTTTTGAGCCGATAAGAACTAGTAATTTTAGCAGTTTTTTTTTAGTTTTGTCTCCGCAATCTTGTGCATTTAGCCAGTGTCAAGTAATAAAATATTTCAAGAGGAACATATTTCATAATAGAAGTACTAGTAATAACTTGTTACAGTCAAAGTCAAGTAAAAGAGTCAAGGCCATGCCCAAATAAAGTGGTAGAAACTTTACTAGAACTTCTATTGTAGTTTGGAGCGAAAGCGAAAATCACGTTTTTTAACTTTGTATGATTTGCCTACATTTATGCACGTACACGGACAGTTAATGGTTATTAATAATCCACCATTATTATACATTAACACTCGAAGAATTACAAGTTTTGAAAAATAATACAAAATCAACAACATTTTTTTTTCACATTCGCGCCGTTATACCGTAGTAGAAATATATACTATGGTATAACATTGTATTTAATGACAAAAGATAAAGCTCATATGACGTCTATTATAGTTGAGGATATAATCTACTTAAATGACCATCACAACAACAACCGACAACCAAAAACATGACAAAAAAGGCTTTATCGAATTATCGTCTGAAATTGGGTCATTTGAAATACTATATTCAATATAAATTTATAAGCTAATATGGTCGCATTCATTGATATTTATAAGGATTCAGTGTGGAATATTGTATTATCTTTTCATAATTCGGAGAGTGAACGATGTGTAATACGTGAGTATTACACATAGTTTATGTTGTATACGTCTTGAAACACATAGAAAGTTTCGACTTACTTTGTAGTCGACTAGTTTCGGAAAAATTTGTTGTCTTTCATCAGGATGAGTCAGACGCGCGATACGCAGAGGCCTGCGGCTCGGGCTCGGAACCTAGTCGACTACAAAGTAAGTCAAAATTTTCGACGTGTTTCAAGCCGTATACAACATAAATTAGAAAATAATTATCTAGAATAAATAATTTAATATTATATATTCTAATTAAAATTCTTCTTCCTTTGGGTAATTGAAAATTTGCAATTTTTTGTGATATATATTGTAGGTAAATATATAATTTATTTTCCTTATACCCTGCAGTCAGAACTACTCAGAACTGGTATTATAGTATTCAACAACTGGTCGACCTTTCGCTGTACGGCTAAGTTTAAGTAATCTGGGGCAAATTTGTCACTTCATCGATTATGTAGGCAAACTTAATAGTATCTTTAAAATTTGTAATATAAATCTTATGCTCCTTGAAATAAGGTAGGCAAACTTATTCGTATTTTACAATATTTAATACTTACTACTTTTATATCTATATATTTAGAACTGGTAATTATATATAATGCTACATTTTATTATACGATAAAAACATTTAAGTTTCAATTGTAAGGATGTTCATCGGTTAATAAACGGTGTTTTTAAAATAAATAAATGTTACTTAAGTCTTTTTTTCCTTGAAATATGGTAGCAATTGCATAACCCATATTGAAATTGCATGCGATGTATGTTCGCAAAATAGTAGTGGACACATCCAAAGGAAATGGAAAAGATACAAGGTTGTTTCCGTTCACTAATTCTTGTTAGGCGTTACCCTAGTAGTACCTAAGTCAGTAAACGTTGGTAGGTATTACATAGTGTCATAATCCAGGAAGTTTGACAAACGTTTAGGGCACAGTTTTATAGCTTATGCAATACTTTTAAGCATGTGTACATTAGCACGGTCTCGCGACGTGAGAATTATGTTAGCTAAGTTAAAGTTAACTAGCTTAAGTTGAGTACGGTAGGTATATAGGTGCTATCCGACTTCGAACCTTGACAAAATTCTAAATACGTCACTAATTGAGTAGAAACGTTTACTGATTTGAGTATGACAATAAAAATTCAGACTCCTACACGATCGCAATAATTTTATCCGACAACTCATTACCTATATTTGTTTGAACTGTTTCAATTAAAAATCGTCAAAATTCTTAAAATGAGGTTTTTTTTTGCTTCTTAGAAACTGAACGTAGCAGAATGCTCTACATAGTTTTTGGTATTTTAAAAGAGTTGCGATTAAAATACTTGTCTGAATATGTTAGGACAGTATCTATGTAAAAACAGGAAAAAATTGGATGACATTTAATTTGGAGATAGTTAAAACCCCAGAATGCTTTTTATCCCGATTAAAGCGAGGCTTTGCTCTACTAGCAAGCATGCTGCATCTTCGGCCGTATCGCTCTCTATCAGTAAAATGTTTATCTCTCTATCATTAAAAAAACGTAGGTAAAGTCGCAAGACACTGCTCGTATTGTCTAATATGTAATATCTGGAATGAAGATTTATCTTATCTGTCTTATTGCCACCTTTGCAGACGAATTAAAGATGCATTCTAGGCAGGAGTATCGAGAGTTGTCCAATTAAATCAACTTAAGGGACTGAATTTTGAGACGACCGACCCTGATGATATTTTAACTCATAACATTGTTATTTCAGCGGATTATTTTCCATCATGCAAACGAAGCGACCCACAAATAGAAAAGTGCATCTTGGACGGTATAGATGCGATAAGGCCACACCTCAAGGCTGGCATCCCCGAGGTCAACATCCCACCCTTGGACCCCTTCGTTCTACCAACCCTCAAGCTGAACAGAACAGCTCCAAACTTGAAGATAAAAGCCACAGTGAGCCAGACGAAAGCGTTTGGTGGAAGCAAATTCAGGATCGATAAGTTAAGGTAACCTCCAATCATATTTGTTCTTCTTAAATTTGCCTATTAAAGCCTTCCACTTTAATCATATTTGTTCTTCTTATTGATTCGTTTGTTGCCTGTTTGGAAGGCTTTAATCAAATTAAGAATTGTTTTTTTATCGATATATTTAGAGATAGTACGGGCCCATTGACTAAATATATTTTCTCAAACTAAGCTAAAATAATGTGTCTAGGAACTTATTCAACCCGCCGAGTTTTTACGTTAGTGCTCATGCTCAATTTTAATAACCATCGAGCGAAAAGTAGAGTGACAAAGCTTCAAAGCTTAGGACTTTTTCTTTCGGTTTTTAATCGGATAAATTTCAGAAAGTGTACCAAGGAACTACACGCTCTAGTTCCCCCATCTCTGTTCTACCATGTAACCAACATGTTAAATTCGCGGATTGGGTACCTGGTGATCTGTAGCACAGATTTTTTAAAACCAGGCGCCAGTTTCTCACTACAGAGGTTTACGCTTAAGTTAAACTGACTTAATTAGTGAATTAGCAGTTAATAATACAATTGTGATGAATTCTCAAAAACAATTTTTCCTTGACATTTCATTGTCATGTTCGATTTATTGTTTAAATACGAGTAATTACCTAATAATTTATTTAAATAACAAGGCTGACTTTTTATAATTACTTGAAGAATTGACTGATTAAGTTGAAGGTTAAATTATACAGATGTGAAGAAAAATAAGAATGATAAAACCTTTCTCATAAACTTAATTTTGTATCACCTGTCCCGGTGTCAGTCTGTAAGCAAATCTTGCAAGTTAAATTTGACCCACTTTCCAGTTTTCGATTTAGCTAAAATTGTGCATACATATGTAAATCAGATGACAACGCGATATTATTATGTATTAGAGCTGATCTGATGATGAAGCCAGAAGGTGGCCATTGAAATTCTGTAATAAACGACACAACCCCATTGAGTTTGTGCTCATTAGTTTTGTTATGACAAATTCTCTGGTTCTAAAACTTTTTATTCCGGTTTATTAAAGCTGGTTTTTTTAAAAGGTTTTTATGTATTACTTGTTTATATTATTTTTGCTGATAAATTGTAAAAGTGATAATGACAGCAACCTTCCAGCTTAATACGTTCTCTCTGTATTCTGAGCGTAAAAGCTTGATGTCGAGTAAGCTAATGTGCTACCAAACTTATTTCCAGAGTGAACCTGAATAACAAATACGTTGGAGAAGTGAAGCTGTTCTTCCCCAAGATTGCCGTGGTGACCGACTACGACGTGCGAGGCTCTCGTCTTCTGACCCTAGACATCAACGGCAAAGGCAGACTGAGGGGAAACTTCAGTGAGTGCCATAGTTTTATTATTTGTTATACTGGATAGTATATTCGATATTGGTCAAACGATATTAGTCGTACCCTTCACAGATGAAAAATAACAACATTTTGAACTTGGTTGAACACTGTCTCATCAGAAAAAAACCAAAGGTTTAATTTGGTTAGACACTATCTTACCATAAAAATAACTCAAAGTTAAACTTGGTTGAACACTATCCCACCAGAAACGATGCGATTCATGATAAGACATGGACATACTCACTTATCAATAAGTGAAAAAAATATGATGATTTATTCTAGGGATAATTATACATGTTATAATTCAAGATCAATACTAGAAAATAACACTTAAATTATAAAATGGAAAGTTTGTGTGTAAGTATGTTTGTTTTTTCTTCACGCTGTAACAGCTGAACGGATTTGGATGAACTTTGGAATGTACATAGCGTATACCTCGGATTAACATATAGGCAATTTTTAACTTGATAAACGCGGGCAAAGCCGCTTGGCACGGCTAATTTTGTATGCAACAAAACAAACCACGTATATTTTTTTACCGACTTCCCAAAAAAAGGAGGAGGTACTCAAGTCGAATGTTTTTTTTTTATGTGTTTTACCTCATAACTTCTCTCCACGTGAGCCGATTTCGAATTATTTTTTTTAGTTTGAAAGATGTTACTTTTTAATTGGTCCCATTTAAATTTGATTAAGATCTGATTAGTGGTTCTTGAAATATGGTCAATAATGCCTATTTGTGGACTACTTTGACGATGTTCTCGTTTACTCGACTTCAAAAGTTACCTCATAACTTCTTTCGTTGTGGGCTGATTTTAATGATTTTTTTTATTTGAATGCTGCATCTTTTCATGTGGTCCAACTAAATTTGATCAAGATTTGAAGACTGATTTCTAATTTTTAAGTTATAGTCAATAATGCGTGTTTAATACATGAAATCTGATTAAGGTTCCGAAGATAAAGCGGTGAAGTCGGTTTTTTAAAGCTTTGCTTGCGTTTAATTATCTGAAACCAAATGTCACTAAGCTAAACCTTTCACTGCAAGCAGTATTGCAACAAGCCACAACAAATGAATGCATTTCAATAGTTTCGCAAGTGAAACAAGTTACCTACCAACTTAGATTACATGCTCATGAATTATAGACCTACATGCCTTTAGACTAACTTACATAAATATTCAATGCTACGTAAGATTCCTAAGGCCGCGTAAAAATAACAAATTAACGCACATTACGGTTCGATGAACAGCATAATAATAAGCATGTTGAAAAATCTTAAATCATACGAATAAGCAACACTATAAAGTGAATTATGGTTATTGTAAACTTCTTCGCACTGACAGCCCCACACTAAGTTCGATGACTTGTGTCGTAGTTGAAACATTTCACATCACACACACAATTATACCCAGAACCAGAAATGCCCTTGGGGAGAAAACTTGACTTACCGGGAATCGAAACAGATACCCGCTGTTTAGAAGGCGAATGCGTACCCAACTAAGGCAACGGGCAGTTAATTTATCGTTATAAAAAAAAACGCATTCACACTCACAGCCCCACACTAAGTTAAAATACTTGTATCGTGGGTGCCGGAAACATTTACATATCACACACAATCACACCCAGAACCAGAAGCACAAATCTCCCTTGGGAAGGAAAATTGTGCTTCTGCCAGGAATCGAAACCAGGACCCACGGCACAACCAACCAGCTGCCGTATTCTGTATCATGGATGGGCGTCATTAAATGTCAAAAGTGACATACCACCTGTCAAAATGACATAAAAACTGTCAACAATGACATAATAGCGTCAAAAACCAAGCCGATTCAACGACCGAAACGAAAGAATGAAACAATGAGAATACAATACATAAACCACAGAGCATGAAATTTGCACACGCTGTTACTTGTGGCGAAATTGTCTATGAATTACGTTTTTCATGTATATTTATTTTCGTGGTTGTGCTCGCGAATTGGGAAATTTACCAGTTGATTTGGTGAACAATAGTTATAACATATTTACAGCTAAGGCGCTACGTCTAGTAGAAACGCAAGCGAGTTCACAATCCCATGCTCTGTGACAACAGAAATACAGAGCATATATTCAGTACTACGTGGACAGTTTAAGATATCAGACAATTCGTTGATGTCAAATAAATACAGGCATTACATTCAGTTTATAATAATTTAATCATTAGTGTTTTTATTTATGCTTTTAAAGATAATGTAATCACTATTTTCTCTTGAGCATTTAATTTTTGAAAACAATAAAACAATAGATAATCGTCATGATGACAAATTAAAGTTGTTTTAAGTTTATGATTATCGTATCGCTGAAGAGAAGTAAGCTAACATTTAATGTTTTTTTAATGATTGGTTGTTTTAAATAAATTCAGTCGGTTCTTATTTATTTAAAGCTATTTATTTCCAAGGAGTTCAACAATTCCTTTTAGGAACTCGATTCCACAAATAGGGTGAAATGAAACGTAATTCTTTGGTGGCTTTTATTGCTATTTTGTCTGTGTACTAAAACAGCTGCCCCCCTACAACGTATCTTTGTAGCACGCGGTTTCTATTTAAATTAAGCAAAAATGAACCTTATTTATTAGAAGTTTTATCTTGAAACCGTTTCAACAATTTCGTATTGAAACCGTTTGCAACAGAGATAGGTCTGGCCTTTCTTTGGTGGTTTTATTGCTATTTAGTCTGTGGGCTAAAACAGCTGAGATTTGTCTATGGGCGTGACGCCCATCCATGACGCTGACTTACAGAATTAGGCTGCTGGACGGGGCAGAGACTTGCCCACCGCGCCAACTGGGTCGTCGCGTATAAATTAATTGATTATTATATTATCAAGATAAGCTCTTCACCACTTTGTCAATTACCGGTACTTCAGAAGGTAGCAATCGCTAGCCTACCAAAGATATGGGAGTAGCGCGTATTGCAACACGCGATTTTTTATTTAAAGTTCGGGCTGTAGGTACTACAAATGATATAATTAACGGTAGACCTTCCTCGTAAACCTTACACTTGTTTAGCTAAAAGAGATAAGAAAACTTCTAACTATTTTGGCTAAGTTGGCCTTGCCTGTTTTGCCCGTTGGCTAAGTTGGCTACGCGTTTGCCTTTTAAGCAAGTTTTCTCCCCAAGACAAATTTGTGTTATTAATTCTGGGTGCGATGTAAATGTTTCCCACAACACAAGTCTCCGAACATAGTGTGGGGCTGTGAGTGTGAAAGCTATTATTATTTATTATTATCAAATTTTTATACATCTGAATTTCTTCTTTCAGCTAGCATTACTGTAGTGGCTAAGGGCAGTGCAAAGCCCATCGTCAAGGATGGTGTGGAGTATCTCCAAGCCGACAAGGTCATCACCAAGGTCAGGATCGGACACGGACAGATCGCTTTTGATGATACCGAGAGACCTATAGCTGGTAAGTTTCAGGAAAAACTGAAATAAATATTATCAGAATTACTTCTGAAACGCGAGTAGCGTAACAGTTTTGTCGGCATTTATAACAAAATATGATAAAGGTAAACGCTTTCACAGCACAATACTAAAAGACTAGATGACTTACGTCGTGGGTGCCGGAAACATTCTCATACACAATCACTACCAGAACCAGAAACACGGATTTTCCTTGGGGAAAAAACTTGTGTTCCCGTCGGAAATTGAACCCCCCCGAAGAAGACGTTTGCTTTCTAAGCTGGGGGCAGACCCAACTAAGCCAAAAACAGGTAAATATAAACATTTTCGTCGGAATCTGTATGATAAGAAGAACACGACATGAGAAAGAACACTTTTTTTTAAATATTCATATCATTTAGAAATATAAGGGCAAAAAATTAAAATGCTTAAATTTTTCTATGCATATTTACTAGACGTAGAACATCTTCAGCTTGTTTTATTTTCTTGAGGAAGTCATCAAAGATTTTCATGGGTATCCTTGCGTAACAGCCATTAATTAAGATAAATGCAATATGCACCTTTATATGCTACAGTGGAAACAGGATAATTGACTGTAGTTTAAAAGATGCTCGCATTAACATACAAATTGCACTTAAAAACAAAAAGGACAGCTCATCCTTTTAAAGATGGCGCACGGAGTAAACGAAAATATTATTAAACCAAGTGATGGTTGATGAGGCTTGTTTCCTTTCACTATAAAACTCATCGGCAAGGGCAGGTGACACACATACACAAATATTCGGATAAGTACCTATATAATATCAGTAATGCCCTAGTTAGGGCTCGTTTTACGCTTATAACCAAATTCCATCGGTGCGGTAAATCCTCGAAGATCGTTCCACATCTCGGTTTCACGTCACGCATATGTATGGTAGATATAACCACACTATTTATTTAAATGTTTAATGGCAGTTCAATATAAATAATGTATAATTTTTGTACACTTCCGCTTTCACGACCAGGAAGGCTGGTAGAGAATGCTATTTGGCATTAGAACATTCCTTGAACACTGACTTGCGTAAAATTATTACATAAATAAATAAATGTTAAGTAATATTTTCTAAGGACTATCAAACATTTGCATATATATGCACATAATAGAAAAAGAAAACAGTTAACAAGCAGTAATTAAGAGTCTCAAAGAGCCGCTTCAGTCTCGGCATGACGTCAATGTATTCCAAAATAAAAAAACACTTCCAAATTGTATTCCAAACATGTTTCGCATTTTCGCTGATCTGCACCAAAGAGTAAATATTAAATACACTCACTTATAATAACAATTTTACTTTTTCCAGCCGCATCAGCAGCCACCTTCTTCAACGCGAGTCCAGGAGTTGTGTTCGACATCATCACTCCATTAATAGAGGAAACCAGCGCCGCCGTCATCAAGGCATTCATCAACAAGGTTCTGGGAACCATACCTTTAAACGAAATCCTGGTTGAAGCTTGATGATGTAGAGAGAAGAAAGACTGCTAGAAAGAATGAGGTGGTTGCCATGGCAGCAAAAGAGTTAGCTTGTGATGGTTATAGAAATGTATAGAATGATTTTTCAGAGGCTTAAAAATATTTGAATTTGTTAGTGGTCCGTAACATGGTCCGTAACATCTTAGGCTTGAAAAAACAGGATAATTATGTCATAAAGACACAAGACAGAAGTGAAACTTTTGTATAACAGGGAAACAAATAATTGTTCATGACAGTGTTTACCCCCACCACTTTTTGTCCCATAAAAAGGTTGCGCATTAGAATTTCAAAGCCCTCCAATAAGAAGTTTCACTTAAAAAACATAAAATTGACGTGGAGTGTACCACAAAAACGTTGTATTAACAATAGCATTTTGACTATTGTCTAATAATCTTTGAGATGGTTACAATGAATGAAAATCAATTGTATTTTATTTTTACTTCAATATTAATGTAACCTATTTTAGTTTTTATGTACCTGTTCAATTTGATATAAGGTGAGAATGTAAATAAAAGTATAAGATATTTATTTATTATTTAAATACATTTAACAATTCAGCCTTTTATTTATTTTCCCAATCTGTTAATTTTCACCGAGTATCATCGAAATACATTACGATCAATCATCTACATATTAACACTATTGCACAACTATTATAAAATTGTTGTACCGTGGAAATATAAAAAAAACCGGCCAAGTGCGAGTCGGACTCGCCCACAAAGGGCTCCGTACCATTATCTATAAAAACGGCAAAACATGTCTGTTGTATGGGCCCCCCTTAAATATTTATTTTATTTTATTTTTAGTATTTGTTGTTATAGCAGCAATAGAAATACATCATCTGTAAAAATTTCAACTGCCTAGCTATCACCGTTCTAGAGATATAGCCTGGTGACAGACGGACGGACGGACGGACGGACAGCAAAGTCTCAGTAATAGGGTCCCGTTTTTACCATTTGGGTACAGAACCCTAAAAAACTAAGTCATCGGCTTTCTAAGCCTACAAAGATCATAATAGATCTTCGTTCTAAATCTAAATTTTCTAGCTTAAATATCAACATACCTAATTTCAAATTAATCAGAGCAGTTGTTTAGAAAAAATGATCACTTTACAAAGGTACAGAAGACAATAAAAATTTTGCATGATTCTTCGCGCCTGGCTCTGGCTTTTTGTATTCCGAGGCGCGATTATGCTGTTGGAGAATAACAGATTTTCGTACAGCAAGTGTAGATAGTTATGCAAAGATAGCAACAGCCACAGCATACTCTACAGCAGCCTCCCCAGCATCCACCAGACATCTTTAAAGAAAAATTTTGGAGTACTAGTAGTTAAAAAATATATACGATCTTTTATTAGGAATGTGAGACATACATGGTTTTCGTTTCAAGAAATTATAAACGATTCGTTTCTCAAAAATTGTTGTAATTTGTACTCAACGGTAGTAAACACGTTAGGCCTAAAAAAAACAGCACTAAAGGATAGCTACCGGAACATGATTTTGAGAGTACTTTTCACCATGTTATCTGCACCGGGAGGTCAAATACCGCCGTAGGATTTTGATCTGGGGCAACATTAATACGACGATTCTCAACTTTAAAAAAATTACATATAAAAACGTATATATACGTACAGATTGTCTAGGACAATTAATGGCAAGAATATTAGAATTATTTTTGGAAACATGATAATTACCAAGTGGTTTTGATTTGACTCGATATTTCGTGTTACCGAGGCCATGATCAAAAGACCAAGTATTTGCATGGGTAGGTGTTGTTAACGAGCAAAGATACCCTTTTGTAAGGATACTTTTTTAATATGTACAATAAGATAAATAGAGTTTCATTGAAGTCAATTCAATTCCTTACCTAATATGCATGAGGAAGCTGTCGTTGTAAGGACGAGAATGTAGGACTGTTAATGGTATCTACTGTCGTAAAACGTGAGGTCAGACTATAGACTGAGCCCTATATATAAATGCTACATTAAATATTATAAATCCGGAAGTTTTTTATGTGTGTGAGTGTGTGAATAATATGTTTGCAAGAAGGTATCTCTGTAACAGCTGATCTGATTTTGGACGATTTGGTATTTAGATAGCCTAGACCTTGGAATAGAACATAGGTTTTTCTTGTGGATAATGTGGGTGAAGCCGCAGGGCAAAGCTGGAGTACATTTGTGAGACAGATAATAGGACCAACTACTTACATATATAAAGAAAATGTAATGTAACGAAGTCTTGGCAGTGAATTTTAGAGCCGTTTGGTATTGAAAGGTTAAACATTTAATTTAAAAATTATCGAAACGCCTGATGGTTTCTTATTAAGCTCAAAGTTTAAGCGTAACGACATCAGCATGGTGGGCAAGTAGTGGGCTTGAACACTTGAGTTATAAGCTTGGTAGGAGTAGTGAGATCTATTGCAGTGTTATTTTGTTTTTACGGACTTCCCAAAAAAGGAGGAGGTACTTAAGTAGACAGTTTTTTTTTTTACCTCATAACACGTGAGCCGATTTCGAAATTTTTTTTATTTTGATAGATGTAGCACTCTAATTGGTCCCATTTAAATTTGATCAAGATCTTATCAGTAGTTCTTGAAATATCGTCAATAATGCATATTTTGTGGACTACTTCGATGATGTTCTCGTTTAACCGACTTCAAAAGTTACCTCATAACTTCTTTCGTTGTGAGCAGATTTTGATGATTCTTTTTTTATTTGAAAGCTGGTGCTATTTATGTAGTCCCATTGAAATTTGATCAAGGTTTGATCTCTAGTTTTTGAGTTATTGTCAATAATGCGTGTTTATACATTAAATGCGTGTTTATACATTAAATCAAGGTTCCGAAGATAAAGCGGTGAAGTCGGTTTTTTAAGCTTTGCTTGCGTTTAATTATTACTATGATATAGTTACTACACCGTGAACGTGGTATAATATGTTTTTTCTATATTTTGTAAACAAACACAAGCTGTCCTTAGACCTCACAGTCGAGGTTTTTTTGCATCCATTTACGGTGTTCTATGTCGACCAGTTCTATACGCTTTTATAAGGAATCATTTTTCATTTCATCTCTTAGATCAAGTTCGTAACGGACCGTAGTCTAACTGAACCTGTCCATTTTATTTAAATTATTTAAAGTTGTTTAGTTTTATACAATCAAAAATAATGTGGCCTATGTTGTTAAGGTTTTTATTAGTCGGATTATGTTCGGGATGCGTTTTTGGGAGAAGACTCGCGAATTACACGTCGACGGAAGAGACCAAACATGATGTTTGTGAGTGCAAAAGAATTTGGAATGTAAAATCGTTACTTTGCTTTTTGTAATCCATGTGCTTCATATTTTAATTTATCTATATGCTCACCACACAATATTAACTGATAATAAAAAAACTATTGATAGAAAAAAAACAATATTGTACTAGAACGTGAAGATATTAGGGCGCGAATTTAGTTTATGGACTAGTTCAAATAAAATAAATGTCTTTCATAACTCAACTTTACTTTCTTATAATTATAGAAAGATAGATAGTATATCATTAATGAAAGATAGTACATAATTTTTTTGAGATTTTCTTAAATAAATAGATAAATAATATCAAAACATTTTTAACCGACTTCAAAAAAGGAGGAGGTTCTATGTTCGACTGTAGGTTTTTTTTTAATGAATGATAACCGATTTCTCTTTCATTTGTGAACCGATTCTCAAAATTCTTGTTTTGTTTGATAAATTATACTTCAAAGGTGGTCCCATATAAATTTTATCGAAAACGATCAAGCTAAAACCAAAATATAAGCGGTGAAGTCGGTTTTTTAAAGCTTTGCTAACGTTTAAATTATGTAAGTCTAGAAAGGTCACTAATACAAAATATAACATTTAACCATGTTCAGCCACTCCAAATTAGGTTGCCTATCTTGAATGAAAAAAAAAAACATGTATGCTACCAATACCTACATAATATTGCAATAGCTATACCACAGGCTCGGGTTAATATCGCAGTACAATATACTAAAAAAAGCCTTATCTGCTGCTTAAATTCTGACGAAAACGTATTATCTCCTATTTCTGTATTCTCAGCTCGCACATCAGTCTGCCACTACAGTGACCCTAACGTGGCCTCCTGTGTTAAAAGAGTGGCAGAACAAGCCAGGCACTTACTGGTCCAAGGCGTACCATCCCTGAACATCCAGCCCCTGGAACCACTGAAGGTACCCAGCATCAGGCTGAGGCAGCACAACATGCCAAAGAATGCCTTTAAATACGACGCTTGGCTATCAGATGTTATGTTGAAGGGATTGACTAATTATACGTTTAATAATTTGGAGTAAGTAGTACCTCTTTTATTCATTTATAAGGAAGACCAAGGCCAAAGTCTATTTTTTTAACAAGCTTTCATTAGCTTCACGTGTATGCATATATGTTTGTTTGTAACCAACTCTTTTGGGCTTGATTTTGACCCACTTCAAATCGTCAGATTTAATTTAAACTTCGTAGACTTATAGAGGACCGTTGACAATACAAAAACATGTAATTTATTTAAATTTATTTATAAAGCATGTTTTTAGTTTTTTTTTAACTATTATATTTATTTTTATTTTCTTTTATATTTTAGCTTTGTAATCTTGTTCATTTAGCCAGTGCCAAGTAATAATATGTTTCAAATATATTTTAAGGTAAAAGTCCTATAGTCACAAGCAAAGTCAAGTACAAGAGCCCGAAGTCTATTACTGGTCCTTACGGCTAGAATCAAAATAGTTTGCTATATATAAATGCAAGCATAACTTTATACGCATACTTACCCAAAAAAGAGGTAACAAAAAATTCTTTTACATTTCGAAGAGTGTGCGCAGGAATTACACGAGTTACCTATATTATACCCGAGCGGTATAATTCAAGCTTCAAGTCAACAAAGACCCGGGCAATGAGTTCCACTCCTTCGCAGTACGGATATGGATTACATAGGGCATAAAACTCTACCCCGTAGTAGACGAATCGTAGATACTGCATAATCCTAATTTCTATCTTCTACTTTACTAGATTTAAAAAATATTCAACAGTATGTTTTCAAGCTTATTTTGGTTTTAGCGTATACCCTGAAGATTTGAAGGTGACTGCCAACATCAGCCTCCCTCACCTGCACATGGAGGGCGAGTACGTAGTTTTGGGAGACTTCCAGATGCTACCTGTTGAATCAACAGGGAAAATGGCAGCTAACTTTAGTAAGTAGAAGAAAAAATTTTATAGATCCATAAACTTCACGGATTTAAGATATTTATTTTTCTTAAATAATATAATTCGCTTACAAGAGAAATACAAGATAACTTATTACTTCAGAGTGTAGGATAGTAATTATGTATTTAACAATAAAAACAAAAGTGATGTGTACTTTCTTAATTGCGAGACTTTAAATAAGACAAAATGTGGGTAGATATCAAAATCAACTAAATAATGCCATAACATACAGTAATTATCGAGAATCGGTCCATGCATGATTTGATTTAATCTAATGTAAGTAATTAATTGTTATAGAAATTATATACATTTCAATGATAGATATTTTTTTGATCTTTCATGGTGATATCATTTGCTATCAATTTCAAGCAAAGCTTAAAAAAAACCGACTTCATCGCTTATATTTCGGTTTTGGCTTGACCGATTTCGTTAAAATATATATGGGACCACCTCTGAAGTATACTCTACCAAACAAAAAAAACATCAAAATCGATTCATAATTGGCGGATACATACATACAAAAAAAAACACACATCCGAATTGAGAACCTCCTTTTTTGAAGTCGGTTGAAAATTCTAACTTCAATAGCCTGGCTTTCATAGTAATTTAATTGTTTACTCTTACATATCTACATCACGGGCTTGAAAGGATGACGAACGTATCCTCATCAGATCATAGGTGAAGCATGCAAATGCCCAAGTGTGCAGCTCGCTGCAAACTGTTACAGCCAACTAAATAGTTACTTGGTGTATTAGCGCCAATTTTTCTGATATTTGGTGTATATGTGTGCGTGTAGCTCGCGTTACGAAAAGTAAAGTTTGTTGGACCTAGAGTTGTTTTCCTTGATATCAATTTGTTTTCATACATTTTCCGTGGGCAAAGCAATGTTATGAAAGGGGCTAATTTACCTAGTTGATGAAACGTCTTCTTTGTATATTCCCGTTTCATTATCAATGAGAAAGCGTATTGGCATAACTGGTCCAACATCGTCAAAGCATTTCTGAATGTGCAACAATTAAGATTCCGGTGCCATTGCTTACAATTCCTGTCACTTATTTAGTGAATAATTACAATTACATACTACCATTACGGTACCTACTTAATAGTATTTTCTTATTAGGTCAGTGCACTGCAGCTTTAGTAGCGTTAGGAGCACGGGTTCACAAGAGGATGGTTATCAGAGATGCAACAGTGAAGTTGCAATGCATCGGTCCAGTTAAGGCTGACCTCATGGAAGCTCATTCTACCACAGGAGAAATGGGTAAAGTTCTTAGAGGTATTCATTATAATCGAGTGTCATAGTACCTATCATGACATGCTTTTAGGGAAGAATGTAAGTCAATTAACGAGAAGATTGGTAATCATGAATATGGATGGTTATAGAAGTCATAAAATGTCGAGGTAAAGAAAGTACCTATAGTAAAAGTAAGTATAGTTTAGTAAAAAAGTAAATCGTGATGTAATTAGCAATAATTTAATCGCAAGGGAAGCTTAAAAAACCAACTTCACCGCTTTATCTTTGGAACTCTTAATCGGATTAAATATTGAGGATAACTCGAAAACTACTGCTCATATTTTGATCAAATTTAAATGGGACTAATGGGAAAGCACCAGCTTTCAAACAAAGAAAAACGTCAAAATCGGTTCACCTAGAAAGGAGTTATGAGGCAACATACATAAAAAATATAGTCGAATTGAGAACCTGCCCTTTTTGTGAAGTGGGCTAAAAAGTATAAAAGCTATTGGACAAAAGAAGAGAAGGAAGACTTAATGCTGGAATAGCATTGTCATGTTACTTTCACCGAATGCTAGGAATCAAAACCAAGATCGTCCAATCCCCTGATTGGACAGACTCGAACCACCTCAAAAAGTACTGTTATCTTTTAAATTTTCTTAAAAAGTATATACAAATGAAATGAATTGTTCATCTCCTAATTTATTTTGTGAAGTGGCGCCAATGATCATATAACCAGTAGTCTTTGAGTGGCGCTTATATAAAACGCAATACTATGGAGGCTTTATAGTATGCTAGTTATACCCTAAACGATACAAAACCCTACTTACTGACTTGAAGTATCTATCTCTAAACTCTAACCAATGTCATCATTGTATGTTCTTCGAGCTATTTAGACGTGATGATGTATCAAACAGAGATACACCCCTTCAGGTTTATTAAATAAGTGTAATTATGTCCTAACAGAGATGATCACCGACCACATCGTGAACATGCATTCATCGGACATTGCGAAAGAAGTGCAACCAGCAGTGGAGACTGCCCTAGCCATGGTCCTCGAGGACATAGCCAACAAGTTCCTCAAGCACATACCCTCCGAGATGGTGTTTCCTAATTAATCAGTAAGGGTCGAGTTTATCAATACAAGTTAGCAGACCGTTGTAAAAATTAAAGAAAAACTTAAATCTCAACCAATAATTCTCATTGAAGATACGTCAGCAAGTTACCCCACAGCTCCACTATCGCAGAAACCTGAGTTGTTAGTCATCTCGACCGCAAAATATTTGACCACGTGGTCGCGAGTTGCAACCTTTAATTTTTATAGTTGTTAACTTGACCACTCTAACAAAGTACAGTCGGAGCAAAAAGTGGTGTAAAATCAGTTATGCGCTACCCCTTTTAATTAGACTGCAACTTTCAGTCGGTTCTGCATTCAAAATACTGTGTTTATAGAGAGAAGAATACGTACAATTATTTGTTAAGAAAATTATTTATTTAATTTATGACTTTAATAAGTATAAACATATTTTTGTAAGATATTATGTAAACATATTAGAATAATAAAAACGGAAGAAAATGTTTTGTATATAATATTGTTTATTTATTTATATTTGTAAATCGCTCTACTTTTTATGTAGAGTTTTATTGTTTCCAAGGTAGCACTTACTGTTGTAGTGTAGAGAAACCTGCTCCATGTTCCTTTCACTCACACTCTTTACCGTCGAAATGCTTTTATTCTACGCTCTACAAAATCATTTAACATATTGGTGAAGTCAAATTTCACGACTATTGACTTATTCAGAAGTACTTTATCATTGATAAAAAAGGTATTAAGTATCTACGAAGTGTTCTCCTGAGGCGCCTCAAACGAACGTAGCGGTCAAATTGCATAAATATTTTAATAATTTTTAAGTAATTTTTTTTTCTTATAGTAAGCTTATTTATTAATAATATTTGTTTTTTATCTGCGGAGGCTTGTAAATGGGTACTTCTTATATATATTAAGACTTATTCTGTATAAATAGCTGTTATTATTCTTTGAAGGTCTGGTGGATGTTTTAAACATTTTTTATTATTTATTAGCGATCCGCCCCGGCTTCGCCCGGGTGTGATAAATGAAGAACCGCTCGACCGATTTTGTACTCACTTCACATAAACCATCTACTAAATAGTCCGAACAAAGCCTATACATTTGGTTTGGATAGGTGAGCCCGTTCTTGAGTTATACAATTACAACGAAAACTGGCATTGATTTTTATATGTATAGATGTAGGTATTAGCTGGGCCCTGCGACTTCGCCCGCGTAAATTAAGTTAAAAATAGCCTAAGTGACTGTCAAAAAGTGGGCAAAGATCCACAATTTGTATGAATGGTTTGAATAATAGGCAAAATCAGAAAAGGGGAAGCGGCGAACAGACCTTGCTAATTCTAGGTTTATAAGCTATGCACAATAGCATAATATTCCTAATTTCATCCAAATCCTTGCGGTGGCGGCGCGGGCGTGAAGAGAACACAAACATACTTACACACAAACTGTCTCAGTTATATAAGGTTACTATGCCTGCAATAAGCTGTTACAGAGATACCACACGTGTCAAAAATACTCACACCACACCCTCACCCACACATACTTAAATATCATTGTGATTCAGTTTCACACCTGAAGATTATTAAATTGTTGTCGTAAATCATCAAAATGATGCCTTACATAATTTATATTTACATTGTTAAAACCGACCCGTCATCTCAAGGCAAACCACAAAAGCGTGTTATTTTTACCCAAAACCGCCCATGAACATGGAAACTGTGTCATATCCCTTCAGTCTAAATTAAACCCTATTCCCAAGGCCTTAGTGGCTATTGGTTGTGTAAGAATACCTGCAGAATTCCTTATGTGTGTCAATGTTCCGCAACTGCTACGGTCAGCAGCCTACGGCAATTACATCATTGTTGGTTATAGACTTACGACATTTTGTTTCATAGTACCTTAATCAAACTAGTGATTTTGATCTCTGATTTGAACACTGTAAGGTGCATATTAAAATAACATATATGATATTGGGTCGAAGACCCTAGGGCGTGACGATCATAGATTCAAATTGCATTGTTGGCGACTTTCATTAACTTATGATTTATATCTGTATTAATAAGGGTATAGAGACTGATTTCATATCGTCCATAATCAGTAAGTCAAGTATAGATCGAATGACTTGAAATATGATATTCTACTTGATGAATGTATGACTTCATCAAATTCTGTAAATATTTGTTCACAGAAGTCCTTTCTTGTTACGTGTTCAGTAGTGTAGTGTAATTATTGATATTATTAGGTTTTTCCGTATAAAAATATTATTATTTAGTATTTTATTTAATTTTCATATTTACAATTCTTCTTTATTGAACACCAATAAGATAGCTAAGTAACATGTTAATAACATAATACTAAAAACAATAATTGTTGTACAATGGGCGGCCTTATCACATAAAGCTATCTCTTACAGGCTTTATATTTGTTGTGATATTTAAGTAATATATTTTGATAAAGAGATGATATGACTTTGCATGCGGATATAAAAATGGGAGTAAAAAAAAATTAATTAATAATAATTAATTAATAATAATTAATTAATAATTACCATAGAAAATTACTACAAATCCATTTTATTGTGTCTCTATTTTAAAATATTTCATCCTAATTTTATACCATCTTTAAATATTACGCTACTTATGAGATATAACCATAATCAGTAGGTATATATCATTGACATTTCTACTTTTTCCACGTTTATTCTGATTAGATATTTAAGATTATTGTTTAATTGTATCATCACGTCTCAATCAGTATTTATATAATAATAAGTAAAAAAAGTCTTCAGTTAATTTACTATTTTCAAATAGATCATAATGTGGAAAGTTTCGTTTATCTGTTCTGTTATAAGTTTTGTGATTATTGACGCCAAAAATCGTTACATAAACTGTAAGTATCTTATGTTATATTGTTTGTTATTAAACATTAATTTGTAAGCATTTTGATAATTAAAATGAACTCTTGGCCTTTTATCTAGTGCATTTAAACAAACTAAACCTACTTACTATTAACCTTTGATCAATATTCACGTTTTCGATGTTTACTACGCATTTCAGATTGACAAATGACATTTCAGAGAGATAATATAAATTTGTATATACTTATCCGAGTAAATTATAATAAAAATATGACTATAAGTAGATATATACGAGTACCTATACTAAATTGCATCGTAAAATCAGAGATACACTGAGAAAAATGTCTCGTTGCTGTTACTAATATTCTAGTGCTATGTGTTACAACTATAATTATTTAGTAGCAATCAAAAAATACTTTGAAATAACTACCTTTATTTGTAAAAAGAAGGTAGTAACTGTAATTTTACTAGAAAATGTGTTTCTGAGAACTTTAGTAGTAAAGTGGTCCGACATTTTAACTACTTCATCTTATCACTCTGCTTGGACCTAAGATAAAGGCTTATACGACTCTATGTTAAATCAAGTGTACAGGCGAATTGCATTAATTAATAAAATATATGCTTAAAATATAACTAATACTTACATCCAATAGTTAGTGGTAATGGTTTTTTTTATGACATATAGGTAAGCACTTGACCGCTATCTCACCTGATGGAAAGTGACGATGCGGCCGAAGATGAAACATGCTTACCTAGAAGATACCTATTCACTCTAGACTTGAAGACTCCCAGATTATACTGTTCGGGGAACAAGGATGCGGGCAGTGAGTTGAGCCAAATAAGAACCTGTATTTTGAAGACTTATTATTAGCCGTGCCCAGCGGCTTCGCCCGCTATTATCAAGTTAAAAAGTAGCCTATGTTAACACATAGGCTACTTTTTAACTTGATAATAGCGATACCTAGGATTAACATCCTAGGTATAAGCCATGCACATTCAAAAATTTCATCCAAATCCGTTCAGCCGTTAAATCGTGAACAGGGGGGAACAAATATACTTAAACACCTGTACATTTACCTACAAACTTTCGGATTTATAATATTAGTAGGATAAAATGTATAACTGATTTGGTGCACAGTTGGAGGTTTCGTATGTCCAAGAGACGAGAACGCCTTGGGACAATGTTTGCGAGATGCACTCAACGCCTACATTCCGCAACTAGCAACCGGTAAGGTTTATTACTGTTCTTAATATAAAAGTTCATATACACATTTGAAGGGAGTGTTTATTACATTTCTGACGTTTTGGTAGCAAAGTTCACCAAAACTATAGTGTAATCATCGAGATATAAAACAAACCTACGGTTTGTAAACACATCATTAGGATCCAAAATCCTTCGGGTCATACAAAGATCTCTCAATCTCAATAAACGTTTTGTATTTACCTATTGAATTATACTCGTAGAATGTGTTTCAGTCTACACCCTGTCAAAGCATAAGCTACTTGCTCCGTGAAATATTGTACCAGAATTTTGATTATGTTTTGCTGATGAATTGTGGCACCAATTAATAGGAGCAAACCGTCAATTTTGTATATTGTTTTTTCCAATTGGTACTCAATAAGATAGATAATAGTATACTCTACCCGAGTTCAATACTGGCCGACATGAAGCACTGATTGATTAAATAATTGTAGTGTATAAAATGAACGTTTGTCCTATAGTTATTAATTATCTGTAAGAAGTAGTATAAAATGTTACAATTAAATAATTATTCTAAAATTTTAACTTGAACTTACTTCTTCTTATATCGAAGCGTATTCCTATTAATCATTTGAATGTTATCTTTAACTCTTTATTATTTATTACATAGCTATGGTATACATATTTTATTATCAAATTAATTATTTTGTAGTTTTTGGTCAAGTTCGAAATAGCTGTAACTTTGCGAATCTTTCAATGTGTCATTAACTTTCATGAGTGCCTATTTGGGCTTCATGTGAAATTGGATTCTGTAAGGTTAACAACTACTATTGTTCTTATATCTCTGAAAAAAAAACACTTTGAATCTATCCGTAGAGCGTTGGCAATTTCGAATCACCATCTTTGGAGTTTCGTAGGCTTTCTATGTAGAAATCATACTGTAGTAGTCCTTAATTTATAAATACCAGTTTGTAGTGCCTAAGTTATGCTACCCATACTCAATACCCTTATATAAAATCCATATCGTGCCACAGGAGTACCACAATACGGAGTTCCGCCATGCGAGCCGCTGCACGTGCCATCACTCACGGTGCAGCAGTCGTCAGGGCCTATATCCGTGACGTCATCCTACTCTGACGTCACTGTGGGTGGTCCATCTACTATGCGAGTCAAAGATGTTGAGTAAGTATAAGCGTGGTTATACATTTTACCCAACTTGCTTAGGCGAATCGATGCATATCTATAAATTTATGGAAAAGTTGCGTAAATATACACTTTATTATAAAGATGTTTTTATTAAAGAGAGTCTCAAAATGCCAGCGTACAGTATGAGTTTTTTTATTCATCTTTCACCATAGAAGCCATGCGTCTGTGGAATGCTCTGCCCGTAAATATCAAACGTGCTCAAACTCAAGATTCATTAAAAATTCAAGTAAAAAAAACCCAATCTCTAAACATTACAATATGTGAATTGTATGTTATATAATATCTATTATATGTACTTATATGTAATTATTTATTTTATGTAAGTTTATTTGATTAGATATTTTGTTGTTATTAATGGTATGTATTGTTTTTGTAGTTTAAAATGTTAATATTTTTTTAATCTTTTTCATTAAGTTTATCACACCACCATCTCTACTTTCACTTTTCGTTTATATTTCCATCCAAAAGTTGTCTGGAAGAGATCGCTCTTAGGGATAAGGCCGCCCATTGTACCTATATTTATAAGTTTATCTGTATGCTGTATTTATCTTTTGGTGTCAATAAAGAGTTATTGTATGCAGACAATAATGCTACTAACGCGAAGTTATCTATAAGGGTTGATTGAAAAACAAATAATAATCTATGATTTGTATAATCTATGATATGATCCTATGATTAGTATAGATTGTGTCTAATTTGAATTTTTGATGTCTTAGTCGTCAAGATAGGAGACAAACCTATATTACTTAAGTTGCTAAATCCTTGGTCGTAGTATGTTACATCTGACTAGCTGCGCCCCGCGGTATTATCCGCGTAAGTCCCGGACCCAC
Source organism: Lomographa bimaculata (assembly GCA_948107665.1). Taxonomy (NCBI): domain Eukaryota; kingdom Metazoa; phylum Arthropoda; class Insecta; order Lepidoptera; family Geometridae; genus Lomographa; species Lomographa bimaculata. The sequence goes on along the minus strand of OX403588.1, from coordinate 5,856,003 downwards.
AGGAATACCGAGATAAAAGTAGCCTATGTGTTAATCCAGGGCGTCAGCTACATCCATATCAAAATTAGTCCAGCCGTTTAAGCGTGAAGAATTAATAACCTACTGCATATTATGGTCAAGTTTGTTTTGGCAAATTGTTGGCGAAGTCGTTATATTTTCAGAAAACAAAATACTATTATCAATATCAATACTTGTCAATTTTATAGTCATTAATTAATAATAAGTACTTGTAAAGTAATTTTGTATCGTACGCTTGATGCCTAACAATTTCGTACCGAAAAAGATAGATTTTCTTAAATAAATACAAGTACCTGGATTACCGAGCTTAAGACGTTAAAACGGCGTTTTCTAAAAATGAAACCTAGCTAGATCGATTAATCGTCCCCGAAACCCCCTGGATACTAACTTCATGAAAATTGTTGGAGCCGTTTCCGAGATTCAGATTATATATATATATATATACATACAAGAACTGCTTGTTTTAAGGTATTAGATTTACATATTCGATTTTTTTTTAGCACAGAAAAGGTTTTTTATAGGTTGGTGATCAAAGAGTTTGGAAAACTTTAAACAGGAATTACATGAGTTAATTCCACTTTACCATCTAACAACCAGACAAACTGTCAAACGTCATCCATTTATGGTTGACATACCTCCAGTTCGCTCGAAGCGTTTTGCTTCTACGTATATCATCCGTACGGCGAAGGAATGGAATTCATTGCCTGCGTCATTGTTCCCCGAGGGGTATAATCTGGGAGTCTTCAAGTCAAGAGTGAATAGGTATCTTCTAGGCAAGCATGTTACATCTTCGGCCGCATTCTCACTTTCCATCAAGTGAGATAGTGGTAAAATGCTTGACTATTAAGCATAAAAAAAAAACTTTTAGCACTGATCATCTCTTATAATTTTATCAAAGCAGTTTGATCTTTATGGTAAAAGGTAGAGAGATTCATTACGTGTGTGAACTGTGCAGCTCCTATATTTCTGATTTCAGAGTGGACTCAGCGAAGCACAGAGTGATAGCCAACCTCTATATACCGGAACTACGTATGAAGGGCAACTACAAACTGTCGGGGAAGCTTCTGATGTTGCCTATTGAGGGAGAAGGACAGTTCTCTTCCAAGTATGGTAAGTTTATGTTGTATCATTCACCTTTGGAATAGATTTTATAGTATCCTACTAGTTTGATGACATCTATTTACATAGGTACTAGTTGTACCCAGCATGCGTTGCAATGCCAAAAAGTTTACCTCTTTCACGTTTATGGTTGCCTGGTACTTTATTACTATAACATAAATTAAATGACTAATTATTACCTCTTTTGTTTGCCTAGTCGGTATTTTACAGAGTTCGATAACCGAAACGTAAATAGTATAAAGCATATGAAATAAAACTATTTGCAACTTTTTTTAATTTACATTATTCGCGGTTATTATTTATTTAATTAAACAACTTTTTAGGATTTTCTAAGTGATCACAAACGCTGCAAAGTGTTCGAACGTTAGAAATAAAATTAACGACTGGTGTGGTGTGGATTACAAAAGGTAATCTCTGGAGTATGTTTGAACTGTTCGCTGGCGTTATTGGTAGAGCATCTGTCTTAGCCCGGTTCCCGATGCTTGGGTATCGGGTTCGATTGCCGGTGGAAACACAATTTCCAAGGGCAATTGTGTTTCTGGTTCTGGGTGTAATTGTGTGTGTGTGATGTGAATATTTCCAGCGCCCACATAAACATAATTAAACATAAACGCTTTCACACTCACCGCCCCATAATAAGTTCGATGACTTGTGTCGTGGGTTTCCACATTCATATTACACATACAATCACAACCAGAACCAGAAACACAAATTTTCCATGGGGAGAAAACTTGTGTTCCCGCCAGGAATCGAACCCGCTTAGAAGGCGAACGCCACCATACTAAGCCAATGGGCAATTCAAACAATACAAGTCTTCGAACTTAGTGTGGGGCTGGGAGTGAAAAAGCGTTTGTTTTTTATGTATTATACCGATTTGATTCTGATTTTTTTATCACTACGTATATAAAACTCATCTCTTCACCAGGTGACATTGATGCCGTAGTAAGGATCGAGCTGGGCCGCACGTCTCGTGGCAATGACGTGGACGCGCTTACCTGTGAAGACCTGGACGTCAAGTTCCATGTTGGATACGCCTCGATCCAGCTGGAGAACCTCTTTGGTGGAGATGGGGAACTAGGTAAGACAAAATGAAGAAGATCTTTGACGACGATGTTATAGAATGTCTGACTTGATGTCTATTGAAAGCACACTTTAAGATTTTACTGAGCAATTAAGATTTTAATGAGCGATTTTACAAACGAGCGTAAAACGACTCATTTTTTTAGCTTGCGCAAAAATACTAGTATGTCCAACGGGTTTCCAGGTTTTCTCCTCTACAGTTCGAATTTCTCAACTGATTTGTTGACCCAGTTGGCGCAGTGGACGGGTGTCCGCCCTCTGCGCCGTGGGTCCTGGGTTCGATTCCCGGCAGGAGCACAAATTCCTTCCCAAGGGATATTTGTGCTTTTGGTTCTGGGTGTAATGTGTGTGTGATGTGAATGTTTCCGGCACCCACAATACAAGTATTTCAACTTAGTGTGGGGCTGTGAGTGTGAATGCGTTTATGTGTTTGATTCTCGTAAAATTTTGTAAGGATTTTAGTTTTCAAATTTCAAAATGTTGGGGTTGAAAAAAAAAACGTATTTCAGCCATTCGAAAAATGTTATTAAGAAAATATTGTGTAAAAATCTATGAAATATATATGAATGAATAATATACAAAATTATTGCCCTTTCCGTTTCATAATAAGTACCCTATCTTTTTTTGTATTTTCAGGAGACGCTATGAACAAGTTCCTTAACGAAAACTGGCAGAAGTTGTCCAAAGAGCTTCAAGTTCCGATGGAATCAGCTCTTCGTGATTTCCTCAAACCATTAGCTGACCACGCTTTTGCTACACTTAATGCTGATGATATTCTTTCCTCATAGAAAACATCCCCGTTTCCATGAAACCATTAACAAAACAGCCATGATTTTAGCTTAGATTAATAAGCCAATTGTATATACCTAAGTTAGGCTAATAAATTATTGTACTCAATTTAAGATTATATTATTGTAACAAAAATTAAAATGTTTAATAAATATTAACATTGTGAAATGTGTATTAATGTTACGTCGTAGGTACTGATTTCATCTGAAGGGCAATTCTGGTAATTTTAAAACAGTCAAATTCAAGTTGGGATCTAGTATCGATCTCGTTCTGTCAAAAACGGTATTCTGTTAACCTACAAATATCGGTGTGTCGCGCTAGCTAGATTGAATTGTGACTGAAACTTGATTTAAGCAAAAACGGTATTCTGCTGTTAATAAAAATAGACTGATAATTGACCGATGGTATTCTCGTACCATAAGAAATGTCAAAATTGAGTTTGAAAGTTGACTGACAATTGATTGTTATGAGTTTGGTACAAGATACCTCTAAACTGATAAAAATAGTATTGCTTTCATCATTTATATTTAGTTTGCAAAGATAATTAATTCATACGGCCTACGTTGGCAATATTTGTGGCACGAACAACAAGCTGACAGAGCATCAGCTAGAGAAAAGCGTCTAAAACGCATTCGCTGTTTACATTTGCGCCTTGCTGCCGATGCGTTTTCTCTCAGCCACTGTGAGTTTATAAAGACTTATAGGCTCATGAAGTCGCTGGTAAGAGAAATCATCGCGGGGCTAAAGCCACACATTACTCAAAAGCGAATGGGAGATGGCTTAGATGCTTCGGCTAAGGTAAGACAATATTCTTATATTCTTGATTAATTTAAGGATACTGGAGGTGCACCTAAAGCATATTGATTCTCTAATATTATTGCTATGTCGTAATATGTGTGATTGTTCTAGGTTTTGATTTCCCTTGCATTCTTTGCAAAGGGATCTTACCAAACTGGTCGGACAGATCATGTCACATGCTGTATCACAGCCCAGTGTATCAAGGGCTGTTGGATATGCGACAAATGCTCTTAATCACCCGAGCATATTTAGAAAATATGTTTATTTTTCACTTACGAGACAGGAGAGGGAAAGTGTTAGGAGAAAGTAAGTTATTTAACTAACTTTGAAGACTTGTATTGCTCATGTCAGAAACATTATTCATTCATTAACATCCAGAAACACAAATATTCCTGATGGAAAAATTGTGTTTCCCCCAAAAAACCTAACACCCAAGCTAAGAAGGCCAATTTACTATGCCAGTGCGCAGTTCAAATTATGACTTCTAAGTTACTAGTCGTTCGTGCCGAACTGAGATCTCACGCAAGAGGCTTACTATTGCCGCAAGAGATACTCTCTCTCTCAACTCAATGTGATGATAGAAGTTAAGATTGTTAAATGTTACACAAGGGTAGATAAAAAAAACAAAATATTTTGCTCTTCAATGATGTGTATTAATATTAATATAATAATGCCCCTTAATATTTTAATGTTTATAATTTTAAAATCCAATACAAAAGTACTTTTTAACCTTTGTATTTTTTATTTGTGACACAGATGCCTATTAGTAGCACGGCAGTTGCTGCATCCTGCGATCCACTCTCGCTTCGGAGTACCCCGACTCTTGGACCGCGAGTGTGATGAAGAGCTGCGGGTGCAACTGCAGCAACAGCATGAAGAATAAATATTGGCACCCGCTGCTGTGCCTTCCACTTCCATGCTTGCTCGGGACATCCCAATCAATCACTTACAGAGGGAAGAGCAGTCCACAAAGATGTTGTGCAAATGCTGTGGAATAATAGAAATTTGTAAAATAAACGATTTGTATAGTTTTACTAAATGTTTTTTATTTGTGTATAACACAGTCCTCATGAACGTAGATGAATGACGATCTCACGTCACTGACAGTGTAATTACATAAATAATTTTCAAGTTGTGTTGACCGAGTTTCAGCTAGTACAAAATACAATGAAGATAAAGCATAGCATATTACTAAATTTTATTATCATAACTTACTTTCTTCCACTCTTAAGGCGGTTTTTGAGCGCCAGCAAATTCAGTTTTTAATATTTTTGGAGAGTGCGCTTCCCTCCTTTCTTTGCACTCTCTCAAGGAACGGTGCGCCTCCATGAAATCCAGGAGTAGCTCAAGCTGCCTTGGAGAAACGTGAGGCGGCATTTTTTCCGATGAACTGTACAATGCTTCACTCTATTTTTCTTTAAAAACGAAGTTTTAAGTTTAAAATTAATAAGTTTTAAATTATGTACGCGCGAAGACAAATAAGTGCTGCCAGTATAAACTTTGAAATTTCCCATATTTTTGCCATTTCGAACCATAATATATGTGTATTTTTTTTAGAACTTAGGATATATTATTTATTGATGATATTTCAAGTGCACTGAGCCACTGTTGTTGTATAACATCATTATTTAGATAGCTAAATATAAAAGGGCAGAATATGTTAGACGAACAATTCATGTTGTAAATAATGGCTACAATTATCATGGCTGTGTTGGCAGTTTTCTTTTTCTGACTACAACTACACAATTTCGGAACCAAACCAAAATAAAAATAACTGTAACTGCTCGTTCTAATATATTTTTTAATTTTTTGTTTGTTTACAATTCACTGTAGTATAAACTTTTGATTATGCAGCACAACATAAACAATAATAATTACGTTTCATCTCTGATTACTATAACGTACAACACACGTAAAAGGTTTACACTCGTGCTGTAAGTCAACGACCCAGTTGGCGCAGTGGACAGGTGTCCGCCCTCTACGCCGTGGGTCCTGGGTTCGATTCCCGGCAGAAGCACACATTCCTTCCCAAGGGATATTTGTGCTTCTGGTTCTGGGTGTAATATGTGTGTGATGTGAATGTTTCCGGCACCCACGATACAAGTCTTTGAACTTAGTATGCGGCTATGAGTGTGAATGCGTTTTTTGTTTGTTGTAAGTAAAATTTTAACTACCCTCCTATATTACAAGACATACATGTCATTAAGATATTAAATAAACCAATTATGGATGCTTATTCTAATAGTTCATTTATTACAATAAACATCCCTGAATCCCACACTAGGGCGAACTTTGTTGTGAGTCTTTATAATATAAATGTGAAAGTCTGTATGGATGTTTGTTATTCTTTCACGCAAAAACTACTTAACGGATCTGGCTGAATTTTTGTGTACATGTTGTTCTAGAACTGGAATAATTCAAAGATTTATTTTTATTTTCAGCATCATAAACGCGGGTGAAACCGCGCAGTTGGTATGGTCAATATATTAAACAATTAAAATTTAGGTTATTTGTGTTTTTATTGAGTGATTATTAGTGGCTTGACGACTTATTAGTAAGGTGGAGGAAGTTTCTCTTCTACTCATAGTTAGTCATTATTCACTTTATCTAGATTAAAAAAAATCTAATTAGGATAGGATTATTAAATAATCACTAACGACCCTGTCTTTTTCAAGACGTGGCTAAAGGAATCACTTTTCGGTGACTTTTTAATTGTTGCTGGGCCATTCGAACGATGTAAGTAAGCATTTACAAGTTTTGCCGCGAAAATGAAAAAATGGTGTTGTTGATTTTTTACATTTTTCCAAAACCTGTATTCCAAAAACTGTTATTCTTCGAGTGTTAATGTGTAATAATAGTGGATTATTAACCGTTAATACTTAGTAAACGTGCATAAGTGTAGGCAAATAATACTAAGTTGAAAAACGTGATTTTCGCCTTCGCTCCAAAACTCCAATAGAAGTTCTAGTAAAGTTTCTACCACTTTACTAGGGCATGACTATAGAGAAAAAAGCATTTATATTGTGATCTGTGATAATTACAAATATAATTATCTTATACATAAAATTCTCGTGTCACAATGTTACTTACTCCTCCGAAACGGCTCGACCGATTTTTATGAAATTTTGTGTGCATATCGGGTAGGTCTGAGAATTGGTCAACATCTATTTTTTATACCCCTAAATGTTACGAGTGGTCCAACACATTTTTTTTATTCAGCATGATAGAAAAAAATAAGGCAAAACAACGTTTGCTGGGTCAGCTAGTTATATATATATATATAATATAATTATAAATACAATACTAAAATAATTATTCACAGAAAATATTTTTTATCGTAATAAGCACCTTTATGGGGTAATTTTGTACGGCTGGCATCACTAAATGTATATGTTTGACAAATCGATTGACTTTTCAATTTCAATTTTTTTTTTTGTTTTGGTTTTCTTTAATATTGACACCACAACTTCATCAATTTCAAAAATGTGTGTAATATTGACATAGAAAACAGTCTTTTTTTCGATCTACTGTCACATTTTTTCTGTGGCCATGAGTAGATTGTTGAATTGACTGAAACTTGACTAAATCGAGACTAGACTCAAATTCGATTAAGATTTTATGGGAGCAGAATACCGATTTTTGGTCAATTCAAAATTCAGTTTCGATACATTCAAGTGTCATTCGATTTGTAACATATTTACGAGAATTGCCCTTCTGATCTATGTCAATGGACGCTTACTACGGGAAAAGAAATCAATCAGTCAAATTTTCTTTCCTTCTCCATTAACTTTTCCGTTGTTACAAAATGTGACACAAAGGATTATTTATTTTTACCAGCATAGAGACTAATTAACTAGGCGTTCGCGCCGAACTGAGATCTCGCGCATACATTTTGCCCCATAGAGAAAAACTTTTAAGGCTACTTGCTTATATCTTTTTTTCTATATAATAATTGTTTGATTTCTGTATTTATTGTTCAAGTACAGGATATAACGGATATTATACGTAAGTTTCAGCGTTCAGTGTGAAGCCGTTTTTAGATAGATCCCGGGACAAAATTGATCTTAAAACAGAATTAGGTAAATTAAATAGAATTTAGTAATTCGACATAATATTAAATAGAAGAAAACAAATAGTCGGTAATCATATTTAATTATTTTAGTCACATCATAATATAACATCACAATCATTCTTATACATTATTTCTTAGACAATTCTAGCTTCTAACTACAATATATTTAGAGAATTCACTGGTTATTTAAATAAATAAATCATACACTAAAAATGACATAAAAGCCATAACTCAAAATAACATCGGTGTGAACTAACTAAACGAAATGAGTCTTCTGCACTAGAAATGCTATAAAAAGATACCTACAAGTATTCAAAATTAATTTCACAAAAATATTCACTCTCATTTCTTATAGTATAATACTTCAATCCTAGTATTATTAGACCGCATTATTTAATTATATCACGGTAGTAACTAACTACAAACTAACTCGTGTTTATAAATCAGTGTATCTGTCTGTTTGTTAGATTTTTACAGCTGAACTGTGAGTTTAAATCTAGGTGGCATTTATTGAATCATTAATCAGGATATAATGCACTTTTATTTACCTGATTATTTAGCAGAGATATAAGCCGATTTAAAAACAGAGATATGCTATTAATGAACGATCTATTCTTTGTGCTTATAAACAATACGATTCGTAACCTAAGCGACTTAACCTCGGAGCATATCCCATGCTTTCAACTCACTATTGGGATTAGTGTTAATGCACAATATCTGTACCCAGAAGGATGAACTAATAGGCTTACAACGTTTACAAGCAAAGAGTACTAAGTGTAGGAATGTAGTACCTTTACATACAAGTATAGAATAAACAACAACACGTTATTACGAGTATAGAACTTACGAGTATAGAATATACAACAACACGTTATTTCTATTATAACATCACTCATACATAAAATACAACTTTTAGAGAATAATTCGGATACAAAAATATTTTAATTCAACAATGAGCATAGCGTAAGTTAACAAATCTTTTGTTCTGTTGATAACTTTTATTATCAACTCGTAGAAGCGGCTGAAAATATACTGACTATGGATTTTTTAATCCCACTTAATTTTTTGTTGTATTTGCTCAATATAAACTACTTACCTACTTAAACATCCATGTACGTGTAATCTCCAATATATACATAAAAAAAACCATCTTAATTTACCCTTACTTTTTTCCATACTTAATCAACGGTGCATTAATTACATTCAAAACATGTCAATAGAATAGTCGATTTACGACTATTACAGTAGTTTGTATAGTTGTAATGTATTGTTATTTTTATTTCATTATTTTTAAAAGCATAAATAAGACAGAAACAGATAAAGTGATAATAGGGACACTTAGGCATTCACTTTAAGTAGGGCAAAACAAAGGAGTATATAGAAGGAAAGACGGTGAAGGTAAAGAAAAAAAGATAGACAAAGAACATGAAAGAGAAAAGGCAAAACAGAGTAATCCTAAGGTGGAAATGTCGAAGTTTAAAGAAGAAGAGGTATGGATAGAGCAGGGGAAGGCTGGAAAGGGTAAGAAAGAAGACAGGAAAACACCAGTCGAATACAAGAAGAGTCACCTACGGAGTGAGAAAAGAATGGAAATAAAATACAGAAAACCCGTTCCACTTTAATTGTATATCATTACCTCGATATGTTTAATATGAATATTTAGTTCTGCGATTGCGGACAAAACTATAATGATTAGAATTTTGGTGCTATGTAGACACACGTAGATGGGATACTAAGGAATTCTTGTTAATTTAACAATTTCAGCAAGATAATGATAGGAATCTTGATGAAAGACCAACGGACTAAAAGACTTTATTAATAAAGGACTAACTTGTTGGGTGGTAGTCCGGGTACAGTTGTTCTAATCTTCTCGTAATGTAATACTATGAGGATTGAGGAATTAAATTAAATCAAATGAGCTAACTCAAGGCTTTAGCCAGACGTCGATGGGAATCTTAGTAAACGCTGCGTTGATGAATGACTGAAAATGCTTGGCGATAGACGCTGAGGCAGCCGGTCTCATCTCTTCAATGATTTCAGCCGCGTTGTTGTTCAGGAACTGATTCATTGCCTCTCCTGGAAACGGTGGTTTTACGTGTTAATGAGGATTGAATCTATTTGATACATTATCATACAAATTAACATTTCCTATATGCAAACAAAGAGATGCTTGTCCTGAACCGTCAACGGTTGGTGGTTAAATTTAACTAGCGCCAGCTTTCACAATAACACAGAAAACTTCCGCTATACCATTATGGCGGAAGTTTTCTGTTTCAATTCGACCATTCGAATTGAAACTATTTATCTTATTTATAGCAATTTTTACACCAATACCATGCCTGTCCCTTTCAAAGATCACAAACTTACCGATGACACTTCCGTGGTTGACGGTATCCCTGACCTTGAACCTAGAACCCCTAAGCTTGAAGTCAACAAGCAGGCGGTTTGCTTCCATATACTTGATGCTGTCTCTCTCGATCTCCTTGCCAAAGATCTTCGCGATAGCTGCTACGTCCACTGGAAAGCGTATTAGAGAGGTTTTTAGCAATACAATTTTAATCAGCCGTCAATTCTCTCCGACTGAGTTCTACTTCACTTTGATATTTTTCTAACTAATCAACCTTATCTGTGGTGCCATCTAGTGATGGTTGAAATGACTAATGTTGTTTTTGATTAACACGTGTGGTTATTTGCTTATAATTTTCTTCTAATTAATAATTGTTCTTTGATAAAGATAATATAATCAATTTGAACAAAATAGATATTTAAACAGTGACTGCTGTCCTACCAAATTGTTATTTTCCAACAGATTTTTAAAATAACGGTTTCGTACCCCACTTGCAAAGTAACTAATACTTATAGAGTAGAAAAAGTTAAAAATAAAAAATAAATTAATTAGGTAGAGATAAAGTTAAAAAATTCTGCCCCACACTATATTTCCATTTATAACTTTTTAATTGGCATTTTTGGTTGTGCGCCAAAGCTTCCCATACTCGCTGAAAATTTTATGTTAATCTCTTGTATGGTTTAGACGCTAAAAGGCCCCTGATAGACGGACGGACTAAGTGCTGAACTATCCAAGTCAACTAAGCTTCGTTCGGTCAAAAAATGCTATGGTCAAGACTTATCAATTGGAGTGTTGTGATCATGACTGATTTATAGACATCAGTCATCATCTAGTGTAACAAATGCACTTACTGAACGCTGCCCAAAAATCACCCTGTGACCTTACAGGGAACAGCAGCACCTGTCCCGACACCTCATACCGTCCTGTGATCTCGATCCTCGGAAGCACCAGACCCATGTCAATACGCAGCTTCTTGAGGTCAGACCTGAAACACACGTTGAAATGCAGTTAATACTCTTAAATAAAAATATCATCACTTTAATGTGCTTAAAGGATCTTTGATGCAATATCATGATGCAGCATAGCATCAGTATTATCTCAACCACAGTGTTGAAGATAAAAATAAACACAAACGCTGTCACACTCACAGTCCCACACTAAGTTCAATGACTTGTGTTGTGGGTGCCGGAAACATTCACATCACACACACAATCACCAAAAACACAAATTTATCTTGGGGAGAAAACCTGTGTTCCCGCCGAATCATGTCCCAAACCATATATCATATTGAAGAAGGCCTTTGATCTGTGTTCCAAACCATAAGAAGTGAGAAATAGTAGGTGCTTATGTACAGGTCTCTAAGTATAAAGCTTTGTTCTGAAGTCTTATAGCACTTTAGGCCACAAGTAATATTGTTTAAGATTATTATATCCAAGGTAACAAACCACAAAATTATGATTGATGGTATGTCGCATGCGCATCATCTCGTAAAGTGTTGCAACTATAATTTTATTGTAAGTATTGCATTGTAGGTCATTTGCTAACTCTACCACAATTTACAACATTATAGTTTATACATAATTTGTATAGTTTGTTTGGTACGTACACTAAAATGAAGTAGCTACCTACTAATAATGTTAGAAAGAAACATTATTTGAATGTATACTAACTATTGTATAAGGCATATTTACCTAAGGGTCAACGGGTATGCAAACTGCCAATTATTTTAACAATATATTTTGTAGTGATAAGACTCTTTTGCTTAGTCCGCCTAGGGAATAACACATCATTGTCAGACATTCAACCACCAAGCAATAATGTGCAAAATACTGTTAAAAATCACTGTATTTCCGATTGGATTGTAGGGCAATGTTTTTAGTGAAATAACCAATGTTCACAAATTTACTAGGGCATAACTTTACTCTGACTTGTCTTTGATTATCCGACCGACTTCACAAAAAAGGAGGAAGTACTCATGTCAATTATATTTTTTTTTGTGTTACCTCAGAACTTTGTTCCACGTGAACCGATTTTGAATTTCTTTTTTGTTTGGTATATGTTGCTTTCTAATTGATCCCATTAAAATTTGATCAAGATCTGATCAGTAGTTCTTGAAATATCTCCAATAATGCGTGTTTAGTACATCTAATCTGTTCAAAGTTCCGTAGATAAAGCGGTGAAGTTGGTTTTTTTAAGTTTTGCTTGCGTTTAATAATGTTTGACTTTGACTTTGACTGTGACTAAGAAGCTTGAAACTGGCTAAAAATTCATATTTGCGCAGCCAACACATAAAAAAAACAACTCTCAGATCTCTGTGACTGAAAAGCCAAAATTATATACACACACTGTGCAATAAAGCAAAAGAGCTCGAAATAGTAACTCTTGGATATATTGTATCATTAAGTTGTGAATACACTTTTGCAATTTCACGCAGACTCATAAGGCACACTACGAGTGTTTATGAACACGTAGGTTCACTTTGGGAATGCCATCCTTTGTGCCAGATATATTGAAAAGCACACAACTGACGAAGCGTTGAGCAATAGTTACTACAAACTTGATGCTTGGCTAGTTGCAAAATTCTTAACAATTTTTATACCTATTTGCAATAGGTGGGTGCGACTTAGTCGCTAGAGACCTGACCCCGTTGATCGTATGATTCACGCTTTTGTTTTAGATTTTAATTAAGTGAATAAAGAAATAAAATAAAACAATCTGAATTGAAATACCAAATTTTCACGTGTGAACTTCAATGAATAATGTATTCCTGAGGTTCTTACCTCTCTTACTTGCAAATTGTACTATCAACCGGAACCAGTCTTGATACAACAATTCTGCTATTCAGCTGTTTTAGTAAAGTTGTAGTCCTGCTCTAGTGGGACTAGCAAGAAACCATACCACCATGTTAATATTATAAAACACAATCAAAACATACCGCATATCAGCTTTTCAGCGACAATATATTACAATTAAAAGCATACATAAAGTTATTATAGAAATTCCACATGGAATTTGACATTGGATCAAGCTGCTGATGGTGTCGTAGTAAAAATAGCAGAGCGTGGTTATACTAGCATCTATTATTTGTGCTAGTACATATACCATACACAATTGCCACACACGAACGTGCGCACTAAAATGTTCAATGATAAGAAATTATTTGTATCTGTGGGAAACTAAAGAAACAGGCATATTTACCATGCCTTCGTTTTACATCTTTGAAAATATAATGCATGTTCGCAAAAATATTGGTAAATATAAATTAAGAAGCGACGCACACAATCGTAATACTAGATATAAGCATAAATTATAGTGCGCGCGTTTAGATTAAGCAAAACGAATAAATAGATTTTACAATAGAATTCCAAAAATTATAACTGAATTACCACTGGAAAAGTTCAAATCTGTACTAAAACGGACATTAATTAAGAAAGCTTACTATAAAAGGATTGACTATATTAATGACAAGGATGCATGGAGGTAAACTGCACAAGCGCTTTCTAGCGACTACATACCTAATGTAGATATACCTAGGTTAATAAAATTATGTATTAGTGTTAAGGAACGATTAAAAAAAATATATGAGTAAAAAAATGCGCCGCCGAGTTTCTTGCCAGGTCTTTTTTGCGAATCTAGCAGTAAAATAATTTACTTCCATGAGTGCCTCTTTGGGGCCCAGGTGAATAAACGGTTTTGATTTTGATTTTGAAACTTCTCCGGGAGACTCTTTAGTCTCAAAAGTATGTTCCACCACAGTTAGTCATGCTATCTTGCATTCAATTTCGGCAGTATGCAACACTACTTGCTTCCATCAAATCATGCAGAGCCTGCAGGCATCATTCAAATACCAACCTTATTTTTGTAATGGTGTAGTTACTGGGTCCAATAACAGTGATATTGTTGAAAGCTGCCGTGACCCTGACAGGGCCTGCTGAGTTCTCCATCACCAGACGATCAATGAACAGGGGCTCCACAGGGGGCACTCCCAGGTCTGGCAAACCCTTCGCCAGATAAGGCCGGAGGTGGTTGAAGGAGTTCTTGATGCAGTTGTCTAGTTGAGGATCGCTTTGGCTGCATGGTAGGATGTATTCCGCTGGAATTAATACAAACGTAAGTTTATTAAGATATCTCACTAATATTATATATAGGTATATATTATATACTATACTGTCAAACTTCATACATTTATGGATGACATTCCTCCAGTTCGCTCGAAGCATTTCGCTTCTATGTTTATCATCCGTACAGCAAAGGAGTGGAACTAATGAGTCCAACTCCTGCCGCAGGCACGCAGGCAATGACCTGCGTCTTTGTTCCTTGAACAGTACAATCTGAGTGTCTTCAAGCCTAGAGTGAATAGGTACCTTCTAGGCAAGCATGTCTCATCTTCGGTCGCATCGTCACTTTCCATCAGGTGATATAGTGGTGAAATGCTTGCCTAATTAGCATAAAAAAAATGCTAAAGTTTGTGAGTGTCTTTATTACTTCTTCACACTCAAACCGCTGGACCAATTTTGACGAAATTTAGTATGGAGGTTATGCATGGTGGTAGCTGACACCCTGAATTAAGACATAAGCTACTTTATATCACGGGATACTTGCTGGCCCGGAAAAACCGCGGGGCGCAGCTAGTATTGCGGAAAATTTGGTGAAAAAGAAATAGTAGGTATTTTTTATCGTAGGAGTTTGCATTGACAAAATAATGTTAATACAAGAAAATTATGATTTATGTAGGTATATACTTAAACTTTTAAGAAATCTTTGTCGGAAATAATCAACAAATAAAACTCAAAGCTAGTACAATTAGAAATATCACAAAGATCAAATGATCTACATAAATAAAAATAAAAATGTTACGGTAAGTATTATAAAGTTTGCGTAACTATGTAGGTAGTAAACCTCGTTCCTAATTTATTTTGCTATCTCCTCTCCATCCAAAGGTTGTCTGGAAGAGATCGCTTTAAGCGTTAAGACCTTAGTAATGTACTAAGGTCTTTAAATGTTTTTCCCTTTGTTTATTGTATACAATAAAACAGTCTATCTATCTACGTTCGTTCTCAATATTATGTTAATTGTGTATCTTTTTTTTATGCTGGCACGGTATGATTAAAATTCAAATTAGAAAGCAATTCACACGGTAATGCATAATCAGTTCACAGTGAACTGCATGGCTATTAAAATTTGTTAATTTGGACGATTTCCATAATTTGTAATAGGGTAATCGATTAACGCACAAAATAATTACACGCAAGAATGAACTCTGAACAATTTAATAATATGGTTCACTAATTTTGTCGCTCTGTTTGCAAACGAAGTCTCTTTTCCTACTCATAAAACGCATATTTGTAGGAACGTGCCTAGTGTAGGCACAGGTGTAGGTTTGAAATTACAAACCTGGTACATTTCAACACCTAGGGCGTATAGAAACATGTAGCCTGTAGACAATGCATTTTGTATTTTACATATTTCATATCCTGGTTTAAGAGTTCCTTACCCAAAGAATACCTATTTATAATTGTAATACTCTATAACATAATTATAAACGCTATCACACTCATACCCCACTCTAAGTTTGATGACTTGTGTCGTGGGTGCGGGAAACGTTCACATCACAACCAGAACCAGAAACACATTTTTTCTTGCGGAGAATACTTGTATTCCTGCGAGTAATCGAACTCGAATCCCCTGCTTAGAACGCGAACGCTCACCTAACTAAGCCAACGGATACTTGTTTATTATAAAGCATAGTTGAGAGAAAAGGCCTTGTGCAATACTTTGACCATCCACAGTTATCTCAAGCCAAAGATAAGTCTTTGTCTCGAGCCTATCAATTAAAAAAACAGGAAAAAATCGTTATCTGTTGAAATTTTTTTTTTCAAGCGTATTTTTTTTTATCCTTTGACCACTGTCTCACATGATGTAAAGTGACGATGGGTCCGAAAATGGAACATGCTTGCCTAGAAGAAACCTATTCACTTTAGACTTGAAGACCATTGTACCGTCCGGTGACGATGAAGCAGGCAATGAGTTCGACTCTTTTGCTATACAGATGATTAACGTAGAAGCGAAACGCCTCATCCTTCAAGCTGTAGAATAAGTTGGCAGAAGGTCTAATTTAGTGATATCTCAGAGGATGCAACTTGATAATATGCATTTTAACCTATCAGAACGCTTTAAGTACATGGAATCTACTGAGTCGTCCTTGAGATTAATTCAAATATTTGTAGAAACGCAACACTTCATTTCACATCGCCGTAAATGCAAAACCCGCCTCATATTACATAAGCACCGATGCAAACCAGCAAGTGGGTAAGCGAACCAGCGACAAGGTGACGCAAAGTCGATGACCGGCAGTTATGACAAAAGTGAAAACAGTTATTAGTCCAAGGACAACTTGGTAAATAACCATATCGTGATTCTGTAAACGCGTGTAGATAGTATGCATAATTATGTAGGTGTGGTGACAACATATTATGACAAAGTGGCATAACGCCATGGCTAATATGCAAGGTCTGTGGGTCAAGGTGACTGGATAACGTTAGAAAGTGGACCCGTCTAATACAATTGTCTAGCCGCTTTGTAATCCGAGAATTATTAATGGTCTTCATTGGATCTCAAGGCGTCGTCGTCAATGGCCATATTGCCAAGTTCATTCTTAGTGGTTATACGTACTATAAAGTACTAATTAACCAGGGTCGAATGGTTATGGGACTGCATTGGATGGAATAGTAACAAATATTATCAATTATCGACTGGTATAAATAACAATGTTTGAACTGTGCATAGTTATACTATAGATGAAACAGTCCAGCAAAATATTTACTTTTATATTGAAATCTAAAACTCATAATTTAAAATATGACTGGGTACTTCAAAGATGAGTCGATACTCTTAATGCCAAGGATGACATTTCAATGATGAGTGGGTGCGAGACCGAATAATTTTTAATTTGTCTCTTTACTTAGAGACGCATATTTACAAATTTTTTGAGCTTCACTTGCTGTCTGTATTTAAGGCGACTTGGTATCGAGTTGGCGGACTGGAGCCAAACTGTAGCCTTGTAGAATTAATTGCCTGCATAGACAGCGTACGCGCTTTCATATATTTTTAAAAATTAATCTTACCTAAAAAATTGAGTTCACAACAAGGTTTGAAAGTTTGTTGTGATTACACCCAATATTTTTTGTAAAAAATATCTTTTATAGAAACAGAATAAAGTTGATTCATTCCACTGACTGGAACGGGAAATTGGGTGTTTTTTAGTAAAGTTTAATTTTATTTTCTATCGAGCCAAATCGCTGAACATATCCGAATAAAATATTTTGTAAACATTTATTACACATAAAAAAAAGCTATTAATCGACCGTTTTTAAAGGTGAAATCTTTAATGAAACTTAATTAGTTGAGGATCATCCAGCTTAGCAACAGAGCTCCTGGCCCACCAAGATACAGGCCTAGCTTAGTTTGGCTGGTTCGCAGTAACCTAACTAAATTACTGTAACTATGTTTATGCTGAATGTATGTCAAATTCTATTGTACTATATTCTAATGTTACATAATTATTTATTTTTTTAAAATAAACAATTATTAATATCGGTCAAGTGGAGTCGAACGGATTTTTTGCCATTGAAATGCATACGGTGATCTAACAGATTTTTTATAAATTTTAGTCATCATTGATAGATATAGATAGATAAATAGATAATACTTTATTGCTCCACTTTATAAGACATCAATGGTTTATAAATGAAAAAAATACAGATTTAACTAAACAACTAACCTAATACTAAAAGTCATTGGTCGGCAGTGTGCCCAAAATGCTGGCTGCGTTACCTCGTTGCACAGCGAGACTTAATTGCTGTGCAAAATACAAACCGGCATTTTGGTCACGTGTCGACTCTTTCAGTCTCCCAGCCAAATTTTTGTAAATCTCAAGTGCACCTGGTCCCCATGGACCAAGAGTTTCTACTCCGAAAGGCACAAATATGTAACATCTGTCGAGGCTTGAGTATTTTCGTCGTTTCGAACATTCAGCTGCGGTAGCAGCGCCACTTGCCTGCTGCGATGTTGTTGGAAGATGAGACGGCGCCAATGTGTCGATACAAGTAGCGTCCCACACTAAGGGTCGACCCATATACTTTATAAGATGAGATAAAACAAAGGTAACAAACAAGATTATACGTAAAGTATCACAACAGGCGGCCTTAGCACTAAAAGCGATCTCTACCATCATTATCTACCATTAATGAACTGATTACCATACATAATTATAAAAATATTAACAAACATTATCGCATTAGCCAGCTCATTATGCAAATGTGTTGAACTTGAACGCACCACCTCTTTCACAAGGTCACCTTACATCAGCTGGTTGGTTATACAACAACAGAATTGCGTTGACCTGGTTCTGATCGCCTGGTTTGCTCAACCCACGTACACTCCCATGAACAATGCGTTAGATTACAGCATTTGCAGCTCTGATTCTCCGTTTGGAATAGCTCCAGGATGCTGACATAAATCAAAACTAGGAAACGCTTGACACTCACAGTTACACATTCTACGTACAAAGACTTGGTCGTGGGTGCAAAAACCATTCACATAACAAACCCATTTCCTTAGCGTCTAAAATTGTGCTCCTGATGGAAATCGAACGCAGCTGTGATTTCTAAGATATCATACGTTAGATGAAACAAACATTTATGAAGAACAAACCCTTTCTTATCATTTGCTTTCCGTACAAATCAAAGACCAAAATAAACTAACGTTAGCTTTAAATTAAGTTTAAAATTATCAATTTCTTGCGCAAGAGCTAACCGTGAAAAAAAACTGAATACACTCTACAAATGAATCTGGTACCTCTATGTCAGCGTTATAGCGTTATTTTTTTTCGTTTTTCCACAATAAAACTCAATTTTCAGCAGTTTTTTTGTGGACGATCCAAGAAAAAATAGCTGTAGTCCTAACATAAAATAAATCATAAACATAACATAAACGCTCTCCCACTCACATCCCCACACTAAATTCGATATTTTTTTAATAAATAAAAACACGTAAAAGAAGTTGTTTTTACTGTCTATAGACTTTCTCTTAGCTTGTTGCCTTCAAGCTGCCCTTCTTGGACTCACCATGGGCTACTTCCTTCACTAATTACATTGATGAGATCTATTTCAACACACAATCACGTAAGGTGTTGTTTCTTGATTGTTATACATTGCAGCGTACACTATTTCACTAATGGTAATTAGTAACCTAAGCACTTTGCTTCTTTGAAGTGCACATAGATCCGCCTGATGAGAATATATTACTCATTCTATCTTTGATAAGCTAGCGTTTGACCACTATCCCACCTGATAGTTAGTGATGATTGTTCGAGGATAGTTACACAACCTCCTGAGTGAATAAGCATCTTCATAAGCATGCGTCATCTTCGGCCGCATCGTCACTTACCATCAGGTGAGATAGCGGCCATATGCTTACCTATCTTACATAAAAAAAAGATAATAGAATGGCTGGCTCTCAAGGATAACAGCGGAACATCATTTTAAGAAATATCGGGGATAGAATTTTCTACTTAAGGGTGGTGAAATACGTCTGTACTTCAGTACATAAGTATTAGCAGGCCAGGTAAACATGAGAAAATGTTCTACCAACTTAGATGTTACCTTCACTTGTGGTCAAATGCTTGCCTATTCAACATAAAAAAAGGTCAAGCTCTTCGTAAGATTCGAAACTGCGCCCCCGTAGATCAACATCTTAAATTTCATAGTTAATACTGTATAATATACTCGTAGAGGCGTACATTAAATTGCGAGTCTAAAATATGACTAAAAAATTCGGGATTAGAGAGCGCCGCTTCTTGAGTGCTTTTTTCCCAATACTGGGGTCTTTATGTCCCTCCCTACACAGTCATTTAAACATAGCGCGCATACATCATACGTCTAAAGCCGAATAACTACGGCCCAATTGCCTATATTTCTTAAAACTAAACTAAAACATTATACAGCAAAGACCTAAGTAACCTCCAAGACTTCGAGCTTATAGGTAACTTAAGTGCTCAAGCTCATAAGCACATTAGTCACTACATATTCAATATAGGTAGTAATAGCTGCTGTAATCTTTTGTTAGTTGCTAAAACATCTGACAACATTTAAAGTACAAGAAATCATTCGCTGCTGAAAAAACTTCAATAGTCACACTAATATTATAAAGGCGAAAGCTAGTGAGTGTTTGTATGTTTGTTACTTCTTCACGCTCAAACAGCTGGACAAATTTTGATGAAATTTGGTACGGAGTAGCTGACACCCTGGATTGACACATAGGCTTTTTATCCCTGCATTCCCGCGGTTCTAGGACTTACGGGTACAACTGCGTGGCGCAGCCTGTTAGATGTAAAATACATTGTTTATTTGGGTTATCTATGTACGAGAATCATAATATTACATACTGATTAAAACAAAAAGCCAATGTTGTATTGTTTTTTCTCTAAAAATATATATAGCGTTTGACTACTCTCGCACCTGTTAGTAAGTAATGATGTGGTCAAGGGCGGTTAACGGTCCAGGCCTAGAACGTGACTGGATCTTAAGGAATGCTCATTTATTTATAAAAAATATGTGTAAACATTGGTGCCGATTCTGTTGTCCAGAATTAGACTAAACTAGCCTAAAATTAGTTTTAGTCCTGCTTTAGTCCAAAACCTATTCAGAAAATGCAAGATTAGACTAAAATTAAGTTTGACAGGACTAAGTTAGTTTAGTTACTCTATTTAGTGAAAATGACCAAATTCTTATTCCGATGTACATGTTTTAAGTCAAACTAAGGCTAAAAATAGAAATTTTAAACTCAAATTAGTCTGTATGAAAAAGGTCTGGATTATTTTTAATGTGATCTTATACTTGAAAGAATAACACGTGCAATTAATGAAGCAAATACTGACCTACAAAGTCTATAATGGAGGAATATGTGATTGCGGCTCTTGTGAATACAACTCAATTTGGTTGCTGTCAAAATCAATTTTAGTCCTGTCATTTCAACTTTTAAATTAAGTTCAACGTAAAATCAGAATAGCGTTTAGGTATTCTTTGACTAAAATTAGTTTATTTTTAGTTTAGTTTAGGTTAGTTCGGTGCTCAACAGAATTAGCACCAATATATTTATATTTTATACTAACTCAGCCTCAAGAGGAAATATTTTCATTTACATCTTTCGAGGTAGTAGATGCGTCTCCGATGAAATCATTGGCACCGCGCTGTACTTTCCATTTTACGAAACATTTTGTGGCGCTCGAGAATCAATTCCAGCAAAATGTTTCAAAACTGATGATGATTGGTCGCTGAAGTTGAGGAAATCTAGTTTGTAATTACATTTACTTCGTTGACACTGTTTATATCCAATAACAATCATAAAGTGAAAGCCAAAGATAATACACGGAGAAAAAAAATGAGACAACTAGACTCCTAAAGTTCTCAGAAACAAATTTTCTAGACTAAATTACAGTTTTTCTTCAATCTTTTTACAAATTAAGTTAGTTATTACCAAATAATTTTGTGATTGTTACTAAATAAATTTATTGTCTCATATAACGCTAGGATGTTAGTAATGGCAACGAGGTTCTCAATTTGACTATGTTTTTTTTTATTTATGTTACCGTGTTACGCGATGTCTCCACCAATTATGAATCGACTTTGATGATTTTTTGTTCGGTAGATAAAATAAACTACTTCAGAGGTGGTCCCATATACATTTTATCGAAATCGATCCACCCAAAACCAAAATATAAGCGTTGAAGTCGGTTTTTTAAGCTTTGCTTGCGTTTAATTATCTTAGTGTATGACCAGCATGGATATTTATTAATCTTTGGTTTAGGCACACTGATGTTATTACTAAAATAAAATGTTAATTATATGGTTGGTTACTTAATTGTTTATCTGGTACGTATTACCAATCAAATATTTGTTCTTTCTTTTACGACTATACCATTATCATGTCCAGAAAAATCATTTTTCTATAGAAACAAAAAATAGCTACTAATTTCGTAATGATTACCGCACTATGTTTTTGTTCAGCTATTTTAATTGTTTATTATTTAGAAGCCGTGCCCCGCGGCTTCATCCGCAATTATCTAATTAAAAAGTAGCCTATGTGTTAATCCTAGGTATAAGCTATGTACATTCCAATTTTTTTCCAAATCCGTTCAGCCGTTAAAGCGCGAAGAGAGAACAATCATACTTACACACAAACTTTCGGATTTATAATATTAATAAGACGGTAAAGAGGTAAACTTTTGACCACTATTTCAACTGACGGAAAGTGATCTTAATTTCTGAGACATGGCTAAAACCATGTCTCCCTTCAACATCCTACTCTTTGCCAGGTTTTCGACTCCTTAGAAATGATCGTACGGGTGGTGGTGGTGGCGGTGTTGCCATATATCTCAGATCGCATTTTCCTTTCACCATTGTGAGTATGTCAGCACAACCACCTCCCTCTGACGCTGGTGAGCATCTCCTAATCGAAGTTATCCTAAATCATACTAAACTACTCCTTGGCGTATATTATTGTCCTTCTTTGCGTATTAATTTCTTTTCCTCTTTTGAAACAATCCTTCAAGACTATTCTGCTATCTATGACCACTCTATAATTATGGGCGATTTCAATACATGTTTGCTTAAACAAGATTCACGTTCAACTATGTTTGAGTCTATTATTACAGCCAGCAACATGACTATTCTTTCACTTTTCGCTACTCATAAGCTGCCGAACTGTATTCCTTCACTTCTTGACTTGATAATAGTTTCCTCTTCTGATCATGTGGCTAAGCATGGTCAATGTTCAGCTGACTCCTTTTCCCATCATGACATGATATACCTCTCATATAAGATCCGACCTCCTAAAGCCAAACCCAAAATTCTTATGCAGCGCAGTTTTGGTGGTATGGATATAAGCAACCTACGCAAGGATGCGCAGGAGCTAGATTGGGCTACAGTAGTAAATGCGGATGGCATAGATGATAAGGTAGACGAATTCAATCGTATTCTAACGTCACTTTATGATACACATGCTCCTATCCGTGCCGTTAAAATGAAGCACGCACCAGCACCATGGCTAACAGATGAAATAAGGCATTTGATGCACAAAAAACTTACAGCTAAGGTCAAACTTAAGTGTCGTCAGTCTGATGAAAATAAAGAGCGTTACATTAGTCATCGCAACGTCTGCAATAGAGTGTGTAGGGACGCACAACGCCGACATATTCATAAATCTGTTGAAAATGAGGATCCAGCCAAAGTATGGAGGTTCTTAAGGTCACTGGGAGTGGGAAAATCGCGACAAAGTAATCTGCCCGAAACTTGGACGTTAATTTACTAAATAAACACTTCTCCTCTTCATCCAATTTCGACGGGCCCACTAAAGCTATTACGTTAGGCCATCTTGCCTCAATTCCACTCCCTGATCACGACCCTTTTATCTTCAAACAATTAATCACCGATTGTGATTTTAAGAGAAGCGTACAATCAATAAACTCTAATGCTGTAGGCAGTGATAGCATCAGCCGGAAAATGATTCTCCCCATACTTGAAGAAATCCTACCTGTAATCCAGTATCTCCTTAACTACTCTATCTCCTCAGGGTTTTTTCCACAAATTTGGAAAGAAGCTCAAATAACACCTCTACCTAAAAAATCAAACCCCTCGTCCTTCTCTGAATTTCGTCCTATCTCTATTCTTCCTTTCTTGTCTAAGGTGCTAGAACGTCTTGTTCATCAACAGCTCTCATCTTTTCTAATTAAAAACAGTCTCCTTAACCCATTTCAATCCGGTTTCCGACCTGGTCACAGTACTGTAACCGCATTAACTAAAATCACTGACGATATCAGGTTTGGCATGAGCAATGGTCATCTTACTGTGCTATCACTACTGGACTTCAGCAATGCTTTCAATAATGTTGATTTTGATATCTTGTTAGCAGTCCTACGCTCTCATAACATATCTCCAACGGTGATTGATTGGTTTCGTAGTTACCTGTATGAGCGCCGGCAGCGTATACGCATTGAAGAATCGTATTCTTCTTGGTGTAGTGTAACTGCTGGTGTTCCACAGGGCGGCGTTCTATCCCCTCTTCTTTTCTCAATTTTTATAAATTCAATCTCGCAAAAACTATCTTCTTCTTATCACCTCTATGCAGACGATTTACAAATTTATTCACAAGCCCCACTAGATCAACTACTTTCAGTCATTGAACAAACTAATAGGGATTTGAAAAGCATACGAGAGTGGAGTGGATCATTCGGCCTTACAGTCAATCCTCTTAAAACTCAGATTATTATAATCGGTAGTTCTCGCATGATATCGAAGGTCGATTGGTTTCATCTCCCTCAAGTAATATTCGATGGTGTCCAAATTGAAATTAGTCACACGGTGAAAAATCTAGGTTTAATTATGGATAGGAAACTCTCTTGGGGACCTCAATTGACTGAAGTTAGCCGTAAAATGTATGCGTCAGCTGCCTCCCTTAGAAGACTGCGCAATTTTCTCCCCATTTCTACTAAAACTGAGCTCGTAAAATCTCTTCTCTTCCCAATTTTAGATTACGCCGATGCATGTTATCTGGATTTAACCGAAGAGCAACTCGACAAGCTTGAACGCCTACAAAATTTCTGCATCCGGTTCATCTTTGGTTTGCGGAAATACGACCATGTGTCAGAAAGCCGCAAGAAGCTCGCATGGTTACCCATTCGTCTTCGGCGGAATACTCACATCCTTTTCTTTCTTTTTAATATCCTATTCTCTCCTGCTACTCCTTTATACTTGAAAGAACGCTTTAAGTTTCTCTATCTTTCCAATTCCTTTTCCTTACGGTCATCCAATACCCTACAACTGAAAATGCCTGCTCACACATCACATACCTATGACAGGTCTTTCACAATTCAGGCTGTCCGTCTGTGGAATGCGCTGCCTGTGCCGATCAGGCAAGCTAAATCTATTGCCATATTTAAAACGTTGGTATTTAAACATTATTGGTCAATCTATAGCTAGGTAATAATATTTTGTTAGCTGTTTGTATAGGTATATATTATATGTATCATATATATATATATATATATTGTGTATATGTGTATTATGTATGTTTTTATTTTATTTATTTTTATTTATTTAGATATATTATATTAGTATAGAACGCCACACCAACCCAAATCATCCTGCACATTTTCTGTCCATCCAAAGGTTGTCTGGCAGAAATCGCTTAAAGCGATAAGACCGCCCATTGTGCTACCTCTTATAACTGTATTATTTTAAGTTCTACAATTTTACTTTTATTTGGTGTGCAATAAAGAATTATTGTATTGTATTGTATTGTATTGTGATAATGTGGCACATGATGAGATATAGAAGATACCTATACATTCTGACTTAAAGACTTTTAACTTAATAATAAGATAATACCGTTCACACCTCAGAGAACATAGTCACCGAAATGAAAACACCTTCGCCTTTTAAAATTTGTTTCGAAATGCTAAAAGATATAGTAAATTTTCCATTGTAGACATAAACTTAAATGAGGCACTACAGAAAAAGTCAATTAAAATACCAACTATGGATGCAGTCTGACTGATGGTCGTAGTAAAATATTTATCTCAAACTAATCCAAGTTCAACACAACAATGGTTCCTCAATAAATCTATAGAGACTTCTCCAGTCACCGCACCAAGGTATCTCATGCGTCAAGTCGTGACCAGAATAATAAAATGCAACAACAGTAACAACAGCTTCTAAATTAAATTGCATATTGTCTAGAGCAACTACTAATATAACTACCGTTTTATCAAAACAAAGGTCTCTATGGTTGTGTCCCCTTTGTCTGAAATTGTAGTTTGTTGTCTTGTATATTAAAATAATCATATCTTTTATCATCTCCATTACCTTATTATAACACTAGACATATATTCATATTCATATTAACTAACGGTCTTCTTTTTAACCCGCGTCGCAAAAAGTTTAGTGGGTGTATCTATGTTTATATGTTGTGTCTGTGCCATCGTTGGACCCCAAACGGTTGGACCGGTTTTAATTTTATTTTGTTTGAAAGGCGATGTATGTTTGGTGAAAATCGGTACAGCAGTTTTCCAGATAGAGCGTGAATGGAATTTACAAAATTTTGATTTTGCTCCTTGTCATTTATTTATGTTATAGACATCGGTCGTAACACAATTTTCTTCATCTAATTTCAAATTGCTTTCACGTACTTTAGTAGCCATTTTCAACCTACTTCAAAAAAGGAGGTTCTCAATTCGACAGTATGTTTTTTTGTTCGTTTTTTATGCGATATCTCCGCCAATTATAAATAGATTTTGATGATTATTTTTTTGTTTGGTAGAGCATACTTCATAGTGATCCCATATAATTTTTATCGAAATATGAGCGATGAAATCGGTTTTTTCAAGCTTTGTTTCCGTTTCAATTATTAATTAGGTAACCATAATAATATGTATGTCAAGAAAGAAGACTTCACATGGTGGATACCAAGCTAGAGGTATCGAGTAGTGAAATGATCAAGCCCACTACCAGTGGGCAGTACGCACATAATTCTGGCGGCATCGGCATCGCCCCTCTGAATTACAACGCAAACGTTGAAATACAAGTTAGTAACAGCATTTTGATCGAGTGTCGTTTCAACCACGAGCTCCGATAATAATCTTTATTAATTTTCAACCGTTTAAGTGTTAGTATTCCAAGCATCCAAGCCATAGTCTATTTTTACTAATCTCCAAGGCTCATCATAAATAAGGGAGCGATCCGTGAGGTCACTACGAAATGTCGGTTTCGCAAACGTTGACGCAATGTGCGGTGTCAAGGCTGCGTCTGCGCCGCCCCTCCGCCGAACAGCACCCATACGAAAAATGTATCTATGAGTATTCTAACTGCATCTACTATTGTAGATAGCTGGCTCCAATAAACCTAAAAATTTGAAATCAAAGTTTTTTTCATAGCATCTCTGGCCGAGGATTAATACATTCAAGTTAATAATTCTTACTTACCTCACTCGGCATTTGTTATTCATTCACTACGAAAAAAAAATACATTTAACTACGTCCCGGTTGAAATTTGTTAAATCTGATCAAACATTTCGGCATAATGGAGTACCTGCTACTCAATACAATATTTATTTATTTCTTTAGTAAGTAAAATAAAAAAAACGAAAAATAATAATGGTTGTACAATGGGCGGCCTTATCTCTTTAAGCAATTTCTAACACAGAAAAGCTTTGGATGGACAGGATAGTAAAAATATTTTACTGTCGGTGGTGTTCTCCATCTTATTTAGTCTGAGGTTCTCAACGAATATAACATAGCTAAGCATGCAAAATAAACAAAAATTAAATACTACTTAGATACAAATAAACATATTACATAAATAGTGGAAAAAAACCAACATTTCACATAGATACATTTTAAAACTAGGATTCATTTATCATTTGAAAAACGACATGCTGGAGACCCTGTAGATATTACTATGGATAAATAATAATTGTCTTTCTGGAAAAACAGTCGACATGGAAAAATGTACTATTTGAAAAAAACAACGGGTTGCACTCCGGGAGTGCCGGCAGAAGCGAAAACTTGAACATTAACGTTGTAAACAGCAGAAACAGGCATACATTTTCGCCGCGCTGTGGGTAGAGAGGGGGATATTACTTCCTTTCCTCCTTCTTACAAATTTTCGATCAGGTCACGTGTCCTAACGGGAGTTTAACATTTTTTACCCATCCCAAAAAAAGTGCTCAAAGCCGCTAAAGAAGTTTTCACTTCAAAAATTGTGCGCTATCGCTTCGGAATTGACGATACTCAGAATATGTTGCTCAAGGGATGTGGCTGTGGACGGTATGACGGAGATAATGATACTTATATCCAAAATTCGAGGAGTGCGTTGCAGTCCCAACTCTGTTATTCAAAGATGGCACTCACAGCAGTTGTATATAGACAGGCGTGTCGACTCCTTCACGCGAGCATCTTATTTGTCCTCTTTCTTAATTATATAAAAAACAACTTCTATATTTATAAATACAGCCGTACTGGTTGACATAGATAGGCAAGCTAGACTTTACTTGTCGATTGTCCCCAGCAAATACTGACAATAATATATATAGACTTTTAAAACTCCAAACAAAATAATTGTTGTGTTGATAACGTCAAGGATGATTTTTACGAGACAAGTATTATACTATAAATTTTTGCTTGTAAATCGCAAGTGAGAGCCCTTGACAACACGTTTTATCTGTAAAGAGACTAGGCCAGTGTCAACAGGAACTTATGAATTTAAAGAAGACTGCGTGGTTACATAACCGATGAAGGTCGAAATACTTCAGTTCTGATGTCCATTTATTTGCTTTTACATAAACCTCTGTCATTTTTAGTGTTCCGTTCACAAAAGGCTATTATTGGCACCTATTTCAAAGGCTGCATAATATGGGCTGAATAGCATAGCCGCATGAAGAAATAACAAAAAATAATAATTTTTGAATAATACTTGACGGCTTGAGTTTTTATAAACGGCCTTCCTTGTCTGTGACATCCACAATCCAATTGCGGCTGACGTCAAAAAAATGTTAACGAATCATAGAAATCAAAAGTGTTTGAACTGATGTCACGAATCAGTTAGTCAACCAAAAAACGTGCGTTTTGCCAATTTTAAAATAAAGATGCATTTTTATCACATTTTATTAATTAAAACACCTCATTAAAAACATTTAAATAAGATAATCATATTAAAGGTGTATTTCTATAGCTATAACGGTTCAAAAAAATAAAACTTTAACTATATTTAAATCTCGTGCATTTTCCTATTATAAATAAGCAATCAAATAATATAATGACTTGCACTTGGCCAGTTTAAATTATTTGAAGTTAAACGTCAAATAATGTATACTAGCTAGTCCATCCTCTCCATTGTGTAGTGATCACAGTAATAATACCTTAACTTCTATTACGTGATATCATCTTGCATTTTACCGATTTTTTTATTGTTATAACAATAACTATAAGATTTTTCTTTATTATGTTATTCTCATATATCGAATATTTATTTATATTTAAGCGAAAAGGATATCAATAAGATTTCTAATAATTGTTGACCCCCAAATAAACTATAACCTTTTAAGTACTTACGTACTTGATTAAAATAAATAGGCAGGTTCTGTTATTTTTAAGAGTATTAACTACAAGTTTATCCTAATACTATCCACAAAGATTTTAGACAGGCAGTGATTCACCTGATAATATAAGCATCACGCATGTCTAAGTAACTTAAAAGTGGCATTTCCAAAGGAAATAAAGTCGGAAATGCAGGCAGTCATAAAAAATCATACCAAATATTATTCGGTTCAGGAGTGAATGGAGAATCCATACATTACTCTTACTCTTCTTCTGGAAAGATTTTGTCCTCTAAGTGGAGTCAGTAGAAAAAGGAGGAGGTGTTAATTTGTAATAATGGTGGATTATTAACCGTTAATACTTAGTAAACGTGCGTAACTGTAGGCAAATGATACCAAGTTGAAAAACGTGATTTTTGCTTTTGCTCCAAAACTCCATTAGAAGTTCTAGTAAAGTTTCCTCCACTTTACTGGGGCATGACTTGACTATGACTGGACCTTAACTCTTTTACTTGACTTTGACTGTGACTTGGGAATAGGACTTTTAATATGAAATAAACTTGTAATTATTACTTGATACTGGCTAAATGCACAAGATTGCGAAGCCAAAATTAAAAGAAAGAAAAATCCTGGTGTATTTGTGTGCGTGTAGCTCGCATGTTTTCTAGCGAAACTTTTAAGGTACTTTACTTATTTGACGTACGTATTTTTTAGGTCCATACGTAGAATTCCCAGCCTCGATCATCCCCATGATTCATGTCAAACAAAACAAGTTTTTCCGATTACCGTTAAAGTGCGAAGTGCGATCAAGTTATTCAGTTCACGAATCTCTAGTCCATATAGATATTATTGAGCTATAGAATAGGACACACAAGGCGAAGCCAGACTTATTTGGTTGGGGAAAAAGACTTCATTATTCTGGGAATGGGTTTGATAGCCAGTTGTTAAATTTAGAGGTCATTGTTAACCCAAGGATAATGAAGAAATTCTATTTGAACCTTTATTATGGTGTTAGTTATTTTTACCCACGACAAAACGGAGAAGGTTATCCTACTAATATTATAAATCCGAAAGTTTGTGTGTAAGTGTGTAAGTATGTTTGTTCCCTCTTCACGCTTTAACGGCTGAATGGATTTGGATGAAATTTGGAATGTACATAGATTATACCTAGGATTAACACATATGCTACTTTTGAACTTGATAATAGCGGGCGAAGCCGCGGGGCACGGCTAGTTGTAATATATGCGTTAGAGAGAGAGAGACGTTATTTATTTATATATTTAATCATTTTTCACAAATCAAAGTACAGGGAAGGGCCTTATGCCAAATAGCATTCTCTACCAGCCATTCTAGTCGTGAAAGAAAATCGGTGAACTGTGTGCGTATACATATATGTATATTATTTTTATAAATAAATAAAAATTCATTGTGCAGTATTAAAAATCATCACTTGAAAGTAGTGAGCTAAATGTTTTGTGTCAGTTTTATTCATAAAACGAAGCATTTTTTTATGTTATTTAAGTGCCTAATTCAAGAAT
Organism: Lomographa bimaculata; assembly: GCA_948107665.1. NCBI lineage: Eukaryota > Metazoa > Arthropoda > Insecta > Lepidoptera > Geometridae > Lomographa > Lomographa bimaculata. Next base: position 5,825,096 of record OX403588.1, on the reverse strand, counting down.
GCTTCGTGTTCTAGCTGTTACACATCCAAAGAGGAAATACTCGTAAGCACTAATCGAGTTAGTTAAATGAAGTAGACACTGGAACTTACATATATAAGCATACAAATTCAAGACATTACGAGTTATTTTGTATTCTTCACAGGCCCTGCATTAAATAGGCAAATAAAGCGGTTTTTCTTTGTTTTATTCAAGGTTAAGTTTACTTAGATAATGTGGCTTTATGGCGAGTAAACAAGAACTTGCATTTATTTTATGACTAGAGCTTTTTTTATATTTCTTCTCAGAGTTATTTTTATTATTTGTTGAAATACTTTCAATCATTTGGCTATGCACGTCTTATAAGTACACAAATCAAAGCAAAAAATTATTGACTATTATCAGGCTTTCGTTCTTTACTAATGACTGAATAGTTCGATAAAATAATGAACCTTGGCAAAAATTCAACTAAAATATTACCTAAAAATACTAAACAATTTTTACTACTACACTGCAATCGGTTAACAATTAAACCGATAGCTAACAATAACTCTTTCGTTTTTTTCCAGATCTACATGATATTATGGACTTTGTATTTCATCTCACAGCATGCTCTCTGACGAAAATATCCGTTGATTTCAATAAGTGTTATTCAATTTAATATATGAGTAATTTCGTGATAGAACTTTGCATTTATCCACTCATCTCATCATCATTCAATGAACATAGCGGATTTGAATGATTCTTGTACCTATACATTTTCTAAGAAGGTAACCTTGCGTCGATGATCAAAACTCTATTATTCTTATTTACTATTTTTTTATACACCAAAGAAACGGGGACAAGCTTAGATCAGGTTAGAATAATATCAACGTAGTGATTTTTAATTCCAAATCAAGCTTTGCTTAAAATGACATCTTCTTTACTCATATACATAGCTACGGGCCAATTGCCTTTATTTCCTAAAACTAAACAAAAACTATGTACAGCAAAGAACTAAGTTACCTACAAGACATCGAGCTCATAAGTAACTCAAGTGTTCAAGCCTACTACCAGTGGGTAGCGTTCCGATCATGCTGGACATTGGTAAAACAGGCCCAAAGACAATTATATTTACTTAATAGAATAATGCCTAATTTAGCGACGGTCACACTCGTTATTTTTGTAAGTAGAATGAACACTGATGAGCAGTCACAATCCTTGACACGAATTGTGATAATCATTTCTAATCATAGCTCACACAAAGTAACAACTATAATGACATTATTGGCACAAAACAGACGGCGAAGACCAGTTATTATGCCTTTATCATGCGTAGGGAAACGGATAACAGTAAACAGAAGATTTTACTAAATAATTATGTGGTGTGGACGACAAAATGGCGGAAAAGATAAAAATTGCTTGTTTGGTTAAGACTGAAAATAAATTCCAAGATTATAAATGTCAAGAAATATAAACAAATAAATAAACATTTGTATCAAAATACTTAAGTGGTGGCGATCGTCTTTTGGGGAAAAAATTATATGTAAAAATTATAATTAAAAAAAAAAAATAAACGCTTTCACACTCACAGCCCCACACTAAGTTCGATGACTTGTGTCGTGGGTGCCGGAAACATTCACATCACACACACAATCACAACCAGAACCAGAAACACAAATTTTCCTTGGGGAGAAAACTTGTGTTTCCGCCGGGAATCGAACCCGATACCCCTGCTTAGAAGGCGAACGCTCAATCAACTAAACCAACGGACAGTTCAAATAATATACTTGCTTTGTTGCTTAGTTTTGTAATTATTGTACATGAGGATAGAGTTATTAAACCGATAAATATATTATAAGTTATGTTTCACAAATACATATAAAACTCAGGTGCACTACCTATTGTTGAAAACATTAAACAAATAATGTAGAATTCTTACAATGTCGCGATCACGAGACATGATCAAGCACAATTTAGTAGAGCCCCCGGGACTAGCAAAAGTCAATATATATGTAGAAAATAATAATTTCCAACCAAAGCAAATTGCTAACATCTGAAATACTTAATTGATGAAAAAATACATATCAATATGATATCGAAGGAAATACGAGGCTTTACTATCGGGACACCTAAAATAACTGTTTAAAGTTTAAATGATGTTCATAATTACTTTACTTTAAATGGCACTCAAAAATTGAAAATAAATTAGTTTTAAAAAAACTGGGCCGAAAATAATTAGATTTCTGGATATTCTGTTTACATTAATTAATCAGTTATTTAATTACGTAAAAATATTACAAACCTTTTGGCGAAAAGAATACGTTTACGAGTGACATAGACTGTTAAATGTCCCTCTACCTACAACCACCGAAAAAGACAAATTTAAAAAGTTTTAAAGAACAGTAGATAAAATCATACCTAAATTGAGCACATTTATAACGTCTGAGTAACCTATGCAAATACGTTACTAGTGAATTATAAATTAATATTCTTTATGCATTTGAATAGCATTCGCTAAAGGTCACTTTTGGGAAACGTTTTGCTCAATAAATATTTCAACACAATAATAAAATGGCAAGTACCTACTCGCCGCAGTACCGAGTGAGTATTCTGACAGTACATTCAGCTAGTTTCACAACTTCGATTTGAATACTTAATATAGACCAATACAAAGGCATTATTGAAAAATATGAGGCACATCTTTCTGCCTCACAATGTTTCCTCACACGGTGGAGCGATCTGCGTTTTTAATCTTCTCTTTCCACTTGCTCTATCCTGGACATCGGTTTCGGATAGGTCACATTCACACATGTTTTTCTGCACCACGTCTTTCCATCTTTTCATCTAAAACACCTACTTTGAACTATCGTCGACCACATCATCAGTTACCTTATTATATTACTTTGTCTATTATGAATACAAAAAAAAGCTGAGCGCTGCCTTAGCTGTTACCCAGAGCCATTCACGCTACATAAAGGAGCTGGGATCGCTACTTGGGTAGTTGCCGCCAGGGGAAAATGCACGCTATACAACCCAAGTATAACATCAGTGCAGGCCATATCATTTCGCTCCTGCCACAAATTAGAATAAGATTTTTTCTTGGATCTGCCTCTGGACATTCGCAGATAATCCTACTAATATTATAAATCCAAATGTTTGTGTGTAAGTGTGTGTGTAAGTATGTTTGTTCTCTCTTCACGCTTTAACGGCTGAACGGATTTGGATGAAATTTGGAATGTACATGGATTATACCTAGGATTAACACAAAGTCTACTTTTTAACTTTATAATAGCGGGCAGAGCCGCGGGGCACGGCTAGTGTTAAAATATTTCAAACATCACATAACGATCCATACTTTTTTGTGAACTAGCTAGCCCTGCAGCTTATAGCTCTCGTTTATGATGATGAATCAGGATAACAAGTGGAGATATACAACTAAGATATAGGGAGATAGTTTATATCATGGAGAAGGATTCATATATAACCAAACTTCATAAACATCTCCAGGATGTCCAGCAGTTCTCCATAGGTCCAGCGGCTTAACCGTGAAAGGATAATACTGATAGAGGAACAAAGCACAATTACTTTCAGATTTATAACAATTATTCGAAAATGGTTAAATTTTAATAACATACAACTAAAAGGTACTCCATAAATATGATAAATTAATTTCCTTTTGTATAAAGTATGATAAACTGAATGATTAAATTATACTATCACTAGCTGACCCGCCCGGCGTTGCCCGGGTAAACAAAAGCTTACATATAAACGCTTTCTCACTCACAGCCCCACTGTAAAAGTACTATAAGTTGTGTCGTGGGGCCGTAAACAATTAACACCACACACACAACATTCACGTCATACCCAGAACCAGAAACATAAACTGCCCGTGGGGAAAAAACTTTTGTTATTGTGTTCCCACCGAGATTCGAACCCGCTGCTTTAAAGACGAACGCGCACTCATCTACGCCAGTGGGTAGTTCAAAGTTCAAAGATTCCCCACCCTGCGTCGCCCGGTTAAAAAATCTACACATAAACACTTCCACATTCACAGCCACACACTAAGTTCAGTGACTTGTAGCGTGGGGCCGTAAACATCCAAGATTCACAACATATTAAAAACCAGGAACACAAATTTCCCGTAGGGAGAAAACTTCTGTTACCACCGCGAATCGATCCCGCTGCTTTGAAGGCAAACGCGCACCCATTTACGTGAGTAGATAGTTCAAAAGATGACCTGCCCGGCGGGGCGTCGGCCGGGTAGTAAATATTAAAAAACATACCCATAAACGCTTTCACATTCACAACCCCACAATAAGTTCAATGACTTGTATCAAAGGGCTGTAAACATCCAAGATTCACACAACATTCACAACATACTCAAAACCAGAAACACAAATTCCCGTGGGAAAACACCTGTGTTCCCACCGGGCATCAAACCCGGTGCTTTAAAGGCAAACGCCCACCTAACTACGCTAGCGGGCAGTTCAAACTTCAATGATAAGACTAAGCAAAAAAAAATAGTCGAATTTATATCCCCCTTCTTATGTTAGTCGGTTCAAAACATAGACGTATCCACCGTTTTCACCCTCAAATAAACTTAACGATTCCTCCTAGACTATTGGTCCAAATTATATGCAGTAAAGAGCAAATTGCATCTACGTGAACTACGTAAGCCGATGAAATAGGTTTTTTTGATAAGAATTAATATTAAATAGGTACTTAAAAAAAGCCAGCGAAATAGAAGCCGCTATTTTTTAGTGCAGGAATTCGTAGTACGTTTCTGTACATTTCTGACCCGTCCCGTTCACGGGCGGGCTCCCGTGAAATTAATTTCACGATTTCTCATAGACTATTTATCCAAATCATATGCAGTAAAAAGCAAAATGTATCTACATGAACTACGTAAGACGATGAAATAGTTTATTTTGATAAGGATTAATACTGAATGTCTCAAAAAGCCAACTAAACAGAGGCCGCTTTTTTTTCAGATTTTTAACAAAGAAAAGTATATTTTCTGAGCTATACATACATGTTAGATATATGCTGTCGCGGACTTTTTTGTAAAACTCATGAAGGCCAACATTTTTGCCATACATTGTATTCAACTATGTCTTACCGTTTAGTCAGCGTACGCCGATAAAGCGGAGAGTTAGCAAATTTTCTCCGACTTGTCTTACGAATATTATTATTTCGAACTGATAACTAACTTCTATCCCGACAAAACATAGCCTATGACACTCAGTGATAGTGTAGCTATCTATTGGTGAAAGAATTTTCAGAATCGGATCAGTAGTTTCAGAGATTACCTTTTACATACAAACAAACAAACAAACAAACAAACAAACAAACTTTACCTCTTTATAATATTAGTATAGATTAAAACATAGACGAAACGTATTGTTAGTGTGGTTTTAATGTTCACAATAATGTGAAATACCACGGCTAGTTTCCAAATAACGTTCCTTTCACTTTTCATAGGCCCAATTAATGAAAAGCCATTGAATTTACTTCATGTAAATAGCGTGATATAATTAAAACATTATATTTCTATGATACAAACGATAATGAATACCGCCAGCTGGAAGCAAGTACTCGTATCAATATCTTCCAATAGTTCATGATCTTATCAGACGGACGTGAGATAAATTCAAATATTATTTGTATTGAATTTAATTATAGCTATAACATTTAGAGTAGAGTAGACAATATTTAGAGGAATATTTTGCGGTACGAATATAAAGAACTTCAGATATAAATATATAAGTAAATCTTGTTGTTCCCCGCGGCTTCGCCCGCGTAATTTAAAAATACATTATTTATCGTTTCGAATTGTAAATCTAAACCTTTCTTGAATCCACCTGAGTACATACAAAAATTTCATCGAAATTGGTTAAGTTGTTTAGGCAGAGTTCAGTCACATACACACGCACATAATAATATATATATAAATTATATATATAAAGATATACAACTTTCCTAAGGTCTGTAGATTATATGACGTTAGCAAAGATTCCATACTTATGTTTTATTTATAGAGCATATGCCAATATGCCTGGTTTGTTCGTGTTTGTCTAATTCTTCGTGCTTTGAATACTTATATTGGTAAGATTGTGAAGGTTAAGTTTTAACTTAATTAATTAGAAAAATATGCAGACGTCTTAGCGCTGTCTGTTTTGAAAATCAAAGCACCGCCGGTCGGTACGCTTTGCGGATGGGATTTTTTTTTTAATTATTTCATGACCATGAATGCATAGTCCGTCAGTCGACATTTTAAACAAAGATTACAAATTCTATATTTCATAAAATAGAAGTCCTAGTCACAAGTCACAGTCAAAGTCAAGTAGTCAGTCATAGTCAAGTCATGCCCTAGTAAATTGGTAGAAACTTTACTAGTAGAACTTCTATTGGAGTTTTGGAGCGAAGGTTAAAATCACGATTTTCAACTTTGTATGTTTTGCCTACACTTATGCACGTTTATTAAATACTAGCTGCACCCCGCGGCTTTGCCCGCGTAAGTCCCGGACCAGCCAGAATTCGGGTTTAAAAAGAAGCCTATGTCCTTTCTCAGACTCTAGACTATCTGTGTACCAAATTTCGTTTAAATCGGTTCAGTAGTTTTAGCGTGAAAGCGTAACAGACATTTATAAAATTAGTAAGGATTAATAATCCATCATTATTACACATTAACACTCAAAAAATCACAGGTTTTAGAAAATTACCATTTTTGGCCACGCAAAACAAACTCAACAAGCAATTGCAGTAGTTACGGATAATTTATTTAATCTCCACTTAATTATTGAGGTAAAAAAATTGGAGTAAAACATACGATATTTATGTTTATGAATGTGTCATATCAAGAGAAACATAATTGGATGCAGTTGTCTTCGAAGTCGAGTTTTTTTATTATTCAAGATAGGCAAATGGTTGACCACTATCTCACCTGATGGTAAGCGACTATGTGGTCGCAGTTGATGATGAGCTTATGATCAGTGGCGTAACATAGGTATCTAGCACCCGGTGGTAAAAAAATGGGGCATGGTGAAAAAGGTACTTTTTTATCTTTTTACTTGCCATCTTTGTGTTCATATCCAATAAAACGGTCATCGGTAAATGTTTAATGATTCTTTTATGTACGCAAAAAATACCGTCAATTGCCCTCCAAAGTGTAATTACCATCTAACAACAAGACAAACTGGCAAACGTCATCCATTTATGGTTGACATATCTCCGGTTCGCTCGAAGCGTTTTGCTTCTACATTTTTCATCCGTACTGCGAAGGAGTGGAATTCATTGCCTGCGTCGTTGTTCCCTGAACGGTATAATCTGGGACTCTTCAAGTCAAGAGTGCTTAGGTAATAGGTATCTTCTAGGCAAGCATGATACATCTTCGGCCGCATCATCACTTTCCATCAGGTGAGATAGTGGTCAAATGCTTGCCTATGGAGAATAAATAATTTATCCTCCTCCTTGCGTCGTGTTCCTCATTACTGAGGTTCGTGATCCCCCCGACGAAAAATCAATCTTTTCTGTATAATACTCTTCCATCTGTGTCTGTTCTTGGCCTCGTGGAGTGCATCGTGCAAGTTGGTGTTGAGCGTTGCGCGAATTTGGTCAGACCACCTGATCGGGCTGCGGCCCCGCGGCCTCCTACCATCGACCTTACCAGTTATCATTAACTGCTCGAGGTTATGACCTTCCTTTCGAGAGATGTGGCCAAAGAATTCCAGGACTCTTCGCAGGCAGGTGGTGGAGAGTCTGGCCTTGATGTTGAGCTGGCGAAGAATAGACTCGTTTGTGCGGAATGCAGTCCACGGAATTTGTAGCATCCTCCGCCAGCACCACATCTCAAAAGCGTCGATGCGATCACGGTCGGCCTTCTTTAGCGTCCATGTTTCCGAGCTGTAGTTAAAGATAGAAAACACTAAGGAGTTCACCAGTTTCATCTTCGTCCTCAGAGATACGTTTCGGTCCCTCCATAGCCGCTGCAGCTGGGACATTGCGCTTTTAGCCATACTGATACGTCTTCTTATATCCTTTTCACAAGAACCTGTGTTGCTGATGGTAGCGCCTAAGTAAATAAAGTCCTCCACCCTTTCGAGGGATAGGGAACCCGTGATGTGGAGCGAGTTGGTGCGGTCTACCACCATAATCTTAGTTTTGGAGTGGTTTATTTTAAGGCCCAACTCCATGCTGATCCTTTCCATCCTGTTCAGGAGCTCCACCATTTCAGCCTCATTCGCAGCCAGGAGCGTCGTGTCGTCTGCGTAACGGAGGTTTGTGATTTTAGTGCCACCAACTGTGACACCACCTTCCCAGCCTTCAAAAGTTCGCCGAATGATGTACTCTCCATAGACGTTAAACAGAATGGGAGACAGGATACAACCCTGCCGCACACCCTTTTGAAACCTGAAGGATTCAGATGTTGTCCTTTCAACCTTCACAACGCCCTGGTTGTTCTGGTAGAGTGATTGGATCAGTAAAACCAGGTGCTTAGGTACACCAAGCTCTTCAAGTACTTTCCACAGGTCCGACCAGATGACACAGTCAAAGGCCTTGCTATAGTCAATGAAACACAAGATGACGGGAGTGTTGAATTCGTAGGACTTTTCGATAAGTTGGTGGATATTCAAGATTTGCTCGCGAGTCCCTTTGCCTTTCACGAAACCGGCCTGCTCCTCTGGTATTTGCCAGTCCAAGAAATAGCGAATCCTGTTATTGACTATATGCAATAGGACTTTGCTAGCATGTGATATGAGAGCTAGAGTCCTATAGTTGTCACATTTTGAAGTTGACCCTTTTTTGTGTAGCGGCAGGATAATTGATTTCGCCCAGTCATCGGGCCATTCACCCGTACGCCAGACACTGTCGCATATTTTGTGTATTGCGCTTGCTCCTGTTGTTCCCATTGCCTTTATGATCTCAGCCGTTAGTTGATCCGGCCCGGGTGCTTTCCTGTCTTTTAGCGCAGCAATCGCAGCTGTGACTTCAGATAACAGTATAGAAGGTTCCAGAATTGTGTTGTCCCATGACGTTGACTCATGCGGTACTGTATGATCGTGGGGACTCTTATAAAGATCCTCGCAATATTTCCGCCATCTTTCTGCTACTGCGTCCAGATCTTGAAGTCGGATTCCGTTCTCGTCTTCAACTACCCAAGTTTTGGGTTTGAACTGCTTCGAGAGGAGTTTGACTTTTTTAAAGAGGTCTGAACTTTGTATCTTCAGTGCGTGGACCTCGATTTCCTGGCAAATGCCCTCTACGTAGTTGTTTTTGTCCCTGCGACATAGTAGTTGTATCATCCTTTTTTCTTTATTTTTTTTTTTTTTGTGGGGGGGAAAATGCCTGGCATTTCCTTTCCTTCCCAGGGATGAAGGAAAGGGGTATGTGGGGCTCGAACCCACTAAAAACCCCCCCGTGAGCAGTCCCTCGCCGAGGTGGGGCAAGATAGGGTCGCGCTAGCAGTCACTATCTTGCCCCGGCGGTAGGCCCGGATGTAAAACCTCCGGGCCACTGCGCCCATGGAGGGGTGACCTTGCTCACCAAGGCCACCCCGCCCGAGTGGGGCCGTGCAAGTCAGTGAAGAGGTGCCCTGACTCTCCACCAGTGACCCCACTACAGAGGAGGAGAGAGGAGGCGGGCGAACTGCCTCCTCCTCCCCCCCGGCCGTCTGCGCCGGAGCGGGTCAGATCGGGGATCGACCTCTCTGGCCCGCTCCGCGGCCTCTTTCTGCTTCATCACCGCTTCGCAGAAGGAGACTACCGCCTGCCACGATCTCTCGCTGCCGAGCATGGCGTCTACCACGCTCGGCAGGGAGAGATCTCCGCCTATAAACGCCGACAGCGTGTGCCGCTGTGGGCCCCATGCAGCACACACCTCCAGCGTGTGGAGCGCCGTGTCCTCCGGGGCTCCACATTCGTGGCAGGCCGGAGTCGGCTCTCGTCTCGCGATTTGGTGCAGGTACTTTCCAAAACAACCGTGTCCGGAAAGCACCTGCACCAACCGGAAGGTCAGCGACCCATACCTTCGCCTCAACCACCTCCGAAGGACCGGGCGGATGGCCTCCACCGTCCACTGCCCAGGGACCGGTGGAGCCAGGTCCTCCGTCCATCGCCGCAACAGGGCAGCCCGTGCCATTCGCCGCATGCGGGTGACCTCTTCCCACGCTGGGTTGTCTCCACGGGATCTTCTCGCCGCCACGAAGTGGTACACTTCGGCGAGGATCTCCGCTTGGAGCTCCCAGGGGGGGTCACCCGCAAGCACGCATCCCGCCGTCCAAGACACCGTCCGGTAACTGCGTATCACCCTCGTCGCGATAACCCGCTGCGGACGACGCAGCAGGGTCTTGTTATCGCGGTTGAGGGCGTCCACCCAGACCGGTGCCCCGTACAGGGCCATACTCCGGATCACTCCGGAGTAAAGCCGACGACAGACCGCACCCGGGCCACCTACGTTGGGAAGCAACCTCCCCAATGCAGCCGCAGCCCCCACGACTCTCGGAGCCAGCTGGGAAAAGTGGGCTCCGAAAGCCCATCTCCCGTCCAGGATGAGACCCAGATATTTCATCTGGGTCCCAACCGGAACCCGGACCCCATCCACCTCGATCCGCGTTCCTGGAGGAGGTCACATCAGGAGCACGGTTGGGAAATTTGGGCTGGGCGAAAGAAACGAGAGGGGAGAGAGACTACTGGAATATTGTATCGCCAGAAATTTAACCATCATGAACACCTGCTTTCAACACCATCCAAGGCGTCTCTATACGTGGAAGTCCCCTGGTGATCGATATCGTAATCAAATTGATTATGTCATGATCAGTAGCCGTTGGAGAAGCTCGATTTCAAACGTAAGAACCTTCCCTGGTGCTGATTGTGGATCTGATCACTGTCTACTGGTAGCCAAATTTGCCCTGCACCTAAAAACAGTGAAGAAAAAGCAGGATCTCGCGATCCTGGAGGTAGTCAGCCAACAGCCTCCGCAGATACAGAGGCACTCCATGATAGCGGAGCGCCTCCTGTATTGTCCCGTGCGGGAGGCTGTTGAAGGCGTTGGCTATATCAAGCGAAACAGCCAACGCCTTGTCCCCCTCCCTGACCGCCTGCTGCGTCCACCCTTTGAGCCAGAGCAGAGCGTCTATTGTAGACCGCCCCGCTCTGAACCCATACTGAGCCTCGGACAGCCCAGGCCCAGTACCCTCTAGGTGCTGGATGACACGGGAAGCCACAACTCTCTCCAGCAGCTTACCCGTATCATCCAGCAACACTATAGGCCTGTACCCGGAAGGCGAGTCAATAGATCGACCCTCCTTCCGGAGCAGGCACAGTCGGCCATCTTTCCACAGCTTCGGAAACCGTCCTGACGTGAGGCATTCGTCAAACAGTTCCCGAAGCCGGTTGCCCATCTCCTCCAGGGCGATCCGTAGGACCCGCCCTGGAATCCCGTCTGGACCGGGCGCCGTCCTTTTCCCCCGCAAGCGGTTGACTGCAATAGTTGTATCATCCTGCTCAACTCAGAGTATATATCACGATTTCCTTGGCTAGTCAAACCAGCCAATTTCAGCACTTTCCTCTCCTGAATTTTAGACCAGGTGTCAGCTGAGAGCCACGACTGTCTGCGAAAGGATGGGGAGCGTTGTTTGGTGATTTTGTCCATCGTCATCCAAATCAGTTCTTTGAGGTGATTCCACTGGTCGTTAGCACTTGCGTTTGCAGTTGGTGGATCTTCCGCTATGGCGTTGTTGATGCCATCACAGAACGCTGATTTTTCTAATGGTTCCAGAGTGCGCGGTCTCAAAAGGGGCTTTTTCTTCACTGTTTTTAGGTGCAGGGCAAATTTGGCTACCAGTAGACAGTGATCAGATCCACAATCAGCACCAGGGAAGGTTCTTACGTTTGAAATCGAGCTTCTCCAACGGCTACTGATCATGACATAATCAATTTGATTACGATATCGATCACCAGGGGACTTCCACGTATAGAGACGCCTTGGATGGTGTTGAAAGCAGGTGTTCATGATGGTTAAATTTCTGGCGATACAATATTCCAGTAGTCTCTCTCCCCTCTCGTTTCTTTCGCCCAGCCCAAATTTCCCAACCGTGCTCCTGATGTGATCATCCCCGATCGTGTTTCCCACTTTTGCGTTCCAGTCCCCAATCACCAATGTTATCTCGCGCTTTGGGATTTTGGATAACGTTGAAAGTTTAAATAATTTATAACACAAACAAATTTAAAAAAAAATCGTATTGCCATGTACACGTAATTATTATCTTTGCAGTTTTTCCAGCTTCCACCAGTAGTAGCTCAAATGCCGTTTACCAACTATTATATTAGTAGGTATACACTGCCTAAGTATTCATCAAAGGATTTACACTGCATACTAGATACGCAGAATATCAATATGTACGTAGTTTCATAAGAGAAGCCGCGAAATCGTTGCAACAACCGCAAGCTTGTTTTTATTTCTTATTTTTACTCAAAATCATCGATACCTTGTGAAACGACGCTCTGTCATTACTTACAGACTTCGCAAGGAGACACATTTATTTTAAATAACATTAAAACGAAATAAGTTTCCTAAATAATAGTTGAGAAACCTTGCATCACTCATGCATAGAATATTATACCTATATATATGAATACATGGTAAGAACAAAAGAAAAAACTAATAAAACGTTAAAAGATATCAACTTTTTTTTTACTTGATTCTTTTTTTTTTCTCACCGCTACCTGTGCCTCCCGGTGAGGACCGCACCCTCCCATAATTGCTACGCCACTGCTTATGATAAATCCTACTAATATTATAAATCCGAATGTTTGTGTGTATGTGTGTAATTATGTTTGTTCCCTCTACACGCTTTAACGGCTGGACGGATTTGGATGAAATTTGGAATGTATATGGGTCATACCTAGAATTAACACATAGGCTACTTTTTAACTTGATAATAGCGGGCGAAGCCGCGGGGCACGGCTTGATTATAAACTCGACTGCGAACATCAAATAAAAAGCTTACTTATTTATTAATTATTTTCCATTCAATGTCATAAAAATGGTTTGCTAAATAGTTCTAATATATTGTTTTATTTTAGTAATATTTCATTATTGCAGGCACTACCAAAAATACTGTATCTTGATACACCAAGCATAATGGCAGTTACATATAAAAACAAATAAAAACCAAATGAAGAGATTCTATACAATGACCACTATTAGCATACAACTTTAATATTTATGAAAGGATAAATTCGTCGGTTGAAGCAGGGTTTGTATAGCTCAACGGTTAAAGCAATGTCATGGCATTATAACAGATTATTGGCCGCGGTCTCAAATCCCGCTCTAAGCGACATTTTTCCTTTCAAACTTTACTAACTTAATTTAATGACCAAGAATTTAAGCCGCAATAGCTGTAAGCACCGAATGTGACAGCATTATGTCATTCTGTGAGCGTTGAAGTAGGTACCTACCTCTATGACAAACAGTTCGTTTCGTCAATTAATATGTGTAAATGTTTAGAGACTAAACACGCCTAGCTATGTGTGTATGTATGGTTGGCCAGTAACAATAGCATACTATAAAAAAAGCTATTTTAAATGTATGATGTAGTACATAAATGATGATAAATAACTACAGACACATGTAAACGTAATAAAAATAGGGCTTAACAAAATTATAACTTTGTTTGTATCTGTTAAGGCGACATTCGACAGATTGTACTATTGACAAATAATCATCAAAATCAGTTCACCTAGAAGAAACAGTTCTGGGGTTCACATGAAAAATACAGTCGAATGGAGAACCTACTCCTTTTTTTGAAGTCGGTTAATACAATATAATTTGTCAATTATTATTGACAAATTATATTAGTAGAGTAGGTTCTCAATTCGACTGTATTTTTCATATGTCAATACGAATTTCAAAGCGATATCAAAATTTAAATTTAATCAAGATTTCACAAGTACTTTTTGAGGTATCCTCAATAATGCGTGTTTAATTCATTTAATCAGATCAAGGGTTCCGAAGATAATGCGGTAAAGTGGGTTTTTTAAGCTTTGCTTGCGTATATATTATTTGCATTATGAACACAGTTTTGTTCTAGTAATTACTTTATTCATAGTAAATAGAACCAACGTATAGAAATGAGAGTCACCACACCTGCAAAAATTTCCCTCAGACTATTTCCAAATTTTTATTAAAATTACATTCGATTAACATTTTGACGAAAACATTGTGTAACAACTTGATGTGAATTTATAATCATGTAGGTAAGTATGTCATTACGATCATATTTTTTATTTTAGAATTATTCAATCACCAATTTTAAACATTCTTGTAATTTTCTAATTTTTATCTTAACATCTATAACTGCAAATAAAAAGTGCATAACCGTGAACTGGCCGTTTTTAGCAAACTGCCCGTTGGTTCGACTCCCGGCGGAAGTTTTCTCCCCAAGGCAAATTTGTGTTTCTGGTTCTTGTGATTGTGTGTGTGATGTGAATGTCTCCAGCTCTCACGACCCAAATCATCTAACTAGTGTAGAGATGTGTGTAAATCCATTTATGTTTTGTAACCTGCTTACTTCTTAAGGAGGATAACCAATATAATGATAACACTAAGAAAACAATTAAACAACATAATACACCTAAACATCGTAATAAAAATTAAATATACTATCACAAGAAAGTTATTGTTTGGGCTAGGCGTAAAGATAATAAAACCATTATTACTACAATATTGTTTTTGTCTACGTAATTTTATTTTTTGCGAGATTAAAATCGGATGAAAAGTCTTAACTTTTTTTAAATGTAATAATATTTAGGTTTATTTTCGTAAGAACATCGAAATGTCTATTCATTAACAATAATCTAATCAGCATCACACAATTATATTCTATAGTAAAGCATTTTGTTGCTAACTGTACTTGACAAGTTCTAGAAAATGTGGGACAAATTAAGACTTACATTTAGTTTGGGACGAATATGGATTTTTTTGGAATGTGGGACGAATAAACGGGACAAAAATGGACTAAATCCTATATCTATATATAATATCAAAATTAAAATAAAATAAATATGGAAATTCACTAATGATAGTGACCAATACAAAATAAAAAGATGAGATTAAAACAATCGTCGACCACATCGTCGCTTACCATTGGGTGAGATTGTGGTTAAAAGTTTGCCTATCTTGAATAAAAAAAAACAAATTAAAAGATATATTACAAATTTATAATATATTTAAACTTACGCGCTATGAGTGTGTTATCATTCCCGGCTGCTCCTTTGTCACAGATAACATAAATACAGAATATCACAAGCGAAAATAAGCAACGACCTCCCATTTTCATTTTTTTTAATTTTCTACTTTTATTTAAGAAAAAAAAAGCACTAGTTTTAAATTAAAAACTATTCATTTCAATATCACAGTTAAATCACTGGTTATTAGCGTATCGACTTTTTTTTTATTTAGTTTTTTTATGTTGCTAGGTCGTATTTCGGCCGCGTCCGTCGTAGTGCGGATTGAGTCAGCAATAGCCGCGTGTTCGAACCGCTGACGGCTGCTCTTCACGCTTAAGTTTCTTTGAAGTGAAAGCAACGGGTAATGTGTTTTATTAACGCACGCTTTTCGTCATCCCCATAGTGCTCCCACCATAACAATGTACTAATAAGTATTAGGGAGTACTTGGACGCTTCTAGGGTACGTGCGACGTCTAATTTTCTGGGTAGTGCTCGAGTAAATGGATAGTAAGCAGTAAATAGCAGGTCGCCTAGCTTCGTTATGACATGTTGGTCTGGACTGAAATGAGGTCATGGCAAATGGCAGTTTTCCTAGGAAGTTACATGCCCCAAAAGCACGACAATGCGTGAAACGGCTATTTCATAACTTGTATATAGAAGGTATATACCAGGTATGTATAAATATTTATCAGCTCAGTATCTTATGAAAGATCATTCACTTTTAAGTAAGTAGTGACAATAAGTTAAATGAGTGTATTTAAAAAAATAAATAAAACGGAATGACGAATGTAGCCTGATACTAATAAGTTTAGCATTGTTCTCATGTAATTGACTTTTTGTCTGTTTTGAGAATAAATTTCTTTAAACCTATTTACATACCTCATATACTATGTACGGTATATACAGAAAGTATAAAGAGAAACGCTTTGTATAAAAACCAGTACGCGATAGTGTAACTATAATGTGAAAAAGTAATTATTGTAAAACTATTGAGTAACCGTTCTTTTAATTATTTGGCTTTGCAATTTATGTATTTAGCCAGTGTCATTAAAAAACAAAATATTTCAAAGTTTCGAATCTAGTCCTAGTTACATGTCACAATTAAATTAATTAAAGTCATGGTTCAGCCTTAGTGAAGTCATGCCCTAGTAAATTGGTTAAAATAAACTTTACTATCACGTACATTGGCGTTTTGAAGCGAAAATCGCGTTTTTCTTTTTTGTATAATTTGCCTACATTCTTGCACGCTCACGAACTATTAACGGTTAGTATACCTCCATTATTTTACATTAAGTCTCAAAAAATTAATAGTTATTGAAAATAATACAAAATCAACAACATTCTTTTTCTTTTCCTGGGGATTCTACGGTTCTTCTGGCGCCGCGATTTGAGGGCGGATTCTTATAATTTTGTCGAGATATATAGATCTCAATTTTCGATTATCGTTATCTCGAAAACTAAGATCTATTTAAGAAAAAATGTTCCCTTTCGTCGTATTTTATCGAGATCTATAAGAATCCGCCCCCAAATCCTTCGTGCCCTTTTTCTTGTCTAAATACTAACGAAAATTATTTGTTTGAATATTACCTACTATCCTCTCTGGTAGAAATGGGAAATGTACAATTTCATATACTTTGTGCGAAATTACCTTTTTTCTGAGTTGTTGAACTGTATCCCTGCTTTTTGTAGGCATAGAAAGAAAAAAAAAATAGACGACAGATAATCTTAGAAGAAATGTCTGGCAATTGAGGTTGCTCTTTGGTTTTATAATTGAAAAGGAAAAATGCTTTGCAAGTATTGACGTAACACCAATTATAAAACACAGCTGGCACAGAATACTTATATCTAAAAATATAAAAAGCCGCTACTTTGCTTGTTCAGCAAGTCGGTAATGTATGTGTAGACATAATCCTTACTTAACAATATAAATGCGAAAGCAACTCTGTCTGTCTGTCGCGCTTTTACGCCAAAACTACTGAACCGATTTAAATGAAATTTGGTACACAGATAGTCTAGAGCTTGGTTAAGAACATAGGCTCCTTTGTATGAATTCTCGCGGGTCCGGAACTTACGCGGGTAAAACCGCGGGGCGCAACTAGTTTTGTATAAAAATCACGAGTTGGTAGTCATCTCGACCGAACGGAACTCGACGACGCGGTAAAATCGCCACCTTTAATGTTTATATACTTTTTTGATAGTTAACTCGACCACCAGAAGATAATTAGTACAGGCATGTCCGAATATACTCAACAAACCGAAACGCAAAATATATAGGTCTTAATTATTATTCATTTCGTTTTTTTCTCATTTCATTTTAACTAATTGGCTTTATTTACATACCTACGGATTTATCCTGATAATGCCAAACCACGCTATGACGTAACAACAATTAAAAATTTCATAAATTATCTATAGATAAACATAATGCAAGGTGACATGGAGGACATACAAGAAAAAGGTAGGTAATATAGAATGTGACAGAAATAAATTTAAATAAACTTTTTCAGTACATATGCTCGAAAAGGGCAATAGAAAAAAGCTTTTTCCGTCAATTTATTTATTTCACAAAGGGTGTAAGTAGTTTTAAAAATCGAATGTGGTATCGATATTTTCACAAAAATAGAGATTGAGTCCAGATTCGGTCACAGGCGTATAGTCGCAAGTCTATCGGTATTCTATCGTTTGCATTTGGAGAGTGTGCGCAGGAATTACATGAGTTAATTCCACCATGCCCATTTTACCATCTAACAACCAGACAAACTGTCAAACGTCATCCATTTATGGTTGACATACCTCCAGTTCGCTCGAAGCGGTTTGCTTCTACGTTCATCATCCGTACAGCAAAGGAGTGGAACTCATTGCCTGCGTCATTGTTCCCTGAGGGGTTAACTGGGAGTCTTCAAATCAAGAGTGAATAGGTATCTTCTAGGCAAGCATGTCACATCTTCGACCGCATCACCAGTTTCCATCAGGTGAGATAGTGGTCAAATGCTTGCATATTTAGCATAAAAAAAAAGATAAATCTTCTTTCATTTGTTCAAGGCGGCCAAAATCAACCAATCCTTTTTAACATATTTAAGACCATCAAACGCGCCACCGTGAATTTAAAAATCGAATTTTGCCCCGAAAGTGAAAAAATGGCGTTGTCGATTTTGTATTATTTTCCAAATCTTTGGTAATATGTGTAATAATTGGTGGAGCATCAACTATTAATAGTTCGTAAACGTATATGAGTATAAAGGTAAATCACAAAGACGAAAAACGTGATTTTCGCTTTCGTTTCAAACTCCAATAGAAGTTCTATTAAAGTCTCTACCTCTTTACTAGGGCATGAGCGGTGACAAAGCTTTTGTAGCACGAGTCGGGAGCACTTAGTCAGTGCCATCAAGCTTATGTTGAGAAGATATTAAACTAATACAGTTAAATTTGACAAAATAAGTTATTTTCAAAATTAAAATAATAGTCACGATCTAAAAAGTCTGAATGATATGATAATGAGATAACCAGGTGGTCCAAGTATTAAAAAGTATCCAATATTTACTTTGTGAGTGTTGTTTTAATTACTTTTCACGCATTAATTACCCTTATCGACAATAGATATTTTCGTCTTGTTATCTTTCTTGCGGTCATTACTTCTTCTCCCCTATTCAAAACCAACCTTGACTGGAGAGAAATCTGTGGAATTGATCTGTACATTGACTGCTGTGTGAATATATCTTGTTTGCTTCTTAGTACATAAAACGTAATGAATGGTAATATAGGAAAATCAACGTTGTTTCATTGTAGCACGTATGTTAGTACATTGCCAATCCAGAGAACTTGATAGTATGGCAGTTAGTTTGGGACAGCGTTCAAGACAAAGCCTATATAGATTAATTCAGCGAATTACATTAAAAAAAATATTATAATCAGACGAAAATTTTAAATTAAATTTAGCCTTAACGAGGAACTAGAGTAATAAGGGTTGTATTTTAGTAACAATTTGTTATAAAATAGGACAAAAATGTGTTTGAATTTTACTAGGAGACAGTGGGCGACGGTGATAGTGATATCAATTGCTGATTTTTGTAATGCTATATGTGTAGCATTACAGGCGCCGTTTTATCCTCAGGAGGTAAGATATATCTATAAAATCTATATGTAGCCACACAAGGATGTTTTAGAACATGCGTGCAAAGTAAAATATATGGATTCTCTTTGAACACCACGTGCATAAAGATCTTTTACATGATTGTGAGTCAGTCAAAAAGGTAATGACTCTTATCGCCAGATTCTCAAATTTACAGCCATCTCCAGAAAAACGTATAATTAGAAACTCTGTGGCAATATTATTTTCTTCTCTTTTTTTTAATAATACTTGAACAAAGAATGCTCTACATATTTTTTGTGCGTGATAAATGTCGCATTTAACCACCATCTTAAAAAATCAAAAGCTTTAAAATCCGAATTTATTGCTTTATGGAAGACAAACCTTGATCAGATCTTGTTGAATTGAAAACCGCCTCCTTTTTTAAATTGGTTAAAAAGAACGAACTGGGTCTTATCGTGTTATTAGAGTATGATTCCCCCTAACCATACCATTACGGAAAACTAGTCGAAAGTTGCAGCTCCCACCTTGTGATATCACCCAGGTGAACAAAGTGAGTTTGATGGTACTGACGATATAAAGTACTGCCACTAATGGTACCATTAATGGTACTCTCCAATGGTACCTACTAGTGATATATTGGCGACTTAACCATACAGTTTGCACCAAGCAGTGATCTCACAAATCGTACGATGTTTGCTTACGTGCTTAGCCAGGGCTTGCTTACATGAATATTTATACTCGTACCAATAAGTATTCTACTGATACCTAAATATGTGACACATAAACACAAATATACAGCTTTTAAGAAAAGCAGCAACCCTGCATTTACTACGCTTGTTTGTTAAATGAAGCAAATATAAAATAAAAAAAATTAGTAACTATTACTTTTATTATGAGAAATTTGATTATGATAACTATAGCGATTGCTGTTCATTGTGGTATTGACTATTAATCATGTAAATTTTGTCTATACTCTGACTAGTTTTTATTGCTATCTTGCCAGTGAACGCTATTCACGTATGCGATATTTTATCTGTATGTCCTAACCCTACTTTCTTCGGCTTAGAGTGAGCACATTTACTGGATAGAATGAAGGTAGTCTTTTTTTTTATTTGGCTTCGCAATCTTATGCATTGAGCCAGTGTCAAGTAATAATATATTTCAAGTGTATTTTAAATTAAAAGTCCTAGTTACAAGTCACAGTCAAAGTCAAGTAAAAGAGTCAAGGTCCAGTCATAGTCAAGTCATGCCCTAGTAAAGTGGTAGAACCTTTACTAGAACTTCTATTAGAGTTTTGGAGCGAAGGCGAAAAAAGTAATTTTCATAAAAAAATACTTATAATAATAAATAAATAGAACATATATAGAGTTTATAACCACACACGTTTCAGTAAGTGATGATATGGTCGATCAAGCGTACAAGGGAAACTGACCCTGAAACTATTTTCAGGGTCAGTTTCCCTTGTATGGGTTCTGCTTGAATGGCGTTTGGGGACTTGGCGAAAATCGAATAATCTAATCTATAAAAATTATTTATTTATGTTAAGCAGGAAGTCGAATGTCAATTTTTAAAATGCCCGTTCCTTAGTTAAATACGCGTTTGCCTTCCAAGCAGGGGTATATCGGCATATATCGGGTTCTATTCCCAGCGGGGACACAAACTTTCTTCCCAAGGAAAATTGGTGTTTGTAGTTCTGGTTGTGATTTTGTGTGTGATGTAAATGTTTACGGCACTCACGACACGAGTCGTCGGACTTAGTGTGGGTCTTACTGTGAGTGTGAAAGCGTTTTTGTTTAAATGTTTGTTAAGAATAACGATGGGATTTGGAAAATTCCTATGTGATCTATTACAGTAGATCCGATAGAAATTTTCTAAACTACACCAATGAAACAGAAGGCCCATTTTCCAAAATGAACGTGCAGATCCATTGGTGTTTATACCGACTTCCCAAAAAAGGAGGAGGTACTCAAGTCTACTGTATTTTTTTATGTGTGTCATAACTTCTCTCCACGTAAGCCGATTTCGATTTTTTTTTTAGTTTGAAAGATGTTGTTTTCTAATTGGTTCCATTGATCAAGATCTGATCAGTGGTTCTTGAAATATCGCCAATAATGCCTATTTTGTGGACTACTTTGATAATGCTCTCGTTTAACCGACTTCAAAAGTTACCTCATAACTTCTTTCGTTGTGAGCCGATTTAGATGATTATTTTTTTATTTGAAAGCTGGTGTTTTTCATGTGGTCTTTCAATTTGATCAAAATCTGATCTCTAGTTTTTTAGTTATAGTCAAAGATGCCTGTTTAATACATTAAATCTGATCGAGGTTCCGAAGATAAAGCGGTGAAGTCGGTTTTCTTAAGCTTTGCTTGCGTTTAATTATTTATAATTTCTGTAACAGATATAATAGTCGTTAGAACATTATCTACCAACGCATGTCAATGTAATAGTCTCCGAACGTCTGAAAACGTGCCCGATAACCTTTCGAGAATCATTTACGTAGCAACTCATAATTAATCTGTATTATCAGCTACGTCGGCAATCGCCAGGCGCCATGATGACCTATCAGTCTGACAGAATCGAATATCTTACGATTACTAGTGTTATGTACAGAAGCTTCTAAAATAAGGATGATTAAAAATAATTCGACATGACGTACACATACTTAGATCTTAGGGCGTATGTTAAAAACAAAAACCAGAGTACTAAATAAGCAGCCTAGCATATATCAAAACAATAATTTAAACGTAAGGAAAAGGTTAAAAAAAACCGACTTCACCGCTTACATTTTGGTTTTGATCGATTTCAATAAAATTTATATGGTTCCACCTCTGAAGTATAATTATAATCAATCACCATACAAAAAAAAACATCAAAGTCGATTCATAATTGGCGGACTTATCGCGTAACATACATACAAAAAAACATACAATCGAATTGAGAACCTCCTTTTTTGAAGTCGCTTAAAAAGTCAGTTGGTATTACATGATGGTAAATATAATAGTAGGGTTGTTTTGCAGAGTCCGCCTGGGGCCATACCCCACCATCGCAGACATTCAGCCGCCAAGCAGTAGTGTGCAAACATTGCTGTGTTTCTGGGCAATGTTATCAGTGAAATTACAGGGCTTTAAGAGATTAAATATCTAAAGAAAGAATATACATTTATTTGACACAAAAGTAACTTAATAGGTATTATTATTAAAAACAAAACATACACTATAATTTTTATGACAATAATTAAACGCAAGCAAAGCTTAAAAAACCGACTTTACCGCTTTATCATCGGAACCTTGATCAGATTAAATTATTTACTATAACTCAAAAACTAGAGATCAGATCTTGATCAAATTTCAATGGGACTATAAAAAGCACCAGCTTTCAAATAAAAAAGAATCATCAAAATCGGCTCACAACGAAAGAAGTTATGAGGTAGTTTTTGAAATCGGGTAAACGAGAACATCGTCAAAGCATTATTCGTCACACAAAATAGACATTATTGACGAAATTTCAAGAACTACTGATCAGATCTTGATCAAAATTAAACGGGACTAATTAGAAAGCAACATCTTTCAAACTAAAAAAAAATTCGAAATCGACTCTCGTGGAGAGAAGTTATGAGGTAACAAAAAAATATAGTCGACTTGAGTACCTACTCCTTTTTTGGGAAGTAGGTAAAAAGGTCTAACTCAGCATTATGTCGAGTTAGAAAAAAACTCGACGCTGGTTTTCAGTTAAACCTTGCGGGTACTACAAAAGCTTTTAAATAATACAAAAGGTAAATCAACATTATTTCAATTATATACGCTACCTAATATACGTTATCTAATCCTATAATAATCCTAATATACGCTAGTAATAATACGCTCAGGGTGATGTGAGCATTTTCAATTGAAATCCAATACTCTCGGTGGCGCTGCACTGTAATGCGCGTGACGTTTACGATCAGGCCGGCGACTTGCCCGTCCAGTCTCTTATCAAATAGATAAATATTATTTTCTACAAAAAAATACTTGTTTTGGTTAAAACATTTACACGTTTGTTAAGGACAAGATCAGACATTGTATGTACTAATCTTAAAATTAATTTGGTACTCACCAATATGTAATAATATTGATATGTATTTCAGTTTATTAGCGACAAACAGGCCGAGATGCAGCAATCTTATCGTATGCTCTATTGCTCTTTCTAGAATTGTACAATATAATTTAGTTTATGACCCTATCTATATCGATGCAAATGCATTATATCATACTATATCTTTCTTATATATAAAATTCACGTGTCGCGGTGTTTGTTACCAAACTCCTCCGAAACGGCTCGACCGATTTTTATGAAATTTTGTGTGCATATCGGGTAGGTCTGAGAATCGGCCAACATCTATGTTTCATACCCCTAAATGTTAAGGGTGGTCCAAAGAAAAATAAAATCTTTTAACTTTTGGACAAAAATTTTTATTTTTTTATGATTCAGCATGAAATAATGTATATGGCAAAACAAAGTTTGCTGGGGCATCATCTCATCAATTCATTATAAACTTCTTTTCTGATGAAGAATATGAATACGCTTTCGTTTTATTGAGGTTAAAATATGATGTAAATTGTTACACCATTGACCCCAACTAAAGTCAATGTCCAGTTAATAGATTAGCTAAAATATAAACACATTTGTAGGTAACTAGCTCGTGTTACTTATCTGTAAGATGCCTATAAAAAGGTCAAAATATACTAGCCATTTCTATAATCGGACCACAAGACGAACCGTACGTACGACGTACCTCATATGCGCTTCAAGCGTTTTGCTATTACATTTATCATCTGTGCAGCAATGGAGTGGAACTCGCTGCCCTCGTCTTTATTCCCCGAACAGTATAATCTGGGAGTCTTTAAGTCTACAGTGAATAGGTATTGTATTGGTTTATTTTTGTTGTTAAAAGTATACTGCTCTAGTACATGCCTAATAAACGCAGATGAGTAATTTTAAATTTTCTTTATTAATCAAAATAACGGTTTTATAACTCCGTAAGGTTTTATTGTACTCGTATTTGACGCGATCGGCCCATTTTCTGTAGGTTCCAAAACTATTTTTAAACACTGAAATATGAAAAAAAAAATTAACATCGGCTAATTCGTTTCCTATCTATTTTTTTCAGGCAGAGAAAAAAAAATGTTCAGCGACAGAATATGGGCTGGTTTTTGGAGTGTTTGAGCTGGTGGTGTTCCTCATCAGTCCAATGTATGGAGCTCATCTGAACAGGATAGGCCCCAAGCTTCTGTTCAATGGCGGAATTCTCACTACAGGAACATGTGCTATATTGTTTGGGTAAGTCACAGTAGTTCATTTGAACACACAACCTTGTTCCTGCTTCACCTTTTTTCCACCTTACATCCAGACGGACGGCGTCTTGTCATTTATGGTTGAAATACCGTTAATTCGCACGAAACGTTTCGCGTCTTCGTTCATTTATAAAACAGCAAAAGAATGGAACGCTTTGCCGTCATCTGTTTTTCCCGAAAGGTACATTTGGGTGTGTTCAAAAGTAAAGTGAATAGGTATTTACTAAGCAAGCGTGCTCTATCTTAGACTACATCGTAACTTTCCATCTGGTGTGATTGCAGTCAAACGTTTGCTTAGTCAGTAATAAAAAAACAGTGATATCTTGGATATAGGTTACCGACGTATTTAATGCTATCTAATGTGAGACTTTGGCAATAAAAGGCATTAAAAATAGACGAAAAACTGAAGGTTCCGCCTCTTTCACTAAATTCAACCGGATTTGCTTACGTCAAGGTCTGATCTTTCGAAATAGACTTCCAAATCTTCCAAGCATATCATTACAATTGTTTCATTGAGCTACCATATTTTCGACATATCTATTTAAGCTAATTTGCCTATCAGACAGTCTGGTGATTGTGAAATATTTGGGGATTTGCAAGTAAAACAATGTGAAGCCATCCAGCACTCGTTTAATATTAAAATAGTCGGTTCAGATTAACGTTGTAAGAAAAAAGCAAGTACAAACAGGTTATAACTATAACTTTTGCAACTATGGTCAAATGGGTCCCTGAAATCTTCATCAAGTATTACCTTCTGAGATTCCGGATAGCCCACAAGTGCATTACCCATAAATTATAGACAAAAGAGATAGGAGATCTTTTAAAAGTTAGCCCGCTTTATTCTGTATTAATTTGTTTTATTCAACTGCCCGTTGACTTAGTTGGATGCGCGTTCGCCTTCTAAGCAGGGGTATAGGGTTCGAATCCCGGCGGGTACACATGTTTTCTCCCCAAGGAAAATGTGTTGGCTGTGAGTTTAAAGCGAGCTTATTTATTTATTGATAAAAAAAATTATATGCCAAACACAAAATAAATACATTATTCTTTAACTGTAACGGATCGATCAATTGATTACATTAAATTACGCTGTAGTAAGCTTTCCTGAGCAGCAAGGTTTATACCCCAATATTATGCATTATTCCATTTATATAGGATGCTGGACAAGGTGGAGGGCCACATCCCGTTCATAACGTTGAGCTTCGTGATCCGTATCGTGGAGGCGATGGGCAACGCTGCTTTCCTCACGGCTTCCTTTGCGATCATTGCTAAAGAGTTTCCTAACAACGTCGCTACGATGTTTGTAAGTTTAGACACAAAAATAACAATAAATAATTAAGCATTTATTTTTCTTGCAAAAAGGTTTACAAAGGTTTATTTGGTATGCTATTTCAAGTATTATATGACAACCTGTATTGCGAGGACTAGTGTCTGAAATAGGCATAAAAGGCCGTATCACAGGTCATCAAGAACCTGGTAGAACTATAGAATTACATTCCATACATATTGTTTGTGTGAGTGGGAATGTGGCTTATGAATGATAAGCCACAGCCGATTATCTTTCCACTGATCTGACTAGGAGCTTTCTTTCATAAGGTAAAGTTGTCATTTGATCATTAGCCCAGTGTGAATAGGTAAATGACCTAATAGTCCTCGATTTTTCTCTGTTTCTTCACGATTTGTTCGTTTGACTTTATTAGATCAAGCGTAAATACCGCACATAAAGAAATTAATTGATTGAAGTATGAGTGGGATTTTAGCCAAGGTGAGTTTATTTAAAGTCGCAAAAGATACCGCTGAGCCACACGCCCGTTCATTGTATATTAGATCATAATTATTCTCATAATAGTGTCATGATTATACATGTTCACATTATAATAGCACAATTATTAATATAAACTTTTTCTGCACATAAGTTTGTTAACTAGCACCTTTATTACTATTGATACCATTCAATCGTGTTTAATACGCCATATTAGGCTTTTAGAGTATACATCGAATATTTAGTTGTCTATCTGAGAATAGTGTAGTTAGTTTCATTGCCACTAACTCTGTTAAATTACTATATTTTTAAGTTGTGTATTGTTGCTGTTTGCTGCAGAAACATTCTTCTTTCAATATTATGTATTTATTTATTAGTAAACATAACAGAATACAATCATAATAGGAACAAATTAAAGAAATATAGGGTTGATCTAAATTGCATTCCTTATCTATGTATGCCTAAAGCAACAATATAATAATAAATAAACAATAAAATAAAAGTTTCATATAAACATTATTATCTTATTTTATTATTATCTTAAACATAATATTATTATTATTATACATACATTTGACGTAAATAGAATTTCTTTTATTTGCCTCCGAAATTGAGTCAAATTGGGGTAGAAAATATCAATATTCCTGTTAGAGACAAGAATTTCGTTGTACTGGCACATCGTTATAATAGGAAGTGTTGTTTGAATATACTTGAAGACTAAAAATATTGAAATATTCATTATTACTGATTACCGCGCGCCTACAACATTCTGTTTAATCTCGACACGTGACACTTCTAAATATGCTCTGTTTATTTTCCAGGCGTCACTAGAAACATTCTTCGGCTTGGGTCTAATCGTAGGCCCAACTTTAGGTGGAGCCTTGTATGCTGTAGGTGGTTACTTCCTGCCATTTGTAGTCTTGGGAACAGCATTGTTCTCCGCTGCGGTGATGAGCTGCGTGGCGCTGCCGAAAACCCCCGATGATGAGGACTTAAGCCCGACTGGACGTGAGTTGATTAAACATTTTAATGTTTTTAATACTCTTACGATTCCGACATATAAATACTTACTTCGTGTAAAGCCTTGTTAAAGCAAGACTTATAGGTTGTCCGAAGCATGATCGAAACGTAACTGTTATTTTACGTTTAACAATAAGGATTGATGGCTTAACGTTGCAGGTTATTCATCGTACGTTCATGTACGCTTTAAGCGCTTATTATGAATGTGATAAAGCTATATTTAAAGTTTTATTCACCCAAAATGAGAGTGAAGCGCGTAGGTAGTTAGGTATACGAGATCAGTATTCACTAAACATTTTGGAATAAGGTGATCGTTCGGTGAGGTGATTGCAGGACTAATTTCATTCGTGCCATCTATGATATGGGTCCGCGCGAATTTCTCAGGGGATTCTTCAAAGAATCAGGCATACTTACCATGCATCCGCTTTACATCTTGGAAATATTATGCATATTCGCAAAAATATTGATAATTTTAAATTAAGAAGCGACGCACATAATCTATAATTATAATATAATGCGTATTTAGATCAAGCAAAACAAATAAATCTTTTATGGCAAATAGGGTTAGATTTTATAATAGAATTCCAAAAATTCTAACTGAATTATCACTGGGAAAGTTCAAATCTGTAATAAAACGGGCATTAATTAAGAAAGCTTACTACATATAAAACGATCAACTATTTTTATGACAAGGATACATGGAGGCAAACTGCACAAGCTGGAGACTGCATAATATAGAATCATTCCATTATTAGTGATTAAGTTTAAAAAATATATACATATGATGATAAATTGCTTCGCCGAATTTCTTGCCAGGTTCTTGAGATGGTTGTAATTTTGGGAATCTGGCAGTAGAGTGATTACCTAACTTTCATGAGTGCCTCTTTGGGGCTCATGTGAATAAAATATTTTGAATTTTTGACTTACTTTCTATTTATCTACTAAATCTCAGGCTTACCTTTTAAAGTGGAGCAGAAGAACTGCTGTCTTTGTGACATTTCTTAAAAAATGCTTCCTCATCGGACATTTGCCTATTTGAAGACGTAACGTCGTCGCATCTTAGGGCTGGCCCTCAAGATGAACTTATAAAAATACCTAAGATTTATTTTGTTTCAGCGACAATGTTTTCGCTACTTCGCATCCCGGGCGTGCTTCTGGCTGCTATTAGCATCATGGCCACCAGCATGAGCATAGGATTTTTGCAAGCCACATTGGAACCACACTTAAGAGATGTAAGTATATTAAAGACTCCATATTTTACTCTGAAATATAAACATAATCACATGTTTGAACTACTCGTTAACATGGGCGGGTGCTTGTTGGCCTTCTAAGCAGCGGGTATTGGGTTCTATTCCCGAAAGGAATACAAGTTTTTTCCGCAAGGAAAATTTCTGGTTCTGGTTGTGATTGTGTCTGTGATATGAATGTTTCCGGCACCCACGATACAAGTCATTGTACTAAGTGTGGGGCTGTGAGTGTCAAAGCGTTTATGTTTATGTTGGCGTAATTGAATTCGCGTCCGCCTTCTAAGCATCAGGTTCTATTCCCGAAAGGAATACAAGTGTTCTCTCCAAGGA
The DNA here is from genome assembly GCA_948107665.1 of Lomographa bimaculata. Taxonomy (NCBI): domain Eukaryota; kingdom Metazoa; phylum Arthropoda; class Insecta; order Lepidoptera; family Geometridae; genus Lomographa; species Lomographa bimaculata. The sequence goes on along the minus strand of OX403588.1, from coordinate 5,796,134 downwards.
AAATTTGTGTTTCTGGTTCTGGGTAAGATTGTGTGTGTGATGTAAATGTTTCCGGCAGCTAAGACACAATCCTCAAACGGCTGTGACTGTGAAGCAAAAACATATCGTATATTTTGATAGATATTAAAAACTCCCGTGTTAATACATATTTTATCATAGCATTCATTCAGTATTGATTTTTAAATGTAACACTAAAATTATTTTCTACTCAAAAGCCAAATTATGTACATGAAACTTAATTAAATAAAATGAGACTCAGTCCTCATTATAGGCTATTCTACTTTTACCCCCCTTGACTACATCATCCATAACTTACCATTGTTAATCAACAGGAGAGTCAATGAATAATCGTCCACCTGATTATCAAGAATGTTAAATAACAAACTTCATTCGCATCTTTTTCCCCAGTTCAATTTCTCCCCAATAGTCCTCGGTCTGATGTTCGTGATCAACGGTGGTGTATACGCGGTGTCCGCCCCCGTGTGGGGCTGGGTCTGCGACCGCCCCGGGGTCAACCCTAAATACGTCACTGTCGTGGGCTGCATGTTCATTTCTGGAGCGTTTCTGCTGATAGGACCTGCTCCTTTCTTCGATATGCCTACGTAAGTATCAATATCTATCCTACAGACTTTTTCAAATAGCCACATAGGATCTTTCCGAAATATCAGCTGTCAAACATATATTGACAATTTAAATGATGACTTATAAACATTCACAGTCTTACTTATCAAAATGTTGCTAAGCAATGCTAAGCTAAGCAGCCTAGCCTTATAGTTAATCAACCCATATAATCAACGATTAACTTTTTTTTACTCATAAACATTAGTTAGGCGCTGCTTAGCTGAGAAACGCACAGATAATCAAAAAATAATCGAAATTTACACGATCGCCACAGATTATAACCAAAATAGTCGACTAAAAGTGAATTTATACGAATACTGTCAAAAATGTCGTTTTATTAATCTATTGAAATTAAAATCAAAGACATTTAACGGTTGTCGATGTAAACAATTTTGAGCCTTACGTAAAAAGTTTTGACACAATTATTATTGAAAGATATAAGTCCCGCCATCTTGCCTCTTAGCAAGTTTTAAACTAGGCTATGGCGGTGTTTAATTTTGACAACTATTTAAGCATTACTTAATGCTAAATCGCGTTTGTGAGTGAAATTTTTGCTAAACTGCAGCTAAGCAATTGATAAAAAATGAAGAGGGGTTTATAAGACTGTTAATTTGTAACCGATTACATCAATTCTACTTTTTGCGTCGAGTCATGTTGTATTTACCTAATACTTAACGTTATATGGGCCTGTCATAAGTGACTTGTTATTTGAAACAGACTAGAATTTTAATTGACGGAGCAAAGAGGTCTCTAAGTCGACCGTAGTGGTTCAGCACTCTGTTATTCCTCCGTCCGTCCATCTGTCTGTCGGAGGCATTTCGTGTCTGAACCATACAAGCAAATAACTTCAAATTCTTAGGAAATACGAAAAACTGTCCAAAATAGCAAATTAAATTATATTAAAGAAAAAAATTAAAGGACACGCATAGAAGGGGGACAAAATCATATTTAAAAATTATATTTATCGTATCTGCCTGCATAGTGTGTGTTATCTTTGAAAAGAGCTCTGTAAGTAGAGTACCTACGAAACCGTTTTTTAAATATAGATAATAGATATGTTGGAAAACAACATGTGTACAACATATGTAATAATCAAAACTTATTTATTAACATTCAAGAATGCCGTAGTCATAATTACGCGTCAGGTGATTCAGATTATAACAAAGAAGAAAATAAACGCCTTCACACTCACAGCTCCACACTAAGTTTAATGACTTGTGTCATGGGTGCAAAAATTCTCAACACATAGGTACAAAGTAATAGGTATCTTCTAGGCAAGCACGCTACATCTTCGGCAGCAAAATCACTTTCCATCAGAAAAAAAGGTCAAAAGCTTGCCTATCGAGTATTAAAAAAAATACCTAGAACCAGGAACAAAAATTTTCCTTGGGGAGAAAACTCGCATCCGGAATCGAACCCGATACCAGCTGCTTAGAAAGAGAACGCGCACGTAACTAAGCCGATGGGTAGTATAAAATTTTATCATTGTCTTATTAATTTTTTACCTTCATTTTGATTTCAGAGTGATATGGGTGACTATAGTGGGGCTAGTTCTTCATGGCATGGGACTGGGAAGTCAGCTCGTGGCATCTTTCTCGGATGCGCTGAATACTGCCATGTAAGTTACTTACAAACATTTTAGAGAGTTGGACAAAATAGACTTGGGCTTCTAAATAAGAAGCACGGATGGTGCTATACATTGTTTCCACATAAAAACGACTTCACAAAAAAGCAGGAGGTTCTCAATTCGACAGTATTTTTTTACGTTTTAAGTTTAAGTGTTACCTCATAACTTTATAAAAAAATTTAGAAAGGAAAAATTATCGCTTGAGGCGGGGTTTAATCCCGCGGCCATAGGGTGCCATGCCCTATATCTCTAACCGCTGAGCTACTCAAGCCTCAAGCGACAAAATTATCCTTTCCTTATAACGTCTTACGGGGACGTGTGACGTCATCTACCGAAACAGTTTTTAGAAACTACTACAGCCAATGAGTCTATTCATCCTATTGCAGTTAGCTACACGTTGTGTTGATAACGTCCACCCAAATCAATTGATTTTGTTTATATAGCATTAGCCATGCTAGGCAGATCTATATTGATAAATTTAGAACGGATAAATTATCGCTTGAGGGTTTGAACCCGCTGCCATAGGGTGTCATGCCCTATTGCTCTAGCCGCTGAGCTACTCATAACTTCTTTCCACGTGAACCGAAATTTTTTTTTTTTATCTATTGTTTTCCCATTGGTCCCATTTAAATTTGATCAAGATCTGATTAGTAGTTTTTAAGTTATCGTCATTAATGCGTGTTTGATGATTGATCAAGGTTCCGAAGATAAAGTGGTGAAATCGTTTTTTTTAAGCTTTGCTTGCGTTTAAATATGTGTAAATAATGTAGCATTGCTTTGTGTCATGAATAAATGTATTTTATTTCTTTCTTTCTTTAATAATGCCTTCAGTGCCAGTGGCTTCCCCAACACCATCGAGACTTATGGCTTGGTCTCGGGCATGTGGACCTCAACATTCGCGCTGGGAGCTTTCATAGGACCCACAGTCTCCGGGATTCTGTTTGATCATATTGGATTCAGGAACTCGACTACGTTCATCTTTATATTGCACATTATTGTGGTAAGTTGTTCTAAATATGCACTCAAGTCATATAGTATGTTATAGTATGGTAGTAGTAAATTCATCCACTTTGATAGAGTGCTGCTAATCAAGGTGATATTGTATTTTCAACCGACTTCAAAAAGGAGGTTCTCAATTCGAATTGCATGTATGTTTTTTTTTTATTTGTATGTATGTTACGCGATATCTCCGCCAATTATGAATCGATTTTGATGTTTTTTTTGTTTGTTAGAGTATAATACTTCAGAGGTGTCGGTCAAGCCAAAATCGAAATATAAGCGATGAAGTCGGTTTTTTTAAGCTTTGCTTGCGTTTCAATTATTTTGTATATATTAAGACGCCTAAATTTTCTAAAACTGCATTAAAAGATTATCTCAATAAAAAAATTCACTTACGGCATAAATATTGGAAATTAAAAATTAATTATTGATCGAGCGAAACGAGTTGTTGTAAGTTGATTTAGAAGTTGGAACAATTTGTCCGTCCGTCCATTCCGTCCATCCAATCCATTCAGCCGTTAAAGCATGAAGAGAAGACAAACATATCGCCCGCAAATTTTCGTATTTATAATATTAGTGTGTTCTTGATTTCTTGACTTAACTATTTGTATTTTTAACCGTCTCAGGTGAACCGATTTTGATTATTCTTTTTTTATTTGAAAGCTGGTGCTGCTCATGTAGTTCCATTTAAATTTAACCAAATTCTGACCAGTACTTTTTAAGTTATCCTCAATAATGCGTATTTATGTAAGTTTTCAAGCTACCATGGTCACTTTCACTCAAAACAAACGAAATACCATGTATTTCGTTTGTTTTGAGTGAAAGACAGTAGACAAACATTTATAATACGTATTTAATTCATTTAATCTGATCAAGGGTTCCGAAGATATAGGATGATGTCGGCTTTAAAGCTTGCGTTTAAAATAATTATATATATTAGTATATTTTCAATATATGTGTATATTACCATCTTCCAGGGTTTGATAGTCATAATTTACCTGTGGATCTCCGACCGCGAGTACAAGATGGACGTCTCAGTGTCAGCCGGAGACCTCGTGCAAATAGATGGCACCCTCGACGAGAGCGTCCTGTTAGGAGACAAGTTCTCCCCTCCGAGGCAAAAGAGGTACGAAAACGACCGTCTTCTGAATAATTTCCTCTTTGCTGATTATAGGGATGAGAAACCTGGCAAAGTTTCGGCGATGGTGAGCCTCGTCACTAGCGACCATGGTTCGAGTTTCGATGGACAGTAAGTTGTACTCAGGCGATGTGCTGTCCCGTCACTAACATTTGTTGTGTTTTATTTGTTCTCATCTGATAATTCCTACTAATATTATAAATCCGAAAGTTTGTGAGTAAGTGTGAAAGTGTGTTTGTTCCCTCTCCACGCTTTAACCGCTGAACGGATTTGGATGAAATTTGGAATGTACATAGATTACACCTAGGATTAACACATAGCCTACTTTTAACTTTTAACCGAGTCTGTGTTTCACGATAAGTACAATCTAGGAGTCTTTCAATCTCGAGTGAACAGGTATGTTCTAGGCAAGCATCTCTCCATCTTTGACCACATCGTCATTTCCATCAGGTGAGATAGTGGTCAAATGCTTGCATATCGAGAATTTAAAAAAATATTATAATAGCGGGCAAAGCCGCGGGGCACGGCTAGTAATAACATAAGTACGTATTTGTTGATCAAGGACACTATAATTTAGGACTTACATAATTTAGTCTTTTAACTTGGTACACGTGGGTACTAACTATTCAAATATCCATATTATTTTTTTGAGAGCAATACTCACTGTAGGGAATTAGTAACATTTTTTGACCAGTGTTTATAGTGATTCATTTTAATATGGGAATGGTGTGGCTACGTTACTATAAATATGCCTATGTTCAAATACCATAATAATATAAGTGTGCCACAAATATTAACTGGGAGTCATTGGTAGGAATAGACTTATCCTTATTTATCTATTCGTGAGAGTCACCTCCGATACCATGAAATCACTCGGGAGCCACAGTTAAGGGGTTGATTCCTCCCACAAACGAGTGAAGCCATTATCAGATGTGTATTTAGGCCTCTCACTACGAGAATAGGACTCGAAGGTCCATGGTGGGTCCACCTGCCTTCCCCATATGACCCGCCCTTTCCTCTTTGCAAAACTCTTTGTACTTCTTATATTTCTTCCAATAACACTCACCTAGCATCGGCAGGAAAACGTTTACCTATATTTCGCCAACCAGTGTTTCTTCCATCCACTGTCTAGCTTTTTATCGTACCACCTACCATCTTGTTTCAACCACTACCCTCATTCATTCTGTTTTACATAGTTTACTAATTTTGCCAGCACTGATAAATATCTTCAAATAAAATCGCTTACTGATTAAAAATCGCGATTTGCGAAAAATGGGGATAAACAAATAATATCATGTTTATGTGCGAAAAACGGGTCTTTTCGCGCTTTTATTTTCAAAATAGCATTATTTTGACTAACCTCTAAACAAATAATAAACACACACACTAAGTTCGATGACTTGTGTTATGGGTGCCGGACACACTCACATCTCAAACAATCACAATATAAGAGTACTTTTGATGGTAACCAGTGATTTAGGCACCTTTTAAATATATTTTGTTGGTTTCCAGCAATCGCTACGGCATCAGCGTGGCCTACTCCCGACCACCAGCCATGAACAGCCTGATCGCCTGTTCCAGCTACAAGAACCGACGCAGCCCCTGGAGCCAACGCACGCCCAAGTATCGATCTTCTTACGGCAGCCTCGATCACAGGTTCAGAGGGGGCTTCGGGAAATAGGAATTATGGACTCTTTATTAATATTGATGTAATAAATTTTATATTTTTTCTTTAGTTTGTCGTTTTATTAGTTTATTCGATGGTGGAATACTCGGTAGAAAGTCGTGGTTCACCACAAATAACTTAGCAATAGTGACACTCGTAGCGCCTTCCGCCTGGTCGACCGTAACAGATTGATAACGTTCAGTTATTTTACTGCTTGGATGGGTGACCGTTTAGTGAGATTTGTAACTGAGTGTGCTTTGGAGGCCACTTTAAGCTGTAGGTCTCGGTTGTTAGCCGTAAGACAACAGTCGTTAAGCCTTGTTGGATGCCTTTAAGCAGCCTGAAAAATCCTGACACTAGGACTGCCCACGACTACAGGATAAGCAAGCAAGCAACAACAAATAACTCGGTGCTAGCTCAAACAATAGTTTTGAAAAGTATTTTTTCACTGTTATTTTATTACATAAGCTACACGACCCGAAACGCCTATCCTTCTAAACTTCTATACACCCTTTGTTTACCCCTGTTTTGTTTTTCAAAGTCGAAACATTTAGCGATTAAGAGTAGGCTGCACTTCAATCCGAGCACAATTGTCATTACAGGCATTAGAGAGAGTATAGAGCGTATGCTGTAGCTCATAGGATTGCATGTTTGAGGTATATATACGGCAGATAAATCAATTTTGGAACAGAAACATGTATTAAAAGTTTACATATACATTCAATCATAAAATCTGTACTAATAATATATAAAATATATACATAGCAAAGTACAGAATGGCTTAACAACTTTTACAAGGCGCTATTTGGAAGGACCATGGGCAGTTTTATTTTATTCTCGAAAGGCAAGCATGTGACCACTATCTCACCTGATGGAATGTGACGATGTGGTCGAAGATGGAGCATGCTTGCCTAGAAGATACCTGTTCACTAGAGATTTAAAAACTCCTAGATTGTACTTACCGTGAAACACAGAAGCGGGCAAAGAGTTCCATTCCTTAGCAGTACGTATAATAAATGTGGAAGCAAAACGCTTAGTACTTATACCCTTGGAATATCAACCATAAACCGAAGATCAATCAATACCTGAACAAAGCATAATATTCAAAGTTAAAAAAAACACTTGCTGTGACTCGCGGCTTCTGTCATGTTAGTCAGGATTAAAAGCAGATACCATCAAATTTAATCCATACAGCCCTTACAGAAATACCTCGCTTCGTGATCGTAACTCCGCTGGCGTAGTTGGTTACATATCTGCTTCCTAGCTGCAGATTTCAGGTTTGATTCCCGGTGGTAATACAGGTATTCCCACGGAATTCGTGTTTCTTTGGTTCTAATTGTAATTATGTGTGTGATGGAAAATGTTTCCGGCACCAGCGACACAAATCTTCGATGAAATATCGATATGATGAAATATATTTAAAACACTAAAACAAGCAAACGCATTCACACTCACAGCCCCACGCTAAGAAAGATTTGTATCGTTGGTGGTGGAAACATTTACATATCACACAAACAATCCCGCCAGAAACCATATGAGTTTCATTAGTATGTTTTATCGAGATACCAAGAAAAGGCGTCAAGAACTAGAAATATGTCTGAAATTTTGTGTGAATTTACCAACATTTTTTTTTACCGACTTGCTTTTTTTTTTAGATTACGTTATTATATAATCTGGAAATCTTCTAATCAAGAGGTATCTTCTAGGCAAGCATGTCACATCTTCGTTCACTTTCCATCAGGTGAGATAGTGCTCAAAGGCTTGCCTATTTAGAATTAAAAAAAAAAATCAGTGTTGTGTAATTTTATATACATTAGTTAAATATATTTTGCTTATGTATGATTATATTATGTTATATGTATTATAGATATTTAAATTATTCATCAGTGTTATCTATTTATATATTTGATATTGTATTGTCCTGAAGTTCGCGAAGTCATGACTATAAGTTACGACTGAAATTCAGTGACTAAGGTCTAACATTAGTCGTATGTTGAGTCTTGACCCATATTCATGACATTCACAACATCATACTTCTCTTTCTTTTACTTGTTTTATTTTTAATTATGTACTTTTAACTTTGTGTATTTCATTTATTTTGCAGTTTGTTTTGTAGTCTTTTGTCGTCTATTGTGTATGTCTTTAATAAATGTATTTTGTTTCGTTCTTCTTTCATATTTATGAGAAGAATTCCAATCGAGTCACACTAGCGTAAAACCCACCGTTACGCTAGTGTTCTATTTGGGATTCGATGGGGAAAAATATTCCCAACAAGTCACAGTGTTATCCGTCTAGTGTGACTGGTTGGGAACTCACCGTTGTAATGCAACAAACAGTCGTTGAATATTGGCTGTTAAACCCGAGACAAAAATTCCCCAGCATGCACATTGCATATTAACAATTTCACGCATTTCTGCACCTAGTACCTACTCTTGCGCAACTTGGCTGCGTTTTCACTGTCGATGCCGTGATGCAACTTTTTGCGATCGGATTTCTTTCCAAAACGAACCTATTGGTTGATTCCTTGAGAAAGAAAGTGAAATGAACCGCTGTAATGAACAGCTTTATTGGAATTTATATGAATATCGTATTGACGAAGTAATTAAACTATTTATTACTTACAAGAACTGTTTAATATACATTCTATATCCATTACCTACGTTGCAAGTCACCTAACATTAAAGATTCAGATATTTGACCTTCAAATAAAAGTAAGAAATAAGTTTAATTAAAATTTGGTGACTGGCTTCAAAATAACTGTTACTGTAACTGTTTTATAGTGTGAAGGAAAATATAAAATTTAGTAAAATATAACAATAGTGTAATACTTAATCTCCACAAATATTTTAATTTATTATATATTATAATGTATTTGCGCGTCTGCATGAGGCAGAATCCTTTAATGCAAACTTGTATTTGATTATATTATTTGAAACCTCCAGTGCAAATATATTTTTCTCAATTAGTATAATTATAACTGAATCAAAACTACCCTGCAAATATCGTCTGTATCGTCTCTGGTTCAGGCTATTCATTGATAATCAGTCACTCAGTCAGTCATTAGCATCATTTTACTAGAATATCGTTTTAACTAAGTACTTGGTCAACAAAATACTAGTTATGTATTGGTATTGTCATTGTGTTCTAGCAACACCACGATTGCTTCATTACTTAGCAAGTAAATAAATAAGCTTGCTAGACTACAACTAAACACTAAAAACTTACATCAAACAATCTAAGCCACGATCTAAATTCCTAACTTGTGATCCATCGACGTTTCTCTAGTATAATCATAATGTTATAGGCAAAATAACTTGGCATGGATGTCAAAAAAGGCAGTTGATAAAATAAAACAGTGTCTTGGTGATAGGTTTTGAATTTTTCGAAAGCAAGGACGTTGATAAGATTGCAGTTATTTACAATTGGGAGCATTACTTGACAGGCTTAGTTGGTAGCGGTAACTTCTATTAAAATAAAAAATCCTCTATAAAGCAGTCTCGAGGTAGCTTTCGGATTTTTTTAAATTTATTTTAAATGAACGACTAGACTAGCAAGTCGCTTACCTGATGTAAAGCATCACGGTTGCCCATTACAGTTTAGCCCTCCTTCTTACACAAGTTTTAAACTCTGTTATATTTGGAAAGCGTTTCTTTTGATAGAATAGAGACGAAGCGTTTTGGTTTTTGGCTAGGATGGCAGTACCACCTAGAGTTTTGAACTATCATACGCAGCAAAATACTGTACTTAACACTCTGAGATATTAGATATTTTGGCGACCCATTTGGCGCAGTGGACAGGTGTCCGCCCTCTGCGCCGTGGGTCCTGGGTTCGAATCCCTGCAGGAGCACAAATTCCTTTCAAGGCATATTTGTATTTCTGGTTCTGGGTGTAATGTGTATGTGATGTAAATGTTTCCGGCACCCACGATACAACTATTTGAACTTAGTGTGGTGCTGTGAGTGTGAATGTGTTTGTTTTAAAAATTCTCCCACATTGCATTAGAGTCCCACTGCTGAAGAGAAGTATGGTTGCAATTTACCTACTCAGTGTAAGCCAAGATCTAACTTTCAATCCCTAAATACAACACGGAAATAGTAGACCAAGCTTGAGGCAAACCAGTTGTCAACGCAATGATTCATAACATTCACAATGCTCGTAACTATGCTGATTAGCTAATTCTGTGTAACTCATTAACTGTTCATATAATGTGTTACCAAAATTGATAAATAACATCTATTCAATGAGGTCATCATTAGAATAAAAAGGAATGCCGACGTACCAATTTAGATTAGTTGTTTGAATATGTTGATAATTAGACGCAGGCCAAGCTTAAAAACCCGACTTCATCGATTATATTTTGGTTTTGGCTTGACCGAAAAAACATATAGCCGAACTGAAATCTCCTTTTTTGAAGTCGGTTGAAAATATAAATTTTTATTTAATTTGCATATACTAAGGGAGTCAAGCAGGACGATTGTTCGATGGAAAGCGTAATGCCTGTACCATTTTGATTACCTGTACGGCTTTGGTCCCGTGGTTCTCGCTCATGATGATGATATGTCAAATCTTGGGTAAGTGGAAAATACATTCTTCATTCTACTCTTCCTCCAGAGAAGAGTACATGTTGCCGACATCACTTAGTGGGATACGGGTAAAGAGATCTTTCCACTCTCCACCAGTCATTTAACTCAATGCCAATATCTTCCTGAGAATTCTTGGCTCAGAGGAGGATCTTTTTAAGGTGAATTACCACAAAAGGAAAAAGGAACCTTTATGGGATCACTTTGTTGTTCGTCGGTCTGTCTGATAGTCAAGATTATTTTTCTCAGGAACAAGTAAAGGAATCAAGCTAAAATTAGCGTAGCCAGCGTTAATCGAACTAAAAAGTGGTCTATGTATTATTTCTAGATATAAGCTTTATAAATTCCAAATGTCATCCAAATCAGTTCAGCCGTTACAGCGCGGCGTGAAGAGAAAACAAACATATTTACACATACAATTTGGCTTTTATGATATTAGCATGATCAGTGTGATATAATTAATGAATACTATCGATTCTGAAGGTTGGAGAAGGTTATCTTGTACTTTTTTTTCTTTCGCTTCTACGTTCATCATCCGTACTGAAAAGGAGTGGAACTCATTGCCCGCGTCTTTGTTCCCCGAACGGTATAATCTGGGAGTCTTCAAGTCAAGAGAGTAAAGGTATGTTCTAGACAAGCATGCTAATCTTCGGTCGCATCTTCACTTTCCAACAGGTGAGATAGTGGTCTAATGCTTGCCTATCGAGCGTAAAAAACTACATGAAATGCTTGCAATTGAAAGTCGAATAGGTTGTTAATAATTGATTCACGAAAGGTACGTGGTTGCACTAAGTCGACATCACAAGGGCAAGTGGGTCGTCATTATAACTCACCTGACTTGAACCCCACTTTCCTCTCTCAGGGTTGCGAACCTTTGGCTCTGTTATTAATAATAAAGAAAAATAATTAAACGCAATCAAAGCTTAACACAAACCGACTTCACCGCTTTATCTTCGGAACTTTGATCAGATTAGATGTACTAAACACGCATTATTGATATTTCAAGAACTACTGATCAGATTTTGATCAAATTTCAATGGAACTACATAAAAAGCACCAGCTTTCAAATAAAAAAATAATCATCAAAATCGGCTCACAACGAAAGAAGTTATGAGGTAACTTTTGAAGTCGGTTAAAAACGAGAACATCGTCAATGTAGTCCACAGAATACGCATTATTGACGATATTTCAAGAACTACTGATCCGATCTTGATCTAATTTTAAGTGAGACCAATAGGAAAGCAACATCATTCAAACTAAAAAAAAAATCGAAATCGGTTCACGTGGAAAGAAGTAATGAGGTAACAAATAAAAAATACAAAAATAAAATACAGTCGACTTGAGTACCTCCACCTTTTTTGGGGAGTCAGTAAAAAATACATAACTAACTAGCAGACCCATTAATTAAATTAATTCATTTAAAAAGTATTATTTATCGAATCGAATTGTGAATGTAAATACATCTAAATACACACAACAACTTTCCGTATAACCTTTCATTCCCCATTACACCACCCCTGGCCTTGGCCAAAAATAATAATAACATCTTTTTTATTTTGAATGAACTACTCAAATACTAATTTCTATCAGTATAACTTCCTAAATAAAGAACTTTCGACACAAACATTCACTACCTTAATACAACCCGGCCAAAAAATACTATAAACATATTTTTATAATATTAATTCAACTACTCAAATACCAATTTTATCGCTATAAGTTCAAAAACAAAGAACTTTCATACAAATGTAACCACCCCATTTGATCCTCTTAATTGCCAATTTTTTTTGTATTATGTTAATTACCGATGCCTTGTAGGTAACTTAGGTCTTTGATGTATAAATTTAGTTCAGTTTTAGGAAATATAGACAATTGCCCTTAAATAGAAAAAAAATACCAACGCATTCACACTAACAGCCTCACAGTAAGTTCAAAGACTGGTATCGTGGGTGCCGGAAACATTTACATCACACACACATTACACCAAGAACCAGAAGCACAAATATCCCTAGGGTAGGAATGTTTGCTCCTGTCGTGAATCGAACCCAGGACCCACGGCGCAGAGGGCGGAGACCTGTCCAATGCGCCAACTGGGTCGTCATAGAATTAAAGTACATTAAAAATAATATGTAAAATTAAGTATATTTTACCGGCTTCCCAAAAAAGGAGGAGGTACTCAAGTCAACTGTATTTTTTTTTTGTGTGTTCTCTTCATTTCAGTACATAACTTCTCACTACGTGAGCCGATTTTTTTTTTATTTGAAAGCTGGTGCTTTTCATGTGGTTCAATTGAAATTTGATCAAGATTTGATCTCTAGTTTTTGAGTTATAGTCAATAATGCGTGTTTAATACATTAAATCTGATCAAGGTTCCGAAGATAAAGCGGTGAAGTCGGTTTTTTTAGCTTTGCTTGCGTTTAATTATTTATTTGTTATAGCGATGGCCAACCTCATTAATACTGAATGGTCATCCGAAGCGGAATCATAAAGTTTAGTGAACCGGTTTAACGAACTAAAGAGGTACGGACCACCTTGACATCGTATAAATGTCAAATCGAAAATAGCATTAGAAACATTATGATACAAACTCGTTTCGCCTTGGCAAAAATGGTACAGTTTCGTCAAATCATTTCGTGGTTTCAAATGACATTTTAGTCGCAACGTGGATTAAAATTCGATTTACTATACCGTAAATTAGAAGGTCGAGGCCGCAATTTTTAAAACATCAGTGTTTTGTGAACTTCAGATGTTATGAGAAATTAATATGCAAGCTATAGTTGTTTAAATGTGTGTTCAAACTATTTAATTTTTAAATGTATACTTTACATTAAATTGTTAGAGGTATGATTAAGTCACTCAGCACTAATAATAATTAATGTCCCTAATATCTAATACCTTTAAACAAACAATTATTTTATACATATTATATATATATATAATCTGAATCTCAGAAACGGCTCCAACGATTTTATTTATTCTTTTGCACAATACATATGCACACGGAGGACTTAATGCTAATACAGCATTTTCTGCCAGTCAACCGAGAAGATGCAGAAAAATTCGTGGTAGTGCAGTATAAGGGCGATTTTCATCAAATTTGGTACGCAGTTGGTTTCGGGGTCAATAAATCTAGCTAGGTGTCATTTTTAAAAAACGTCGTTTAGTCCGTGTTTTTAGACAATAAAAAACTTCTACAATATCATGAGAATACGAGGATGAATTTCGCCACTATCTACAAGGTTAGAATAGCTCAGGTGTGTGACTCCAGATGATTATTTTGTTTTTTTATTATTATTTTTAACCGAGCAATGCTCAGTCATCCAGGTAGAGCTCGTCCAAGCTGAAATGACGCGCCCCACTACTTAATTAGTTTATTTAGATGTGTGAGTGCAAATATTAATGACGACACTTCATCTGTATGGGAGCGTCGATTGTTCAGTGAACAATGGATCTGTACGTGTACAAGACGGTCGACTAGTCGGGTGATAAATCCGACCACGCTTTGTGTGCGTAAATGCAAAGGTGGGGCGCGTCATTTCAGCTTAGACAATCTATACTGGTATTTATAATGCAATAGTATATTCGTTTTTAAACTATAACATCACCAATATTTTAATTTATGCCTATGATATCGAATACCTTAAATATAACGTCCCATAAAATGATGACTCATCACGCTGACGCTATCACTATGCTTACACTAATTTACTACTGCGATTTCTATTTTGCACTACACATGATTACATAACATTCACTAAACACAGTTCTAAAAACTCTTAATCAACTAATATTTTTCTATTATGCGCATCACCAACATTTATGCACAATCACGCGTTAATTAGGTTAAAAAGTAGCCTATGTGTTATTCCGCAACACAAATTATCTACATTCAAAATTTCATCATAATCGATTTATTCGTTACGGAAATGGTAACAAATATTTACACACAAACTTTCACATTTATAATATTAGTAGGAATTTAGTTTTTAAAGAAAGAGACTAGATTCAACGACACAGGCATTAGCCTAGTGTGGAACCTACCTATAAACTCAAAATAAGAGCATAGATTTTAGATATTTATATATCTGTAGGACTTTTTTCAACGCCACCTGAAAAGTTCCTTTTGTTTTTAATGCAATAATAGTAATTTTATAACAATTATTTACCGACTTGAATTTTTTCAGGCTTTAGTGTGTTTTAGGTTCTGTAATGTGCTTTAGGATTTCAATATTAACGCTTTTTTATAAATGTTTTTGTAGGGCAAATCATAATAAAAACCAAAATAAATAACTACCCATATAAGGTTTCACGAAATATAAGTAGAAACCTACAAATGTTTGCGACCCCTGGATCCTGCAACTTTTTTCACAAAACGTCTGTTGGGTTATGAGGAGGATGACGTCACTCGATTCAAGGATTCGTCTCCTTCGGCGATAGAACCGTGAAATCAACATTTACAGCAAGAACATTTGTTTTGTTTTTACCGACTTCCCAAAAAAGGAGGAGGTAATGCGTGTTTAATACATTAAATCTGATCAAGGTTCCGAAGATGAAGTCGGTTTTTTTAAGCTTTGCTTGCGTTTAATTATTATATGCATGTTGACCGATTTTTCCCCCATTTTTTTGTTTGGTAGATTATACTTCAGAGGTGGTCCCTTATACATTTTATCGAAATCGGTCAAGCCAAAACCGAAATAGCAATGAAGCCGGTTTTTTAAGCTTTGCTTACGTTTAAATTATTAGTAATCTTGTTGACAGCTGTTTTGTCATGAGGGTGGTGAACTGCGTCAGTATTTTGGTACAGGGTAGCAAGCTAGACGACCACAGACAATGTCATATCGCTATAGGCTTCGCCCTTCACCGGAAGCTCAATCCCGTCGAATGGTTTCCGATTAAATCACGGGTTATAAAAATGTCTGACTTAAGCTAAGAACCTTGTGTAAATGACTACACGAACTTACCAAGAATACCAAGTTTATTGGTTGTTATAAGGCTGTAATACTAATATAGAATTTTGAAGCTTACCGTGAGACTAACAACTCCAATTGTCCATCCTCATTTCCACAAAAAAGGCACCAATTAATGAGTAAATGTACCAAAGTTAATGACCGCCAAGTTCTCGCTTGCAAATGACTCAATGCACAGTCATTGGTGTTCCAAAGACCCCTGATCAAAGGTGGTTTTCGTGAGAACGACGTTATTTTGACTCGACGATGTTAATGTCTGTTTTCATTCACAAGAACTCTCCAAACATTGTTGCACATTACAGTACTTTTTTTTTTGTTAATACGATCATTAAATAGATTTTAAACACAAATGAATTAAGATTATTCATGAGAGTAATCGAACTATCAATGTCATATTGAAGAAGAAAAGACATCAACGGGTGTCAATGATCTTACGGTGTTGACGGGCAGTTGTAGAATTGGACACCGGATCAATCAGTGACATATAGCCAAATGTTTCAATCAGCCAATTAAATGCCTTTGTTCTTTATAAGATAACGGTCATCAATCAGAGAAGAAGAAAATATTTATTGCTAAAAAGTTAGTAAAAAGAAATACATTGAATAAAGCTTAGAAACCACTGCTACTTAAACTTGCATAATAATTGTTCAAGCGGTTTAAAGACGCTAGTAAGCTATTGTAACTATTGTCGTGGTCTCTTACTTTCCTATTATGTTTCATGCTTGGATATTGAAAATACATGAGGCCGAACAATGTATAATCAAATAAATTAACCCATATAAATATCGGTTATATTATTGACTATAAAAACACACGTATTAACAAATAATGAAGATAACATATGTAATTCATAATATTACTATGCCAAATATCTAAGTCACACGTTTAGTTTTTAATTGCAGTGCAAAAAGTATGTAACTATGATTCCCAATGGTACTGCTTAAAAACAGAGTGTGTCGTAAAGACACGATCCAATTGTAACATTTGTATTACAGGGAAATACATCAGTGTTTACCTCCTCTTTTGGTCACACAATAATTAAACGCAAGCAAAGCTTAAAAAACCGACTTCACCGCTTTATCTTTGGAACTTTGATCAGATTAGATGTACTAAATACGCATTATTGAAGATATTTCAAGTACTACTGCTCAGATCTTGATCAAATTTAAATGCGACCAATTGGAAAGCAACATCTTTTAAACAAAAAAAAAAATCAAAATCGGTTCACGTGGAACGAAGATATGATGTAACGCACAACAAAAAAAATAACAGTAGACTTGAGTACCTCCTCCTTTTTTGTGAATTCGGTATATAAGGGTGCAGAATTTGAAAGCTCTCTCATAAAAGTTTCACTTCAACAAGCTTAAAACTTGACGTCAGCCAACGATATCGTAACCGTAACGACAGTGGAAACAAACACCACCTTTCAAACCGCCAAAGTAGGTAAACGGAGATGCAACCGCTCTCACGGAACATTGCCCGAGGCGAAACAAAAACACATTTAACTCTTACAAATGATAAATTAAGTAAATACCTTCAATTACTTGCAATACTGGTTTATGCGGTTAGCTTCGATTAAAGTTTATTTCTTAGGAAATCATAAGGAAAATACAGGTTTATGAGGGAGAGGTTATTTCCCTATCCGTTAAATGGTATTAGTCGTTATAATCAATGTCAAGTAATAAAATATGACTTTGCATTTTTGTTTTCAGTGTACATTTTCCAGTCCATGTAGACTAAAAAATTTAATACCAGTTGAATATAAGATAGGTTTACGTTTAAGTAAGTAAAGTAAAAGTAAGTAAATATTTGTTTATTTACAGATGAATTAACACTAAGTACAGTTGTTTTAGCATACATAATAAAGGTTTTGTGAATCTTATCTGTGGGCTCAAAACTAGGCAATGCCTGTATCTTGGGTGCCCGTTTGACTACAATCACACCTGTTGGGGAGTTGTGGTCGATGGTGGTACGCGCGATAAGTCTAAAAAGAGAATAATTTAATTAATGACCAGTAATTTTAACTAAGATAATAATCTCCTCAATCTAGATACTAACCGTAGAAAAGGAAGTTTTTAAAAGTAGAAAAGTCTTCCATCCTACTAATATTATAAATGCGAAAGTGTGTATGTGTGTGTGGGTGTGAATGTTTGTTACCAAGTATCTCCGTAACATAAAAACGAATTTTGATTAAATTTAGAATGAAGATAGTTTCGGTTCCAGAATAACACATAGGCTACTATTCAATTAACACGGGCGAAGCCGCGGGGCACAACTAGTTGTGTAATAAACAAACTTTAAAAAATCTAACAAATTCAATACACAAAATGTCAATAAACTAAAAGTGAAAAATTTGTTAATTGGATGACATATTTTTTTTAGTTATTCTGATATAAAAACCATGCTACTGAATCGATTTTGATAAAATTTCTATAAAACCTTTTAAAATAAAAAATATCCTTTTCAATAAAAAAAAATTCAAATCGTTTTATTAATGATGGAGTTCTGAGGTAACGAAACAAAAAAATATACAACTGAATTGAGATCCTCTTTCTTTTTTAATTCGGTTTAGAACCTTCTTTGTCTGCAACGAGAAAAAGTCAGTTCTCTTTCTATTTATTTATAGATTTTGACTTAATCGAATAAGTAGCTAAAATCTACGTACAAAATTCGCAAATAAAACCTACACAGAGACAAAATAACAAATATCTTGAACAGAGATCTAGGCTGTCTTGTTCTCATGTTATAGAAGCATTTAATTATAATAATTACATAATTATAATTAATCTCGCCTACTGTAACCGTGGGACTAAAATATTCAAGATAATTGTTACGAATTCAAAAAATTTAGACAACGCAAAAAGGTATCACATTTGTTTTGGCGAACCGAGACCCATGACGTCACTATTAAAACGGACGATGACACCCCAGCCCTCGTAACCCTGAACAAGTTCTAAGAAGCCAGTGATGTACAACCCTAATAATAACTGAACAAATAACCACTTTGTCGCAATAACTTACCGATATTCTTGGAGAACGCGTAAGGCAAACTTAGCGGATCTTATGCAGATAAGGTACTTGTGTGTATTGGTATGCGGGATGATCACCTTGAAAATAACATGAGTCACTAAGCTTAAAGCTTCGCTAGATGCTTCAATGGGATTTTGCAATCAGCTGATTGATCTTACAATGGATGATTCGTTGTTATTTGGAGAAGTTCTGACATCAGAAGTTGTGGAGAATTTAGTTAGAATCTGATACGTCATATTCATTTATTTATTGACGACTTGCTTGTAGTTAGTTATTCAGCTATAAAACTCATATATATATAGCTAGTCTATCAGTTATTTAGCTAAACTTCATACCACACATACAATCACACCCAGAACCATAAACACTAATTTATCTTAAGGAAAAAATTTGTTTCCGTCGGGAATCGAACCTGATACAAGCTACATGGCAGTTCATTTGTTTTCTAGCATTTCATTGAGTTTTTATATTCATACTAGCTGCGCCCCGCGGTTTCACCCGCGTTGATAATGATGAAAAGTGATGATGATGATGATGATGAAAAATAGATGTTGGCCGATTCTCATAGATACCGGATAAGCACAAAAAAATTCATCAAAATCGGTCAAGCCGTTTCGGAGGAGTATGGCAACGAAAACTGTGACACGAGAATTTTATATATTAGATGTTTTACTCTAATTTCGGATTATTGTATATAATTAACTACGGTGTTGGATCACTGTGAATAAACCTCAAGTATCTATGACTTTCCTTCTTATGTTATTATTTCGTATCTTGTACTGTTCGTGAACGTGCATGAGTGTTGGCTAATAATACAATAGAAATAGGAATAGAAAAGTATTTATTGTATAAACTGTGTACATGGTTCTTACTAATAATACAACTGTATTATTAGTAAGAACCCTAATTATACAAAGTTACTTACTAATAATACAAAGTTGATAAAACCCATTTTTCGTTTTTTAACTTAAAGTTTCCACCACTTTACCAGGGTATGACTTCACAAAGACTGGACCATGACTCATTACTACTTTGACTGTGACTTGCCCTTGTTGATGACTTCTCTTTATCATACCCGATAATTTATTTCATTAGGTACTAATGTATAAATAATTAAACGCAAGCAAAGCTTAAAAACCCGACTTCACCGCTTTATCTTCGAAACCTTGATCAGATTAAATGTATTAAACACGCATTATTGACGATAACTCAAAAACTGACCATATCTTGATCAAATTGGGACCAATAGGAAAGCAACAGCTTTCAAACAAAAATAATGCAAAATCGGTTCACGTGGAAAGAAGTTTTGAGGTAACACACATAAGAACAAAAAATGCAGTCGAATTGTGTACCTCCTCCTTTTTTGTGAAGTCAATAGAAAAACATCTTCACTTAGGCTTCCACTCAAGTCATCGCTAAACAAAAACGACGGCAAACAGTTTCACTCCCCACATTTTCTATTTATAAAGCTCAAATACTGGATAGGAAATAAGTGAACCACCCATGATAACTGAGTAAATAGCAGATTATGAGATAAACATTAAGTTCTTGAGAACTTGCTGATAACATTCAACTATATAGATAAGGCAAGGTGAACGAGCCGCAGTTGTCACAGCAGTTAACAAATATTTGTGCAAGTAATATTTGCAAACTTGTTTTAATGTACATTGTAACATAGGTTACATTTTGACGAACCTGTTGGTACAAGTCTACACTGTGGATCCCGAGTTTGAATTTCAGCAGGAACACATATTCTTTCCCAAGGGATATAGTTGCTTCTGGATACACCCATTAGAGTAGGATGTAAATATTTCCAGCACCCATGCGACTGGTGCCCATAATATATAGGTAAATTACAAGTGGCAAAATTAAAATATTAAAAACACTCCCGATGCTTTTTCTGGAAAACTATTGCACTGATTTATACCAAACTTAGCTAGGAACACTCTGGATCAAAACCACCAAAAAAAACAACAAAAAAACTGAATTAAATCGGTCCAGCCTTTTAAGAGCTACGACGCCACAAACATACACACAACATCTCTCTTTTTCGTCTGTACTTAAAAATCTAATATTTTGCCCAATAAAAACTCATCAGCCTTATATTATAGTTAGTAACACTTTTCAGTAAATATTTTATTTATTTATTTACCTTATAAATACAGACACATCTTCAGTTTTTATACACTCCGGTATTTTGTACACGTAAAGATACACTCGAAAAACCCTAGTAAGTCCATATTCCTGCGATGAGTCATGCAACGGATTCCGAAGCTCGTCCGACCGTTGATACGAGTTTTTGTACCTTTGTTGTATCTTTGACTATTATTTAATCTACGCAGGCTATTCGCACGAGACGGTAAGAAACGTTTGAGATCATGCGGAGTTTCCCAAAGTTTTTGAAATGAACTTTTTATGCGACGGCTTTGAAATTCTGACCGCAACCTTTGTGTGTGATGACAGCAACCTTTTAGGTATCGTTAAAAACAAACTTGGCAAGTAGAGTACGAAACCATTTTTAAGAAAAATCTATGATGAAATATAACAATATGGTAGGCCACAATCACTGTTTCACTGTCAAATAAAAAAAAAACGGTTTCATATTGAAAGCCTAATAACATATTTTATATCATTTACTTGGACAACAAATACAAAAATGAAACAATAATTATTCAGAAAAACAGTTATAAGCAATTAACCTCTAAACTTTTATTCTATTAGGCAAAATGTAGACGCGAGATCTCAGTTCGTGGCGAACGACGAATTACTATCACAGTAAAGCATTAGCAGTAAAACTTTATGAGAATTATTGAATAAGCTTACTAGCATTGTGATGATAAATTCTAAGGCATCGTGGGATTCTATAGATTCCAGATTGAGTATCTACGGTTAATTGTAATTAATAGGTTCCGTGGCTAGAATAAGCCATTAGAGATGTTCAGACATAAACCTTCAAAGTAATTAATATGAACACATCGTTTTGAATAGGCCTTCTTAATGAATAGTTACTGGTTAGCGGAAGAATTCCTTGTCTTGGGATATTAAATTGTAATAAACTTGTTTCGAGATAATCAAAATAGTTCAGGATATAAATTATTTATAGGCTATCAGAGAATCGCGTGTCGAAGACTTGTCGGAAAGGATTTGCGGAGATAAGTGGCTTAGGGGGAAGTCCGGTGTTACTAAGCTACTAAATATCAACCACATGAACATAAAACAATAAACATTTATTGTTTTATGTTTATGAGAACTTGATATTAGAACCATTAAAACAAAAAATCATTTTCTGAATTGGATTACTAACGCATCAAATAAAATATAATCATTTTTGAAGTCGGTGCCAAATGAAATTGCAATTGCCAATTGCAATTCAGAGAGACAATGATGGGAACGCTACCCACTGGTAGTGGGCTTGAGCACTTGAGTTACCTATGAGCTCGATGTCTTGTAGGTAGCTTAGTTCTTTGCTGTACATAGTTTTCGTTTAGTTTTAGGATATAATGAAATCAGCACCGATATGTAATGATACTTGAATATGTTATAATTGGTATTTATATATATATTATACCTTTTATTCTTATTACTGTATTATACATCAATGTTAGTTATTTTCTTAACCTACTTTACAAATGTTTTGTTAAAAGGTAGATGGTTAGTGGCATCACCATTACTACATCTTAGGAATGGTTGTTAACATTCCTAAGATCTCTCGTGTATCTATGTAGTAATGGTGATGCCACAAACGGCGTAAGGCGTTTATTTTCATGAGCCTATAAGTGTAGAAATACTTAGAAACATGTAGTAACTACTATTTAATCTGTAACTCATTGCCTACACAAGCATTGTGCACAAAATGCCTTTTCTATGATATCAGCTATCTGTTCATTCATACAGACAGGTAGGCGGCAGGCGTTGAGGCATCCCGTTGTGGGGTTTGGAGATACGCTTATTATATATACATAGCTAGAATTGCTAGAATAGCACTTCCACGAAACTGCACAATTAGTGTGCTAATTTGTGCAGTGAACGCGATTGTTAAAAAGAAGGTACAGGTAGAAGATCACGGTACATGTCCTTAGATGTTTCGGTAAAATTGATTCCTATCATTTTAGTAGAGTAGTTAGATGCTTAAACTATGAGAGGATTTGGGTGATGGGGAACCGCATTGAAGAATCAACGGAGGTCCTTCATGAATGATAGAAGTGAGTTTCAGACCGTAATTTTAAGTTGACGTTTCGCTACCAACAAACGCCGACCGGTATAGGAATTGCGATTTATATCACTCAATGTTTGTTCAGTGTATCGGATTTGAAGTGAGTAAACACCTGGGAGGCGTAAGTAATTGGTCAGACGCAAACTTTGGTAAGTATTAGTGTTACTAAGCGACAATTTACTATGTTTGCAGACGCGAGGGTAAGATCGTCAAGGACAAATCCGAGAGATTAAAGATTTTTTGTTAAAAGTTTGCAATAGGGATATTATATTGCAATTGACCCCTAATATCCTTATGACCGTCCTATCAGACGACTAGAAAAACATATTCACTCCATTCACTGATTTGATTCTTTTTGTACTCGTATTTAGTATATGTTATGACTTGTAGCAGATGCGTCTAAATTAAAAGATTTAGTAATCAAATCAAATCAAAATCGTTTTTTCACATGCCTCTATTGCCAGAAGCTTTCTTTATTAATGCCCGTTTTATTACAGATTTGAAATTTCCCAGTGGTAATTCAGTTACGATTTTAGGAATTCTATTGTAAAATCTAACCCCATTTGCCATAAAAGATTTATTCGTTTTGCTTAATAAGTGGGATCGGGATCCCAATGTTTAATTGTACACCGATTTAACAGGTTGCGTTTGAATATTTGTATTGTATTGTACTATTAGATGCGTCTATTTTTCCTGATTACGATGATGTATATTACTCAATTTTGACAAAAATGCAGATACGTTTTTTTTCCTTATGACGGCAAAACAGACATTAACATACGTACTACTTATCAATGTTCTTACATCAATGTCTGTCTTGTCTGGTCGCGCTCTGGCGCTCCGGAGCCCTACTTGGCCGGGCTTCCTGCCTCATGCTTTCACGGAGGTTAAGGTTACTTGTCACCGATGACCGTGTGATGTAGGTAAGTAGGGTGACGCACATGTTTAGATCAGGCAGGTGCAACGAGGTTTTGAATACTTTCTTTTTGAAGAATTGTTATGAACCTCTTAGTCTTAAAACGAACCGGTCCAGGAGGAGCCTTCTCAAAAATTGGAGACTATTTATCGCATGTTATCTTATTATTAGTTTAATTATTTCAAGTCCTTTAGTTAAATGTCTAAGCTATGCTATTTAATCTATTCATTTCTTAGATTATAAAGGATAAAATAATTCACAATGTGAAGTAGCCAATATGAGAAAACTAGTTTGATTTTTATATATATATGCCGTTGAACAGTGCTTTATCAATATTATTGATCGTATTTATTTAACTAGGCTATGTTGAGGAAATGTTTGCCACGTACATACGTCAGTGAAAATAAAGTCATGTGCGAACATTTGCAAAATTAATATTATAAATAAAAAATCGTAAAGAATTTTTTTTGTCTGTGTAAGTTATATTTATGATGTAAGATGTAAGATACATTTTCAGGGCTAAGTTGTTAGACCGATCTTGATGAAAAAGAAAAAAAATCGAGAAGGTTCAGCGATATCGGAGATAGTAGCGGGTTTTTCATTAAAATAGTGCACTGCATACTGCTTTGAAACAAAAATGCGTCCTACTGGGGCTAAACAAATATATGTAAATGAAAAGAACATCGACAGATAGCTTAAGATTTTTTTTAATAAGCCCTCGAATACTAAAAAGATCTCTATGGCTAGTCAGCGGGTAAAAAACAATTTTGCTCACCAACACCTATGACCATCGAGATAGGAAACAAACCTTACTTTAGCTACAAAATCCTTGCCTATGACCAACACAATGTACACCGTTAAAGATTAGGAAAAGAAGGACCCTCTACCCTAAGGACTATTACTTGCTGTCTGTACTTAACAATTTTCTCGTGGAGCGCTGTGGAATAAATGCTCTGGCTTATATTATTTTAATTAAAAGTAAAAAAAGTGCTCGTGGAGCATTGTCCACCAATTCGTGGAGCGCAGTGGCATAACCGTAACATATTAGTACTGAAAAAAGGTTAGTGACATTACAATTAAGACTGCAAGTAGTGTCATTTAGAACTATTAACAATAAATATTGTCTTTGTTATACATTTAATTGCAAATACAATTGTTAATTGATTTGAAATATAAGTTAAAAGATAGTGGTATCTTATCTGACTTTGTTATTATTATAATAAATTAAAAATAAAAGATGGTTCATAATTATTAAAATAGATTTAGCACTTAGATTTAATCATGGTAAAAAACATAGTATAGTTAGTAACTTGTTACCCTAAGTCATCAAAAACGCGCACGAAGCCGCAATACTCAGCTTGTCTATAAAAACAATGCAAGCTTTTTAAGTCCAGAGCGATGACCGGCACGATTCAGTAATGTCTTTCACCCTTAATTTCTTGGACTTGTATCCCTCCAAGCGGAACCCATGCAAAGCGCCTTACTGCTCGGTGGAACGCTTCCGGTCGGGGATATTGTAGTCTGTAGTAAATTATTAACAAAGTGACTGTTTGTACGGGTGCTGGAAGAATAAATTATATTTATTCGCTAATTGATAAAATAAAATTATTCGTCCGACTTATGTACGAATAATAATAAATTGTTTGTCCAGTACCCGTATTAATAATTATAAATTATTCGTACGGTAACCGTATTAATAATTATAAATTGTTCGTACGGTTACCGTATTAATAATTATAAATTGTTCGTACAGTACCTGTATTAATAGACTCAGTCAATTATTAAAGAATAGAGTATGGTTCACAATTATTGTTAGAAACGGGATATTTTTTGCATTTTTAATGACATGTTACGAATGATGAAGTTTTTATAATGTACAGTTACAAATAAATTACCAATAATTTATAGAACAAAGTTCAAATTTCTATCTCTCTTTTCTTTCTACATACATTGATAGAGCGAACGCGAAGCGCGAGCAAAGTGTTTCCGTTTCAACTTGGGCAAAAATGCTTTCGTATGTCCGACAGATGTCCGACTGGTCAACCGATTCTAGTCAAATTGTGTGAGTAGGTTTTATAACTATACAAACATTTATTGTAGATTCAGATTTAAGAAAATTTTAAAAACGATTTCAGACCCGAAAATTTAAACAAAAATATTCAGGCATTTTAAGAAAATACGCGAGGCCATTATCATCGTCATCATAATACCAAAATTCTTACATTATTTTTCAGCTATTCTTACTTGCCCTGTGAGTACCTACACTAATTTGATAAGGCAAAATAAGTTTATTATTATATTGTTTTGTTTTCTCACCTCCATTACTTTCACTCCATCACTTTTCATCGGCCAAAAGCAGTGATTACGCAAAATTACCGCCTCGTGTTAAACCGGCTAGGCAATTTGAAAGCTTCTTAGCTTCTTATGGTACGGGGTACGAAGTACGTACTATACTATTATTTCTTTTGTAGTATAGATCCATCGGTACCAGGGTGGATATGATCACACAATGATATGGGGGAAAACTTATTGCCCGCGTTTTTCTTTTAATATTTACATCGACGTCGAAATCGAACGATTTCTTATGAACCATCGCATCGACTGAACTTTCAACCGATCAACTGTCATATCGACGTCGCATCAATTCGAACAATCTTGAATAGACCTACTGAACGTTATAATCTGGGAAACTTCAAGTCAAGAGTCAATAGGTCTTCTAAGCAATTTTCTAGGCAAGCAAGGTGCACCTTCGGCCGCATAATCAGTTTTCATCAGGTGGTATGTTGGTCAAGTGCTTGGCTTTCGAACATAAAAAAATATATCGTAATAATACTAAAAGGTATCCAAAATATTATCTAACGCTAGAACATACAGTCGCATAGAACGAACCTATTTCTTGGAGTTCCTACTCCATGTACTACGTATGTAAAATCTAAAAAAATCCGGGCCGATTCGCACTTGCATGTTTTTGCGCTTTTGATATGATGATGATTATCAATGATCTTTATTGATTTTGATCGGTAGATACGAAAAAAACAATATCGTTATACGGAGTCCAACCAGATTGAAAAAAATGTAGAGCCATCACGGCACAAAAATTATGTTTTGCAGGTATTATTTTTGTTTTTAATTTTTTCGATAAATATTTACTTAATATGGCTACCCTAGCATGACTCGCGTCGCCGCATCACCTATTACGGTAATTGACGATTATTTCAGCTGATCAGTATGTTAAGGTTGGTATTCTAGGCGTCTAAATTGTTTTTGATGTGCGCTATATATTACTCGGAGCGCTTAATTTGACAAAATAATAGGTGAACATTTTTGCAGTAAGTTTAATTATCATCACACATATTTATTAATTTCTTCTCAAACCTTCCTAATTTCTACCGTATGGATATCACAAAAATAAACTTTACACCTATTTATCAGTGTTAAATAACTTGTGTAAACATATTTAACAAACTTTTTTTCAACTGTCCCGTTGTCTGTCTGTCGGTCTGTAATCAAATCTTGCAAGCTAAATTAGACCCAATTCCTGATGTCCGTTTGGACTCAAATTGGTCAACTTATGCATCTTCGGTGACAATACGATGATAAGGTATCATGGAGCTGGTCTGACAATGGGGACGTAAGATGGTCATAGGAACTTCTGAACTAAATAAGACAAAGCAATAGAGTTTGGGCTCGTTTGATTCGTCTTGACAAGTTCTCTGGTTAAGGTGGCGATACCAGAATTTCATCTAAAACGCGTGTATTTGTAACCGTTTTATTCGGCATTCATAAAAAAATATCAAATCTCAAGCAAATAATATCAATTTGTATTTTAACCATTTCGTTCCGCCATTCTATATCAAACGAAACACTGTGAAAGTTATTTAATATGCGTATATTTACTAGACACATGATGTCTTCAGCTTATTTTTTTGAAGCGCCTTTTCACGAAATTTGAAGAAAATCATAAAAAAAGGTACCACGATGATGAAAAGATTGCCACGCGTGACCTTGCATAACCGCTACGATGTAATTCACGCAATATACACCTTTATGTGCAAGAGTATAAGGAGGATAATTATTATTAGCTGTGGTTAAAAAAAAGTGCTCGTCTTGAAGTATACCTGCCCTTTATTTTCCTAGTCTTTTTTATTTACAACCGGTAAAAGATGATATTAAAAAAACTTTTTTAAACGTTATTTGTTTAAATTTATAATTCCTTAATGTAGTCATTCAATTTTGTGTTCTTGAATTTCTTGCTATAGTATAATAGTATCACAATTTTATTAACTTAGTACTAACTTTTTGTAATACTTTTTTATTGTTATAGTTATTTAATAGATTAATTGCTAGGTAAATAATACATCTTGTACATATGTATAAATCATATCGATGATGCTTTTACCTATTGAGTATGCGGGCAGTATATCAATTACCACCCAGAAAAAGGCAAAATACAATCTAGTTTAGAAACTGGTCCTTTTAAGAAGACGGTGGAAAATAGGAAGCATCTTTGAATAAAATAATTTAAACGCAAGCAAAGCCCGACTATCTTCGGAACCCTTGATCAGATTAAGTGAATTAAATACGTATTATAAAGATAACTCAAAAACGACTGTTCAATGTAGAACAAATTAAAATTAGATGAAGAAGCACCAGCTTTCAAATAAAAAAAGAATTATCAAAAGCGATTCACCTAAGTAGTAACCTTAATTTTTCTAAGGTAACACACATAAAAATACAGTCGAATTGAGTAGAATGTAATGAAATACAGTCGAACCTCCTCCTCCTTTCGAAGTCGGCTAAAAATAGGAACATGAACATAAAAAACAATAAATACTTAAACAATTGAATGACGAGTGTGGGGCTGTGAGTGTGAATGCTTTTGTTTTGTTTGTTTTGACTCTATTAGATTCATGTAACATGTATTCGATCAGAATGAAATATCTACGATGTTTGAAGGAAATGGATAATAGCATCGTACACATAGAATTCCTTCTGTTTTAATAGAATGCTAGTGAAATACCAAGCACGATTACATATTCTGTTTTATTATTGGTGGCTTTTCCACAGACTGCATCGTATGCAATGGCAATAACCTAGCAATGCCGATTATTTCCTGGGACGATAACAATTTACCTGGCCGAGCTTTTGCGATTGCCCGTGCTCGCTAGACAAGGCTACTCGACAAAATTAAAAAGTCACCCGCCATGTTGCCGCATGACTGAGCACTGAGACCGTTTACCAGACAGCTGTGTAAAAAGTAAAAATGTACAAGATATTGTTTTTCCGCGTCTAAAATTAAACGATTTTGATTGACGTTTCTGTTTTAGATCTGTAGTTAGATTTTTTGTTAGTTTGGAAAGGATTAATCAGTTTTTATCAGTGTTTATAGTTCTAATTTTGTCATTAAATTCTTTTAATTTAACAGTAAATTCTTTTGAAATGTTTTGTTCTACATTAAATTATTAATGTTTGTCTTTTTCGTTTTTTTATGAAAATGTGCGATTATCTCTTTTCGTTTTTTATACTGTATAAAGTTATATTTGAGTTATTATATAATATAATAATATATAGAGCTGTTATAGAGCTGTTATATAGAGCTAATATACAATTCTAATTATGTTATTGTTTTTGCTATAATTTCAGTAGCTATTTGTACACAAATCTGTAAAATAGACAAAAAATAATAGAATTTTAAAAAGCAAAGGATATATACTTAACGAAGTTCTCTGGGTCAGCTAGTAACTAATTAAAAATATAAAAATTAACTTTATTCGCAACTGGAGCTTGCTTGTCACTTAAAACGATCTCTTACAGTTTACGAAATTCTCCCACATTACATTGGATTGTTCAATAAATACAGACCAAATTGTAGCACATATCGAATAATAGATTTATTTAAATTAAGTAATTTTTGTATTACTAACTAAGCATACGTTTGACTAAATAAAATTTGGTATGTTTTAAAAATATATCATCCTAAAATATGAAAAAGAGAACGAACTACATGCTCACTTAAAAAAAACTTTAAAGGTAACTCTTTGGATGGGTAGAGACTTGGGAGACACAAATGACGAACCATAATTACCCATTCCCTTTTGTAAAATCGGAAGTAATCCATTAGGGTAAATTTAAGCTCATCAAGAATATATTTGAAGAATAAAATTGTATACACTACTGGGTTTGACAAATTCGATATATAGTTTCAAATCAAACATTTAGCGAGATTAAGTTACCAACCTGTCTACAATAAAACACCCCAATATTAAGTAACATATGAACAAAGACACCAGCAAATTCATAACCTTTCCAATTTGGTAGGTTAACAGGTGCCGGGCGGTCGGTGGGCGGGCGCACGTGACCGGGCGCCACTCGCGCGCGCACCTCGGACGCTGCCGTTCGAATTTCGAATCCGACGCCAACGGTCTCCATTTTTAAATTTTGAATTATTGTGTGCCAGTGCTACGAACTTATTGAGGATTTTGTGCCTATGCTTGTTTGGAGAGACTAATTGGGCACGTAAGTATTATTTTTAACTTTTTAAATAACCATCTCTTTTATTAATTAAATACTTAGGGACTTTGTGATACATTCGAATAGAAGACGTTCATAATTTAAGGATTTAAAAAATAAAAGCATCATTTTTTATAGAAATTCTTTTAAAATACTATTATTTAAACCTATCTATAATAATTTTGAGATTCTTAAACTTCTTAAGAAAAGACATCAACGAGCTCAACGGTTCCAAGTAAAATAATAATATCGACACGACGAACAGGCGTTCAAAGAGGTTTTACCCATTCTAATAAATATCCTAGCGACTATTTAAACATGTTTTTATGCATAATTGATCGAGTTTTAAAATGGATTTATAATTTAGCTGGTATTGCGTAACATCGAAGATGGGTCAGGCTTTGTATGTTTTTAGTCAAGTTTCTTTGATTTATAACCGTGCGGCAAAAGGTCGTTTACTAAAAGTAGAGAAGTATGTTTTTGTGTTTATGTATGTATTTCTGCGTATCTGTCTGTGTAGCTCCTAAAAGGTTGGACCATTTTTAATACAACTATCACATTAATAAATGGGTTTATTGGAATAGTTCTAATTTATGCTTAGAGAAAAACGGTTCAGTTCTGCAGATATATCATTAATTATTTGATTGAAATTATCACATTGACCCTTTTCATCTTATAATTCTGTTCCTGTCATGAAAATACTGATGTTATATTGCTTATGTGGCTCACATGCAAATATTTGTCAGATCCGTGTTTTTCTTTTATGTTAGTCATTGATTCTCGTCCTGGGGCGTGTTCACCATCGTTGACTCCATCAACACTTATCATTAAGATAATAAAAATTGGTTAAATGCTAGAATAAAAATAAATAAACTATAGACGACTAGCCGTGCCCTGCGGCTTCGCCCGCTATTATGAAGTTGAAAAGTAGCCTATGTGTTAATCCTAGGTATAATCTATGTACATTCCAAATTTCATCCAATTCCATTCAGCCGTTAAAGCGTGAAGAGGGAACAAACATACTTACACACAAACTTTCGGATTTTTAATATTAGTAGGATTGTAGAGCAGATTTTCTGGTTCAATTACATAATAACACAGCCAACCAAAAACATCCACAGTATTAAAGTATACAGTACAAAATCAATGAATTCAATTATTGACGATCTAACAAGAAGCTTAATTAAATTTGCTATGCGTATAGGTTTTATTACCATAACTAACTAATAAATGGCGCTACATCCACATATATATTCTAAAGTATGTTAATAATTACATACAATTTATTGCCTATTTACATATTTTAATCACATGGTGTTGGCCTAGAGACTAAGGGCAACTAATGTAATTATTATTATGGTTTTACGATAGAATCACAGGTGGGTCCAACTTCGGTCAGCACCATAAGTTATTGCCATTGACAGGCAATCCAAACTTTGGGTAGGTTGTACGTGGGATCGATAATTATTTCTAATAAACGAAAACGGTCAAAGAAATTCCTGTAAAACAAATAATACATACATTTAAAAGTTTTTTTAAATAAATTATAACAGTAGTTAATAATAAAACCGGCCAAGTGCGAGTCGGACTCGCGGACGAAGGGTTCCGTACCATAATTTATAAAAAAATCGAGTTTGTTGTATTCCCATACATATGCCCCTCTTAAATATTTATTTTATTTTATTTTTAGTATTTGTTGTTATAGCGGCAATAGAAATACATCATTTGTGAAAATTTCAACTGTCTAGCTATCACCGTTCTTGAGATACAGCCTGGTGACAGATGGACGGACGGATAGCGAAGTTTCATTAATAGAGTCCCGTTTTTACCCTTTGGGTACGGAACCCTAAAAAAGGACAAGAACGAATGAGCCCAGACTAGATTATTTATCTTGTTTAGTTCAGTAGTTCATATGGCCATCTTCCATCTCCATCATCAGACTAGCTCCATAGTACCATATCATTGTATTGTACACCAAATTTGAGTCCAATGTGACGTCGAAAAGTGGGTATAATTTAGCTTGCAAGATTTGATTTCAGACCGACTAATAGACAGACAACGGGAAAACTCCCCCGAATCCCATACATTAATTATTAACTAGCCGTGACCCGCGACTTCGCCCGCGTTTATCAAGTTAAAAAGCCTATATGCTAATCCTAGGTAAAAGTTATGTATATTCCAAATTTCATCTAAATCAGTTCAGCCGTTACAGCGTGAAAAGAAAACACACTTACACATTTGCACATAAACTTTCGGATTTATAATATTAGTGTGATAATAAAGCGCTTTCTGGTGACAGCTAAATTTACAAGATATAGCTAGATTTAGATAACTTATGTCTTATAGAAGTACCTTTCTATAATCGGACTACAAGACGAACAAACCAACGTCATCTATATATGGTTGACATACCTCATATCCACTCGAAGCGTTACCGTACGGATAACATTTGTTATCCGTACGGTGAAGGAGTGGAACTCACTGCTCGCATCCTTGTTCCCCGAACAATATACTGGGAGTCTTCAAGTCTAGAGTGAATAGGTATCTTCTAGGGAAGCATGCTTCATCTTCGGCCGCATCGTCACTTTCCATCAGGTGCGATAGCGGACAAATGCTTACCTATCTGTCATAAAAAAAATGTTTTTGTTTGAAAAACGAATGGATAAAATGCGCCACTGAGTTTCTTGGCAAGTCCTTTTTGAGATTGTTGTGAATTTGCGAACTAGAGTCATTAACTTTCATGAGTGCCTATATGAGGGTCATGCGAATAAACGAATTGGAATTTGATTTTAAATACTAATAACTAAATTATAACGGTTAAAAGTATATAATACTAGCGAGCCGACCCGGCTTCGCCCGGGTGTGATAAATGAAGAACCGCTTGACCGATTTTGTGCAAACTTCACATAAACCATCTACTAAATAGTCCTAACAAAGCCTAAACATTTGGTTTGGATAGGTGAGCCCGTTTTTGAGCTATAAAATAACAACGAAAAGTGGCATTGATTTTTATATATATAGATAGATAGATATATAATAGATATTTAGATGTGTAGCTATTTACGGATCAATTGCCTATATTTCCTAAAACTATACTAAAATTATACCTATACATCTATACAGCAAAGACCCAAGTTACCTGGGCTTGAGCACTTGACTTAAAAAGTCAAGTGCTCAAGCCTACTACCAGTGGGTAGCGTTCCCATCATGCTGGCGGCATTGCCTCTTTGAATTGCAATGCTAATACGTTGAGCCAAATAAGTGCCAACTAAACACTGATTTAAGTTAAACTGATAATTAAACTGTGGTTTAAGTAACGTTTATGCGCGTGATCGTTTACATTACGTGACTTATCATCACGTTCCTAACATCGCATCATGCATGGGAGATGTACAGTTGTGTATATAATAGAACATACTTGTTATTCATATAATGTACATGATTTATGTAAATAAAAAATCTGATTGATGCGCGATTTTATAATTAGAACCTTATTGAAACTATTAAAAGTCGGAGTCTAGGTAGTAATCTTCTTTAAAAAACGCCCCTCTAACAAAGTCTTTTGATTGAGTCATATAGGTTAAGTGTATGAAGATATTAGCTGTGCCCCGCGGCTTAGACACGTTAGTTAAGTTCCTTGGGATAAAAACTTTGTATTTCTACCGGGAATCAAACCCGATGCCTGCTTAGAAGGCGAGCACGCACATAACTACCAACGAGCAGTTCCATTATGTTGCGTTATTTTATACTCACCGTGCCCCACAGCTTCGCTCGCGTTAAATAGGTTAAAAAGTAGCTTGTGCTAATTCTATGTACATTACAAATTTCATCCAAATACGTTTAGCCGTTATAACGTGAATATAAAACAAAAGTTTATAGGTATTTTAAAATAAAATTATATAAACAAAAAGATTCTCATGCGTATGTATTATTAAAGTATATAAAATTAGTGTAATTTGGTAGAGGATTCATTTTTGGCAACCACTAATTTATGATTTAATTTTATGTTATTAATTAGCATAGTTTATTACTCTAAAAATTTTCGTAGAATTATGCAGGTATCTAATACAATCACAATGTATCCTTCGCAGAAAAGAATTTTAACAGAAAACTATTGTTCCATTGTTGTCGATCGCTATAATTAGCTAAATGTGGTAAAAATTAACTCTGCGCTCTACATGCCCAATGCCAATCACATTGTGTTTCAGAAAAAGTCGGCTTACGGTGCGATATACAGTTGGTGTTATTTTTAAGAGTCATTTGATTTACACTTAAGAAAGACTAACACTGCAAAGAATTAAATAGGTTTCAAACCGTCATTGAAGTACATTTATAGATATTATAAAGTATTTAAATCAATCGTTCTGCGTTAGTCTCGAAATCAGCTCGACCGATTTGGCTAATTTTGTTGTGTTCGTAATTGTCAGGGCACAGTTTGTATGCATATTTTCTTTTAAATCCACCGGAAATTGTAGCCGGGGGTAGCCGGGGCGGATCTCTAGTCAAAAATGAAACAATGTGACACAATTCAATATATATCAAACGCAAAAACAAAATAATAATATACCACAATTTTCCGTTACACATGATTTATTCAAAACAAATTACCGTTACACATGATTTATACATACAAAAAAACCGGGAAATAAAATAAAACGTAATCTAATTTGCAAACAAGTTGCACAATGAATGCAAACTATATGTTAAAGTCACCTCTTTAAGCCACTCCTTGCAAATCAAATGCGCAATATCGAAGTATCTATACATAAACATAAACGCTTTCACACTCACAGCCCCACACTAAGTTCGAAGACTTGTGTTGTGGGTGCCAGAAACATTCATATCGCACACACAATCACAATCACAACCAGAACCAGAAACACAAATTTTCCTTGGGGAAAAACCTTGTGTCTCCGCCGTCAATCGAACCCGATACCCCTGCTTAAAAGGCGAACCCTCACCCAAAATAATTGGTCCCATTTAAATTTGATCAAGATCTGATCAGTAGTTCTTGAAATATCGTCAATAATGCCTATTTTGTGGACTACTTTGACGATGTTCTCTTTTAACCGACTTCAAAAGTTACCTCATAACTTATTTCCTTGTGAGCCGATTTTGATGATTATTTATTTGAAAGCTGGTGCTTTTCATGTGGTCCCATTGAAATTTGATCAAGATCTGATCTCTATTTTTTGAGTTATAGTCAATAATGCGTGTTTAATACATTAAATCTGATCAAGGTTCCGAAGATAAAGCGGTGAAGTCGGTCTTTTTAAGCTGTGTTTGCGTTTAATTATGTAGTTTATAAATATTCTTAGAAACGCTACTAATATTTACTACTTACCTATTATAATTTCAAAAAACATGTTTAACGTATTTTGTCATAAGTTTTTAATTACTTATTTATAACCGGCATCGAAACATTCAACCGGTTTACACTTCATTATAATTCAAGCTCCTTGATGCATGTACCATTTAAGATGTACAATCATTTGATAATTACTTAAAAATATTTACCGTCACTTTTTAATTATTAAAGTTGCAAATTAATTATAATTAAAATATCAGATGCTTTCAGGCTGCTTGAAAAAGTTCAACACAAGAACTGCCCAATAGTCTATAGTTTATTTATTTAATAGCTTAGCAAGGAATAGCTTAATGCTATGAAGCATTATCCACCAGCTTTTCTGGGCGTGTAAGAAAAGTGTTTAAATAATACCTAATAATAATATTAAATAGTTCCATATGACAAACAAAAAACAACATTAATGTTCGATTCATCAAAGTTCCAAAACACTTTTTACATAAACAGTGAGAAGAAATCGACATCCTGATACAGTCAAGGTCAAAAGTGCTTGTACCTCAAAAACCAGTTCGGATCATCATGGAAAATTAGATAGGTATCGAATATATGTGATATTTGGCTAATGATATTGCAGTGGATTCGAAGGTTGACAATTTGGGCAAATAAAGGCAATAAACCGTATTGTGTTTTATAAGCAAGTTTAAGTGCGAACGTACTGTTCGAACTGCTCGTTAGCTTAGTTGGGTGTGTGTTCGCCTTCTAAGCAGGGGTATCGGGTTCGATTCCCGGCGGGAACACAAGTTTTCTCCCCAAGGAAAATTCGTGTTTCTGGTTCTGGTTGTGATTGTGTGTGTGATTTGAATGTTTCCGGCACCCACGACACAAGTCATCGAACTTAGTGTGGGGCTGTGAGTGTGAAAGCGTTTAAAGCGTTTATGTTTGCAACGATTGATGACACGACGCGACGGTCAACCGAATAAACTAAAAAAAATATTTGTTTTTGTAATATGTATAATCACTAGCGTGTCTAACTAGGAATTATCAGCCGGCAACAGTCAGCGTATAGCGAGGGAGTGGGACGCATTGTCAGCGTCTTTGTTCCCTGAAAGGTATAATTTGGGAATCTTCAAGGAGTGAATTCATGAATCTTCAAAGAAAGCATGCAACATCTTCGAGCGCAGCATAACTTTCCATCAAGTGAGAAAGTTGTCAAATGCTTGCTTATCCAGCATAAAAACGCTATAAACCTAAAAAATAAAATATACGACCCAGTTGGCGCAGTGGACAGGTGTCCCTGTGCCGTGGGTCCTGGGTTCGATTCCCAGCAGAAGCAAAAAATCCTTCCCTAGGGATATTTGTGAGCTGTAGCTGTGAGTGTAAATGCGTTTGTTTGTTGTTTGTTTATTTCATATATTTAAAAGTGACGTCGCCACTAACTTGGTACCTTTCATACAACAAGACAACCTGTAAGTAAAAAAAGAATCAGTTAGCGTGCGCCGGAGAAGGTTAAGAACTTCCTCGTTTTGGAA
The DNA here is from genome assembly GCA_948107665.1 of Lomographa bimaculata. Classification (NCBI taxonomy): domain Eukaryota; kingdom Metazoa; phylum Arthropoda; class Insecta; order Lepidoptera; family Geometridae; genus Lomographa; species Lomographa bimaculata. The sequence continues at coordinate 5,759,033 of OX403588.1, read as the reverse complement.
GTCAAGTTTTTTTATACTTTCAATACATTTCATCTCATATCCTTGTCTCACTAATTGCGAGACTCAAAATAAGATCTAGCATGAATATAGCCTGCCTTTTTTTTCTTGACAGTTGAATTTAACCACCGACGCAAAAAGAGGGAATTATAAGTTTCATGTAAATATATGTCTGTCTATCTGTCTGTGAAATCGTAGCTCCCAAACGGATGAATCGATTTTAATTTAGGTTATTTTTATACAGAACTATAGTAGTAAGTATACTATAGTAGTGAGTATACTATAGTACGTTTTCTATACTATAGTAGTAAATTAAGAAAGGCAATATCTCTTAAAAGGGGATCTGAACCCGAGGCCACAGGGTGACATGCACTATTTCTCCAGGGGAATGCTTGTTGTGAGTCACCAGAGCCTCGTTTGTTAATTGACAGGGCGTCACGCCTGTGAAGGTGAGGTTTCGGGTGGCTATGTGTTGATCCGCCCTTTGAATTAAAAATAGAACATTCATATTTAGTAGGTAAGATTATTTATGGAAATTCGCTTGTCCAAATTTTAACAAGCCCGTAGTTTAGTAGGCAATATTTGCTTCAGGCGTTTATTATGATGTAATGTTGTCTTACATTGTTTCAAAGCACCTGCAACACGACAAATCCGATATACCAATGTAATAAATTTCCTGGGAAGGGTCCAATCAAGCCTCCTCCTAAAAACTCCTCGCACTATAGTACGAATAAAGCACATACATAATGAAAATACTCACAAACAATATTTAGATTTGATTGAAGTTATTCATATATAAAATTTAGGCGGCTAGGTGACATTGTTACTGATAAAAAACTCGTCCCAACCAAAGTTTTTTTATAAAATCCAACATGCTTTGAGAAACTTTTGGCCTCAGGGTGTACATGAATTATTTAGAAATTTCCAATATTCGTGCAACCCCCAAGTAACGGTCTTGTTTTGTCAATACCGGAACCAATTTAAAGGGGCGATAAAGGCATACTTTGTTAAATTTCGTAACATTTTAAATTTATTTGTAAAATGTTTTAGACATATCCTGGAACCAATTTTAAAGGGTGGTTAAAAAAAAATTACGTTCCCAGACATTTACGTGTATTCTCTTTAAATTTGACATAATTACTTCTAACTGTGTTTTTGTAACAATCACACATATTTTACAATGCTAAAACTCAAAAAATCTTATATTTTTAAGAAAAGAACGGCTTCAAATATATAGTAGTGTAGAAGAGAATGATAAAAAAAAAAGTTTAAAAAAAAATGCGCCGCCAAGTTTCTTGTCAGGTTCTTCTCGAAATGGTTGTAATTTTACGTATCTGGCAGAAGTCATTAATTTTCATGAGTGCCTCATGAGGGGCCCCTGTGAATAAACGATTTTGAGTTTGATAGAGTTTGTCATACTGCGTTTATACTCGTATACATAGAGTTAAGTAAGTTCTAAATGTTACACGTCTTCTCGAATATTTTATAACAATAACTTGTCGTTTTATTGCAGCATGTAAAATAACTGTTAGAGCTATAAAAATATTTACAACATTACAGCGAGCTTCAACTAAAGTTTTTCTAACGTCAACGTCTTTATCAAGAAGTTTTGGTCGTCATTCTTGGTTACTTATTTCTTGTTTCTTTATTTATGATACCGTTAATTCACTCTATAAAGAATTGTAAAAAAAATTTTTTTTGTTTGTTCGCTATTTTTCTGATGACTGTACAAAAGTAACATCGAGAAAAACAAATAAAGGAAGCAAGAGGAAAACGTTTAGTAAGTTTAGAACGCTTAGATTCATGAGAACTCATATATTGATTTTGTGGTTCAGAGATGATCCAAAGCCACAGAACTCAAAATACCACAGATATATTATGGCTCATTCGTTTGCCTAACGTAGTTTTTTTCGATGGGGTTCAACAATCCCTTGTTATTGTCGTTATCAGGTTACTAGTTCATACCTTTTTGCCACAGACTATTATAATGTGTGGTCAAACGTTTGTTTTAATTTGCTCAGGCATTTGATATTAGATATATTCATACAATTTCTTCTTGTCTTATTTAGGTTAGCGTAGTTTTAAGCATATGTTAATCGATTTTACATTTAAATAGTTGACTCCAGCTTCGTTCAGTTAGACGTAAAAATCTTTTCTTGATATAACTGCCTCATAAACCACATCTGCCAAATTTTAGCTTCGTAGTAGTTTTCGAATTTACTGGATTTGTTATCTACAATGGCGAAAGATTAAAACCTTCCAAAAACTTGGGATATAAATAGTCTATTAGTTTCAAGGCGGTGTTCAAGATTAATAATGTTTTGTTCATGCTTAGTATAAATTAGTGATTACATGAGAGAATTCATCATTCGCTGTCACTTTCTATGCACGTGGATGAAATGTGATCGATTATGCAAATCACCACTTAGCTACTTCTTAGCTAATTATGTTAGTAACAGTGTAGCGCTTACTTATGAGAATAATGTAACATTACATGATTAAAGTTATAAGATTATTCTAGCTCTTCTGGATATTGTGAGCATTGATAATATCTTTGTGAACACTGATCACTGTCGTTTATGATTGACATATCCGTGTTGTACAATGTTTGTAACCTTAAAACGTTTACTGAATACAAATAGTATATCTGTGTGCTGAAGACTTCGCTTATTTTTTCGCAATGGCTGTAATATGTTTTTTTATTTTGTTTTATCAAGAAGTTTGTAGTTATCAAGAATAATGTATAAAAAAAACAATAAAAGCTTACAAAAAAATGAGCAAAATTAAAATAAAAAATGAGCAAAAAAATTTTTTTTGGCATAACACATATATAACAAAAAAACAACTACACACACAATACAATGCATGTCGCAAAGTGAGGCCTATTGAATTTTAATAACAGATCAAAACCCGTTTTAAAAAGGTCTCCAACTTGTGTTGGAGGAAAAAAAAAGGCGGACAAAAAAATAATCCCCCATAGATCTGTAATTTTGTTTTTTTTTTTTAATTTGAATCGACAATAAAATTCAACATAATTATTGAACCTACTCACAAAATTTCACGAGAATCGGTTGAGAAATGCGACCTGTAAGGGTAGTACTACCGGAAATCCGGACATACTGCTGAAATGGAGACGCTTCACTCGGTCAACTAGTGTTGGTGACTCTGACAGTTAAAGTTAAAATAGCTGAGTTCTTCATTTCATCTTGTCGGCGGCGAGGCAACAGCTCATAAGGAGCTATGTGTCAAATGACAACGATTAAATGTAAAATGATGATATTATTCAAATATATTTTTTGTTACATAAATAAAAAATATATGATTAATTTCAATGCTTGAAAGTACTTAGCTGGTATTATTTAGTTCTAATTTGTAAATATTTACCATTAATAATGTACCTACTTAAGGATGTATGTACTTGCCTTGAATGTACCTATTCACTCTAGACTTGAAGACTACCAGATTATACCGATCGGGGAACAAAGACAATTACGTACTTTTTTCTTTTTACTTTGGCTCCGCAATCATGTGCATTTAGCCAGTTATGTTTGCTAATAAATAAATATACTCGTAATTAGTTATAATGCCATTTTTGTGTAGTTTAATTGAATTTATTTTGTAATGTTTATGTTTTAAAAATAATGATGTAATATTTTAGCTAATGAAATGAGTCATGCCCTAATAAAGTGGTAGAAACTTTTACTATAACTTCTATTGGAGTTTTAGAGTAAAAGTGAAAATCATGATTTTTAACTTTGTATGATTTGCCTATGCCCGTATGCGTTCACTTAGTATTAACACTCAAAGAATCACAAGTTTTAGAAAATAATCCAAAATCTACAACGCCATTTTTCACTTTCGCGGCAAAATCTCAATTACATACTTACTTATACCTACGAATCAAATCCTTAGTTACGAATATAATTCATTCGTTTATTTACTAACTTAATCTTATTGGAGACTTTCGACATGGGTCATTTAGACAAGGACGACAGTACGTCGCCTTTGATAGAGAGAGCGAGGTGGAAGCACGTTTTGGTGCAAGGAGTGGTGCAGTATGCGTTTTTGCTGGTGCATTTCTGCAGTTTTAGCTGTGGGTTATGTTGCAAGAATATAGCGTTTTACTAGAGCGTTCACTGTAAACAAAATTGGTGCACAATGCTATAAATTAATGGCTTGTGCTTAAAAACTACCCAAAAAAGTACCTATTTTAATACAAAAAGAAATCTTAACGGTTATCGGTTAAATGGATAAATGGTGACCAAATTACATTGGATAAATGGGCACCAAATTACATTTCCTAAAATATAATGAAATAAATCTTTTTTTTCGTATTATAAATATTTTAGTATTAATCATTAAAAAAAAATAACCTTAACCTACTGTTATCCGATTCGGTTCTGTCACAGGAAATTTTATTTTAGGAAACGTAATTTGGGACCATTTATCCATTTTGGTAACTGTTTAGAATTTTTGGTGGCCGTCTAAATTATACCCTAAATTAATATATTAATGTAACTCAATAAAATATATACTTTTGATTAAAAAAAGGAGGAATTATAAATACAAGTCACCTTGCATTTTATGTATCAAAGATAAAAAAGTGCGCGTTAATAAATGTCAAATTGTTTTATTTTGGACATAAAGTGGTTTTAGGTGGAAAATACAGGTATAAAGATTATTCGATCATCCACTTTAAAGATTAATGTCCTACATTAAGTTCGTCAACGATTCCTGTTAAAAAACGATTGGTATGAAATGTGTATTGAAATGAATGAGAGCAAATATCTACTATTTAAAAGACGATCATTTGAAAACTAGAGCTTTACAGTCAGTCTCCATTTGCGTTAAAAACAAAGGCAGTCTTATCTGCATCAAGGATTTTGTGGCTAAAGCAATCGTAGGTTTGTTTCCTATCTCGATGTATCTGCCAGATGGGTATAACTAGTCGCTTGCTACGAACTGAGATCTCTCGTCTATATTTTGCCTAACAGAGAAAATATTTTGAGGTTAATTGCTTATAACTTTTTTCTGTATAATAACAGTTTGATTTATGTATTTGTTGTACTGGATATAACAGTTATTATACGTAAGTATCCTTTAAATGTGAAGCCGGGATAGACCCCAGCACAAAATAAGTCTACAAATTGTGAATTTGGCTGCCTACCATATTGTTATTTTCCAACTTAGATTTTAATAAAACGGTTTCGTACTTCTTTTGCCAAGTTCTGTTTAAAGACACCAGAAAAATAAAATGCATGCTATAAAATTTACATTTATTTTATTTTAATTGTCATTTCTGGCTTTGGGCCATAGCTTTACATATTTTCTGAGAATTTGAAGTTATTTGCTTCTATGGTTTAGACGATAGATTCATCTGACAGACGGACGGACGGACAAAGTGCTGAACCCTCCAAATCAACTTAGAGATCTCGTTTCGCTTGATCAATAATTGTTTGTAACAAATCGCTCCTGCTCTCGCTCCCGTTCATCCCTTAAAGCAAGACGTTAGACAAAAGCGTTCGCCGGGCGGCCTTCGGCGGACCGGTTGGCAGCCGCTTACTTTCGCATTGCATCCACGCGCGCCACTCGACTTATTTCGTGAATTTATTGCTGAATTCTACACTTGTTATTGTACCCGTTTGTACTTTGTACCCCCACCCAAAGTCAGGATAACATCAAATCCGCTTTGACGCCTGCTCGCAGCATTACCACGATTCCAGTTTAGACGCAATTAAATTCACATTCGCTTACCACTGTTGCAAGTTTTAATTTGGTACATGTTGGTATAACCTATTAAAATTTGTTTAATAAAATTAACTTATCGTTCGCACTGAACTGAGACCCGCGCCCTCATTTTACTGAATAGAGAAAATATTTTGCGGATAATTGCTTAATAAATTAATTTTTAATGTTTTTTTAATATTGTTATTTGAGTACAGGATATAACGCAAACTATACGTAAGTTTCAGCGTTAAATGTGTTTTTGAGAAAGACCCCGGGACAGGTCCAAAAATATTTTGCCGTCCACTTACGGGTATGAGTGCTCCCTTAACATTAACGTATGACATTTTTGGGCTATGGGCCACAACATTACGTATTCTCTGACAGTTTAAAGTTATTCGATTGTACGACTATGGTTTAGACGCTAAATGCCTCTGACAGACGGACGGACGAACAAAGTGCTAAAACACCCCAGTCAAAATAGAGACCTCGCATCGCTTGGTCAATTATATACCTCGCCAAGAAAGCAAAAAAAGGGAACTACCTTTCAAAGTTTTTTTAACAACCATATGTTTCGTTTTCATATTAATCAAGAAAGAGGCTATATTTGAAGTACATTGCTCTACTTACGAAGGTTACTGCTGCATTAATAGCTGCTACACACAAGACGCGTTTGATTCAAGCGGACGACATACGGGGACGCGGGTGCGGGCACCGCTGCACGTGAGGCAGCTCGAACCAAATGCGTTCAGTATGTAGCAGCAAAAGTATTACCATGAATATGAAACTATCAAGACCTTACCCTCTCTATAAGCACTACATCGTTTTGTCAGATGTTGCGCTATTCACACTCATTCCGATCAAAAGGTTGACACCTTCAACGCCCACATTCGTCCACATTCACAACGAACGTACCTGAATCATTATAAATTCCTTGCTTAATAGCCACTTCAGTTTTAAATCTTTTGAACAAACGCCGACTTTCATACATGACATTTTTCTTTGCAAATAAACAATTTTTGTATTTTTTTTTTGTATTTTGTATGACCTTCGAAGGAACAAGCTCAATGAGAGCATTATAACCGGACAGGTTTCATGTAACACGGAGCTAAGTGGACACGTGTAAGATCAATAATAGTGAAAGTTATAATCGTTAATGTCTTTTACATACACGTGTTCAAATGCTTAATGATTAAGAAACATATCAATCACTCTTTATAAAGCGTGATTATCAGCATCCGCTTAGCCTTTCCTCAAGGAAAAATTAATCTATGATAATTGATAACCTATGAGATAACTGAAAAGTAGTAAGAAAACGACTAATTCGGCGAATATTTTCGAGATTAGCGACAGAATGGCGAGTTCTGAGATACGAAACGTAAAAATTACTTTTAAGAGGAAAATACATAAGTACGTTACAGACAAACCAAAATAGATTTATGTTGATAAATATATATAAGTGAATCTCTATTTATTGGTCATCGCATCACGCGTGAACGGATGGAACTATTTCGCTCATTATTTTTTTGTTGTGAAGCTAATTATTGTCAGGAGAAGGTTCTTTTAAAAGAAAATTTTATCGCGGAATTCCAGAGACTTACGCGGGCAAAACCGCGGGGCGCAGCTAGTAAATAATGAAATTAGCACTTTAACATTCACAGCCCCATGGTAAGTTCGATGACATGTGTTGTGGGTACTGGAAATATTCACATCAAGCATACAACCACAACCAGAACCAGACACATTAATTTCCCTTGAAGAGAAAACTTTTGTTTTCACCGGAAATCGAACCCGATACCTGCTGACCAAGGAATATATAAAATAAACAAAAACTTTACCACGTATCTTTTTTCTAAATTGGTCTTAGGGTCGGAGGCAATAACTAATATTTACTTCGACATTGGTCTGGCGTGGGCAAAATTATTCGCAATCAGAAGTGAGTGTTTGCATACCTAGGGAAAATTTGCCAAAGCTGATCCGCCAGAGAGCTCTGCATATTGTTACTTGTCAATAGTATTTTTTTTATTTTTTAGGTTTTTTTTCTATGATTCGGCTCATAACCAAAATGCTGGGTTGTATTTGGGGCAGAGTATTAAGCCTTGCTATTCAGCGTGGTAATGCAGCAAGCATTTTTGAGAACTTTGCCGAACATGAAAGATCGTCTAAACCATCTTTAACCTTGAATATATATATTGTAAAACCAGATACTTAATTTTGTCTAAAATTTGTATAAGATCAGCACAATGAAAATCGTCAAATGTGTTTTTTTACTTCAAATCAAATCCATACATTAACAAATATGTAATACTAGCCGGTTGCATCCGCGTGGACGATGGTAAACAGTGGTTATGATGATGGAAATATTCTGTCTTATTCCAGATCATAATTATGTTCATCAGCTTAATCGGTTAGTAGTTTTGGCTTCATTAAATAACACACATCCATATATCTTAACACACAAACTTTCGTAGTTACCTAAGTACTTTGCGATATAACGAGCTCAATCAGTTCTTTATTTTCCAATGTTTTGATGACGTTTGTGTTATTATCAGACTCATTGACATAATTTCAAAATGACAATACACATTACCTTTAAATTACAACACGTCAATACCGATATAGCACGATCACGTGAAATCTCGTCGTCTAAGTAAAGTTTACACGTACGTTTCTTAAGCCGTGTCCACACTAGCATTACGTATTTGCGCGATTAATTACGTAAACTCGTTTTTTGGGCGAGCAGTCGCAGGTGCCTAGTGGGTCAACAATTTGTGACGAGGACGCCTGCTCGAGCCGTCGTCGTCGGATCAAATTGACATTTACATACGGAATCCGACATGAGCAAAGTTAGCGTGTGATGTAAGAAGTGATGGTGGAATGTGACCTTGAATGTTTATCTCAAATAATTTTGCTTTTTATAGATAAAATATTCAAATGACATAATGTAGTCAAAACCTTTAGAATCATTAAATTATCTGATGGTGAAATTGGATATACGCATACATGCTGTGCTGTAAATACTGAGATCTGTTCCTGGTTGGAGCACATTTTTTTGAAATTTGTTTTGTAATTTCGTGTGATGTGAATATTTCCAGTACCTGATAGTAGATCCTAAATCTAGTCCGGTGCTATAAGACAGAAAGCGTTCATGTTCGTAAAAAAATGTTAACTGAAATATTCTAATTTAGTTCAAACATTTTTCACGCTTTGTTACACGAAAATACTCGTACGCTATAAATTATCTTGATTGTACCAAATTAAAAACGAGTCTAATTAAAAGCTAGTTTGCTAATAGTTTGCAACAGGTGCAATTATGGCACATCAGCGAATTCGTGAATGTTAGTATCGAGCACGAAGCGATTGCTCTGCATTTTTGCAACTTTCAGTCGTGAGCAGTCGTGCGTAGTACGCCGGTCGGTGTGTGCAGCCCTCAAGCTGAACTAATTTTATATCAACCGTATAATTTGACACAAACTAGGTTGAATTCATAAAGAGTCACGACTGAAAATTATAATACAAATTACACTTTAATTTTTATTGCACTAGCCGTGACCCGCGACATAGCCCATCAAGTGGCAAAATCATAATTTTGAAAATACTCCCGACGCTCTATCTGCAAAACGGCTATACCGATTTTCACCAAGCATAGCTAAGGAAGCTCATATTTCAGGTAATATTTCAAATATAATAACTAAATCAGTAATGCCGTTTAGGAGTTACGATGGCATACACAGAAACACAGATACACACTACAAACGTATAACACCCCACTTTTTCGGAGGACAAAAAAGCCTAAGTGTTATTCCTAGGTATTTTCCTAGGGCCGTTGAAGCGAGCAGAGATAACAAATATACTTTCACACTTACACGTTACACAAACTTTTGCTTGGCTTTGAATTTCTGGCTTTGGCCCATTGTTACATGTTCTGTAAGAATTTGAAGTAGTTTTCTTTTATGGTTTAGATGCTAGGTCCCCTGACAGACGGACGTACGGACGAACGGACAAAATACCGAACCATCCAATACAACTTAGAGATCTCGCTTCGCTCGATCAATTACATCAACAATCAACAATCTATCAATCAAAAGAGCTCACTACAAGCCACCTAGCTTGTAGGTAAATCAAGTACTCATGCCCAATACCCGTGGGCAGCGTGCCCCCAATAATCTGGTACCATTGCACATTGTGGATTGACATTCTACTTCTTAATATCTCTAACTATTTATTTTAATTAGTTTTAAGTTATTTGTTTGTGAGTTATGAGTACTAAGTAGAAGTTAACTTTATCTCGTATCTAATCTAATACCTATAAACGAGCAATTCTTGTATATATGTATGTGTAATCAGGATCTCGGAAACGACTCCAACGATTTTCATGAAATTTTGTATGCAGGAGGTTTCGGGGGCGATAAAGCGATCTAGCTAAGTTTCAATTTTAGAAAACGTCGTTTTATCCGTGTTTTCCGCCGAGCAAAGCTCGGTCATCCAGGTACTATTAGTTTAATAGCTATAAGAACCGCAGAATAAATAATACTAACATAACTATAGGATAGGAATGCGATTGTAGAAGCTAATTATTGCAATATTAATAGGTTCAAGGTGTCATTTGACACGTTGGGAATGTTTCCAATGTGAATTATATTTGAATGCGTTTAGAGGCTAATATATTATTTATTTATGCGAAAAACAAAACGTTTAACATATTTATTATTAAGTTAGAAGACGTTAGAGTATAAAATTGTTTATCATTTGTTTTTCCCAGCGGTGCGGTGGTTTGTGTGACTGCTTAGATTCGTTTTAATTGTGTTCAGTAAATGACGCTAAATGATGTGGTTGATGATGGTAAATACAATAAGGCCTAGAATTACTCACACTGGCGTTATTCTTATTATTGTTTCTCACTAGACTATGAAGCCCTCGTGGTTTTACGATAATGATATAAACTTTGTTTTACTGTTGCTTCGTTAAATATAAGTTAGTCTCTTTTTATTCAGTGACATTTTGCATCAGAAAAAACGAGACAAAGCAGTGTTTAACTAGCAGATAAGCTATGTTTATAAGAGGTGTATATAAAAAGCCTATGGTTATTTAAATCACCTTAGTGAAAACATTAGTAAAAACTGATAAAGATAGAAATGAAACGCTTCTTATATTATTGTATATTTTGTTTCAGATGGTGACATCTACTGCTGACTGTCGTAAGATGTAACACCGCATAATCGACCTAAGTGAATCGATATAATTGTGCTTTAAAAAACTGTAGAAAAATCGATTATCGAATAGAGTGTAGTGTTGTGTCCTGGATCACCGGACGACGATTTTTTAACAAGGCTGTAAATCCTTGGTAAGTATTTTTAATATGATCCATGTACTTAAGATTAGAATTTTAAATAAATTTATAGTTTATTATGTATAATGTTTTTTTTAATGAAATTGGGTTTTTTATTTAAAAAAAATATCTTTTATTACTTAGGTAGGCTTATAAATTTTGACTAGCCTATCTATTTTCATGCCTACAAAAAAATAAATTTATCTGTCAACTTATGTCACAAATTACAACATTCAGTTTTAGATTGGCTACGAAATAGATTTATAATAAATTGAACCAATCCGCTGGTTTATATTCGCATCAGCTGGTAAAAATTCTCAAGGTAGAGACGGTAGAATGTGACTAGAGTCTTCGCAGAACGATGCGTTTGGACGAGCTATTTCGTACACCTGCTTTATTGCACCGGTTTGAGCATCCTTCTAATGACATCGTAGTTTATGACGTGTATATGTATTTTTTTTTTGCTTTTATAAATAATTAAACGCAAGCAAAGCTTAAAAAAACTGACTTCACCGCTTCATCTTCGGAACCTTGATCAGATTTAATGTATTAAACACGCATTATTGACGATAACTCAAAAACTAGCGATCAGATCTTGATCAAATTTTAATGGAACCACAAGCACTAGCTTTCATATAATAAAATAATCATTAAAATCAGCTCACAACGAAACAAATTATGAAGTAACTTTGAAGTCGGTTAAAAACGAGAATATCATCAGTGTAGTCCACAGAATACGCACTATTAAGAATAACTCATAATGTACTAGTCGGATCTTGATCGAATTTGAATGGGATCACATGGAAAGCACCAACTTTCCATGTGATCCCATTCAAAAAATCCGCTCAAAACGAAAGAAAAGATGAGGTAACACACATAAAAAAAGTACAGTCGAATTGAGAACCTCCTCCTTTTTTTGGAGTCGGTTAATAAGTTAGCTCCATTCAATTGAACCTACAATACGTTTAGTCGCATAACAATATTCGATTTCTTTGAGTGTGCTGGTAATTATGGCAGTCATTGTCTTTAGTAGATAAAAACAAGCATCTACGAGTAAACTTCCTTCGTCTTTGTTGGGTACAATACACGGAGGACTACAGACTATAGATGTTCTTTCTCATTAGCTAGAAGGTATAAATTTCATTGGTCCATTTTGCCTGCGTCGAACGTGCCGTTTATTTGTGCGGGCCTAAGAAAATTTTTGGAAAATGTATTAATACCTTTGTACTTCAGCACTTATTTTTGAGGTTAGATTAACATATACGATACATAAAATTCTTTTTTTAATATTAGAAAAAAATGTTTTTTGGGGGCTGAGTCACCCACGTCCGTAGGAAGATACCCCTTAAGTCTGACTCCCTACACGTGGTCCCCGGGTGGTGCTAATCAGGTGACATTTGAGAGGTGGTAGAGTATTTTGTGAGTTGCTCGCCTGGCTTGCTACCAAAGTAGCTTACCACCATCAAGTTGAAAGTCTGCCGCCAAGCCAAATACGGTGTTCCGGCAATTATCCTTGAGAGCCTGCGTATTCCAGGTCTAGTGTGTTTACCAGCTTCGATCACATCGTCACTTACCATCAGGTGAGATAGTGGTCAAAAACAAGCCTGTCAAAAAAAAAAAAATGTTTTAGATTAAATAAAATTTAATTATCATATTAAGTAAGTACTACGTATCAATCAAAGAAAACTATATATATAATTTTCTATAATAATGTTACAAAAATGGTTTGGTATTTATTATCTACTTTTTCTTGAAATGGAGCGTTTTACCCGCATTTTATATGGATCCTATTATCCTGTTGGAAACGTAATCTGATAAAAGCTGGCGAAGCCTATGCAGCCTCCGCTATAGTACCTACCGGCGCCCTCATCAGGTTGTTTATTTTGCCTTATTAGTTAATAAGGAAAAATAAAAGAATGCAAAGCACAAAAGAATAAAAATTAATTCTGTTTGAAAAAGTTATCGGAAGTAAACATTTAATAACACAGTCCTTGTGATTCGATTACGCCATATTCGATATTTTTTCTCTACACTATTTCCCGCGCATTGTTATTATGGCGGGAAAATGGCGTAACTGTCATCGTGATGGGGCTGTTCCGGCATCAGACGTGATTAGTGCCCTTGCCAACAATGGCAAGGCCATGAACGCGTGACAAATATTATTCGCACGAAATTACATAAGGTACATAATAAAAATAGGTACTTATATTATGTTGTTATACTTGTTAAGTCTAGAAAACAAACAGAAAATGCAGTTTTGGCCGCTGCAGTGTTCTTTTATGATAAAACTTTGACCGCACTATGAAAGAAAGTTTTTTTTTTTTGGCTCTACAGTCTTTGTGCATTTAGCCACTGTCAAGTTTATAATTTATTCATCACACGAAAGAAGAGATGAGGACTAGTCCTAATCACAGTCAAAGTCAAGTAATAAGTCATGGTCCAGTCATAGTCAAATCATGCCCTAGTAAAGTAATAAAAAAGCTTTACAGTAAAAGTTAAAATAAATATGTATATTGCCAAAACTGTTTCTTTGATAAAACTTTAACTTACTTCACAACAACTGTTGTAGTTTTGGAGCGAAAACGTTCATGTACTTTTAACGACGGACATCCAGCTTCTCGACCATCAATTTGTACCTATCTCAGTTCCTGATATCAGAGTGACGTCACTCATGTGTGTCCGATGCTCGTTTCAAGGCGCACGTTTGCGTTGGACAGGGGAAAGTATAGGGTGCGACGCCCGGTCACGATTCATATGGAATATACAGACCGGAGCTTTTGATTGGAAGGAGTTAAAGATTAAAATGTAGCTTATTGAGTTGACTAGGATGGTTCAGTATTTTCCATCCGTCTGTACGTCCGTTCGTCCGTCCGTCTGCCAGAGGCACCTAGCATCTCAATCATAAAACCAAAATTAATGAATATAGCTATCCTACGGTTTTGTAAATGGTCTGTTGTATTAATGAGCTCATAAATTATGTAGCAACTATTAAAAAAGTCATTTTGGCTGCATGTGCGGAAAGAATCACTCTATTCTCAAATTTGAAGGACTTCAATTCAGTGTTTCCTGATAAGTGAAATATGGGAGTCTTGAAGTCGCGAGTGAAAAGGTATCTTATAGGCAAGCTTGCTCCATCGTCGACCACATCGTCGCTTACTTAGGTGGTCAGTAGTTATAAGTTTGCCTACATTGAATAACAAAGATAAAAAAAACTAAAATAAAACTTAGATTCCCTGTCAAATCAATCTAATTAAACTCGGAGAAAAAAAATAGGACAACAAGACTCTTCTCAGAAATATATTTTCTAGTCAAAATTACAATTAGTTCTTTGTACAAAGTAATCTAGTTATTACTAAATAATGTTTAGATTGTTACTTAATTGGCCTCGATTCTGATGTACACTCACTAAATTAAATTTAAACTATCCCTGTCTCTTACAAAATAGAAACACAAGACAGAGATAGCATACATTTTAGAGCTGTCAAGCTAGTTTATCATTTAAAATATTAACAGCAGAAAAGCGCGTGTTTTTAGTCAACACCAATAACATACTCGAATAAGCTTGCATAGACATCTAAGTTCTGACTAACTTGACAGCACAGCAGTATGCTATCTCTGTCTTGTGTTCCTATTTTGTAAAAGACAGGAATAGTTTAAATTTAATTAAATGTGTGACATCAGAATCGAGGCCAATAAATAATTATAGCTGTCATATAAGCAACATAATGTTAGTTACAGCAACGAGACATTTTTCTCAGTGAACTAATCGTATCCTCATCACTCACACAAATCACCAACCTTATCTATAGGTATATATAATAGGTAATTCAAAAGTATCCACATAAGTACTAATTAGTTGTAGGACTCCATACTGCGTCTTGCGAGGGCAGGGACCTGCCCACGCTGGAAAGCTACCCGACCCAGATCTGTTACGAACCTGTTCCGAACTTTACATAATCGACTCTCGCCTTATGTTTATCGATGACGATAAAACCGAAACCCAGAGTTGCCCAGCACTCGTAATAAGAGATAATCGGAGTAATTATTATGAAAATAACTATGTTGGTTTTTAAAACGCTATGGTTACGCTACAGTACCACAGAAAGTGTTGGGTGGTAGCCTATATGATAGTTATGCTTATCTGTACTGTGTTGGCTTGCGTCCGCCTGAAGTAGCAGGTATC
The DNA here is from genome assembly GCA_948107665.1 of Lomographa bimaculata. Classification (NCBI taxonomy): domain Eukaryota; kingdom Metazoa; phylum Arthropoda; class Insecta; order Lepidoptera; family Geometridae; genus Lomographa; species Lomographa bimaculata. The sequence continues at coordinate 5,743,800 of OX403588.1, read as the reverse complement.
GGGTTCGATTCCCGGTGGAAACACAAGTTTTTGCCTCATTGAAAATTTGTGTTTCTGGTACTGATTGTGTGCGTGATGTCAATTGTTTTCGGCACCCACGACATCAGTCATCAAACTTAGTGTGGGGCTGTGAGTGTGAAAGTATTTATGTTTTTATGTGTTTTAGTATTATGTCATTAGAACTTATGCCTAACTGCTTATAATACAAATTCATTATGCAAAAGTTAAATTGGTAAAATATGTAAATCAAAAGTTTAAGGAAAGTGTGAAAAAAAATATAAAGCATAGATTTAAATAAATTCTGACATATAATTTTTTCATACAAAAAAGTATTATAGGAGAAAAATATAACTAGCAGAAACAATAATATATATTTACAACCATTATGAAAAAGATCGTTATTTAAACTAAGTTATATAAAAAATATTAGAACACAAATATTATGGGAAGCAAAATTATTCCGGTGATGTATACACACCGTATGAATAAACGATTTATAACCCATTTACAACCGAATTCAAAGAGGGAGGTTTTCAATTCGACTGTATGTTTTTATTTTTTTGTATGTATGTTTTTATTTTTTTGTATGTATGTTAGGCGATATCGTCGCCAATTATAAATCGATTTTGATGATTTTTTTTGCTCGGTAAAGTATACTTTAGAGGTGGTCCCATATAAGTTTTATTGAAATCGGTCAAGCTTAAACCGAAATATAAGCGATGAAATAGGTGCGTTTTAATTATAACATTAAATAAGATAACATTTTTATCATATTTTAAGAATAGATCAACCCAGACTGATGAATTTTTATTTGTACGGAAAACTGCAATTATTGATAATTTAAAAAAGACCATAATCGTAGCAACGCTAATCTAGCTAGAACATAATTCTCAGTATAAAACTCGACAAAAACTGCTGGCATCGACCTCGACCATTAATTTCGATGATTGTGTAAAATCCACTGCAGTGATTGGATTTTACCTAACAAACTAAAATTCAGACACCGCGCACCGTCACGACAAAGGCATTTAAATTTATTATTCTACTAGCGACCCACCCCGGCCTCACACGGGTTAAATTTTTCATTTAATGCCCAATAATACTATCACATTTATTTAGATAAGAGTTAATACTGAATAAGAGTAGTGCGTCGCAAGTAACGCAATTTTCAACCGACTTCAAATCCTTTTTTGAGGTTCTCGATTCGACTGTATGTTGGTTTTTTTTTCCGTATGTATGTTACGTCATATCTCCGCCAATTAAGATCCGATTTTGATGATTTTTTGTTTGGTAAATGTTATTGAAATCGGTTCAGCCAAAACCAAAATATAAGCGGTGAAGTCGGTTTTTTAAGCTTTGCTTGCGTTTAATTATTAATTAAAGTTTTGGCAAAATAAATGGTAAACCAACCTTAACAGATAGAGATATGTCGTCGCGGAGTTTTCTTTAAGATTTTAGGAGAATTACAATTACCGTGTACATCATTTTTGTCTCTCTTGAGGTCTAGCCTACGTTAGCTATGTAAATTTAGTTTTGGGCGACTTGGGTCCGATTTTTTTTTTCTACTCACATTAAAACTGAATTAGGTTTTATTATATATAAAACTCTTCTGTGGGGAAATCTAACTGATGGTGAAAACTCCATCAAAATCCGTTGCGTGGCTTAGGAGGAGATTGCTTATTATATACAGAGATATATTATACTTGCCTATCGGGCATAAAAAAAGACTGACAGACGCGAAATGCTACTTCGTTTTATACTATGTAGAGAAAAGTAAGGATTATTCTAAATTATTCTTATTTTTAGAAAGAATATTTCCTTAGGTAAATATAAAATGTAACTTTGGTTATTTTTCGTTTCGTATGATATCAACGTTACAAAATGTATACAAAAGTAAAATAAGCAGATAATTACAAAAACAGCAAGCGCAAGTTGTCGAGATACCAGAACATCAGAAAGTTACAGGAGCTTTCCGAATAAGGCAACGTCGGCTTTCGAGTCAGACGGGGTGTCGCAGACTTGCAGCGGCCAACGGCACTTGGCGAAAAGTTTCCACGACGCGTTTGTTGGCCTCTCGGTTACCTAAGGTTAATGCTTGGTCTAATATAATTTCAATTCTAGTTAAAATAGTTGGAGATTTTGGTTTTTAATAGATTTGTGGTTAAAATTGTGGTAACTGATGGATCAAAGAGTATTAAGAGATATTGCAATACATTACAGCAAGCACCTTTGTAGCATTATGTATATTCTTAAGTATTTTATATTTGTATTTATTTATAATTTTGTAAGATATAAATTTCTATTATCTTCTTCATTTCATTTCTACTGGTGGATGACTGGTAGAATTTGCTTTTAGCATTAATTCCTTCTTTTGTACACTATTATTGTTCAATAAAGTATTAAAAAGAATATGCAAACTAAATCTTATATTTGAAATTGTATCGCTTCTACATTCATCATCTGCACAGCGAAAGAGCGGAACGCATTTCCCCGTGCCTTTGTTCCCCGAACGTTTCAATTTGAGAGTCTTCAAACGTGTATCACGCTAAATATTCGGTCAAATGCTTAGCTTTCTACCATGGACGTTTAACTCCTTGTCAACCAAATTGTAATCATCAAAAATGTATAATTCACAAGCAACATTTGTTTGAGCAACAACCCCTTCCACAATAATGGGTTTCATCACCTTCAAATTGATAGAATACGTAAATTTTAGAAAAATCACGAGTCCACTACGTCACCGGTCGTGCATCTCAGGTTCTCACTTGAATTTCTATCATATGTTTGTAACCTATTGCAAAAATAAGTTTTCTCAGTGAAAACGTAAACGAAGGCCCATCGTGAGGCTGATTCGTGAGCCTCTCATCATGCATTTCAACATAGGTACTGGTATGTATCTGGCTTCTCATAAGTAATACATGTCAAGCGCTAAGTGATATTACGCGACGTCTATGTAAATATTGCGACGAGTGCAATTAAAGGCACATTAGATGTACCGCCAAAGCAAAAACGTGTGTCCTAAAGGCATCGAAGACATTCCTTTACGATGAATTGAACTCGAGAACTTTGACATACAGCGGAAACTAATCAACAAAGATCCAATCCTATACTAAACATAATAAAACTTTGAATTCTGTCGTTCCAAGACTAAGCAAGCTACTGAACGAATGTGGTAACGCACTTGACCTGTTTGGGGACTCGCTAGGATGTTTTGGCAAGAAATCATCAGATGCTTTACGATAATTACGATAAAATCGTTTATTCACATGGGCCCCAAAGAGGCACTCATGAAAGTTAATGACTATACTGCCAGATTCGCAAAATTACAGACATCTCGAGAAGAACCTGGCGAGAAACAAGGCGGCGCATATATATTATTTTTAAACCCTCCATAATGACTAATACTGTCTAATACAGGATTTATATTAACTTTTAAGAGGGTGATACCAAAATGTCTCCTAAAACGCGTGAAACCGTTTTACTCGGAATTCATAATAAGACCAGATAGATAAAAATATTCGTCGGAATTTGTGTGATATGATATGTAAAGGAAAAAAATTACAAATCTCATGCCAATAACATCGATTTGGGGGCTGAGTCACCCACGTCCGTAGGAGGATACCCCTTAAGTCTGACTCCCTACACGTGGTCCCCGGGTGGTGCTAATCAGGTGACATTTGAGAGGTGGTAGAGCATTTTGTGAGTTGCTCGCCTGGCTTGCTACCAAAGTAGCTTACCACCATCAAGTTGAAAGTCTGCCGCCAAGCCAAATACGGTGTTCCGGCAGTTATCCTTGAGAGCCTGCGTATTCCAGGTCTAGTGTGTTTACCAGCTTCGATCACATCGTCACTTACCATCAGGTGAGATAGTGGTCAAACACTAGCCTGTCACAAATAAAAAAATAAAAAAAAGATTTGAAATTTTGTAACCATTTCGTTCCGCCATTTTATATCAAAACACTGTGTAAGTTACCTATATCATATTACTAAACGTATTATTAGACGAATAAATTCTTCAGCATGTTTTTTGTTTTTTTTTTGAGCGCGTTTCACGAAATTTAAATAAAACCATAAAAAATCAAAGATTGCCAGGCGCGACCTTGCGTAACCACCACGATATAATTTAGGCAACATTAAACTGACAAACCACAAATTTGATAATGATTTCCAGAACACGGGGTGTTGTTTATCGATCCTTAAGCTTAACTTGTAATACTCATCGACATCATGCCTCTACAAATCCGAGAATTTTGTGGGTATTTTACATTAAAATCACATAAGCAACAGATTACCAGCTATGTCGGACACGGTATCTCACGGTGATTTGTGAAACCATTTAGTTACGTCGGCTTATCATACAGTCCGTAACTAAACATTCCATACAAATAAATGTTAAAGCTTAGACATAAATAACAAGCTAAAATAAAACTTAACTACATTAGCACTACCAATGATGGTTAATTCATACAAAATGATAATGCTTCTTCAAAGAATAGATAGATAGATAGATCAATTCTTTATTTGCACACCAAAAAATTAGACTTACTTTAAATCTTAAATTTAACATAGGAGCATAAAGGCTGGTTTTATCGCTCAAAGCGATTTCTTCCAGACTACCAAAGGGAGAAGATAAAAATATTACAAACAGTGCCGGTGGTGTATCTCAACACTTATTTATAAAAATAAATGCACTTACACATACTTTTTAATATTAGATACACAATTATACCTTCAACAACCTACATAAATAATAATAATGTCCATTGCCTAAGTAAGATATTAAATGTAATGTAAAACCATGCTTATTTTTTTACTAGCTGTGCTCTACAGCTTCGTCTATGAGCTAATCAATTTAAAAAGTGTATATATATTAATCCAAGGTATAAGCTTTGTATGAAACACATTTCGTCGCATCTGTTCGGTTTTAGAGTGAAGAGAAAACGAATATACTTTATATATAATTTTTTTCTTTGGTAGATTGGTAGATGTAGTTTTGTTCGGAGATTATACTTCAGAAGTTTCCTAACGTTTAATAATTACTAATAGTGTTGGAGAGAGTCATCATCATTTGTAAACATACATTAACTTTTATTTACGAAATTTAAAGTGTTCATAAGCAAGTCATAGAACGAAATGAGCTAAGGGTTAGAAACAAGAATCAGAGTCTGACAGTTTTTTTTTTTTTTTGAAGTGAAAACTTCTTTAGCGTCGTTGTGCACTTTTTTGATATGGGTAAAAAATTTTAAACTCGCTTCAGGACACGTGACCTGATCGAAAATTCGTATGACGGAGGGAGAGTAAACCGCGCGCCGGCTGCGGCGCGGCGTAGGAGAGGAAGTAATATCCCCCTCTCTTTCTACCGCGCGGCGAATATGTATGCCTGCTCCTCCTGTTTACAACGTTAATGTTCATGTTCTGCCGGCACTCCCGGAGTGCAACCCGTTGTTTTTTTGTGCTAGAAAGGCAAGCATTTGACCGCTATGTCATCTGATGGAAAGTGACGATGCGGCCGAAGATGCTAGCTGACAGTTTTTACATTAACTGTGCTAATAAGTCTAATATACATCTCTTTCAAGGCAAACAGTTAATCCAAATCGCTTGCCTACAGGTGCATTCTCTAAAATTTCTCCCATTATGATTGAGCCATAACTTTTCCTCTCAGACAACACCATCTCGTTATCTCCTATTGACTGACTCAACATTCTCCAATGCTGATAAACGCGTCGGTATTGTGTACGCAAGCGAAAGTGAATTTCGAGTCTCATTAGTGGGTACATGCCCACTTTATCACTTGTACTACCGACGTACATGGATAGAGATTGCCAGACAATACACGTTCTGACAATGCAACAGTTGACATTACAATGCTTCTTAGCCAACGTTGGATGTCGCTTTTGTGACGAATTGACAATTGGCAGTGTTAAAAGCTCATTGGTATCAAACGTTTTCAGCTTCTAAAATAATACAACGAAATGGCACAAGTATATAAAACGGAATACAGCCTTAATAGTATATATTAGGGTGGTCCTTATTTTTGGACTTTCGAATTATTATCGGGGCATTTTGTTTTTCGATTATATACGTCTAAATATGAAATAGGTATTTTTATTAAATTTTTTGAAGAAGCTTTAGAGGTCGCTACCAGTTGTCAAACTTTTACAAAAATCATCGTAAGGCCGTTTATATGGGAGTCTCACTAATTGATTAATTCAAAGTGTTTATTTAGTATTTGTATGCAGAAACATTCAAAAACTCGCAAGGCTAAAAATGCAAAAATATGCTTTGGCTTGAGTGTCGTCACATAATGAAAATTATGTTGTCAGCTGTGGTGGATCAATCTGCTGGCCCTAATATACAATTATTCAAAAAGTTTTAAAACAGTTGGGCACAGTCGACCAAAGGGACAACAAAACAATAATTCCCGACTCCGAAGCAAATATCTCTTCGGAAGTTGCCGCAGACCGCATTTCTTTTGCGGAAAACCAACTAAAAGTATATCAACCTCGAGATGACTGCAAGGAATTGTTGAATCTCACAATAATTATCTTAGAAAGAGTTCCTGAAAAAGGCGTATCATTTAGTAGACCTGCTGGCCTACACCCAGCAAGGTGAATGGCTTGTACTGCTTGAAATTTTTTCTATTTAAAGATCAATTGAAATTAACAAAGAAGGACGAGAAAGCTGTAAGAGAAATCTCCATTTTCACGGTGATAATATACATAAAATATTGATTCCAAGCCTCTGTTGGATGGGCAACACCAAGAAATGACCTACAATTATTGAAAGACCTTACAACCTTTGAGAGCATTAAGAAAAAAATTGCTACTGTTGCGTTGAATAAAATACAAGGACATTTGTAGTATTTGTCGGAAGAGCTGGTTTCCTTTGCATTTTTCGATGACGAACTTTCATTTGAGTATAAAAGAAAAATGTTCGAAGCATTAACAATTTAAGGTACCAAAGATTGTCCAAAAAGAATAAACATAGACATCAAACATATCCACGAAAAAAATATAGATAGCTTCATGAGTAGCAACTCCTTGCGATTTTTCGATATCCTGGATATGTCATCCAGTTTTTTTAATAAAGACGTGGAAATTTGAAAGGATGACGATGATTATAGCTGCCAAAATTATCGTTCATTCATTTCGAGTAGTGAACGACATAGCTGAAGGCGGCGTTGATTTAATGTAGGAGTATAACAAATTGATTATAATAAATGAGGAACAAAAACAATATTTGCTTTTGGTGGTAAAATAATACAGGAAAAGTACCCTAATACTAAAAAATCAACCCTACTTTCAAAAGACTAGATCATTTAAATATTTATATTATACCTTAATGTGCAATAATTACAATATTTTGTTGTATATTATCTGCTTACTTATAAATAAAAAAAATCTAAGAAATATATCGATTATGAGATTTTATTAAAAATTCAACCCGTGGTAGCAACCCTTAAATGAAGTTTAAAAATTAAAAAAAAAAATCTGCAATAGTTTCTTATAGTAAATAATCAAATTATGGGGTGCCCCGAGAAATAAAAAGAAAAAAAAAAATTTCTTACAAATAAGGACCACACTAGTATATATATATATATATATATATATATATATGTATATATCTATACTATTAAGGCTGTATTCCGTTTTTCATCAAGTATATCAGATCACATTTACGTATGCCATTTCGTTGTATTCTTTTAGAAGCTGAAAAAGTTTGATACCAATGAGCTTTCAACACTGCCTATTGTCAATTCGATATATATATATATATCCGTACTAATATATATATATATCTAAGTTGCAGAGTCTCGGTCATCGACGAAAGGTCGCAAGCTTATCGGTATTCTACCGTTTGCATTATGGAGAGTAAATCTACCTTTTACGGTCCTATATTTTAATTTTACTTCTATATGTATTGATTTCATTAATATATTCGGTATCGTGTGCATGTTTTCGGTACTCAAAGTAAGTATGCGTAGTACGGGGTTTATAATTTTAATGCGTTAATATTTCCCGATTCATATATAGAGCAGATGTATGTAAACTGTTTATGTATACACACAGTTTACCGGGTAGTAAGTTCCTCAACGCGAACGCTATACAACTTGAAGTTCATTGAAAATCAAGATATAATCTTGGCAGAATGCCAACGCAAAGCAATTGCAACACGACAGGCAGTCTCATGTGCAAGCAAATTTCTTATACAGTTCCCTTTGGAAAGGAACGCATTCTACATTATAATGTCCTGCACGCTCCCTCTGTCTTACAACATTTTACGATATGCCCCTGGTTTAGTATAACTTCAATGCCAGGAAAATTTTGTAGTCTGACCTTCGAGACGTGGACAATTGTCGATTAAAGTGTGTGAGATGGTAAATATTGAAAAAAGCTATATTAAAAGCTATATTATAAAACAAGTTATAATTTTAAAAAAGTTATCTGACGTTTTTAATGATCTGTTAAAATAATATTTACCTTTTTTTTAAGTTTATCATTTAAAAAAAAGGTTAATATAATCTGACGTTTTTGATGTTCAGTTAAAATATAAGCGTAAACAGCCTACTGATAGATATTACTTCTCTACTATGTATAGTATTTACCTACCTAGTAGGCATAGAGAATAAATCGTGTAGGTAGTCGAATAGGTTGTTAACTGTCAGATTAGTTAGTTACTTATATAGCGTATTAGTACCTTCATAATTTAACAAACCAACGAAAACAGAACTTTTTATATAAATTTGTGTTTTCGTCACGTACTAAGTCGTAAATATTATGTTCTAAAAAAATTTTAGCGTGAAGAGAACTGTCTATAAGTTGTTCAACCAACTTCAAAAAAGGAGGTTCTCAAGTGGACGGTATGTTTTAATACGCGAAAATTCCGCCAATTATAAATCGTTTTGATGTTTTTTTTTGTTTGGTAGATTATACTTCAGAGTTGGTCCCATATAAATTGTATCAAAATCGATCAAGCCAAAACCAAAATATAAACTGTGAAGTCGGAATTTTGGAGCTTTGCTTGCGTTTAAACTATCGTTAGAAGTATGGCACTAGCTAAGTAGGAAGCAAAAGTAATTTAACTTAAGTTACTTCGTAGGTTTTGAAAAATTGTGAGACCGAAGTGAACTATCTAATACTTTTTCTTTAGACGTATGGTACTACCACCACCACCTAAGTAGGTTTAAGTTAGAGTAATTTTGCTCCTTCACGTACTACCAATAAACCTGTTAAAACATGAAACAATCTAGTTAGATAATTGAAACAAATCGCATTACATGTTTGTAGCAGTTGAAACGGACTCGTTAGATATAAATAAAAGAAACAGATCCGTTCACTGATACAAAGCTTTCTAGATGAGCGTACAAGCTACAGTCTGTCTATACACTGCTCAATTAGACTTATGTAATGCAATCTGAGATAAGCTAGGCGTTCAACAAAAGCGTTTAGACCGATTTAATGGATTTTGATGGAGCGATAGTTTAAGCTTTATCTATAGTGTATTTAATTGATAAATCTGTTTGTTTTTAATAAAAAAATCTATGTGTGTGATGTGAATGTTTCCGGCACCCACGACACAAGTCATCCAACTTAGTATGGGATTGTTAGTGTGTAAGCGTTTTATGTTTATTTCTGACAAAGCAATATTACTGTTTTATTCATATTCATATTCATATTCATATTCTTTATTGCAAACATATACAGTTACATTAAAACTAGGTACATGTACCCTGCAAGGGTGTAGCAAAATTAAACTGGTAACTTAGGTGAAAATAATTACAATTTCACTAAACATTAATGCATATTTCTATAGTCTTAAAATTATTATATTTATTTACAAAAGTAAGTAAGTATAAAGCAATCAACTCCAGCAGAATAATTTAATATTTTTCGGTCAGCGTGGGACCGAAACGTTTTTGTCTTCGAAAAAGTCTTTAACAAAAACAAACAGTCTTTAACCAAGTTATAGAGCGAGCTGATATGCCCTTTACACATATATACCGTATTATCCGCATTAACATCGTTAATAGAAAAAAAACCTGACAGAGAAATAAACATGCATTGTGTACTAAGATTAAATACTTTTCATTGTGATCTCCAAGAAAAGCTATGACCACGAGTAACAAACGTTCAAACTATTTCCGGTCCCTCGCCCCAGGAAACTATTTATTCAAAATGCAATCGAGAATACCTCATTGGGCACGGTGCGATCCCACAAAATGTCTTCGTTTTTAATATAAGATAAAAAAAGACAACAGGATTTCCTTTACCTTTGTATATCTGCGACCAAAAAAACCTCATTTTCTAAACAGTGATTTACTATATCAAATAAGGAAACGGAGGCGCATCCTTTTGTTTTTTAGCAGGCAATTAGCACGTTCTTTACTAACTGGTTCCACACTTAATTATAAAGACTAGAGTTTATTGTGGCAGGCTTTGTGCGGGGATGAACGTGAGTGATCGTTGGCTTTTCATTAAAAATGCCTTATCGTCTGCAATCACATTATAGAATTTGATTCAGATTCTTCGATTGCTTAATTTTTTTTGATGTTGAATGTTTGATATAAACTCAAGAATATAAAAACCTGGAAAAACTGCACGGGAGGCACCCGCGCCCGCGTCCCCGCAAGGTCTGTTCCAACTAAATGTCTATCGTTTTTGACAGCCGTAACGACGCAGTAAGCAAGTCTTTGATTTCTACTTGGCGTGTTCTGGAATCACAAATTCACAAACAATATATCCTGGTGTTTCAATTTAGTGTGGGGCTGTGGAATGCGCGAACGACTTTATTGTCTCTCCCCGTGGTCGGGATAAGGGGTTTTTATGTTTCTGAGACATCGATGAGCATGTCTTGTGGTCACTTAGCACCAGACAACAAGTAAATCGACTAGATTGTATAACACGATCCAGTATGTTTGTCCGCTCGCACCGTGATGTAACGCAAGTGAACTTTCTCGTAGCATGTATGAAGATTCTCTAATGCACTAATGGGGACAAGCTCTATTGATTCAAATAACACGTTTTATGTAACAGTCACGTTGTAAAGTGACACATATGTGTGAGCTTCTGTATGTTTTTTTATTCTACATAGGCAAGCATTTGACCATCTCACCTGATAGAAAGTGACAATTAGAGACAATACCGCCGAAGATAGAACATGCTTGCCTTGAAGATATATCTATTCACACTAGACTCGATGAAAACCAGATTTTACCGTTCGGGGAACAAAGACGTAGCCAATGAGTTCCACTCCATCGCTGTACGGATGATAAACGTAGAAGCGAAACGCTTCGAACGAACTGGAAGTATGTCAATCATAAATGGATGACGTTTGACTTGTTATTAGATGGTAAAAAGTGCATGCAAGGAATTGTATCATGCACGTTATTCCTGAGCACACTCTCCAAAGTGTAAGTGATAGAGTACCGATAAGCTTACTACCTTACCGTCGGTGTAAGTGACAGTCATTGGAGAAAATCAATTCGAAAACGCGGAGAAATACTTTCCCATAACTTCTTACAGGTGAAGCAAACATAAAACTGAGAGAAACTATTAAGATTTCCACCACTCTCCTTCACAATATATTAATAAAGACTGACATATACTAACGTAAGACTGACATGTATATTAAAAACTTAAGATTAGTACATGTCTGAACAAATGTATTGAATGCATCGAGATAGGAAACAAACCTAGGGTTTATAGGTACGGTTCATTATTATATTAAACCTAGGATTTTTAGGTACAAAATTCTTGATTTAATGTTAAATAAACAAAAAAAAAAAAACAAACGCATTCACACTCACAGCCCCACACTAAGTTCAAAGACTTGTATCGTGGGTGCCGGAAACATTCACATCACACACACATTACACCCAGAACCAGAAGCACAAATATCCCTTGGGAAGGAATTTGTGCTCCTGCCGGGAATCGAACCCAGGACCCACGGCGCAGAGGGCGGACACCTGTCCACTGCGCCAACTGGCTAACTGCGCTAACTAAAACGCCTAGTGCTAATATCGCCAATGTTTACTACTAACTTTTCCCAAACATTCGTGATATTTTTTTGTATCGGGTAAAACATTTCGAACTCAAACATATTTTAGTCATATCTGATGATATTTTAGTCTCTATCAAGCATTTAAAGTATGACGAGTCGGATAATATTGTGGAAGGATACGAAACTTTTATAAATTTTAGTATTAATTATGCTACTGCTATTAATTTCGTGATTATTGTGTCGAAGTGAATACTCAGACCAGCTTCGTGCGTATAAGAAGCTCTTCATCTGGGAGTCAACAAGGCTGCCGATCGTGACGCCTGGTCGGAGTATTTACTTCAGCACAATAATCACGCGATTAATAGCCGGTTATTACCATAATTATGAACAGGAATCGCTATAGTTTTCATAATAAAACGTTAGTATTTATTTATCTTTGATAGGTTGGCGCCTTACCACTATCTCTAATTAAACTTAGCCGAGGGTGTGGTGTGGTTGAGAGTGGTAAATACGCTTAAAATGACCGGCTCTCAAATATAGGTGCCAGAATACCACTTGGTACATTTTGGCAGATTTTTGTACTTGAGTGTGACGCTGACCTGCTTAATATCTGATAAACTACCAATATATTTCGGGTATCTACCCTGCACTGAAATATATTGGCTCATCATCCATTACGTCATCCATTTATGGCTGATAATGTATTGGTTCTCGTCTGGCTAGATAGCTAGACGAGAACGATAAAATGCCGCACAACACCATTGATTGTGTCATAGCCTTTACCGGAAACTGAAACCCTGTCGTAGGAGTTAATCTAGTCCCAGTCAGAAAGCGCATTTCTAGGGATCTATATTTCAAGGAATATATAAAAATAAGTAGGTAATATATAATTAGTTTCGCGAAAACGGTGTAGTGGGATATCAATTCCTTCTAACCAAATTGGGCAGTACAAGCATTGGACAGATATTCTTGGAAGAATGAGGCCTTTGACAGAATAAATAAAAAAAAACAATATTCAATTCTATATCATAAACCAAATAAAATATAAAACTAACCTCTGTTCAATCCATAGCCAAGGTAACAAACAAACCGACCTAACCTAACAGGCGGAGGTACACTTAAGCGTATAATAACTTCTATAGAAATACAGGCTTTGTGTCGGTAACTGTACTGGCCACTAGACGAGATGAATTCAGAGTCAACGACCGTTACACTTACCGACACTTGCTGAAGATATTTGCAGTAATTTAGTTTTGAATATCGATTGACAATAACGTTTGGAAACTGAAAGATAAAATTGTGATTCGATATTGATCTTAATGCCGAAGTTATAAGACTGGATTTAGAAATAATGATTATCGTAGGTCCTTAATAAATCTGAAGAACTAGAGAAAATGTTTGGCAAAGTTAATTGCTTTCTAATACCTACTACAGAATTAGTAATAATATTAAGGCGATAGTTTGTGAGTGTGTTTGTATGTTTGTTACTTTTTAACGGTCTAATGGCTGGACCAATTTTCATGAAATTAGCAATGTTGGCATGGAAGTAGCTGATACCCTGCATTAACACATAGGCTACGTTTTATTCTGAAACACCCCGGGGTAAAACCGCGGGATGCAGCTAGTTATGAATACTTTTTAAAACCTATAGCCACTTACTCATTTCTTTTTCCGGAACCCAGCATCAGATCTTAATAAAGAAAAACATCATTCATCATGTTTTTATTTGTTTGAAAATATCTAGTAAGGTTAGAATAAATACTTTTCTACGGTGTCTACAGTGTAGAAAAGTATTTACTCTACCCGAACTAGACACTTTCAAACAAATAGAAAGATGATGAGTGATGTTTTCGAGCGTACATAAGCAAAATTTAAGCCGCCAAGACTATAAACAACGCCATATAATTTTTTTTAAAGCACGTATGAAAACGATAGATAGTTACTACTTGTAAAGGAAAAAGAAGTCTATAAGGGCATCACAATAAAGACCATTAGAATTAATCCTAAAGATACAAGCACAGAGAGTTTCTGTGATCTAAGTATATAAGTGGATATAAGTAAGTAGTGTTAGACGTTAAACATATTTCAACTGTGAAGTGATAAATATTTAACTATATAATAGAACGATTTTGACACTAAATACCATAGAACCATGTAAAAAAATAACATAGAACTATTAAAAAATATTTGGATAGGTACTACAAACGTGAGAGATATATGTTTGAGTTTGGATACACCTGACGATTATCTATAAATTAATATGTAAAGTGCCATAGGACCTGTTACATTTTGCGAAGACTACGGGTCAAAGACTTGTATCGTGGGTGCCGGAAACATTTACATCACACACACATTACGCCCAGAACCAGAAGCACAAATATCCCTTGGGAAGGAATTTGTGCTCCTGCCGGGAATCGAACTCAGGACCCACGGCGTAGAGGGTGGACACCTGTCCACTGCGCCAACGGGGTCGTCAAATTTAACAAAGGTCCGGGTACAGATCTGAGAATTTAAATAAATACTTAGAAAATTTAAGGAAACATGATTACAAAACTGCTGATTTAGGTACTTTACTTACAATGACATTTTAAAACATACATCTTATAATATTAATTCTAAATTGAACAAAAAATCATTTCCTTCCTCAATTAAAAAGTATTTGATGATATTAACCAATATTGTAGGTACAATTATCTTAAATGCAGGATACTCTGCCAGTGCAGTGGCATTGAATTCGTTCATAATAATAATTCTGCCTACAAGGCTAGAGCAATTTTGACTCTTAAATAATAGTCCTTAAGCACTTAACTTAAAGGCTAGTATGGTCAAAATTAGCCTAAGGATTACTGACCTTGGGTAATCAAATTATAAACGGTCAAACCTCAAATAAATTGGTAGTGAAAAATCACTTACAAGGTCGGACTCGGCGAGCGAGAGTCGCATTAACCTCAACCACATTTGGTCATACATTTTTCTAAACTAAAACCGACTTCAATCGCCACTACGATATCGATTACCTTTCGTGGTCTGCTTCAGAGATTATTAAATAAAATAATTAAAACGCATGCAAAGCTTAAACAAACCGACTTCATCGCTTATATTTCGGTTTTAGCTTGACCGATTTCGATAAAATGTATATGGTACTACCTCTGAAGTATACTCTACCAAACAGAAAAACAATCATCAAAATCGATTCATAATTGGCGGTGATATCGCGTAACAAACATAAAAAAAAAATACAGTCGAATTGAGAACCTCCTTTTATTAGTCGGTTGAATACAATTAATAAGATTAACCTATTATTATTGATATTAAAGTTACCGTAAACACCGTAGAAAAGACACAGCAAAGCAAAATACGAAATTTGGTATGGAATTTCGTACTTGGATGACATACATTTTCCAATTATCTTAATTTAAAAAGCAAACTACTGAACCGATTATGATAACATTTCTTTGGGACCAGTTTGAATAAAATACTTTCAAATAAAAGAAGAAATACTAAATCGGTTTATAAATTATAGAGTTTCAAGGCAATAAACATAAAAACTACACACCAAATAGAGAACCTCCTGCTTAATAATTTCTTTAATATATTTATTAAATAACTAGCCGTGCCCGGCGGCTTCGCCCGCGTTTATCAAATTAAAGAGTAGGCTATGTGTAAATCCTAGGTATGAGCTTTCCAAATGTTGTCCAAATCAGTTCAGCCAGACAGCATGAAGATAAAACAACATATATAACAACATACAATAAAATAAACCAACGAAAATGTTTGTATAAGATCATAAAAAAGCAGCAATCTTTGAGAATCGGTCTTTTTTTTTTGTGACAGGCTAGTGTTTGACCACTATCTCACCTGATGGTAAGTGACGATGTGATCTAAGCTGGTAAACACACTAGACCTGGAATACGCAGGCTCTCAAGTCTCATCTAGAATATCGTTCTGCTCCCTCGACCACTTCCTAATTTGCCAGAAAAGATGCGGTTTATCGTTGAAACTATCAAAGTTAAAAGAAAGCATAGAAGTACAATGAGATCATCCTGCTACACACGTAAGTCTGAAAACAGTAAACTTTTGTCCAAAACTGTGTCAAGAGAGAGTGCAATAAAGAATTAGACACTTACATGATAATAGCGAAACTGACAAAGTTTCACATAGTGTCATAGTCATGGTAAAGTTAGTTAAGGCGTTTAACTCATTAACTAAATACTTAGCCAGTTTTGAAAGAAGCTATGTAGAAGGTCGTGGTCCATGTACCTATTACATGACCTAAGACATATTTACGATGATAACAATTCAAGTGGTATATATACCAACGAGTTTAAAAAACTAATAACCGACTTCAATCGCAAATATCTCCGAAACTCTTCATTAGATCTTGATCAAATTATAATGGAACAACTAGAACCTTTTCGAACAAAACAATCATTTTCAAAATCGGTTAATAAATAACGGATTTCTGAGGTTACATATTATTATATATAAAAAAATTATGAGTTAAGAAGCTCCTTTATTTTTTGAAGTCGTTGAAAAATTGAGAAATTCATGTTTAAAGTAAATAAGTGAATAGTAAAAAAACACAATTTAAAATAAGTTTTTTCGTATCCTTCTTGGCAAACTCTTTCATTTGATACCTATATTATTGGAGTGCTTAATAATGACTACTCCGCCATATTGGGTGGTCTGCCATATTGGAATTCAAATAAGAAAAAGAATTAGTATCATTCAGCAACCGTCGCTGGATGGTATGTAGCCTTAAACTATCTTCCAGTAAGAGCCTCGATTCCCCAACAGTGGGAACAAAATAAGCTGATGATGATGAATATAAATCTTAGAAATGGTGGGCGACACATATGGGATCCCTCCCATATGTGTCGCCCACCATTTCACCAAGATCCCTCTTACAAGCCCACAAAATAGAAAAACAAAGGACTGCAAACTTGCACAAACGTCGCTTTAACTCAAATTGTCATGTATATCAAATATGTTTTGGAGGTCAGTCATAAAATTTAAATATCGGGCAAGGTCAAAAATTCTCATAATCATAATAATATATTCATACAGCAAATTACATTAGCTTAGATTAAACGCACACGCCTTAAAAATTCGACCTCGACACAAGATAAATAACTGTCTCTTGCATATTCTATGCTGTCAACATGTCTAAAAGCGTATAAGGAGTTTTGCCGCGAAATTGAAAAAAATGGCGTTGATTATTTTGTATAATTTTCCAAAACCTGTGATTCTTCGAGTGTTAATGTGTTATAATGGTGGATTATTAACCATTAATACTTGGTAAACGTGCATTAGCCAAATCATGCAAAGTTAAAGACGTGATTTTCACCTTCGCTCCAAAACTACAATATAAGTTCTATTACAGCTTCTACCACTTTACTAGGGCATGAATTGACTATGACTGGACCTTGACTCTTTTACTTGACTTTGTGACTTGTGGCTATGATTTTAAATATGAAATAGACTTAAAATATATTATTACTTGATACTGACTGTGACTGAATGCACAAGATTACAAAGCCAAAATTAAAAGAAAAAAAAGGCGTATAAATTCCACAAAATAAACATAGAATCTATGTTAGTATAGAATATTTCGAGAAACTGCATTCCAAATGAAGCGTAGCGAATGAAACATCCGCTACAATTTTCAGTTATGTCTACAAGAACTGTTAATACAAAAAGAAAACATACAAATAAAACGCTTTCACACTCACAGCGCCACACTAAGTTCGATGACTTGTGTCGTGGGTGCCGGAAACATTCACATCACGGGCTGTGAGTGTGTAAACGTATATTTTTTATTAAACGGTGATCAAACAGCGCGTATCCAAACCGTGTGCTAGCATACATAACATACACAAATTTATTCGCCAGCAACACGTAATTATACATTTTCCTAATGATCAAATAAACTGTATTTTTTATTTGTGCATTGGCTCATAGGCGCTCTTTGTAACGGCAACACACTAAAGGCAAAAATGCAGTTTCGACACTTGGGCACGAAAGAACCTAATAATTGCTTACACAAGGTAAATTGCATTATCTGTCCAAATATAAAATATTAAGTTTGAAAGGATGAGCATATTTCACAATTATGTTATTTATGTTACTAACGCTCCTCGTGGCTTCGGGCGTCTATCAAATTAAAAGTATATGTGTTAATCCGAAGTTAAAGCTATGTATATTCCAAACTTCATCCAAATCCGTTCAGCCGTTACAGCGTGAAAAGAAATATACTTTACTCACTTATACACAATCTTTCGAATGTTTAATATAAGGTATAGTGTGAAGTGTGATAAATGAGCTACTGTTGGCTTGTTTAGGTGTGCGTCCGCCTTCTTAGCAGGGGTATCGGGTTCGATTCCCGGCGGGAAAGTTTTCTCCCCAAGGGAATTTTGGTTAAAATTGTGATACCTTGTAAACATTGAACCTTAATTGTATATTGTATCCACGAACACTGCAAAAAGCTTGGTATTACGACAGCAACCAGGTGAAGATAAGAAAAAGCCCTACCACGACCATTCAGTTATGTGTAATGCGGTGACACTAAACATATCTTCACATGTCTCCACTTGTCGATCGCATAAACCTTTTTAAAGCCTTCATTATAAAGCTCGTTCCACACTGCACGTTACGTGCTTGCATGCCCGCGGGCGATGTCTCAGGGCCGTCTGACGCCCACGGCACTCTCAATTTCAACATTGCCACAGAATAAATAATAGGCATTACTAACACGCACGGTGATCCGATTGACGAGTCTGTTGACAGAGATTAATTGACAGTTAGTTCATGGATGTGAATAAGTTGCCAAGGCACAAGGCAGAAGAAAACCAAGCATCCTCTGTGACTGTTTATAGGTTGTGCTCGGGTGCTGAATACGTTGCAGGCAGAGACTCCATAAAAGTATTTTTTTGATGTTTGTTGGTGTTGTTACAAACACAATCACACTTACAACCCCGCACTGTGCGCTATGGCCAGTAGACACGGATAATGAGCGTAATTATGTTATGTTATGTCGATAAAAATCTTGACACAAACATAACATATATTTTAATCTAACGTAATGCGTAATTTTAAATATTATTGGTAGGCGTTTAATCTCATATGATGGTAAGTGACGTGGGCGAGGATGGTAAGCACGCTAGTCCTAAAGTGACTGGATATCAAGGATAACTGCTGGAACATCATCTTTAGTCATCTTGTCGACAGGTTTTTTAATTGAGACTGGTGAACTACGGCTATATTTTGGTACAGAGCAAGCCAAGAATGGATTTCGACACGATGTTACTCTCAAGCCCTTCGTGGGATTCGAAACCGTGACCCTCAATTAGAAGGCGGGCATTAAACGACGGCGCTACGTTGGCTTTAAATAGTTGATCTTAAACTGTTGAAAGTATTATTTAAACGCAGTATTATAATTAAAGCGTTGACTATAAGCAAATAAGAGAAACACTCATGCTCACTACACCTACTTATTTTAATTAGAGAGTCCTTGCTGCAATGCAAATGAAGTTGTAGGTATTTGCTCAAGTTCTATTTAACTATCTTACTTACTACCTACATGAGTAGATAAGTCGCGGGTAAATTGTTAAAGCAGTGATTAGTGACAGAGTTGTTATTGATAGCCAAAATATTATAATTTCTTCGTAGATGTAAGCTCGGACATAACAGAAAAATGTCACCATTTTTTCACAAGTTTTTTATAGTCTAAATATTTATTTAAATGCCAGTTGTTGTAGTTGGGTGCGCTTCTGCCTTCTAAGCGACAGGCATCGGGTTCGATTCCCAGTGGGAACACAAGTTTTTCCCCGAGGGGTATTTGTGATTCTGGTTCGACACAAGTCCGCGAAATTATGTAAGCATGTGTTAAAAAAAATTGGAATTCAAAGTGTTTAATTAAATTAATGTATCATAAATGTATCTGTAAATTATCAATCGTTTTAATTTAATTCTTCAAACGGTTTTATGCAATTTTAGTTAGTATTTTTAGTCAATTAAGGCTAACAATCTATCTTTTTACCGCGGCACGCTCGCTTCACGTCGCTCGTCATCGATTGAAGATTTACCTATGATAATATTATATAAATAGGTATATACATGATCTGTTAATGTAATTACCAAACCAATATAATGACAGGAACAGGAATTTTCTATCGACTTTCTATCTAGTTTACAACAACGAGTTTACCCAGTGATTTGATTTACTCAACATTAAGGCCAAAATGTTGGCACGGGAATCATGTTGTCTCTTCCCGTATATAATTTAATTGATGCAATGTAAGTAGGCGGGTACCTACTATATGTATGTAATGGGTGCTTTAATTTGCCTGTAATAAATGTTTATATTTTATAATTTTAAAAATATTTGTGTTTTAATATATATTAAGTACTTATTGATATAAATAATTACCATACTTAAAAATCCTCGCCTATCATTATCAAAATCTCTGTCACACTATAAATTATTTGCTGCATCGTCACTTTCCATCAGGTGAGATAGTGGTCAAATGCTTGCCAATCCAGCATAAAAAAAAAATCTCAATACCTGGATACGAAAAATCGTTACAACTTGTCAAGCTAAAGTTTGCCAAACCTACCAACATATCGATTTTTTAATCAAATAACGCACTTAAAGTAATCGAATTAAACATTCGATTGCAATTTTTATTATGTCGTTAGTAATATTACATCCTATAGACATATATACATGGAAAGGTGTACCTTACCATGTATAATAAAGATTTTATTAGTTAAGGAAAGCTTCGTGAAAGTAATGTCTTTCGTAAATTAAGTTACACGCGTGGTAATGGCAAATATTATTGCGCAAGCGCATTTAAAAGTATCGGGTATGTCCTTACACGAAACAAGAATTGCATTCACTGTCATT
The DNA here is from genome assembly GCA_948107665.1 of Lomographa bimaculata. Classification (NCBI taxonomy): domain Eukaryota; kingdom Metazoa; phylum Arthropoda; class Insecta; order Lepidoptera; family Geometridae; genus Lomographa; species Lomographa bimaculata. Next base: position 5,722,896 of record OX403588.1, on the reverse strand, counting down.
ACGCGTGCCAACATCAATTTATTACATGTACAGCTTCTGAATTGTAGTCATACCTCTAAAGGCTTCGCCACACAAGACGCATCTGGTTTTAAGAAATCGGCGTGCGGGGCCGCGGGCGCGGGTACCGCTGTACGAGAGAGGCTTTCCCGCACGCCATCCGTTTGAGCTAAGTGCGCCCTGTGTGCCCAAGCATAAAGGGGATGATACCAGAATGTCTCCTAAAACACACACTCATAAAACTATAGAATTAGTGCATACTACGAAAGCATCCGTCTTACACTTTTTTCTACCACACCTGCACTAGGGCGCAGGTGCTACACCGGTATTACGCGATTAAAATTAAAAGTAAAAATTAATATCGTCGGTATCTGGTTACGAACGAGACAGTAACCGCTCACATTTGGACATCCGGGTGCGTCCGCGCCGGATGTAACGGTGATCGTCGCGTGCGCAGATCGTACGCTCAATATCGATTTAGTATTGATTACCTCAGATCTCGGTGGATGAATTCATCATCACTGATCAATCCATTTCTCTGAACTACACAAGCGCTTTCTGGCGACTGCTAAATATAGATAATCCTAGGTTTAGATAACTTATGCATAGAAGAAGTACGTTATTTGAAAAAAGAATGGGAAAAAATGCGCCGCCACGTTTCATGCCAGGTTCTCCTCGAGATGGTTGTAAATTTGAAATTCATTAACTTCCATGAGTGCCTCTATCAGGCCCATGTGAATAAAAAATTTTGATCTTACAAACTATTATTTTTTGGTCTAAGAATAGAGTCTTTTTGGTATTCAAAATAGATGCGACTAAAAAACAACTATTCGCATAGACATCAAACATCTTGTTCTAAATGGTAGCCATTTTGGGATGACTCATAACAATTCTGCGTTAACCTTTCAATTTTGGAATCATTCGTAATACTTTAAATAAGTTAATATCGATTATTGCTCTATTGGATAATCGATTTGTTAAATCAGCGAGGCCAACTGGTGGCCAACGGCATTAGTTCCAGTCAAGTAAAAATTTAGAAAGACTGATGTGTTCAGAGTACACACTTAATTTTTTTTAGTTGGACTTTGATCTGGTTTAATAATTTTAACATGAATATAAGAGTACTACTCAATTCAAGTTATTTTAATTTATTCAGTATCTTCATCCGCAACACCAGCTTCCTTATTATTTGCAATTGCTTCAGTTGTGTAATAGTAAGCAATATTATTAAGGGGCAGATATATAGTCAATCTTTTGCACATAAACGTGCATATTGCTAAACTTATATTATAGTGGTTACGCAACGTTACGTGTAAAAATGTTTTTCTTTTTGTTTTATTCAAATTAAGTGAAAATGCATCTCAGAATAAAATAAAACAAGCAGAAGATATCCTATATCAAATAAATTATATGTTTTGATATAAAAATTACGAAACAAAACAATTATTTGAATTGCTTGACATCTGATATTTTTCCACGGGATAAAAAGTAGCCTATGTCTTAATCCAGGGTGTCAGCTATCTCCATACCAAATGACATCAGGTCCTTTTGAGCGTGAAGAAGTAACAAACAAACAAACAGATTCACAAACTTTCGTCTTTATAATATTAGTTTGATTAACGAACATTTACTCTTACTTTCAAGTACTTATTAAGCAATCCACCGTCTGTCACCTCAATTATCATACCTGGAGAACAATCACCGCTCGTAATGCATCAAAATTATACATTCTGTTCTGCATAATACAGTCGTATAATACCTTCCTATTGTGTCATGGGGCATGAAACAAGCCCAAAGTCTCGCGTGACTATCTGGTGACTGACAACTCGCCAACATGGTGAAGAGGACAAAGGGCATGAGATCCATATTGATATAAAATATGATACCGATCTAAGGGGAATGAAAGCAAGGGATTTGAATTCTTACTTACTTTTTTCTGGTTGCTTACGACTTAATTACGACCGGATCTATGTTGATGCCACCAATATTTGAGGGGATCAAAATGAATAAGGTTTTCGAAATTCTAGGGTGTCGGTGAGAAGGTTTTCCAAATAAGAGTGTCTCTACATTTTGTGAGTTCTATAATTTAATTTCTGACACCCAAGATAGTTTTACGAGCTATAAACATTCAATTGTTTTTCTTTTTGGACATTAACGAGACGAAGAAGTCGCTTATGGTACGCTATAGGTTCGCCGATTACAGTGCAGTGTCTCCCAAAATGTTGACCTTCAACAATGATAAAAACACTGCGCGGTAAAAAACAGAAGCGTATAGTGCTTCTCACCCTAAATATAAGATGTTAAATTATTTATGCCCTGTAGAAACATATCTTTACAATACTTCAAAACAAAAAAAGCCACCAAAGTCACTGTTTTTAGACCTATTTTTTCACGGGGTCTATTTAAAGAACGGCGTCACATTTGTAGCTAAAACTTACGTATAATATCCGTTATGTCCTGTACTTGAACATCAAATACAGAAATTAAACAGTACAGAAATAAAAAAAGATATAAGCTTAAATTATTAACCTTAAAAGTTTTTCACTGTTAGGAAAAATGTAGGCGCGAGATCTCAGTTCGGCGCGAACGACTAGTTTATAGTAGTTACAAGTAGACACAAGCCTTCTCCTTGATTGTGACAATATCGTCACGACCAGATCTGCATCGTTGCTTCGGAACGCGGTCCTTCGGCCTTGTTTCGATACAGAAAATGAATGTTGAGCTTTCCGGTCTCCGTTCCAATTAGATTGCTATTTACAATCGATATTATTAGATTTAAATGAGATAATGTTGCAACATTTAGCTACTTAAGGAAAAAAATTTTTTGTATAGAAGATTGACAGCAACATGGGGTATTTTAGTCTTGTAACCAAAAGTCTTTTTTTTTACCTTTAATTTTGTAGGAAAACTAACAACTGGTAACATTTAGTACTTGTAATATATAACAAAGACTGAATTTTAATATAAAACAACAACAGAGACTTTCAGTTTGAAAGAGCTAGTAAGTAAACTGTGTGTGTTGGCAGGGAACAGACTGAATGGCCTTACATACCTTTATGAACAGTCAGAAAGTGTCTAAGAAGGCAAGACTGGCTGTTCATAGAGGGGTGCTATTGCCCACACTTATGTAAGGTAGTGAGTGTTGGGTTTAGCAGAAAAAGCATGAAAGTAAGATAAATGCCGTGGAAATGAGAGGGCAGGAAGTAAAGCTGCAGTGACTTTGATGGACAAAATGAGGAACGTGATAAGAAGAGATTGCGGCGTGGTAGAAGATGTAGTAACAAAGATTGAGAAAGGGATGCTGATATAGAGAAGATGAATGAAAATAGATTAACGAAGCAGATTTATTAAGGTGAGTGTGAATGGGCAAGTTAGTAAGGGTCGATCTATGCGAACGTATCTTAACCAGGTCGAAAACGTTTTAAAGAAAGCTCAGGTCAAAAGTACCTGCAACCAACGAGCATGTATGAATAGACTCATGAGTGTAGGAGAAGCGAAAGGTGTGTGTCAAAATTGTAGCAGGTGAAGAGATGTGGTCTCTACCTACCCTAATGGGAAAGACGCGTGACTATATATATATATATATATATATATAGTAAGTAAGCTGTAAAGCGTATTGAGTCTACTCGTTAATTTAATTTTACTAAGACTCCATCCCTGGATTTCTTTAATTACACCACATTCTATCTACACTTGTTAATCCGTTACACCAGTTACTTGCGCCAACTTTAAAAATATAATCAACAAAATATCCTAATTGAATTTCATCATCATCGAACTTCGTGACAAACCTCTTTTGTTATAAATGACTTCCTGAATTTTAAATCGCTCTGTAATATATCTAGTTACATTATAATAAAGTCTCACTTCAATGTGTGACCTTTATTTCCTTTTAAGATAAAACATTCCAATGCAATACAGACAAAGGATATAGTATTGAAATAAATGCAATAACCAAACAAGGGCTGTATTAAAAATATGCAATGAGCAATTTATTACAACTTGTACCATTTGTAACCAGCTTTATAAATTATAATAATAATATAATAGATGCTGTATATAGAAATGGCAGTGGTACGCGGTTTGCCTGCATTCATGATGACGATGATGAATCAGGATATAAAATACTCGATATGATAAACAACAAACAAACGCATTCACACTCACACACAATCACACCCAGAACCAACACAAATATCCCTCGGCCAACTCGTCAAAATCGCGCAATCTAGATCTCTAAAAAAGTATCTAGAATTAGTTATATAAAAAATCTAGTACCTACACTGTAAACTCCCACCATGATACTGGTTCATTTACCTCGGCCTGCAAATGGTCACTGACCATGGTTTACAGTTACTGTAGGCGCCTAAATTGTTCTCCGTTTCCCCGTACTATAATGAAGATGATCAATCATCATTTTGTTGCCAAAACAGTTTGATTGTAACCCAATCACAATTTACGAGATTGCATTGGCCAGTTTTTGCTAGTTTTCACTTTGCGGTACAGACTCGAGTGTTATATTTCTCGACAATCGATTATTATAACGGTATATAAGTAGCGAGGAATGTTAACGATTCAATACGCAATATATACATTTAAATATGGTCATGACATATTTATTCTGTCTCTTAAATTGTAAACATTTCTTTTACAAAAATAAGAAGGCATAATCATATGGAAATATCAACTCTACTTATACAACTTATTACTCCTGATAAAACTTTAATCGCCACTATCTCTACAATATTTTCTACAAAGTTGATTAACCTATAGAGTCATCATATGTATAAAGTATAACACATTCTATACTTTATGTGTTGTTCGCCTCAATTTCCCCTAAAGTTGGGATGATTCAGGAAAATTAACCCAAAGAAACAACCGAAGAATTGAATAAATCGAAATTGATAATTTTGTATAGGAATTAGCCACTTCGTTTAATATCAATAGATGGCGTGGTACGAAGTCCACTATAAAACAAATATTTAGATACTACGAATTGAGGAACTTCTTTCTAAGTTCATCAAAAACTTAATTCTACAAAGTGCATAGTAAATAATAAGCAGATAACTTAATTCCTCAATGCGCTACTTATTCCCTACATAGACCACAAGAAGGACTATTTCAAAACGTAAACAGTTAACACGATGTATCCAATATTACATAATGACTTGGAAAATTACTGTGATCACTCGATCCTCGGACTAATATTGACTTGCACCAAAGCGGTTAGTCTAGCAATCAGCAAAGCCAGTAAAGTATTAGCATGAACTGTGTCACAGCGCTTAGCATACCTACCTCTTACGTAATTTAGCTTGGATAAGCTAGTTTTACTTAGGTATATGTTGTTATTCTGTTAAGTTGAAGCTAGCTGATTTTACTCTCTATTGCGACATGGAGTCATTAACTTTGGAATGTTCATAGCAAGTCGTAATGGATTCTTAGCTTATTCTACTTGAATATGATTTGGAAATATTTCTAAAATAAAAAATTTCACAGCAAATCAAAGTATCTAGTTTTTATACTTAAAGTTTTTTTTTTCAGTTCAATCTACGGGAAAATTGTCTATATTTCCTAAAACTATATACAGCAAAGACCTAAGTAACCTACAACCTACAAGCTTACATGTGTACACCAGCAAAAATCTTAGTGAGTTGAAGTGACAAAATAATAAATCATACCAATTTCGAGTTTCACTAACTGGACACACGTGCGAGTATATCTGCGTGTCCAGTTGATATTCATTCCACTGCAGAATAAAAAATAACTATAATTCTCATAGTGACAAAATAAAAAAATAATGAAGCCATTTTTTTATACATACACTTAAACAAGCACTTTGATTCATTTTCCTTTGTGGTACAATTTAGATCGGCACGAACGACACATAGTTTAAATAATAGTTACTACGTGACAACGCAACGAGGCCCTGTCACGACATAAGGGCGGATTAAGACATACTTGCCAATTGTACCATAACTGTATCGTCATAACAGAGTAAAAAACGCTTGTTATATAGTTATTTATTTTTAACAGAGATATGGTTGAGATGTCCCTTTGTACACGATAGATTACGACTAACCGTCTTGTTATCATATAATAAGGTCTACAATTAAAGTTATTCATTGTTGTAGAATTAAATTGATTTATAGTTTACTCAGAAGATTGCTTTATACCACTCTACATTAACATATGTTTCATATGATTGCCATTGCAGGAGTTTTATTTAAATTGCGCCTGGAGTAGGTATTGAATCCACAAATTCATTCGAATATTACCAAGTCTTAAATTTCAAAGAACCGGCTTAAAATTTTTTGACCCATATTTTTAAAAGAAATCAAATAAACAAAATTAAATTGATTAAAAAGGTTGAAATTTTTAGTAGATAGATAAACAAACTCTTTTAATCAACTTATCAAATACATGACAAGAAATAATAAAAATCTAAAAATAAGCTTACAATAACAATAGGTGATAAGTAATTAGTATACAGTGATAAGTTCTTTTTTATTTTGTGACTCAAGAAAATTAGAACCGCTGTATTACCTCCTTTTATGCTAGTTGGACATACATCTTCTATGAAAGATATTATCTGATTACTCATTAGAGTATCATCACTACGAAGTCATCTACTCTAAAAAATACATCGCGCACCAAACATTTCACCTATTTGACACTCACTTGTTTGACACACATAATTCAAAATTCAAATTTAAAATCAAACTTATTCGCATGGGCCCTAAAGACGGTAACGACTCTGCTGCCAGATTCGCTAAATTACAGCCATCTCCAGAAAATTATGAACTTTGCTAATAGAACCTAATTGGATATACATAAAACTTGATGTTTGTTAAAAGAGAACGTTTAAGATCTCGTATAATTAACAATGCCAGTACCCATCCCATTCACCTTGCGTATCGATAACATTCCTTAAAGAATCCTTGCATGAGTTGCACAACTGAATGAATCTGGCATCAATAAGGATTCTCGGTAGAAGGGCAAGTGTAGGCTTCACAATGATTCAAAGATAACAATGAGATCCCACGTCGGGGAAAATTAGGCTGGATGTAGACGTGAAGACTCAAGTTGCTACGTGCAGCAAAGTTGCTGATGCCGCATGTTTGCTGATATATTTGTTTAATGTTAAGATTTAAAAGTTCGTCAGTTGATGTTAACAAATTCGAAAGACTATTAACTATGTACTTACTGTAATGTAAGATACATTACAGCGTAAGGTTATCTGCAGACTTCAAAATGTTGACCGTTAGTAAAACTAAAATAAACAAGTTTTGGACATCATAATAAGATTGGTTGTTCAATCAATTTATTTAAACTTATCTTTAAGTAATTTAGAAGAAGAAATTATTTTATTACAAATAATACTATAGCAAAATATTCTCTATTTTATAATAATTAGTAGGTCAATTAGATGTTCGTTAACAGCCGAGGATAACCTGTATTACGGCTTCCACAAACAGAACACTAATCGAAAAAACAATAATTTAATCATATTACCTTGACAACAATAAAAAAACACAACTACGAGTATGTTACCCACGTTGTAATCAACAGTCTTAACTCTAAGAATATATATATAGGTAAATATAATTTCGTTGAGCTTTAACTTTTGCATTAGCAGGCACTCAAAGTGCGAATTTGCTTGTGTTTACTATCATTATCATTTGGTTTTGCTAAAAGAGTTTGTTATATTATCCACCGTAACCAATTGTCGATGTCGCCATAATATCAAAATTGCATTGTTTATAGAAAGCCTAAAATTGCGCTAGATCTAGAACTGTTGTAAAATTAAAATTAGAAACAGTGCCGTAAAGGTCAATGTTTGGGTTCAGTAATTTCTTATAAAAATCATCGTTTAATGCTTACCTATCTTTCATAAGAAAAAACAAGCTAAAACAAACGCTTTCACACTCATAGCCCCACGCTAAAATCAATGATTTGTGACGTGGGTGTCGGAAACATTCACATCACACACACAATCACACCCAGAACCAGGAACACAAATTTCCCCTGTGGAAAAAAATTGTACCGGGATTCGAACCCGATACTCCTGCTTAGTTTACGCACCTAACAATGGGCAACATCACTCAATCGAACTTAAAATTAAGTATATTTACTCATATTTAAGAATCAAACCTTATTAACTCAAGATTTTTTATTCATCTTTGCGAGACTAGTTACATTACTTCATATTTTTATGTAATAACGTTATAAAATACATCTTTGCAGATATTAGGAAACAATAAACCTGCCAATTTAGAATATTTCTTCCTCCTTTTGGATGTTAATTGAATATACAATGCAATAAAATGCAATTTTACTTTAATTGCAGCACTAACGCGCAATGATGCTAGACAATTAACTCAGTAGGAAGTAATAGAACTCTGCCAGTAGTACACACGTAGTTTACCTCATTCTACCAGATAATCTATCGCCAATCTCTAAACGTTGATCCAGAAGCTAGCCTCGACAGCCACTACTAATACTTAGCATGGTTATCATATTTAATCACACCATCACATATCAACAGATGAGATGGTCAAATGCTAAAATATAATGAACAAAAAATAAAATTGAAATTGCACAACAAACAAGATACGAGGCAATAAGTGTTATTGTAATTTTTTACATGTGTGCAATAAATAAATAAATAATAAGACTAAAAATAATAAGTTGTTCCATTGAGTAAATCGCTCCCCCATTACAGAATAAATGAATGATTCAATCAGTTAGACTTAGACCCTAGACTTAGACTTAGGCACGGCCGTACGGCTACATCGATTTCAGACATACGAATGCATGGATTTCAGGTCCGGGCTTAAAATTGTCCACGAAACATAGGCGACAAATCAAAATGTTAGCGACAATCCCAGGCGACTAAAATCTTTGTATATTTTGACACATTGTTGCAAGCAAAATTAAGCGATGTAGTAATAGAGATTAGACATAAATTAAATTGTTTTATTTGATTGTTTATAATCATGTATCCACAATTGTGTAGCTTTTGATAGGTACACTTATTTAGTGAAGTCCGTGTTAGACCCGAGATCTATTTGTTTGTAAGTAAATATACTTTAATGATTTACTAACTGTAGCTTTAATTACGAACCAACTATATCGAAATTATGAGCTAGACCAAAGGCCGTTCACAAATAAGTTAAGGGTACCTATTGTATTAGTACCCAACACTTGCTATATTATTCTTATAAAACAAAATGTTAATATGAAGACATTTTGATTTTTCATTCTTATAAAATCATACTTATCACAATGAGTGCTGATATTTCCCAACAGTAGGAATGATCGGTATTGCTGCATCGTCTGACTACATCGCGCGGTGTTGTGAATCTGTGATCGAAGTCGCTTTAAAGTAATTTGTATGTCTCTACATACAAGGCTATGTTAATGTAAGACCTTCCGGCCTTGGGGCAACTCGCCAGGAATGCACAAAATGTGGACAAGAACGCTGTAATTTAGCCACATGACAGCTTCCCTTCGCACGTAAATACAGAGTATAATCGTAATTGAAAATACATTCATGTACTTTAATCAGAGGACATTGAAGATTACATAATACGTTCTTATTCCGAGTTGAGGACGGGCTTTAATAAAAAAGAGAAACTTCACGCTTGTCATCGATAAAAGTAACGGAGCAAATAATGTAATGATTTTATATGCTTTAAATATAATTTTACGACAGCAAAGCCGATAGGATGTGCACTAAACTGTATTTTTATTAATGCCGTGGTTACCGACACTTCTGAGACTTCCCAGATGAAACACGGTTCGCAAATATGGAAATCTCACTTGCAAATGCCCTACAAATGTGTGGTCACTACCGACAGACATCAATCTATTGGTGGTATTTCATTCGCTAGCCTGAACGTAACTTTATCACGTTTGCATTGGGTACATTTTCATATAATTCAAGAAAAAATTGAGTGCGGTCACAATATCTATTTGTATGCAACGTCTGCATCGGTCACAATACTGAATAACAAACTTCAAGATCAGGAAAATACGTTGAATCAATTTCTTAGCACCTTCCGCTTTGCAGTGTCACTTTTATAAGCTTTGTGTCGTGTCTGAGTCAATAGGATTTTCCGGACGTTATTTACGCAAGTCAATAAATTGAACCACAATGGAACTGGTTCTCCGGTTCCTCCCCAAGGTTTCAAAGGTTCCGTGAGAGAAGTAGTTACAATTATTACGAATTGACCTAGGTGGTGACTATATAACCATACACGTATGTTATCTATATATATTTACATGATAATGTATGTATATATTTATTTATACTTTATTGCACAACAAAGCAGTGTACAATTGGAGGACTTAATGCTAAGAGCATTTTCTACCAGTCATCCAACCATGGTAGGAACAAAAGTAAAGCGTGCATCAGAACAGTGTATCATCCATAATTATTATTATCGGCCGCTTCTTCACTTTCAATCAGGTGAGATAGAGGTCAAATGCTTGTCTATCTATCATTTAAAAAAATCAAACTATAATATACAATACATAAATATAATTTGTGCTTAATGAGAACGCATGGTTGTTTTGTTTAGTTAGAATATAAAAGTTACGAAGAACTGCTTATTTATTATATATTCAAAGTATTCCTAAAGGGAATTTCTAATCATACACACTCTAATATTATTAACTCGAAATTTTATGTGTATAAGTGAAGTACGTTTGAAACTAAGTAGTATAATTTAATACTAAGACGCCTACTCTCATTTGTTGATACGAACTGTATCGGTACTAATAGTAATAACCAATGAGATTTCAGTAGACTCTAGAATATATCACAGGATTAAAAAGAAAACGAATACCAACTGATTGAGAGACAACATCACAGCATAAGCCAATGGATCTAGAAGCATGACATTTTGAGAGAGATCTCTAAACAACAATGGTGAGCACTATGAAAGGATGATTCATAAAATGTATCTTCTACAGCGGTAAATATGAAGCTACAATCTTGTCTAGAAGTTCGTCAAATTTGAAGCTGCTCATTAAGAAATTCCAGCAGGCCACCGACTAATAGCCATTGTGATTTCCCATCGGCAATAATGTAATCGATTATATTAATGTTACATTTAACTACGTGGCAGAATTTTGCCGCGAAAGTAAACAAAATTGTATTATTTTCTAAAACTTGTGGGGTGGGGGTAATAATGGTGAATTATTAACCGTTAATTCTTAGTGAACGTGCATGAGTGTAGGCAAATCATATAAAGATAAAAAACGTGATTTGGTCATCGCTCCAAAATTCCAATAAAAGTTCTAGTAAAGTGCTGCCATTTCATTAGGGCATGACTTGACTATGACTTTGATTTGACTATGATTTTATTACTTGACACTGGCTAAATGTACAAGAGTGCCGAGTTAAAAATAAACTACGTGGCAGTTTTCAACCGACTTCGAAAAAAGAGGTTCTCAATTCGACTGTGTTTTTTTTGTATTTATGTTAGATATCTCCGCTTTTGATGATTTTTTTTGTTTGGTAGAGTATATTCAGAGGTGGCCCCATATAAATTTTAATCGAAATCGGCCAAGACAAAACCGAAATATAAGCGATGAAGTCGGTTTTTTTATGCTTTGCTTGCGTTTCAATTATAATTAATCCAGTTTGCACCTTGGTGCAATGCAGATGTAATGCTATGTAAACACATAATATAAGTATTATGTGTTTACATAGCTATACATCTGCGTAATCCTTTTAGCATATATATATAGCATATCCTTTGTCCGAGACTCATAAGCTCTTTTGTTCCATCTGATGTCAACACTAAAGAACCGCTTGAACCCGGATGCAAGTTCACTTATCCGCTTTTTACAAGCTAGCAAATATTTATCCGTTACTACTTTTAGCATCTTCACCATGTATGAACATCGATAAAAACATGCACGTTTTTGTATGGATTTGGAGTTACTCATATCGCTTCACGCTTGTGTTTTAGTAGTCTAGTCAAATATACTGGGCATTATTGCTGTTAATATTTTGATTTTTTTTTATGGAAGATAGGCAAGCATTTTTCTTCTATATCACCAGCCAAACGAAATTTATGAACGAAATGAATTTATGAATTTATTTACGATGTAAAAGAACAAAGTGAGTATTTAAAGTATATCTAAACTAACAATATTTTCATGCTTTATCTTCGACCGCATCATCAATTACGATCAGGTGAGATATTGATCAAACGATTGCCTATCGTGAATAAAAAATTTTAAGAAAGAAAGAAAGAATATATTGACTATAGGGGTCACAGAAAGCCCTTTGTGTAGGGGATGTATGGAGGAAAACGAAACCGTAGAACACGTAATAGCTCAGTGTGCTGTCACTGAAGAAATTAGAGTCAACACTGGAATGCTAGAGCAACATTCCACAAAACATAAAGACTCACCTGAAGACTCACAGAATTCAATTACAAATACAACAACTTCACCACTGGAACAGTTATGCCAGCACCCAAAAACCACACTCCGTTATTTTAAGGAGCTGGGGTGGATGGGGTAGTTCCTGGCAGGGGGAAATGCACAATACACCCCAAGCGGGACGTCAGTGCAGGCCTTAACGCCCTCATATTGAATAAGAATAAGAATATATTGATTGCTACTATAAAAAGAAATATACTATTTATAAAGCAATCGGAGTAAATTCAGCTTGTACTGCATGTTCATTAGATAAAAACAACTTAAAATTAAACATAAGTAGGTCACGGGTTTGAGGTTAAGTGAATGTGTGTGTGTTGATGTTTGTGGGTGTATTTGTGTGTGTATTTGTGAGTATATCTACGATTTTCGTGCATAGATATTCTAGTTCTTCAAAAATCCTAAAGAAAACTCTGCGATGACATGAATCTGTTACGGTTGACTCATAGTAACAATTTCTTTCAATGTTTTATTTAAAATTGCCTTACTAGCGATGCTATATATATACTGTTTTTTATAAAGATATTCAACTTCACATGTTTCACCTCTATTTTTTCCTAAATTTCACCCCTGCGAAGTCAAGGCGGCTAATTGGATATCCTATACGTGACCTCATGTTGAGTCGACCACACTCGGTGGGAGTAGAACGATGAGATGATGATGACTCGTATTTATTCTGTGACTAATAACATAAAATCTTCACGTTCGGTCCTGCAGTAACGAGTACATCAGGCATTTCTCGCCACATCCGTCCAAAACAAAACCTAAACAAGCTAGTAGATCTTCAGACTGCCGTGACCTCACTGGTGCCTTTCACTGCAGGAACAATCGCAGCGGATGGATGGATAGTGGACTCGGTTCAATAATCTCGCACAATGTGGGTCCACAATGCGAGTATAGTATACGTGTGGTGTTATTAGGACGTTGGTTGCAGGTTGCATTGATATTAATGTCTTATTACTTATTGATCGCGACTTCCCGCGTGGGACTATCGCTCTCGTGTACCTACATGAGAATTATGAGACGGGACAAGAAGTAACATTAATCGTTTTACGGCGATCTCCATTCTAAATGCCATTAAATCAGTTCAGTAGTTTAGGACAAGACAATGCACTAAAAATTCGAAGAACCCGGCTGCGCAATAAAATGTATATAATAATATATATATCTAACATAAAAAATGCCTTTCTCACCTTTCGTAAAAAGTATTTGGATTAAATTTGGAATATACATAGCTTATATTCCAAATTTCCGATTAAAACTTAAGCTACATTTTACCTTGATAAACGCGGGCGAAGCCGCGGGGCACGGCTAGTTGAAAACAAAAGAGTAACCGCTATACAGTTAAAACGTAATACGCCTGCGGTCGAAATTAAATATCAAATAACATACAATTAAGCAGTAAATTATATCATCATACGAAGATAACTGTCTAATGAATCTATTGGAGCAGAACATTGCATCAGATATAGAAATAACATAGAATACGTACTGAATATTCAAATGGAAATAGCTTCCGAGTAGAACGAGCTATTAATTCAGACAATCGCTCTTGATTTCCTGCTATCGTATCTCTAATACTCTCATTAAAGCTTTTTTAATGTCTGGAAGTGTTAAAGTATGATGTTAACCTTTCAATTATGTACACACGCTGAACAATAATTTCGAATATGCACATAACAACACATATACCAGTTACATAATAGATTCCGACATATATAAACCGTAATGAGACTGAACTTGATGCTGTAATCCTACTAATATTATCAATCCGAAACTTTGTGTGTAAGTATGTTTGTTCCCTCTTCACGCTTTAACGGCTGAACGGATTTGGATGACATTTGGAATGTACATAGATTATACCTAGGATTAACATATAGGCTAGTTTTTTTTTTATTTGTTTTATAAAATAGTTAAAAATAAGAATCTTAAACGTGAAGAACAAATGTATATATTTGTATATATAAACCCCGCGGCTTCGCCCGCTATTATCAAGTTAAAAAGTAGTCTATGTGTTAAACCTAGGTATAATCTATGTACAGTCCAAATTTCATCCAATTCCTTTCAGTCGTTAAAGTGTTAAGAGGGAACAAACATACTTACACACTTACACACAAACTTTCGGATTTATAATATTAGTAGGATAACTACACGTTGGCTTAGTTGTGTGTGCGTTCGCCTTCTAAGCAGAGGGTTTGATTCCCGGTACAAGGTTTCTCCCCAAAGGAAAATTGTGTTTCTGATTCTGGTTGTGATTGTGTATGTGATGTGAATGTGTCGTGGGTGCCAGAAATGAACGTTCAAAAAGAATTCTTACAATATTATTGAGCGTGGTCATGTCAAAGTTCCACAAATGCAATATACCGCGCCTAGGTTTTATCAGCTCCAGGAATGTTTGCTATCTAGTTGTGAAAGGCTAGACCTTAGCTAGCACTAGACTGACTGCATTGTTATGACGTTAGCTGCTCAGGATACATCTGTTCGTTAAATTCCATTGAGATCTATCTATCTATATACCTATATAAAAATCAATGCCACTTTTCGTTGTAATTTTATAACACAAATGTTTAGGCTTTGTTCGAACTATTTAGTAGATGGTTTATGTGAAGTTTTCACAAAATCGGTCGAGCGGTTCTTCATTTATAACACCCAGGCGAAGCCGGGGCGGATCGCTAGAAATAATGTATATTGAGTTGTATTTTGTCTGTTAGCATAGATGAAACACGTTAATATCGAGAAGGTCTTACATTATCATAAGTAATTTATAAGCAGTTGAAGGCTATACTTATTTTGTGATAGAGTTATATTTTGGCAAACAATAATTGAAACCATCGCTTATATTTCGGTTTTGGCTGGACCGATTTCGATAAATTTATATGGGACCACCTCTGAAATATACCTACTCTACCAAAAAAAAAGAATCATCAAAATTGATTCATAATTGGCCTGCGCCAATTATGAATATATGGCGTAACATACATACAGAAAAAACATAAAGTCGAATTGAGAACCTCCTTTTTTGAAGTCGGTTGAAAATAGACATACATATTATTTTATACTCACTACATAATAGAATATATACCTTAGTATGTACCATTCTTTATAAGCATATACCAAATATGCTTATAAAGAAATATAAAGTTACCTATAATTTTTTTTTATTTTTATTTTTTTTATTTGTGACAGGCTAGTGTTAATTTACTTATAACAAATATATTTCAAACCAGTTGGGTAACGAGACAAAAATTAAAACCTGAAATGGATGACGTTTGACAGTTTGTATTCCAAAATCATAAGTCTCCTTTTTGCTTTGCAGTAGTCGGATAAAAATACCACTAACGAATAATGGGAAGGCGATGTCAGTCAACATTACAATATATATCTTGCTAAATCTAAATAACTAATCAAAAGTAATTAATCGCTATCCTCGCTTATCATCAATTTAATCATTTGTCGTTGCCGAAGACACCGGACTCTGAACCTTATTTTAAAGCGCATATGGATCATCGCTAGAATGTTCTTTGCCAAAATATTGAATATTAGCAAAACTATTGCAAGCCTTGAAAAACGATTCGTTTAGGTATTTCGCTGCAATCTGCGGACTTTTTGTGAAATATAAGACTAGGTTATAATAGAAATGTTATTATATGTGTACACTGATAAATATGAAATGTATAAATCGAAATGAATCGATTTGTGGACAGATGTCCACCCTCTGCGCTGTGGGCCCTGGGTTCGATTCCCGGCAGGAAAAAAAAATTCCTTCCCAGGGGATATTTGTGATTCTGGTTCTGGGTGTAATGTGTGTGTGTGATGTGAATGTTTCCGGCACCCACTATACAAGTCTTTGAACTTAGTGTGGGGCTGTGAGTGTGAATGCGTTTGTTTGTTTAAATTTATTTTTTTGGTAGGTGGTCCTATATACATTTTATCTAATTCGATCCAGCTAAAATCAAAACATAACCGTTGAAGTCGGTATTTTTAAGCTTTGCTTGCGTTTAATTATCATATACATTAATATAATTAAAAATTATAATGAGATCTATTCAAATTAGTAATTATATCACAATTTCTTATATATTTATCTGATTATTTGTTGTACATTTACTATTATGACTTATTTATCTATAAGATCACCATCATAGTGTTCATCAAAACATTCACAAAAGCATTATCTTAAACATTTAAAATGAAATTAGTTTAATTTCGTATTTAAAGGTAAAGACTACATGCATTTATATTTTAATTTGAGCGAATTACTTATTGTACTGTAATATTGAAACAAAATTAACATAAAATTGTTAATAAAATAAAACACAAGAGTTACAATGGACTAAATAAAAAAAATAAAAAATTAACCCTAATCAATAAATTTTAAGTTCTTAATCAGGATGTCAGGGACTTTTAACATTGCCCATAAATATTTCAATTGTTTGGTTTTAGCAAGAATTTTATATTGTCGAACCATTCTATTGAGGCATTCTAACCTAGGTTAGAGTTAGCTCTAGCGACATGTAATGCGTTAAATCTCGAGGCCCTCGGTAATTTATCACACCGACATACAGGTAAAATTTGGTCAGTTATTTTTTTTTTAAATTATTGAATTGGTATTTACTAAGAAAGTGTGCTCCGTCTTGACTACAGCGTCACTATCCATCAGGCGTGATTGTGGCCAAACATTTGCTTAGTCAATTGTGAAAAAAACAGTCCCACTCAAAGATTAAAGACTTGTATCGTGGTTGCCGGTATTGTATAATTAGTGATAAAATAGTTGGTAACGATTGGTTTTGAGTAGTAAACATTTGTTGTGAAAGAAATTATGTGCCGTCACGAGCCATTCGGTGAAGTGCAATAATGACGAGCTCTATTCTTTTAGCATGAAGTCATTCACACAAATATTGAGATACAGGTTGCTCTGCTAATGTAGAATCTAATTAAACATACCTACTTTCTAAACAGCATTGACACAAAGGTGAAAAAAAATATATTTATCTTACACATAGAAACTGCACAACAAAATACTTTAAACCTACACTTGCCCACAACATTTTATATAAATAACATGGCAAAGGGATAAAACAGCAAACAAGTAATAGATTAAAAAGGTTTTTAAAATCAAGCTTTTCTAGTTCTAAATAAAATAAGACTAAAAAGTTATATGACCAGAGAAATTGTCAAGACTCAAACGAGCCCAAACTCGATGGGTTTATCTTGTTTAGTTCAGAAGTTTCTATGGCCATCTTCCGTCTCCATCATCAGAATAGTTTTATGGTACTATACTCTAGTTTTATGGTTAATTGTTTTGTCATCGAAGATACATAACTAAACAAAATTTGAGTTCAATCGGACATCGGGAAGTGGGTCTTATTTAAATTGCAAGATTTGATTACAGTCCGACAAACAGACAGACAACGGGACAGGTCGAACTACGACTAACGTCTACCATGTGTGGTTGACTGGTAGAGTATTCCCCTAGCATTAAGTCTACCTTTTGTGTGCAATAAATAATTAAATAAATAACGTCGGGCAGAAAACTAATCATGACAATATTGTATAATGTTTATTTTGTAACACCAGTTCAAGATCAAACTATAGCACCTATCCGTCATCCTACTATCCAATAACATTGCTAAAGCTGCCAAAAAAACGTAATGAACAATATTCAAGTGAAGTCAAAGTTTTGTAAGTTATCCTTCAAGTTATTCCTACCACATGACAGCAAAACATTTAGAAAGCAACAGCTCAATAAAGAGCATCCCGTGCGTCCGATGGATGACAACAATATTATTGTTTTCGTGATTGTTTCATTCGTCACTTGAATGTGGAATAATAGCATTGACAAACGCGTGTTCAGTGCACCGTCCTTTACCAAGGAACTCGTTTGTAAAGAAAACTAAATTCTCCGTGAAAACTAAACCAAAATCCCAAATATTGCAAATAAAATCAAAAATTCCCCGTTTTGTGATCAAATTTCGTGTCTTTCGGATGTCTATTAGAATCCAGAATGTTACTCGCAAAGTTACCATAATGAAGAAACTGACTTTATAAATGTGTGCATCCAAGGAACTTGACGTATTACATATTTGTTAGGTTATAATGTGCTGAGCAAATGCCTGGAAGTGGCCTGGTTCGGTATGAGCGGTACCGAAAGTGCGCTAAGGCGTCAAGGTCCGCTCATGCCCGACACTATTACACCAGGTCTTTGATGCTAGATGCGCCAGCGAGGAGACGGCCACAACTAGCTCATAATCGAACAAGGTGAGAATACAATAAAAAATATTTATTGTATACCAAAGAGGATACAAACAAGGCAATAAATTTAATAAGAATACTGCATTTAGTTGCTGTTATTTCAGTATAGATGTTATTTTCAACTTGGATACCTAATGTTTGTTCATTGACAATAGGTAGCTATTGATATAACTTTTTACTATGTCTCAATAAATGTTAACAACCACATAATAGATATGGGTTTTGTAAATAGTATTGTTCTACATGTAGAACTCTCCCATGCAGATCGTTGCCTTTTCCAGATATACATAGATTTTAATAGTAACTCGAAAAACTATGCATCCAGTTAATGAGATTCATTTTGATTATCATATGGAGGTAATCTAGATTTTAAAGTTGTAGATCGTTAGTACGAAAACATATTCAGGATTAATCAAAATACAGATTTAGCTATGCTACTTACCTAATACAAAAAGTCATTGGTCGGCAGTGTGCCCAAAATGCTGGCTGCGTTACCTCGTTGCACAGCGAGACTTAACTACTGTGCAAAATACAAACCGGCATTTTGGTCATTTTTAATCGTAAGTATAATATATGCTGTTATTATGATTATGACTAGCATAGACTGACGCGTCATATTTTGGCAAGATTTTGTTAAGTATGGTTGTTTAGACTTTAGACGCTGTAAGGACATAAACAGTCAAGAGTAACTTTCGGATTTATAGCGGCAATGTTTATAATAATTGTATTTGTTTCTGATATACCCATATAGTCCATTGAACTGTTGCTATTTAAAACAATACATATTTTAAATAGCAACTTTCTGAAAGGGCGCATCTTCTCGGATCTTGATGCACGCATTCGTTGCAACATTCTCTTGGAATTCGATGAAAAGGTTATTGTGTACTCTAGAGACGAGCAGCGACTTGAACTATGGTAAAATTACCTGAGGTTAACCGTAATTTGTACTATATCCAATCGGTAACGGAAAAGTTGGTTAGTTATATTTTATCACTCAACCTCGACCTTTATTGAAGCATTTTTCAGACACATTTAAATGTTCAAAAATACCTTAATATTGAAGTCGATCAGATGTACTTCGTAATCTACACTAAGTCTTCCATAATAATTAAGATAATAAGCTACTTATACAAATAAGTAATGTAACTATATCTACCGATTCTACCGACCAATCTCATACTAAAATAATAATTGTCCTGACATACTGATTCACTGTCTGACTTACCTAAGTAAGTCAGTCAGTGAATCAGACAGCCTACAGACTATAAACCGCTGGAAGTAGAGACTTGAAATTTAGGGGGTATATTTGTCTTAGTACGTAGAAGTGTATTAATAATGGATTTTTGGAAATTACAGCCTGAAAATTTTTTAATGGGGTGAAAACGTTTGTATGAAAGTTCTTTGTTTTTAAACGCATAGCGATAAACATTGTTATTTGAGTAGAATAGAGTAGAAAATTCTTTATTGTACGCCAAGTAAAGTAAAGTTACAGGGGTATTCTAAAAACTTAAGTACAATGGGCGGACTTATCGCTAAGAGCGATGTCCTCCAGTCTACTTTTGGATGGAGAGAGGTATTTTAAATAATGAGGTCGGTGGTGTAAAACCACAATCATACACATAAGACAACTTACATTTATGTACCCATCAATATACATTAATACATACACATTTACACAAACTTACTTAAATATAACAAACAATACCCAGTAGTAGAGTAATTCATTTAGAATAAAAAAATAAATATCAATATTTTTTTGCCAGGGGAGCACTAAGTTGGTACAATGGAGGATGAAAGTTCTTATGGAAATCTTTTTATTTCTAAAGTTAAATTGATGTAAATTGTATCTGAGTAGTAAAATGTAAGGTAATTTGCAATGTACATACTCAGGATTAACACATAGGCTACTTTTTACTTTAATTAACGCGGGCGAAGCCGCAGGGCACGGCTAGTTGCCTATATTTCCTAAAACTAAACATCTTATACAGCAAACACCACAAATATTTTTCACATTTTATTCTCAAATTGGATCACAATGAATTGTTGAGGTATATTTTATCCAAAGTCATTTCCCTGACTCTATTTCCCGCTTAAACCGAGAGCGGCACAACTTGTCTTCTCCTTCAACTTCCTTCTGTTAACCCTAATCTCCACACTCACTTACCAAAGGTTTATAAGGCTCTCAACTCCGTTATTAACAGTTGAATGCAAAAGCGTGACACAATCATCAGGCTCTTAATTGTACCGCATAGATTAAGCTCACAGAAACAGGTCATTGAATTGGAATTCTCCATCTGTCCACAATTTGTTGGCCTCTAAGCTCGGCATCTGACCCTGTGGTGACAAAGCGCACGCATTCGATGTAAAGTGTCTCAGTAAGAGGTGGCTAGCCTCGTCGGCACTTCGGCACATTGAGATTAAGGACAGCGGCTATATAACATATTGGCTCACGTGAACTGTTTATCCATCGAAGTTTGTAGTATAAAAACTTTTTATAACTGAGTTAGCAAGTGTTTGAGTACAATTTTACTTTCTGGCAATGAAAGTATGCAATGCACACTATGCTCCGTATAGCTTTCTACTTCGTTCTTACTTTTCTGAAAGTGCTTTCAGCTGGTTCCTACCAGCCTACATCCAGGGTCTTCTTGCGACCTTCATTATGTCGTCTGTCCACATTGTGGGCGGTCTTTCGATTCTGCGCTTTTTCTTAGGAAGACATATTGTTTGTTCATGATGAACCCATGATTTTAATGCTATAATCCATATCTGTATTTTACAACAAACTGTACAATACGAGGCGTACAAGAGCTCTAGTGTTCCCGATAAATTACAGTCGATAAGCTGTTCTATTATGATTGCAAAAAGAGTTACCAGGAATTAAAATGTGTTGTGTTTAGATGATGTTGAAAAAGTAGAGATATTTTACAAGAAAATATGTTGGTTATTTTTTATATTGCTGATATGCAAGTAGTTAAACTATTGCTTAGTAAATCTACTAACATCCGGTAAAATTTGTTTACTGTTATGGATTCTGATCAGTTCAAACAACTTGCATGCAGTCTTCGTGTAAATAAGATGAATAATTTACTAATACGTGAATACCTTGCATCAAACTTTCAATAAATATGCTCTTAGGATGAGTAATTATGATGTTAGATCATTATAAATGACAATTTACCGTTAAATAAAATGAATGGACATAGTTGGATGATACTTGGCGACAGTTTTACTTGAACGTAAAGGAGGTTGTTGCACTTACAATTGTAAAGAAGGACTATAAGTAGAAGTTGAAAGCCATGGCTAAATGTCTCGTAATGACACGCACAACAAAATAAGTTTACAATAAAAAAACGATAAAAAAAACCTATACAAAATGTAAATAAATTATCATTTTAAAAACTAAAACTACAACTACTACTCATAACATTCATTACCTATCCCTATATATAAAAAAACAAATGACATGCGTTAGTCAAGCAAAAACACAAAACAGATTAGAGTTGTTTTTATTTTATTTATTCGTTTCTTTATGTGTGGTTTAGGAAAAACCCAAAGGAACAGCCGAAAATCCCAAAACATCAAAATTGTTATTTTTGTATTAGAATTTTCATCTCGGATTATACTCGGACTTTCAATAGACGGCATGATACGAAGCTCACCGATTCATCAAAAAAAACTTAATAAACTAAAACAACCACTCAATAAGTTGTATGTTTTTAAGCATAAATTAATAGGTTGCATTATTTACGATTGTATTAATATAACTTATAACAATAATTTAAAAATCTCTGAAGTAATTCTTGTAGCTAAGTATAAACTAGGTATATAAGGTAGGTACCAAATAACAGCTTTACGCATTGTTAGATTTATATCAAGCTGGCATTGGCTTGTTTGCCCACACTATGTTCTCAGTAGGCCATAACAAATACGGCAAACACGCTTTTGTTAATACTTTAACGGTACGACGTTTCGAGAAACCGGCGTCGGCGTTCAGAAACGTCAATGACTTGCGTCAAGTCGTCAAACCAACATTTATTGTATAGCAATAATTAAAAGACGTCAAGCCACAATGCTGCTTGACAAGTCTACAATCAGTGTTTTTATCTATTGTCATTCAGTGTGTCATAAGTTGACGAAATTTTGTCAACCGTGATATCACTGTGTGATGGTTATTTTCTAATATTTTGTTTAATTTTGTAATAATGGTAAGGCACTTCTAAACGGAATTGATTAAATAAATAAATTAACTTTAGTTTCATTTAAATGGAGTTGATCTGTGTTAAACAAACTATTTTTTTAGTTTAGTTAGACTGTGCGTGCTTGCCGTACGGTACAGACTTTTGTACGGTCTGGTACGGTATGGTACAGACTTAGTAGTCGCATGTAGTCGTCTCTATTGAAAGTCTCAGTATATTTCAGGTCGCCTGAAGGCATCCGACACGGCTTGCAACGGCTTTTACCCGGGCTTTATTGATGGCTTTCGTTTTATTGTTAATCGGACACAGCTCCTTTTTTTAAAGAGAAATAATAGACCTATTATACGTAGCTATTTTCGTTGAAGGATATTCCAGTAGGTACACAATCACTAGACAAAAGCGATATTTCTTATTATAATACCATCACATGCGATAGAATCACAAGAACTTAAAGAGCAAACTTTCTAAAAATTGTGATATTTTTCAATGAAATCCTTTTTTTTTATGGTGGGAAAATGCCACTTTCTTTCCTTCTCAGGGGTGAAGGAAAGGGGAATATACGGTTCGAACCCACTAAAAATCCCCCCATGAGCAGTCCCTCGCCGAGGTAGGGCAAGATAGGGTCACACTAGTAGTCACTACCTTGCCCCGGCGGTAGGCACGGTTAAAATTTGGGCCACTGCACCCATGGAGGGGTGACCTTGCTCACCATGGCCTCCCTCCAGACGTGGGGCCGCGCAAGCCGGTGGAGAGCCCCCTCAATGAAATCCTGAGTCGGTCACATCCAATCAATATTATATAAATAAATAACTAGTAACAGAAAAGTGTAGTAATACTTGGTGATGGATGTGTGTATCTTGTCAGGAACCGTCTGCTAGAAAATGAAAGTCGAATACAAAATAAAAAAAAAATAATATACAACAACCCTACACATTGTAACTATTACTCTGTAGCGAGTGAGCTTTGTTATGGCTGAACTAACTGTCTAACTGACCAAATTTTCTTTTGTCTACAGATGTCAGTCCGCCCCAAAAATAATGGATAGCCACAGTAGATCGGCGTCACCACGGGAGCCTATGCGACCGCAGCACAGGCCTCCATCACCCCCTTCATCCCCCGGCGCCTTCGACAACCGAGCCTACCAGCACGATGACGCAGACCCGAACCACAACGACTCCTTCACCTCAAACGGTCCTCAGCAAAATGGACACAGCAAAGAGCCGAATGGAGACACTAAGCTGCCCGAAGCAGTGAACCTCGAGCTGATCAACTTGACGCCCAAGAACGGCACTAAAAAGAAGGACGTTGAAGTTGATATGAATACCAGTAACCCTTACGATGAGTACTTCGTGCCTGTCAATGAACATAGGAAGTTCATGAGGTACGTGCTTATGTTTAGATTATTTTCTTGATTGATGCCGATTGGATTCTTGCTTAATTGATCGATGGCGAGAATTTGGTTGAATTTTGTAATTATTAATTGTTTTGGTAAGGTCGTCTACTCTAAACATACAGTTTGCTCCACCAAATTCAAACCATTGAATATAATTGTATAAGAAATTTGTTGAAAGACGTTCATTTTTAGAGTAGACGATCTCTATCATAATATATGAGACGAACGAAAAAATAATGCTACCTAGCTAAGAAATTTGATAGTATAGTAATTATCTAAATCTACTTCAACAAATCATAGTCCTTGGAAGACTAAAGTGCTTGATGGTGATATCGATGATTGACGACTGTAGGCTTACTAAAAGCCCTATTAAGTAAGTTATGTAGTTATTTAAAATCTTATTTATATGACAAAAATGTATTACATTTCAATTATATTACATTACAAACCACCACAAAACAATTACAGAAACAAAGCTATTTATTATACCGTAAATGTTGGATAATAACAGTACCTGTATCGATATTACTAATCAACCATTATTATCTAATTTAATTCTAGCGGGACAAACAGATAACTATCTCGAACACCGTTGAATCGATACCTAAATACAACTACGCTGTTAATCTACCAAACAAAACATAATGAGGTTTTCTCACAAAAGCCTTACAATGGCAAATCCATTCATAGCAATCACAGCCGATAGTTGCAGAAAGCCATCGATGATTCAGTCAAAATACGTTCTCTCAACCGTGTCTTTTGAGTTAGTCACAGCCCGTATAATTTCCGCCTAATACCATTAAAAATACCTTCAGAAAGTCAAGGACAGGCTTTTAGCCTTGCTGTGAAATTAGAATTAGCAATCTGCCTTGTCTTTGTCTAACCGTGAAATAGAACCTGTAATGATTTCTTAGGTCTTCGACACTTTTCATTCAATTATCCAGCTTTCAACGGATTATCGCGTATACTGTACATTAATGTTGTAATTATCTGACGTTTTGTATACTTTTTTTGGCTTCGCAGACTTTGTCCATTTTGCCAATGTCAAGTTGAAATAAATATTTCAAGTTTATAAAATCTTAGGTCTTTGGCACTTTTCATTCAATTTATCAGCTTTCAACGGATTAACGCGTTAAAATTTACTTTAATATTGTAATTATATGACGTTTTGCACTCTTTATTAAAGATTTGGCTTTGCAGACTTTGTGCATTTAGCCATCTATTTTAAAACATTTTTTTTGTAAGATTTGTTTATGGCAATCATTTTTAAAATCCGGTATTTGCTACACATGAGTTATTGTTTTGCCACTGTAGATATCGTCTTTGCCAAACAGCTCATACCAATGTCAATGTTAATAACCAGCATGTGTTTATAATTTAAAAAAATTAAACAATAATACGGACACATAAACTCGTCGAGTTCTTGCTTAGGGTGAACTCAACACAGCGCCTTGGTCCTAGTTTAATTTAGGATCAAATCGTTTTTTTGGCAAACAATATACCTAAGATTAAAATAAGACTTCCTCCAGTTTGTGAAATCGGATTATATTTTTTAAGCATATAAAGCATGTGTGTGGGACCCTATTAGTAAGACTCCGCTGTCCGTCCGTCAGTCTGTCCGTGTTTCACCAGGCTGTACCTCATGAACCGCGATAATTACATTTGAAATTTTCACAGATGGTGTATTTCTGTTGCCGCTATAACAACAAATACAAAAAAACAAAAGGGACCCCCTTAAATATTTGTTCCCATACAAGCACATTACAACAAACAAACATTATATCCCATACAACAAACGTGATTTTATTTGCCGTTTTTATAGATCCGTTACGGAACCCTTCGTGCGCGAATCCGACTCACACTTTGCTGGTTTCTATTATTCCCTTTGCTGGAACTTCTTTTCAGTCAAATATTAGTATTCATATCAAATTCTAAGGTATACAATATGAGTTATAATAATCTAGCTAACAAAAGCGACCTAAAACCAAAATCGCATCGGGTTACCACCAAGTAGGTTGGTCGTGTGGTGTCACTCAATGCGGTCAGCGGTTATGCAACGTGGCCAGTGAACTGTGACGTCATTGGAACTGTTTACT
This sequence comes from Lomographa bimaculata, assembly GCA_948107665.1. NCBI lineage: Eukaryota > Metazoa > Arthropoda > Insecta > Lepidoptera > Geometridae > Lomographa > Lomographa bimaculata. Next base: position 5,696,506 of record OX403588.1, on the reverse strand, counting down.
ATTAACTTGTGGATTTGTCACGCCATCGTTTGTGATTATTGTTGCAATTTAGGTTTAAATATTGTAAGGTTTCTTTTAAATGTTATGGAATATTTTCTATAACAACTTTATTACGCAGTGGAGACGACCCAGTTGGCGCAGTGGACAGGTCTCCGCCCTCTGCGCCGTGGGTCCTGGGTTCGATTCCCGGTAGGAGCACAAATTCCTTTCCAAGGGATATTTGTGCTTCTGGTTCTAGGTGTAATGTGTGTGTGATGTGAATGTTTCCGGCAACTACGATACAAGTCTTTGAACTTAGTGTGAGGCTGTGAGTGTGAATGCGTTTGTTTGGTTTGTTTTATTGCGTATGGAAGAAAATCTATTAAAAAGCTTTTGTACCCAACGCAACCGTCCTACACAAGTTGGGAAACCAGCTGGTCAATCAGTCACCTAGGGAGCGTTGCAATCACTGACTTATAATTTTCTGTGTTTGGTATCCATACTCTTTCCACAAAACAACTACAAGGTCCCTAGGTACTGCTACAATTACTTGCATACGCTTAGCATTTTACTTTCTTAACCGATCCCTGCAAATAATAATTGACATGTTAGACATTGCAGGGAAACTGGGGTCACCTTGATGTATACGACACATCATCTTCTATGTTGTGCATTCCGTGGAAGAAATAGCGGTTAAATAAATGCTAAAATTATGAAACAAATCAAATGAAACCCACTCGCGTTGACAAATTTATGTATTTTTTATAAGCTCCCGCATTTGGGTGGCAACTGTTGACCTTGGGCCACTAATAAAAGCCCAAATTAAATAGTCGTCGCTGTCAACGTAAGCTTATGAATTGCTAATGACGATACGTGTGTAAAATACATTTATTAAAGGTATGGACAGTATGGTGACAGAATCCTAATAATGCGTATATTTTGAGTGTATGAATGACTGATTGAAAGAAAGAAAGAAATTATTTTAACATTTGTAAGTACATTTGTAAGTGCCATAAGAATTTACAATCATTTACCTCCACACATCAAAATCCTAAATGGCACACAATTTAAAGCCAGTTTAAAAAATTGGCTAATAAGCAAAGTACATTACAATTTGGAAGAGTACTTTCATACAAATTGATTGGTGTACACTCGACTGTAATGTAACACTTTGAATGTAAAAAAAAAAGAAAAATTTTATCGTTACCTATGCTATACTTTTGCCTAATGTGATGGAAATTACAATTGTTAAATTAAAAAAATAAAAATCTCTTCTGTATTGTAAATATTATGTGTTGTAAATATTATTGTATGTCCGAAAGGGATAAACTGTTGTGACGTATTTATATTAATAACACCTAAAAATGTACACAGTTATACAATAAACCATATTCTATATTCTATATTTTGTGACACAGCACAACTTTACACAACAACAACAAAAAAGTTTTGTCCCAGCACCCAACTAGATTTCTCCCCAAGGAAAATGTGTGTTTCTGGTTCTAGTTGTGATTGTTTGAGTGATGTGAATGTTTCCGGAACCCACGACACAAATCATCGAATTTAGTGAGGAGCTGTGAGTGTTAACGAGTTTCTCGCATAAACGGCTGGACCTATTTTGATGAAATTAGGTATGGAGGTAGCTGACCCCCGGGTTGACACATAGGCTACTTTTTATCGCGGAATTCCTACGGGTCCGGGACTTATGCGGGTAACCGCATAAATCCCGGAACGTTTCCGCGGGGCGCAGCTTAGTTCCAATAATTTATGGCCATAGTTAATCGTTAATTTTTCACTATACTTATGTACAAAAATATACATATATACACTAAATAATCTGGTATTGGTTATGTATTTATCCTTTATCGCCTTCCTTTATGGATATTAATTAGATAGGAAGCATTTAATAACTAACATCCCTTAGAAACCTAAAAATATACGTTGTTTATGTAGGTATGTGCTAATTAACTAATAAATCTTTAGTGATACGTTTTTCCGTTTTGCGTTATTTATACGTAGATTTAAAGTCATGTTAGAATAAATACTATAATTACTGTATTTTTTTTTGTGTTACTGCTCGCTGATAAGTTGGTTGCACGTTTCTCTTCTAAGCAGTGGGTATCGAATTCGTTTCCCGATAAGAACACGTTCAACGAACGATGTATGAACAAGTTATTACCACAAAAAAAAATGTGTTTCTGGTTCTGGGTGTGAGGGATGTGAATGTTTCTAGCATCCGACACTAGTATTATAACCTAGTGTGGGACTGAGAATGTATAAAAGCGATTAAAATCGTACTTTTTCCGAAGGCATTAAAGGCAGGCTAGTGTTTACACAAAAAAAGGTAGTGTTAGTTATGTGGTAGTAAGGTAGGTATAGTGTAAAATTACTAACACTTGTATAAACGGTTGAATCTGGGAGTATACAAGTAAATAGGCAAGCATGCTTTATCGTCGGCCGCATTATCACTTTCCATCAGGCGAGATTGTGATCAAAGGCTTGCCAATCGACCATAAAAAAAGAAAAAGTTCAAATAAAACTACGTTCAAAAAAAACCACTTGACTACCGAAACGTAAAGTCTGATGCAGATGATGCAGATGATGATGGTCACTTCAACAACCTACAACTCCTGTCCACAATAACACATACAACTTACGTCCAACAGGGACACTCAAATAAAACTGTAACACGATAAACATGATACCTCATAACTTAATTCTACATCTGTCTTGCACTCGCTATACTCAGATCTAAGTAAGACATATTCCAAATCAAAGTTTTACCAAACATTCAGACAATTGCCTTAGAACCCTTGACATCTCTACAGCCTCTCATTCATACATAACATTATCATAAATCAAACGCCAAGGTGAAAATATATATCTCATATCAGTTTCGCTACAAAATCAAGCGAGGTCAATTACTAACTGTGAGTCAACAATTAACTAACAAAAACCTGTTACGTATGTATCCGTTCACCTTTCCATAGTAAAATTAGACGGGTAGTTTTACTCAGTTCTAGCGCACGGATTTAGTCACGTGCGTCGAGCACCACGAGACCTAAAGTAACCGATTTTGGTAGGCGGGACTCGTACTACGGTGTTGCACCACCTCCTTTGGTATCTGGTGAGGTCACCGCATATATGACACTAGTGACAAATAGAGCAATATGTATTTTTATCTTCAAGCAAATAACTGCGATACCGGTACCTATTTGAAGTGCTCGTTGGCTTAGTCGGGTGGCGTTCGCCTTCTAAGCAGGGGTTATCGGGTTCGATTCCTGGCGGGAACACAAGTTTTCTCCCCTGAACACAAGTTTTCTCCCTATGGTTCTGGTTGTGATTGTGTATGTGATATGAATGTTTCCAGCACCCACGACACAAGTCATAGAACTTAGCGTGGGGCTGTAAGTGTGAAAGTGTTTATCATTATTATTATTATATTATTTGTTTAAACAGTAAATGAATCAAAAAATAAATCTGATGAGCGATCTGACAACAAATTTTAGCAAAACAAAATTTGTTAGTGACTGACTGACTACTTTATTTCCTTTTACTATGACCTTGCGGAATAAGTGAATTCAAGCCTTTTTTTTTGTTATAATTTATTTTTAAATTTTAATATGGGTCGTATAAAAAATGGGTCGGATTTACCCTTGATTACGTCAGCTGTAAGGCGAACTGTTTAGAATTAGTAAAAGTTACAAATGCCGAGGGAATATTATTAAATATGATAGCACACGTAAAGTAAAACCGGTCGTTTTCTAGTGATTCAATTACTTCACTATTTTATGCGTTTTATTTCGTAAATATTGTGTTGTATGTTTTTTATCTACCATTATAAATACATACAAGTAAATAGAGATATTTACGATGTTGATTCATTAATATATCCATTATTATTTATATTGTTTTCTATTATGGCTACATATTGAAAAATTTGTTAATGTTGTTTGTATAAATTTGGTTATTCATCAACTAAATCAATTTTTTTTTTTTTTTTTATTTGTGACAGGCTAGTGTTTGACCATTATCTCACCTGACGGTAAGTGATGATGTGATCGAAGCTGGTAAACACACTAGACCTGGACCCCATTTAATCGTAGATTGCTAATTTTATTTAGGTCGCTTGCAAAAGACTTCTACAAAAATCGGTCAAGCATCGAAGCCAGACATTGCTTTATAATCTCAGCGTCTGAATCAATGGGAATTCTCCGCCAAATTATCGCATTATCGCATTTTAACAGTGTCAATTTTATGCTCATTAAAACATCGAGCTTTCACTTGGAAGAATGAAACAAATAAATCTCACGTTAGTTTCAAAGGCCGGAAATTCTGAGGAAGCGCTCGTCACGATGTCTATAGGTAACTTTATTATTATGCAAGCTTACATGCAGGATTGTATGACAGCCGTCGTCGTAGACGATCGCAGGTCACGACAAATAAAACCTACCTTTACTTATTTATTCTGTGGCTTTAAGCAGATCCTTTAGCGTAGGGATTTCTTTGATAGAACAAATATTTAATTAACCGAGTATAGTCTTACCCGACCACAGAACTTCTAACCCAGGTGAATGTCCAAGAACCTGACTTATTATTCAAACTAAAATCTTTGAAATACTTTGTATCATACGGAACGTAAATGCTGGTCTTAGACCAGCATATTTTTATGCTGATTCGTTTTATATCAATAACCTTAGAAACTTCTGTTTAATCGTCAATACATTTAGTTGTATTTAGTTCTAGTTGACGACCCAGTTGGCGCAGTGGACAGGTGTCCGCCGTCTGCGCCGTAGGTCCTGGGTTCGATTCCCGGCAGGAGCACAAATTCCTTCCCAAGGGATATTTGTGCTTCTGGTTCTGGGTGTAATGTGTGTGTGATGTGAATGTTTCCGGCACCCACGATACAAGTATTTGAATTTAGTGTGGAGCTGTGAGTGTAAAAGCGTTTGTTTGTTTGTTTGTATGTACGTTTATTGAGACTAATAAATGGATTAATATTTATTTTATTTATAAATGCCGCTGCAATTTACAGCCGACCGTATTATTGACATTTGAATAGGAGAAGAACCTGGTAAAAAACTCGTTGGCAATATTTTAAAATCTCTTATTGACCGAGCGAACAGCGCGAGCGAAGCGTCTCCTTTCCAGCTTGGGCAAAAATGCTTTCGTATGTCCAGATTTCCGGCGGATGTCCAGCTGATCTCCTCTATCCTATATAATTTTTTCTACTAATTTTTTGGTATTTTTTCAAAATGGCGGTGATGCGGGGTTTAGAAAAGTAAAAAAAAATATTTAATCCATTCCGAAAAATACGCACCAGTAGTTTTTAATTAATAATACTTATTGAATTATTGTCATGAAGTGTAGAATACATGATTTTGAAAAAAATGCAATCTCTTTCAATGAAATGAATTTGAAAGTTTAGAAACTGTTCTGATGAAGAAATAGCATTAGCCAATGAAGTGGAACCAGCTTTAGAAGGAGGCTGGACAATACACAATTCGCGAAGTCGGATTTCTCTCCTTAGTAATAACTATTGTGTAAACAGCGCAAACATGGAATCCTTTTCAAACATTATGCATTACGATTATTTCTGTAAGCCTTAGAATGTTTCCTTAGCTTTCAAATTACGTGGTCAACCGACAGTTTCGGGTTACGAACGCCATTGTTTTTGAGTCGGCCAGAAAGTTTTAAGAGTCGGCTAGAGTTAAAGAAAAAACAACATATGAGTACATACGAGTATGTATATTGTTAGAAAGCCGTTGCATATTCACGTGTAAGGAGAATGGATGAAAGAGCTGGTGACAAAGGAGGACCAACGCGGTTTGTTGCGCTGGACCGTGACAACACATTGGCTTTGAATGTTTCTCTCTAACTGTTCTTAAATGTTTTGGTTATAGGATTTTTGGGACGTAGTCAAACCATGTGACTTGGGTACGTTATGAAGCGCATGACCAGCAGCGGGTCTCTGGTTTTGTAATCCGATGACGTATATCCAGAAATTCTCAATTAATTTCAGAATAAGACTGCCCTCTGTTGCCTACGTATCTCTGTTAGTGACGGTTTCAATTCGAAAACGACAAAACTAGTAATAAATAAGGTTCAGTTTTGCTTATTTACTCGTAAATTTTTCTTTTTTTTTATTCAAGATAGGCAAACTTTTTTTTTTTTGGCGACTGCAAGACGACATAATTATAGTGACATATAAAAAATCGATTAACTATGTTAAGTGGGGTATTATTGAATAAGGATTTAAAAATCATCTTTAGGTTTCTTTTAGCATTTTTCATTTCAAATGACTATTTAGAATCTATAATGATAGCAACCATTATAACTTAAAATTTCATTAAAACTTTGATAAAGTTACATAATCGCAGAATAGAGCATATTAACGAAAAAAAAAAACAGTAATCACTTTTTACGCAGTCGGCTTTTTGATTTTTTTAGTATCTTGACTAGTTATATATCGCGACAAATAATATCATATTCAAATTTACGTGCTCTTCAACAGGTTTAATCGGTGATTTGTATTGAAAAAGTTCTCAGCCTATGCCCAAACAATTAATTATGCAGGGCACAATCACGCTACAGTTAATTACACTGTTGTTCAAAAAATACTTTTTGGTATTCCTGGCGCGTACACTACTCTTTATAAGTTATCTATGATGCTTATTTGTGGGGAATAAAGTTCACAATTCTTTTAGTTTTATTCCAAAGCTACCTACATAGGGAATTTTAAAATAGACCTCACATGTTGTTACATTTGATATAAGCTTAGGTAACCAGCTCTATAAACCTTAATAGTGTAGCTTGGATCACGTTTCCGGTATTCTAAGATAATCTCGTTATTATTTCTTACGGATTTTACCAAACTCCTCCGAAACGGCCCGACCGATTTTTATGAAATTTGGTGTGCATATCGGGTAGGTCCAAAAATTTTTTTTTTATTTTTGGACAAAGCTTTTGTTTTTATTTTTTTATGATTCAACATAAATGTATATGGCAAAACAACGTTGGCCTGGTCAGCTAGTTAATTTATATAAAAATGAAACAGGTGATGTTTCTACAATTACAAAAGCATCCAAAACGAGTTGATCGGCTGGGACACCACATGCTACAAAAGACATAAAAAGCGTATTCAATAATAAAGATATACCTTGAAATATTTATCTATTAAAAATACTAGAATATTCGTGACAATTACCTAGATAAAGCAGAACATCAGGAGGACCTTACAAATCAAAGGTAACAAAACTGTAGATATCCTGGATCAGCATAGAGAGAGAAGAGAAGTAGGAGAGGGAGGGGAAAAGATTCTTTCTTTTCCCCTCCCTCTCCCACTTCTCTACAGTCCCAGACTCATATTTTGATCAAAATGATTTTTTTAACACATTTCATAGAGCCAAAAATAGTCTTAAAGATTCAAGGTACACCCCGACAAAACTCCTAAACTATAATTAAAATAAAGTATCGGATCTATAGTCAACTTAATCACAGAATGACTATACGCACCTCCCTGTCTATTATATGTAGGACTGTTTTCTACATTGTTGCGTAAGTGAAATGGCACAGTGATATTTGGTCCATTGATGTTTTGAATGGGTACTTGCTCAATGGGCTGCGGTGCACATTGATCACGAATACCTTACTCGTTACCATGTAGGTCAGATGTGGGTAAAACAAAGGAACAAGATTTATCGGAGTAATGAAGGCTTCTCATTGCTTGTAACTTTTTAACTTTCGCGATTCGAACACATATTTAGGTAATATCTCGGGACTTAATCGCGCTAATAACTATTTTTATGTACTTCGATGTTTCGGCTATGTTGCATTGGCCATGGTCTCGGAAGACTCAATGGTTGAAGTTACTATTTGTAAAGGCTGTGACGAAGACGAAAAAATTACGATCAATTTAAATAAAAAAATATTTTTTTTGCCTACATTGATTCATGATAAACTTATTGACGACCCATTCGGAGTAAGTCTCTGCCCTCTGCGCCGTGGGTTCTGGGTTCGATTCTCGCCAGGCGCACCATTTTCCTACTCAAAGGACATTGTGGCACCCACGATACAAGTCTTTAAACTACGTGTGCGAGTTTGAATGCATTATTATTTTTGTATCTTATTCTCTATCGTTTCACCATTCGCCTCTTGGTAAGAGACGACGTTGCTGCCGATACTTGACGACAAAATTTCTACTAAAGGGAATATCATATATACACCCTATCTATATACGTACCGGTGAATATCATATATATTTCGGATTTTCATAGCTTATAAAATCTAACATTTACCACACTAATAATTATGAGGACCGGAAACCTCAAACATTTAGCGAGCACATGACAAAATATTACCAGCAGAGCTAAACCATGGCTAAATGAAGGCGCACGTCAAAGGTCCAAGGACCAATTGTTCCGCGACGCCAGGGCCGCTAGGGGACGGGAAGGGAGGGGGAGGGGGCGCAAGGAACAATGCAGGTCATTGACACGGCGACCGCGTTCACCTCGCGGACTGCGCAGGCGCAGTCGAGGGTCAACTAGACCACCTTGGATTTGTGACAGTTTTGTTTGGAGGTAATCTGATTGGCTGTCATATACAGCCATCGATCGCTATAGAAACGGTAGCCAATAAGTATATTGCAGACTAGCTGACCCGGCGAACTTCGTACCGCCACTTAAGTTTTCTAAACTTATCTATATAAATTAAACAAATCTTTGACAGGTACGAACAGTTTGTATGGGAAAACAAATAGTTGTTTTTACTACTTTCCTTGCAATCCTACTAATATTATAAATCTAAAAGTTTGTTTGTAAGTGTGAAAGTGTGTAAGTATGTTTGTTCCCTCTTCACGCTTTAACGGCTGAACGGATTTGGATGAAATAAGGAATGTACATAGATTATACCTAGGATTAACACATAGGCTACTTTTTAACTTGATAATAGCGGGCGAAGCCGCGGGGCACGGCTAGTTTCTTTATATATTCTCAGCTTTTAAACCTTCCTTGGACTTAAGCTGAAGAAATATTTCAGAAATCTCGAGTTATTGTGAGACTATTTAATCTGTGGATACGAGAAAGAGGCCAACAAAAGAATACATTTGAGTTTGCAGCATTTGAAAAATTAGGTACGTGGAATACCTACTTACTTTTTTTCGTCGCAAACCTATAATACAGAGCCCCAGATATTGCATAAGTTAGTAACATAACTAAGATAATATAGATAGGAATCTAAATTTTAATGTTTTACATGTAAGGTGTATGCGGATAGGTTAGTTATGGGAATCGAAAGAGTTCAGTAAATATCGCAAGGAATCCAAAGCTTTTATTTATAATCGAGCTTTTTCATTAATTATTTATAATACTTACTAATTAAAAGGTTTTAATGACCGCCAGATACGTGCGCCTGAAGGCATCAGGTTACGACTGTTGTCTAATGACTGTGACTGCCCTCCGAAACAACGCCACATTAAAAAGATAATATTGTTGTAATGAAAAGAATGCGACAAGCGCACCTTGTAACTTTTAACCTTGGCATAACTTCGTAACTTATTTACATAGGTGCTGTGCTTCTGGCCTTAGCTTTATTTAAAGTTCAGTTTTAACTTTGAATCATGGCCGAGGAATTTGTTAACTTTGATGTCATTTGGTAATAGACAAACTTTTTATACTTTAAATCTTAAAACTGACTTCACCGCTTAGATTCCTATACCCTTTCATCCGATCTAAGAATTATTACTGTGGTGTAGGACCAACTAGACTACCCATTCATACTAAAGAGAACTCATCTAAAAATCTGTTTACATACGCCCATTTTTAGGTAGGTAGGTACTTATATCCTAAACCCTAAAAAGCAGTGATCTACAATTACCTAGAGAACCTCCTTCCTACGCGCAAACACTTCAAAGCCAAACAAAATATGTTTAGTATTAAAAATCTTGAAACCAAAACAAACATAATAATCACGCAGTCAGTCGAAATTAATTACAACACAATGAGTCTATGCCAATTAAGCAAAATAAATGAGGGTAGGTAGTAGTCAATTTTCGCCGACGCTCGCAAGTAATGCGAAAACTGACACAGTCACCCGGCAGCAGCGATCGAAAATGGAGGCAAGACCTGCTGAAGAACACACAATTGTAACTTCTAGTGATGTAAAAGGGAATTTAGAAAAGTACGTAGAATTTAATTTTTATAGCCTGTATCAAACTAAGTCAAAATTTACCAAAATGTAATGGCGTCAGAAATTTTCTACGCATAAATATAAACCGCGCCATCGTGGACTGCTTACTAGTTTTATAATTTCGTTAATAATTCGAGTGCGATGTTTCATTGTTCGTATGAAATCCAGTTCAGTCAGCACTTATTTTTCACAGCGATTCAAATTCAGTTTGCAATTGGAGCCCATGCAATTTTACTGACCGCAGTTCGCAGCTTTTCCGCCATGTTGTTTTATTAAGTTTGTTCTTGTGGTTCTGTTTTATGTGGAAACGAAATGTGGAAGTGATTTTAAACATTTTACCACAAGTATTGTAAAAACGCGTTGAACAGAAAACCTCTTTTTAAATCGTTTCTACCAAATTAGTGGATGAGTGTGGAAGTGTTTTTTATTTCTTTACATCTAGGTGTGATCTAAGTTCTAACCTCTTTTTTTTAATTGTTTTGAATATTATTATACAAGCTTTTATTTAGTTTTACCTGTTGTCTATCTATTCATCGGTCTGTATTCAAATCTTGCAAGCTAAATTAGACCCACTTCCAGAGGTCCGATCGGACTCAATTTTTGTGTACTACCTATGTATCTTCCGGGAGATATATGATTTCGGTGAGAATACTATGATATGGTACCATGTGTGATGATGGAGACGAACGATGGCCACAGGAACTTTTCGGAAGTACAATATAAACCCATCGAGTTTGGGTTCGTTTGATTTTCTTGACAAGTTTATCTGGCTATATAACTTTTACTCCTTTTCAGCCGATTTCAAAAAAGGAGGTTCTCAATTCGACAGTGTTTATTTTTTCGTATTTATGTTACGCGATATCTCCGCCAATTATGAATCGATTTTGATGATTTTTTTTGCCTGGTACTTAGATTATACTTCAGAGGTGGTTTCATATAAATTTTATCGGAATCGATCCAGCCTAAACCAAAATATAAGCGTTGAAGTCGGTTTTTTAAGCTTTGCTTGCGTTTAATTTATTTACTACTGGTAAAAACTTAATTTTAAAAACTTTTGGAAGTATTACTTGTCTATTAGTGTAGGCTTACATTGTTCCCTACTATTAGTACATTTAACAAATAAATAAACGCCAACTCGACTCGAAGTTCTCTTATTTCAGTTTTTTTTATATTCAAAAGGTAGATTTAAACATACATGACAATTAATATTTTAAAGGAATTTGTAGATTGGTAGATAATTATGTAATTGACGATGTACATTTCACGGGTAAATTGTTATAATTTCACTAGAATTATTATGATAATTATACATTGCTAATTGTCTCAGATTTTCTTTCTTAGACTTTGGTACAGGATCTCAAGCCTGATACCTACAATACTAAAGCTTATTGTTCTTCTGGCGCTTCTAAATTAAGTAAATTGTATGAACTGGTGTAATTGGGTGCGCGTTCGCCATATATTAGGTAGTTTTCTCCCCAAGGGAAATTTATGTATCTGGTTGTGGGTGTGATTGTGTATATGAATGTATCCGGCAACCATGACACTATATATCTTATATTTATTACTAAGTGATTGCGTTTCTTTACTTGCTTCACTGACTATAGGTACCTACATATTATATTTTACTATACATATCTTTATAATGTATTTAGTTCATTCGGGTGTTTATCTGAATTAGATTCATTGCATTTGTACATATCTCTTATCTATTTATATTATTTTACGTATTTTATGTCATAGATCTACAACCAGAACATAACTTGTCACCTTTATATAAATAGAACTGAGTATAAATGGATAAATATGGGTTGATTAAAACTATGATTGTTAACTATTTTTTACCGACTTCCCAAAAAAGGAGGAGGTACTCAAGTCGACTGTATTTTTTTTTATTTTATTTTTTTATGTGTGTTACCTCATAACTTTTCTCCACGTGAGCCGATATCAAAAAATATTTTTTAGTTTGAAAGATGTTGCTATAGAATTGGTCCCATTAAAATTTGTTCAAGATTTGATCAGTAGTTCTTGAAATACCGTCAATAATACCTATTTTGTGACGAATAATGCGTACTCTGACGATGTTTTTGTTTACCCGACTTTAAAAGTTACCTCATAACTTCTTTCGTTGTGAGCCGATTTTGATGATTCTTGTTTTATTTGAAAGCTGGTGCTTTTTATGTAGTCCCATTGAAATTTGATCAATGTCTGATCTCCAGTTTTTTAAGTTATAGTCAATAATGCGTGTTTATACATTAAATCTGATCAAGGTTCCGAAGATAAAGCGGAAGTCGGTTTTTTTAAGCTTTGCTTGCGTTTAATTATTATTTAAAGTATTCGGAATGAGTAACCATCCTCTTCAGAAGTTTGTTAACAATATCTTGTTGTGAGCAATGTCTTGTTTCTTAATATTATTATTTCGTTAAGTCCACTGTTTAATGCGAAATTTTCTATCTATTCCAGGGGTGAGAAGCTGTACGTGACAGCAGACAAGCGTGGCGAGAAGGGGGGCTGTAAGCGACCCCTGTGCTGGACACTGGTGGTCCTTGTTGCGGCAGCCATTGTTGCCGTCATTGTCCTCGCAGCGAGTAAGTATTCCAATTTCCATTCTTAGGCCCATTGTCCATGGAGGCGTAGCTTCATAGACGCGTATTCGTCATTATAAGCTTGATGTACGCCTGTTTACAGGATTGCGTTCAAAACTTCGTCGGTTGTTCAGGGTTTTTTAGGCCCCGAAAGACATAGCACAATTAAAAATTGACCATAGATAATTAATAGTTTGATTAACCGAGGCACTGAACGTCGCTGTCGCGTTGCTGCCTTATTTTAACTGGGGGCAATAAGGCCTGCACTGACGTCCCACGGGGGGTTTTCTGACTGGGGGTGTATAGTATATTTCCCCCAGCCAGCAATCAGACCAACCGCCCTAACTCTTTTATTTGTATATCGGAGTGAGGCTTTTTATCGCTGGGACTATAGTTCCAATACTGAAGATGTTATAAGATGTAGGTGTACACAAAATGTCGACTCTGTTGAGTTGAAATGATTTATTTTGTGGCTTCACAAGTATCCTAAGTATCCCATTTATTAGATGAAACTTTTCATGGGAGGGCTTTGAAATTCAGATCCGAAACCTTTTTGTGTGACGAGAAGTGGTGGGGGTAAACTCTGTGACGAATAATTAAAATGTTTCCCTGTAATACAAAAGTTTTACTTGTATCGTGTCTTAACGACACACCCTGTTTTTTATTTTTAATCTTAGTATTTTTTTATTTACCTTATTTTTTTATTATTATAAAATTTTAATCAATTTTAATTCAATTTTAAAAAAATAGGCAATCGTCCGACGACTATGGGCTACTAATGTTATGTGACGATGCGGTCAACGATTGTAAACGGTTGCCTTAAAGATAGCTTGGTATTTTCCTTGGAATTTCATCGAAATGGTTCCGCCGCTTGTGGTATCATCTGATCGACGATGGAGCACGCTTACGCTTACGAACCGCAAAGGAATGAAACTCCTTACCCGAGTCGGTGTTTCCTGATGAGTGCAATATGGGAGTGTTCAAGTCACGAGTGAATAGGTATCTTCTAGGCAAGCTTGCTCCATCGTCGACCACATCGTCGCATACCATCAGGTGAGATAGTGGTCAAAAGTTTGCCTATCTTGAATAAAAAAAAAATGATATTTTTCTTAAAAGTGGTGCATTATTTCTCACTAATATTTAATTCCTTACATTCCAGCTGGAGTCCTCTTCTCAAGTTCGCCAACAAGTCTAGAGCAATACAATACTTCAATCAGCTCGGCGCGAGCCCTCGGCGGAATCGGTGGTCACGTGCATGACCACGACCACGACCACGATCACGACCATGATCACGCACACGACCACAGCACGGAGCCGTCCACAACGCAACACGGACTAGATACACAGAACGACGGACCACTTGTTCCGTTAAATGGGTCGGACGAAAACGACATGTGGGTTTATGGTAAGTGAGATATACCTACCGACTTTAAGAAAGAATAAGGTTTTCTATTTTTAAAATGTTGTAATCATGTGTAACTACACATTTAAATGCTTTAAAAGTCACAGGCCCGGACTAAGTTCGTTGACTTGTATCGTGAGTGCAGGAAACATTCACATCACCCACACAATCACAAATAGAACCAGAATCACACATTCTCCTTGGGGAAAAATCTTTTGTTCTCGCCGAACAAAGTCGCACAATGTGTCACAACTGAATAAAATCAACGTCATTGACTGCTCTCTACGCCGTGGGTCCTAGGTTTGTTACCCCTGCTCACCCAAATAAGTAAACGGGCAGAACAATAAATACAATAAGCTAGCATTTGAACACTACTATTCTCCTATCCTGTTGGAAGGATGGTATGGTAGCTGTTAGTAAGCTCACCAGATCTAGAATGAGAGTGGCTCTTAACGATACTCTTTACTGGAAGACCGTTTGTTAGATGTAATGACTTATGTTTTTTTTCCTATGCAGTGCCGAGAACAATCGAGGGCGAGCTGACCATAGATAACGAAGAGTTTACACCAGAGCTAGCAGACCCTGAAAGCGCTGAATACAGGGAGTTCGTAGAATCATTCTCTGAAAGCCTGAAACGTGCCATCTTCAACAGAACCATTCTAGAAAACGGCGACAATGAGATCTCTGTCGAAGTCGTACAACTGAGGTAAGTTTTATTAAAAGATATATACCTTACTTGCATGATAATCCAGCGTACCTTCTATATCACCTGATTGAAAGCTATGCGGCATGATATAAGACTCTCGGGTAAGCATACCTTTTTTACCCGACTGCGCGAAGCAAAGGAGGATAATGTATTTATCAGTCTATGTATGTATGTATGTTTATTTGTTCCTTTGTGGCTTTCTTGAGACCTATGAGCTTAAACGCTCACAGCAAGTCAATCGATTATTGTGCGAGTGTCACTAAAGACATGACGTAATCAAAATTTACTATGGCGACGCACACATTAATTAAAATATATATTACTAGCGAAGTCGCGGGGCACGGCTTCGCCTGCTATTATCAAGTTAATAAGTAGTGTTAATCCTAGGTATAAGCTATGTACATTCCAAATTCATCAAAATCCGTTCAGCCGTTAAAGCGTGAATAGGGAACAAACATACTTACACACTAACACACAAATTTCGGATTTATAATTTTAGTAAGATCTAAGCAACATCCTAATTGTTACCTTTTAGAAGCACTTACTTAAAAGAGTATGTGTGATGTTAATATAGATGTATTATATAAAGTTGCAACGATTATTTAAACACGCTTACCCAAATAAAACAGAATTTATCTTTAATGTAAACTAGAATATATTATTCACTGTTTACTTGAAGACTCTGACCGAAATGTTCTTTGTTTTTCTCTAACTATTAAAGAACGTGTTGTTTATTCCCAAGTCTTACTATAACTTAATATAATTGAAATGTTTTCTATTTCACGTCGCGTCGTGCAAAAAAGAACAAGAATTAACATTTTCCTTTGAGCAGGAATTAGTAGATTTGACGCCTGTTGTATTCTTTTTACAAGCTTTTTTTAGCTTTACCAGTCCAGTTGTCTATTTATCGGTCTGTAATCAAATCTTGCAAGCTAAATTAGACCCACTTCCCGATGTCCGATTTGACTCTTATTTGGTGTAATTATGTATCTCGGGTGAAAATACAATGATAAAGTACCATGGAGATGGTCTGTTGATGGAGACGGAAAATGCACATAGGAACTTCTGAAATAAAGAAGATTAATCCATCGATTTTTAGGGTCGTTTGATTCGTCTTGACATGTTCTCTGATTATGTAACTTTTTAGATCATTTTTATTTACAACTGGTAAAAGTTTGATTTAAAAATGGTTTAATAGTACTTGTTTAATATATTTAACTTAAAATCTCTGATATTACAGAAGCGGATCGGTCGTCGTCACGTACAGAGTCCACTGGAAACCAAAGACAAATGCCAAACCAAACTCCGACCTTCTGAGCCCCGAATCACTGAAGGCACAACTCAATGACTATCTCGCTTTCAACAACAGAATGATCAATATCTATCACGTCGCTGATGATAAAATGCCCGCAAAACGCGTCCTTGACATATGTCAAAACGACAACGATCATTGCGAGCACGGATGCGAATTCGATGTAACCACTCTAGAGTTCACATGCACTTGCCCACATGGACAAGTATTGGATATGGCTAACCCGAAGAAATGCATCGCCATCTTAGAAAATGCCTATCCATTTGAACCGGTTGGCAACAACGATCAAAAACCAGGTGTAGCACTAGAGACTGGCTCTAATCCGAGCACGGCTAAACCCCTGCCGGAAGAAGTCAAACCTATCACTGTATCGACCAATATCAATGAAAACGAAAATGTATTCGACTGGAAAGAAACACACCACACGATTTACGAAACCACCACGGAAACTGATGCTAGGATTAACTTACCACACATATTTGGTATTCAACAAGGCGATCATGAAACCGAAGCACCGGTTCCAGAGCCGAAAGCAGAGCCTGAACCAACCGCGCATCCTGTAGCTGAACCTGAACCAACTGCGGAGCCGAAAGCCGAATCTGAACCTATAGCAGAACCAAAAGCTGTATTTGAGCCCTCTGTGGAGCAAAAATCCAAACCGGAGTCAACTGCTAAGCCACAACATGAGCAGAAGCCAACTGCTGAGCCACAAACTGAACCAGAACCAACTGCTGAGCCACAACCTGAACCAGAACCAACTGCTGAGCCACAACCTGAACCAGAACCAACTGCTGAACCACAACCAGAACCTGAACCAAATAACTCTTCTTCTGAATTAGATATTGAACCATATGCCGCAGCTACACCATCTGATGTGCATAAGGCTGAGCCGGAACATACACTTGAACCTGTTGCGGAACCACAACCTACCGAACCACCAACTATGCATGAACCTGCAGCAGAACCAACAGCAGAACCAATAGCCGAACCAGCAGCCGAACCAGCGGCCGAACCAGCGGCCGAACCAGCGGCCGAACCAGCGGCCGAACCAGCGGCCGAACCATCGGCCGAACCAGCAGCCGAGCTCTCTCTTGAAGTTCGGAACAATGACAGAACGATGCCAACGATCGAACCAAGTTCAGATTCTGAACCTACTCCTGAACCGTCCATAGAAACAACACCAAAAACTCATTTTTCTGTAGAGATTCACGAGAGCATAAACCAAGAAAACCATCCCCTAACAAAGCACCCGTTGGATTTGATATCAACGGAACCAACAACAGTAGAAAAAGATATGAATAACGATTTTGAACACCATACAGAACATACAGGCAAATTAGCTGACACGCCTTCTTTGATTTTGAGCGAAGGAAACTACGAAACGATTCCAGTCGATGAAATAGAAACCACTACGACAAGAAGGCTATCTGAAAACGAGCGTAAACCTGAAAAAACCTCAATTTCCAGTGAAATTAAAGAAAACGAAGCCTTACCAAAATTCCTAAAAGAAGATAACGATGAACCTACTACTACAGAACCTAGTGATTGGCTCCAAGATCATTTAGAAGACAGTGTAAAAGATAAAAATGAAACCTACTATAAAAATGAAACAGAGCAGAGATCATTTAAATCAATCAATATTTTTGCTGAGTATACAACCACAGACAAGGCCGAAGAACTAATAAATTCATCTGGCATAATAGCACAGGGAGCTGATTCGCCTTCTATGGTAATGGGCAATAAACATACTGAAGATGTCACAGAAGCGATTGATCAGACTGACGAAAACAACGACCGTACGGAACTGCCAATCAATGAAAACATTAAATATGCTCTCAATTATTCAGATGATATGCCAAAAGAAGATCGGGCTCTCTCAGACGAAATAGTTCAAAAAGAAGAATCGCCTGTAACTGTCGTCGCTCAAGAAGTATCTCCAGATTCTAACGAAGATGCTACAGTCACTATCTTACCCACAACAGCGTCAGATTACTCGATCAGTAAACAAATAAACTCATCTAATTCTGAAATAGAAAAGAACCTAATGGAAGCTCTTGAAAAAAGAAACGAGACGGTAATATCAATAACTACAGAAAATGAAGATGAAGCAAGTGGGCAAGAAATAACATTTGACGCTATAAACATGCTTTTCAACAGATCAACCAAATCTAAGACAAACAAAACTACAATTCGTCCTACAACAACTGAAACTATTGATTTCGAAACAACTACATCTTCAGATTGGCTGTCTGAACCTGTGACTGAAATTAAGTACGAAGAATCAATTACTGCGGCGGACAACTATGCAACTACAGATTCGAGTAACATCAAAATCGATGATATAATGAAAGGCGGTGCCATCAAAGATGATTTTGAGCCAGATTATTTAAACAATATGAGTTCCAACAATAACAAAATGTCAGACCAAGACGATCATTTGTATGGAATGGTACATGATTATGACATTGAAGATTCGAGAGTTAAGAGAGTTAATGAAGATAAAGAAGCTGGCGCTAAATTGGCAATGGTGGAGAAGTCAAGTGATGAAAACAGGAAAGAGTCTATTTCAGTTGAATCAACAACTATTATTGATTTTGTTTATAAATACACTGAAAAGATTATGAATGAATCTGTTAAACCTAATATCGAAAATAATAAGGAAGTTGAATCTTCAACCACAACAACATCGACTGTAAAACCAGAACCAGCACAGCCAGCGCCTGTGTGGGAAGATCCAGAAGCAGAAAAAGGTTTGGCTGTTATAAAAATAGCAAAATCAGAGCAAGAAAGCACAACTTCTCATACGGCTATGGATGAAATCAGTTTGGCCGACACTGAGTCAACATCGACGACTACAAGTACAGCTGCGCCAACCACAACCACACCGACTTCAAATACTACATCATTTTCTACTGCAATAAGAAATATACAAGAAATATCAAAAAGCGTGAATGACACTGAATCACAAACACAAGCAAATAACTTGAATGTAACAATTTACGAAATATCTAGTCATGCCGGAAACAATTCCTTCGCAGTTACAAATCAGCATTCCGGAGAATTTGAAGACCATGAAACTGAAATGAACCCATTTCTACCTGAAGTAGAAAACAACAAGAGCCTCGTTAAGAAACTACAAGAAGGCCACGATTTAGAACCGTCTACATTTAATGAAACTCAAAATGAAAACACTGAAGAGCATTCTAATATTACATCAGAGTCGACAACACGCGTCGCAATGAATGATAGCGTAAGTCTAAAGCAAGCTAAAGTTGATGAAGATAAGGTTTCTGGCCTAACACCATCAGTCACAACCGAAATGTATGCAAATTTTAATGAACTCCTTAAAGAGCACACTCAAGAGTCCAAACACGACGAGGAACTAACACCTACTAATTCTGAGAAAAATGCAAGTGTGCCTTTATCCACATTTTTTCTAGACACGGACGACTTAGATGACGCTAAGGAACACACAACAGAACACAAAACAACTGTAGCTGAAAATCACTTAGAAAATGCTATGACATCACCGTCATCAGAAGATCTGAATGATGATAGCGATTATTTAAGTGTTGTGCCAATTGAAGAAGACAGATTAGATGAGAAATCCTTTAAAAAGGCTTACGATAGTGAATTAAACGATATAAGTGATTCGCCAAAAAAAAGTGACAGAAGGACTTTAGATGAAACCAAATTTGATTCAGTAAACGAGAATGAAGCGTAGTAGCTTTTATTTGGTATAAAATGGTCTTACTCCTATAAAATTGCTATTTAGTTCTGTGATGCTGTCGGTGTAATCGAACAAATTGAATTTTAAGTAACAGATATTGTATATAAAACCAATTTGAATTATTTTACAGAAAATGTACTTATTGAATATTATATTCTTGCGTCGTGCACCGTAATTTTTCCATTAGACTAGTCAAACTAGAAAGGAGTCACCTTGATGGATTGCATAGATTTATTTATTGTACCTATTTGTACGGAATAAAATGGCGCAGTAACTTGTTTCGCTCGAGATATAAATCAAAGAATTATTGCGCTATTCGATAACTATATGCTATAAGTTATAGTGTACAGTGTGTAAAGTGTGTTGTCTTAAATATTTTAGGTATTAACTATATTTTCTCGTGGTTAGCTGATGAGTTTTATTCTATCTATTGATTTGTTACCATAGCTAAATGTATATTTTAATTTACACTTATCGAAATTATTAGTATCGATAATCTCGGTAGAGAAAATCTTGAATGAGTTTTTCATTTTGCTAAATATTTGGTTTTGTGATGAAGAATTTATCTGCCATGCCGTAATGTGATATATATCTACATTCCATATAAAATACTTAGTGATAAGCAGAAGTGAGGTCTGATGTATAATAAATAATTAATTAATTTAGTATTTTGTTGACTAAATATCTTGTATAAATGGTTAAATATTGTAAAAATTATGTTGTAAATAAATTTAAAGTTAATAATTATGTTTGTGTTGTCATTGCCCTCATTGAATACAAAGTCGTAAATAGGTTGACACAATTTATTTACATTAGATAAGTACAACTGTTGACAGAGTTATTTTATTTTAAGCACAGATATCTTAAGTATAAGGTACACAATGATCACAGCATAATAGAATCAGTCTTTGGTCTAGGTGTAATATCATCGATTTCTTGAGCCATTCCTTGTTGATCATCCATCATCATTCTGGCACATAAACAATTATCTTTGCCACCAGCAAGGCAGTTACCAACTACATCTCTACAAGTATTAAACGGAACAAACTTCAGTGGCTCTTCAGTAATTTCAACTTTCCCTTTAAAAGGTTCTACATCAAATGTATCTTTAATTTTTACCACACCATCTGCTCCATATTCTACATTGGAAAATGTGTCTCTATAAAGATTCTTATAACAATTCGACGGTTCTCTTATATTACAACTATTGGCACATACACATCCTTTGCACGCATTATTATTTTTGTTTTCATTAAAACTTTCTACATTACTAGTGTTCTGTATCTCATCTGTATATTCGTCTACCGTTTCGCCATTACTAAATACAATATATCTTTTATCATAATCAATATTCTGAATAGTGTCTTGATTTTTATTTAAATGAATGTTATTGTTAATTTCAATCATTTGGTCCTTAACATTTTCAATGGGAGTGAAATCGTAATTTTCTTCGAGTGGTTTTGACATTTGATCGCATACGCAGTTATCGCCATTGGTTATGCAGCCACCTAAAGCAGATTTGCAGTCACCTATATCTTTATCAAACATATATTTTGTTGAAAGAACAGCCTGATCAACGATATGTTCTAGTTTAATGGGACGTATGGAGCATTCAATATCAGAAATGTTATCAACATCGCCACATTTTTTCGAATGCTTTGGGAAATGCATTTTCGATATATATTCACCACAAGAAGCGCACAGGATCACATCTGTAACAGTAAAGAGTCAGATATAGGCTGATGTAACAAAAATATTAAATATTAACCGTTCCACGCGACTTCGCCCGCGTTTATAAAGTTAATAATTTAAACGCAAACAAAGCTTTAAAAAAACCTTATACAAAATTAAATTAATTAAATACGCATTATTGAGGACAACTCAAAAAGTACTGGTCAGATTTTGTTCAAATTTAAATGGGACTAATGGGAAAGCACCAGCAGAAAGAAGTTATGAGGTAACACACATAACAAAAAAATATATAATTGAGAACCTCTTTTTTTGTGAAGCCGGTTAAAAAGTAGCATGTGTTAATCCTAAATATAACCTATGTACAATTGTACATTCCAAATCCATTCAGCTGTTACAGTCTGAAAAAAAACAAACATACTTACACACAAACTTTCAGATTTATAATATTAGTGTGATAGTTTCATGAAATTAAAGTTCAAAAAGTAAATTACAAACCTTCTATACATTCTTTAGAAGATAAAGAAGCGTCACATGAGTTTGAATCTGATGAAATACCGCTGTCAGGTTTATTTCCTGAAAGTAGTGCAAAAGTGTTAAAATAAGTAACATATTCTTGTCTTGTACGTCTTGCCCTCTCTATCTCAAAATAAAATTGTTCTAAAGAATTATGTGTTCAGCTTTGAAATTCCGTAAATTTAGATATTGGCTGGCAGCAATAACTTCATGGCCCTGTTATGTTTATTTCAAGTCTTTTACAGCAAAACCGCATTTGTCGCTACGCTTAGTGTGTAATAATTTGAAGTTAAATTATAACTACTTCATTTGCTAATATGCAATAACATATTAGTTTCATGCATTCTCTAAAATTATTACATGTTTGACATGAGTTTGACACATCTACATTTATTTTAGAGAATTTTATGTATAAAGAGTAGTAGTGTAGAATCGCATCCAATGTATTTTAGATAAACACAATAGTTATACCAATGGAACTTAATATAGGTTGTTCTCTTCAACAATCTATAATCAACTAGCCGTGCCCCGCGGCTTCGCCCGCTATTATCAAGTTAAAAAGTAGCCTATGTGTTAATCCCAGGTATAAGCTATGTACATTACAAATGTCATTCAAATCCGTTCAGCTGTTAAAGCGTGAAGAGGGAACAAACATACTTACACACAAACTTTCGGATTTATAAAATTAGTAGGATTAGTCATTATAACTAAGAGAGTAATGGCTGGGCATAACAATTAGTAAGTATTCAATAAATAATTAATCAAACTGCTATGTCAATTCATTGTTTGTAAAGAAAATGTAACACCTCAATTACTCGACTATATTTTGTGCGAGACCAGTGATCAACAAGTAAACAATCAACAACTTACTATGCGTAGCCATGTGTCTTTTTCTAGTATATTCTGTTGTGAATTTCTTCTTGCACCCTGAGAATTCACAGTAGAGCCATTCTGCTGGATCGTGAGTCTTTAGATGTGTCTTCAGGTGGTGAGACTGTATGAAACCTAAAAACAGACAAGCAAAAATAATAGCATTTTAGCTCAGGCCATTTGTTGGTAAACTAACTGTACTCCATATCTGCATACATACATACTTTCTATCAGGTGAGATTGTAGTCAAATGCTTGCCTATCATTAAAATAAACCTCATTCATCTTAATCAGTATAAAAACTAGAACTGCACTAGATGTCCTATTGTTCTAGACTAAACATATATATGGAACTGCCTGCTTGTATAGTTAGATCCGCATCTCAGAAGAAATATAGTGAACAAAAGAAGCAATTAATGATTGATTGCATTTAGACATTTAGTAGATTTAAAATTGCAAGAGCTACCACAGAGCCTCATAATTATTTGTGTTATTAGTGATTTTAAATATGTACAGGCTTAAGGCAGATCAAAGACTTTCATAAAGACAGCAGTCTTCACTCATCCGTGCATTATCAAACACAAAAACTGCTTTACTTTTCTTGAGCAACAGAAATGGTCAACAATTGGAACAGATTACCAGATTTGTTATCTACTACCACAATAAATGGACTTAAAAAATGCATGACATATAAACATAACATAAACGCTTTCACACTCACAGCCCCTCACTAACTTTAATGACTTTCGTCATGGGTGCCAAAATCGTTCAAATCACATACAATATCACATGTAGAACCAGAAACACAAATTTTCCTTGTAGAGAAAACGTGTGTTACTTATGGGAATTGAACCCAATACCTCCGCAGACGGATGGCGGACACACACCTAACCAAGCCAAAAGGCAATTCAATATGGTAACAAATTAATAGAGAATTAAACTGTTACAAATTTCAATACTGTGTTATATATAGACATATCAGCATTCTGCTGCTTGTCTATAAATAAAAATTGTAAAATAATGCTCACCTTTCCCACACACACTACAGTAGTGCTGCTTTGCATTGGTGTGCGTCAACTCATGATGTTTCAAATGGTGTGAGAAGTTAAAGGACTTGTTGCATCCTTCAAAGCTGCATTTAAATCGACGCTCAGACTCGGGCTTGTGAGTCTTCATGTGGGTTCCCAGAGCTTGGTCGCTGCTGAATTGTGTACTGCATTTCGTGCAAGTATACGTTCCTAAGGAATGTGATATGTGGTTAAAAATTTTTGGAGTAGTTAACAGAATATATGACATGGTTTTTTTAACTGACTTCAAAAAAAGAATTCAGTTCAAGTATATTTATTTATGTTTGTTATTTCATAACTTTTTCTAGGTGAACCAATTTTAAAGATTATTTTATATTTGAAAGCTGGTGCTTCCCATGTGGTCCCGTTTCAATTTGATCAAGATCTGACAAATGTCGTTTTTTTAGTTATCCTCAATAATGCATATTTAATGGATTTAATCAGATCCAGGGTTCTGAAGATAAAGGGGTGTGATCAGTTTTTTAAGTTTTGCTTGCGTTTAAATTATTTTTATGATGGTGAGCTGTTTGCCTAGGAGGAGAGATTATGGAAGCAAATTTTGTGGAACCATAATATTATGTCAATTAAGTCAAGTGTATATTCACTTGACTTGAAGACATTAGCATTAGTGGAATATGTTTAACTAATATACTGCTTGGCTTAGTTGGATGAGCATTCGCCTTCTAAGCAGGGTTCCCGGCGGGAACTCAAGTTTTCTCTCCAAAAAAAATATGTTTCTGGTTCTGGTGGTGATTTTGTGTGATGTGTTTTTTTTTTTCTGGCATCCGCAATGCAAGTGTGGGGCTGTGAGTGTGAAGTGCTTAGCAAGTCATAGTTCTTGCACACTAGAAGACCTGTGCGAAGCTATGCCGAATGCTGTTTGCGTCGCAAGTATTGGGCAAAAAAGGTGTAAGTGTTGCCATCATCACGCTAAGAAGAAGTATGAAAGCGTTTAATGCACCATGTAATGTTGTTGCAAAATAGTTCATCTAGTTAGTACATTAATGTGTACAAACAAAATAAGGCCAGAACACACACACATATTATAAATCTGAAAGTTTGTGTGTAAGTGTGTGTGTAAATGTTTAAGTATGTTTGTTCCCTCTTCACTCTTTAATTGCTGAATGGATTTGGACGAAATTTGGAATGTACATAGATCACACCTAGGACTAACACATAGGCTACTTTTTATTTTGATAATAGCGGGTGAAGCCAGTGGGGCAGGGCTAGTTTTAAATACATTAAAGAAATAATAATCTATATAAATAAAAATTTATTGCTGCATGTATGAAAGATCTGAGAACGGCTTGAGCGATTTGGCTGTTTTTATAGATTTTAGTAAATGTAACTATAGATTATTTGAATTAAAGAAAATTTGCAACTTTTTTATGGTTTTATGGGGAAGAGAAAGCACAGTAGCAAAACCAAAAATGAAGATTTATGCCTACCTTTGTGTGCATATTTCACGTGTCTTCTGAGAAGTACTTCATCACGGAATTTCCTGTTGCACTCCTCACATTTGACACTCTCTCTCCTCTCATGTTGTTTTTGATGGCGACGCAGAGCGGAACTAAAAGCAAAGAATAAGGAATCATGTAATTGAATTATTCTTTGTCATTAGGTTACAGAATTAGCTCATCCCAAAGAAGAGTAAATAATTATATGTGCAATTGTGTGAGATATTTAAAATCCCAATTAGATTTGACATGACGAAATAAGCAATAATAATTTACTGGTATCACATTACTAACTTAAAGAATTTTTATCTCAATATTTTCAATACCAATTTTAGCAAACTAGCCTATTAAGTAGTATTGTTTTAGTGTTATTACGCAAGCTTAGGGTTCCATAAAGTTTTAAAAATCGCTCAGAAACTATGGACAATTTTTTTTACTTTTTTATAACTCAAACGTGAATTCTTCACTCTGGTGTTTTGTTACTTCCATCAGGTGTTTTGCAACTTTTATTATTGTTAGGAGCCTGATTAATTTATGCCAGAAAATACAAATCAATAGGACCATATTCCTAAAAAAAATCCTAAAAAACCCAACAAAAATCTATATTACGACTAAAAAAATCAGAAATAATACAGGGGAAATTTTGGGACACCCTCGGGGTGAGGCATTAATTTTTTTTCTTCTGACATCACTGTTTGGACCACTGTTTGTTTGTCACTGGTTAAATAATATAGGGATGACTATATCTGATACTTACACAAAACTAAACTTTTTACAACAAACTTCGCACTCAAATCGCGGTGAGTGACTCAACTCGTGACGGTTTCGTTCGCTTTTGTACCTAAACTCCTTCGGGCATTGGCTACATTTCAATATTTTGGCGCTAGGGCCTTCTGACGAGTCTGCGGTCATTGTCACTTTGTTAGTATCGCACCGGTTCTTGCTTATCTCACGTTATTTATTACTGATAACAAGGCTCTAGCTACACCACGGCCGTGATAAACACTGGATCAACATCCCACTATTTTAAGACTGCATTTACGCGATATAAGAATTTTAGCTGAATTAAGTAACCAAATTAAATTATAAATTCACAACAAAGAATTGAGATGAAATTCCACTTTCTCATTTTACAAGACATAATAATATATTTCAACATCTAAAACACATGAACATAAACTACAAAATTGCATGCATGATTACTAGCCGTGCTGAACTGACACTTCTCTGATGACAGTTGACATCTTTTTGACAAA
Organism: Lomographa bimaculata; assembly: GCA_948107665.1. Lineage (NCBI taxonomy): Eukaryota > Metazoa > Arthropoda > Insecta > Lepidoptera > Geometridae > Lomographa > Lomographa bimaculata. The sequence goes on along the minus strand of OX403588.1, from coordinate 5,669,756 downwards.
ACCCTGCGTTCCAAAACTAGTTTGCATCGAGATAGGAAACAAATTTACGCTACGGTTTAAGTTTGCAAGTAAAAGTCGCTTTCACGCTCACATTACCCATTTAGCCTTTCCAAAAGTCGTGATTGATGACGTTTAATTTAAGCGGAACGATAATGTGTAGTCGTGGGCTTTCCTACAAATAAAACGGATTTTGAATTTTGTCAGCTGAATGTTAGACGACTGCGCCGACCGACCCTCTCGCGGTCGTAAATAATGTGGCGTCCATGACTGTGATTTGTGAGATGTAACGTTATCTTGACTTGTTTATCGAGTATGTAACTACATATTCTGTCACATCTACCTGTCTATGCATGTTATAGCATTAAAACTAATAGTCATTTAAACATTTACGATTGTTAATTCTTTGTCTTAACATTATTTTAGTGTGTTTGTGGCACGGCTAGTGGAATATCTATATATATAAAAATCAATGCCACTTTTCGTTGTTATTGTATAACTCGAGAACGGGCTCACCTATCCAAACCAAATAGGCTTTGTTCGGACTATTTAGTAGGTGGTTTATGTGAAGTTTGCACAAAATCGGTCGAGCGGTTCTTTATTTATCACACCCGGGCGAAGCCGGGACGGATCGCTAGTAGGTATATCATATATTTGCTTAACCTAGTTACACATTATTAAGTACCCAATACAATCAATTATATTTTTCCACATATTGGCATACTTTTTAGCTTGCCACCAGGCGATAATAAACACATCTCGCTGTTTAGGTCTAGAATAACGGTTCGTTGCATATAATATGATGTTTTACCTGAAAATAAAACGGGTATATGCGAAACCTTATTCTAGACCTATATTTAGAATCTTGCCTGGTGGACTTCTTTATCTTGTCCATCGAAAGTGAGATGCAGTGTAAAGAGCGCGCCTGACAGTTCGGGCAAGCTCATCTCCCCTCCCCCGGCTCAAGTAGGGCAGAGCCAGTGAGGGAGACAAAAGAGGTCGTGACCTAGGTTCCGGAAGTAACGTTATCTCACTGTTTAAGGTCTAGAATAAGGTTTCGCATATAATAACTGTTTTTTTTTTAGGTGAAACATAGTATTGTACGCTGGGCGAACTGTCTTGTACTGAACATTTTGGTTACATCTTGTTTACTTTGTGTTGTGTAAATATTTTCGATTTCTGATTTCAATATGTAGTTACATACTCGATAAACAAGTCAAGATAACGTTACATCTCACAGATCACAGTCATGGACGCCACATTGGTGCTAATTCTGTTGAGCACCGAACTAACCTAAACTAAACTAAAAATAAACTAATTTTAGTCAAAGAATACCTAAACGCTATTCTGATTTTACGTTGAACTTAATTTAAAAGTTGAAATGACAGGACTAAAATTGATTTTGACGGCAACCAAATTGAATTGTATTCACAAGAGCCGCAATCACATATTCCTCCATTATAGACTTTGTAGGTCAGTATTTGCTTCATTAATTGCACGAGTTATTCTTTCAAGTATAAGATCACATTTAAATTAATCCAGACCTTTTTCATACAGACTAATTTGAGTTTAAAATTTCTATTTTTAGTCTTAATTTGACGTAAAAAATGTACATCTGAATAAGAATTTGGTCATTTTCACTAAATAGAGTAACTAAACTAACTTAGTCCTGTCAAACTTAATTTTAGTCTAATCTTGCATTTTCTGAATAGGTTTTGGACTAAAGCAGGACTAAAACTAATTTTAGGCTAGTTTAGTCTAATTCTGGACAACAGAATCGGCACCATTATCTACGACCGCGAGAGGGTCGGTCGGCGCAGTCGTCTAACATTCAGCTGACAAAATTCAAAATCCGTTTTTTTTGGTAGGAAAGCCCACGACTACACATTATCGTTCCAAAGCTGAATTACTTTAGCTACAAAATCCTTGGATATTCCTTGTTTTTTTTTTTCTTTCTCCCTTTATCGGGAGAATTGGCTCCGCACGTCTTGTGCATGGCCAGTGTCGAGTTTTCATGAAAATTTTCACATCTTGTCGTTTTCTTAATATTGTAGTCCAAATGGTCTTCTTCAAAATATAAAAGTAGTTTTCATAGTCTTGGCTAAGTATCGAAGAGCTTCTTGTTTCATATAGTTTAATGTATTTTATTTTAAGATTAAAGGTAGGGAAACGTATCGCGTGAAACTATAATTTATTATTAAATATTAAGTTAAAGAATTGGATCAGGGAATATAGATATATTAGTACTGTGAACTATAACAGAAAAACAATACTGAAATAATTATATTTACATGAATATACATTTGAAAATTTACAATTTAATATTATTAGAGGTAATAAAATCAGATAGTAATGTGTAGATATGTGGATCAGAAGAGTGAAGAAGTGATTTTAAATTTATAGGAAGAGGGACACGGAGGGATATAAGATTACTGTATAAGGAAGCACGGTCAAATTTAGGGCATGAAAAGAATATGTGGTCCAGGTCTCCATAATCGTGACCACATTCACAATTAGAATTCGGGAGTATTCGAAACCTCGCAAGGTGAGCGGGACACGTTGTATGTCCTATGCGCGCTCTTATCAAAGTAGATGTTACAATTTTACTTAATTTTATGGCAGAAAACCATGGCTTTTTACGAATTTTGGGCTGTATGTCGAAGTAATGTTTTCCTTTGAACTGACTACTGCATTCCCAGACTCTGTCCCAAGATTCTTGGAGATAAAATCCGGGAAGTGCAGCCAAATCATGGGGGTAATTTTTAAACGGATGTTTATCTCCACATACCACGGCCTCGTTGGCAAGTTTATCAGCTCTGTCATTGCCTTTAATACCACGATGACTAGGAACCCATACAAAATTAATCAAAAAACCTTTTAAAACGCATTGATAAAATTTATGTCGAGCTTCTACAATAAGCGGGAAATGCGGTTTGGATCTAAAAGGATATCTCATTAAAGCCTGTAATGCACTCATTGAGTCACTTACAATTAAAGCTTTTTTAAGTTTGAATAATAAAACATATTCGATAGCTTTGACAATGCCAAAACATTCTCCCGTGAACACGGACATCTCAGAGGGGCATTTAATTTTTTGTACTATGTTAAATTGAGAATGATAAATACCAACGCCTACAAAGTCCTCTAGCGAACGTTTAGAGGCATCTGTATACACATGGTGCCAATTTGGCCAGTTTTCTTGTACAGTCGATATGAAGTATGCATTTGCGTTATATGTATGTTTATCAATGTTCAAATTTAGGAAAACTGGTAGAGGACTTATAAGAGCCTCAAATTCACATCTAAACAGATCAAGGGTTGGAGATCGATGAGTTGGTGCATGAAGTGTTTTAAATCTGTTGAAACTTTTAACTAAGCATGGGATTTGTTTGGAGTTCCAATATTGTGATGATTCTGTGAGATACGACAAAGTTTCCAGTTTTGAAATTAAAGAACTATTCGAGAATTGCAGAATACGGAAAAACATTCGGTCAGAGAGATATTGACGTCTCAGGTAAAGGGGTGGTTCAACACATTCAACTTGTAATGCATTTATTGGGCTAGATTTCATGGCTCCAGATATTATCCTTAAGGCTTTAGATTGGATACCATCAAGTTTTCTAAGGCCCGCAACACCACAAGGCTCCAGTAAAAACGTTCCGTAATCCAGAACACTTCGCACAAGGGCATTGTAGAGGAGCTTCAAAGAAAATGGATGAGCACCCCACCAAACTCCTGCAAGGCATCTTAACAAATTTAGGAGTTTTTCACATTTAGTCGTAACGTATTCACAATGTGAAATGCCTGTTAGTTTTGAATCTAAATAAACTCCTAAAAACTTAACGTGATTCTTATTTGGTATAGAACAATTATCAAAATCTATAGAAATTGGATAAGGCAACCGCTGACGTGTAAACAGCACTGTGGAACTTTTATGTGGACAAATGTGTAAACCGTTTTTATCCATCCAAATTTTTAAGTAATTTAAGGAGTTTGAAATTTGTTCACATGAGTTAGTAATAGATTTGTTTTCGCAGTAAAGTACTATGTCATCGGCATATTGGAGAATTTTAGCTGAATTCCCTAAGGAAGATCCCAAATCATAAGAATATATATTAAAAAGTATGGGGCTCAACACTGATCCCTGTGGGAGACCTTTCCATACAACTCGCGATTGGTCACGTGATTGGTCCAATTTTATCGTTCTTCCTGATAAAAGATTTATTATAAAGTACGAAAGAACCTCCGGTACTTTAAGTTTTTCAAGTTTTTGTTTTAAGATATGAAGTATAACATTATCATATGCTGATTCCAAATCGAGAAATACTGCTAAAACAGATCTATTACTACTAAACGCGATTCTTATGTCTGTGATAAGAGTGCCGACACCATCCAATGTACTCCGACCTTTTCGGAAACCTAATTGAGACTCTGGAAACATCCTACCATTTTCAATAAACCATTCTAGTCGATTTTTAATGAGGTTTTCAGCAATTTTGGTTATAACTGACGATAAAGCAATCGGGCGATACGAGGAGACTTCAGCCGATGACTTACCTGGTTTAAGAATAGGTATTATGATTTGAGTTTTCCAAGATGAAGGGACATGTCCAGAAAACATTACTGAGTTTATCAAATCCAAGTAATATAATAAAGATGGTTGATTCAAGTTAGCTAGAAATGAATATGGAATTCCATCTTCTCCGGGGGAAGAATCTTTTACTGCAGACAGGACTCCTTGTAATTCTTCAATGGTAAATAGAGAGTTTGGGAAAGATGGATTAAAAGTTAATTTCAGAGGGGGGGTGATATTATGAGATATATCTTCATGTGGAACTGTAGGTGGTGCCAGTCGATCAAGAAATAAACTGCTAAGCTCAAAAGGTAAAGATGGTGTATTAGAATCATTCATGCCGTTTCTAAATCTTCTAATATTTTTCCATACAGTGGATGGGTTTATATTGGGAGAAATAGATAAGCAGAAATTTCTCCATCCCTGAAACTTTTTATTTTTGAGATATTTCTTGGTTTGAGTTATTAACTCAGTCAACTTAGCAAAGTTTTCGTCCGACATATCATTATTATACTGCAATTCAGCTTCTTTTCTCTTATTTACGGCCTCGGCACATTCTCTATCCCACCACGGCGGAGAAGGGATTACATGTGAACCTGTGTTTTTAATGGGAAACGTTTCATCTGCAGCTTGTTTAATTGCTTCTGTAAAAGAATCTGCACACTGAGTCACCCCATGTGTAACATTTGGAAGTCTTTGAATCTTATTTTGAACGGAAGTTTTAAATGTATCCCATAATTTGGTGTTATGGAGTTTATACTTTAACCGGGGTTGTTTTGGAGGATTATTATTAGTCTTAGATGGAATTGAAATAGTTATTGGGTAATGATCACTTCCGAAGGTGGAATGTAATGTTTGCCATGTTAAACAAGAAGCTAAATTTGCAGAACAAATTGAGAGATCGATAGCACTGATATTTTCTGTAGGAGCTGTACGTCGAGTTGGAGAGCCGGAGTTTATTATGCATAGGTTGTAAGAATCTATTAAGTCAATGAGCATTTCTCCACAATATGTAGAGATAGAGCATCCCCAGGAAATATGATGACAATTAAAATCTCCAAGAAGTATAAATGGTTTCGGAAGAAGAGCTATTAGATCATTAAGGTGTTGAAAAGTGACAGAAGAAGGAGAAGGAATATAAATAGAAACAACACAAACGTTATTAATTTGTGCTGCTACTACAGAAAAATCATTATACACGGGTAGAGGTAAAGAAGAGAAAGAGATGGTATTCCTAATAAGTAAAGCGGCGCCGCCATACCCATCAGATCTATCATCTCTCAAACATGAAAATCTGGGTATTTTGAAAATGGAGCTTGGTTTTAACCAAGTCTCCGAGAGCGCAAATAAACAAGCTTTATACTTGTTTATGAGATATATAATATCGTTTTTTTTAGAAACTGCGCTTCTGCAGTTCCACTGTATTATTTTGTTGAGGACTGCCATTTTTAATGGCTTTATGGACTTTAAACATATTGAGTATGGGGGCAACGTTGGACGGTATAGAAATGTTTGAATTAGTTAAAGTGTCAATGAGAATTTGTATGATGTCAGTTGTAGACATCAAAAGGGCGTTGGCTTTTTTGTTATTGTCTAGAGCACAACCGTTTTGGGGAGTAGGAATATTGAATTCGTTAATTATTCTTTTATGAGCTGCTTGGTCATATCCTTTTTCTAGTTTTGGTGGTAAGCGACGGTTTGCGTACATCGTTTTTTTGTAAGAAGTGTGTGGTTGGTGAACGTTATGGGTAGACGGTGAAGGTGGGTGAGTATTATGGTTTATGTGAGCTTGAGGAGCCGAATTTACTATGTCAGCATATGATTTAACTACAGGAGGGAATAATTTGGATGCTTCGCCATACGAGATACTGTTTTCAGCCATAGCTATCTTAATTTGCCTTTGACGGTTTAGTTCAGGACATGATTTACTAATCGCGTAATGATTGCCTGAGCACATGCAACATGTAACATCTTCTTCGTCTATATCACAACTATCACCAGTATGGTCATTTCCACACTTGTAACACCGAGGCTTTGCACGACATTGAAGTTTTGTGTGACCGAAACGGCAGCACTTGAAGCATTGGATGGTAGGGTATGTGTATAGATCAACCGGTAATGCATTGTAACACAAAAATATTCTCTTAGGAAGAACCTGACCGTCAAACGTCAATACAATAGTTTGCGTGGGTTTCCACACAGGGGAGCCCTCAATTATAGTTTTAAAATTAATTCTTCTCAGTTTTAAAATCTTTCCGCAGCCTTCAGGGACCGATACATTCTCCAAAATCTCTTCGGGTGACCATTCCGATGGCACACCACGAACCAGACCCATGCGTGTTACATTATATGAAGGAATAAATGCACGTAGGCTATTTTCCGGCAAACTCTTACTTGAGATGAATAGATTGGCATCGTCAAGCTCCGAAAATGCAAGAGCAATTCGGTTCCTACCGATTCTTTTCACAGAACCATTGATAATATTTTTAAAAGCGTTTCGTTTCAAAAACTTACCAAACGTGACTGGGTGAAGTGTGGAGGCATCATCAGGTGCGCTGGTTACGCGTTGTACGTGTATAATGTACGGTGCTGTGTCGGTTATTTCGTATAAGGTTCGAGCAACGGGTATAAATGAGTTATTTGGGGAACCTTGGGGACCTGGACCGGAGCTGGGTGTCTGTGCTATTTGGGGGGCAATAGAAGATTCTAAACTATTGTTGGAATTAGGATTAACGTTCAAATTATTATTTTCGCTATTATCGCTGTCAGTACAAAGACAACCAGTTTTACCATCTACTGCTCGAGCGTGCTTCCTTTTCTTGCGATTGCAAGTTTTACAGATCTTACTTAGCCGGCTTCTTTTCCGATTAGGATGCTGGGTGCTCGACCCATCCGTGTCCATGCTTGATTCATTATTAATAATATTATTATTTGTGACTACCGTCACATAATTGGATGCCGGGGGGGGCATGCCCCCCGGATCCTGCAGGTCGGGCGGTTCATTCATATTAAAATCGCAAAAACTTACCGAATCTAGTTAATATGTACACGTATTTCTATAATATATACACTTACTAGTAATATTAACTACAGTTTAATACTCCACTGATCCTTAATTAATATTTAAAATGAAAATTTTAATGAGGGCGAAAAAAATCACGACCGCCTATTTCGACGTTTCCCGCGCTTTTTTTGATATTCCTTGTTGTGGTTGACCCCTAGTCAAAAAATCCAGTAAAATCTATCATCTGTGTTTATCACTGTCAGGTGATGTCATTTTTGCGTATGTCTTATTCAAACTCAGTAATATGTCATTGTCAAATACTTGTTGTAGTGTACTATAAGTACAAATGCCTTGTGTATTATTACGTATCTTTGTTGCACGCGATATCTATTTAATTTAAGCAAAAATGAACCTTATTTCTTAGGAGTTTTGTCAATTTAGTAAACCGTTGCTAGAACCCCTATCGTAGATAAAAATTACCGGTAGAAAGGCTCATGATATACTGTACGTAGTAAGAATAAGGTAAACAAACCGAAACTCAGTTCACACAGACAAAAATTTAACACATTCAAAGAAAACACGCATACAAACATATTTTTCTGCCTTAATATTGCCAGCCGTGGAAAAATCCGCTATAGTGGTGGATAGAAAAATGCAGTTGGAAGGTAAAATGTCCAGAATAAGTGGGAAATATTTTTTATTTATTTTAGATATTATTGAATAAATGATTTATTAATTAATTAAATTATCTCTTGCGGAACACAATGCCGTTGAAATGAAACTCCGTTAAGGGTACCGTTAGAAGACTTCGTGTAAGTCCACCAGTGGCAGTTCCAACCCTATGCCGGACACTGTCAATGCAATCTGCACTAGCATGACTTGTTCCGGCTGACAGAGTGAATACCCAGTATAATAGCTATTCGCAATGTAAGAGCGAATTGCAGTGCAGTCCCACGGGGTACTTTGTTATTTAAAGTTTTGATTGGCTCTAGATGTATACAGGCCGGTGTTGCTTACTGTTAGGTAAGCATTTGACCACTATCTCACCTGATGAAAAGTGATGATGCGGCCGAAGATATAGCATGCTTGCCTAGAAGATTACTATTCACTCTTGACTTGAAGACTCCTAGATTACACCTTCAGAACTAAGAACGAAAGATTTTCAACGTTCTAGACTTGGCATGTTTACTACTCTCGACCACATACCTTCACTTACCAACAGACAAAACAGTTAAACAATGGCTTATCATAGATTAAGAATGATGCCTTAATTAACCGTATTAGGAAGTTTTTTTTAATGCTAGTGAGAAAAGAGATGAGCTAGATGCAGTTCGTTTGATAAGCAACACCCTTGCTGTTGTACAGCTGATGCAGTAATAATTTATGCATATGGTAGCAATGCGTTCCTCTCCCTAATATTTATCTAAAACATTAAACTAAAATGCATTTTGACCTACTATTTTTTTCGGCGATTGTGATTAATATATTTTTTATGTTTAATTAGTGGGAACTTGTTTTGTGTCCGTCTGGTATTATTTCTAGTCATGTAAATAAGGGTGGCCGTTAGTTTGTTTAATGTGATTTGTCAAAATGAATTCTTTAAAACAAACTATTGAAACAAATGAAAATGAATACGTATGTGAAAATGTTTGATAGACTAAAACTGTGAACTATTTATTATCTCTCCTGCTTTATTAATTACTGCTGTTTGCTGTCGTTAGTCTAACTATAAAATATTTTTTAGCTAGATGTTGTAATTCTACGTAAGTACGTAAAGTCCGAAGTTTCGGTCAGTTCTACGAATTACGTATTCTTACGTCAAGAATGCACTTGCAATGCTGTGTCGCAGGAGGCGGGCAAACGGGCACTGAGCTCGTGTCTCGTGCCGCGCCGCGCGGCAGTCTGTTAGCGCGACCCGTGATACTCAGACTACTGTCGACCGCTGTAGCCAGCAAGGACGTTTCGTAACACTAACACGCGGGAAAAATGGAAGACTGGATTAAAGTGACGCTGTTACTCTGCACGTATGGCATGGTACGGGAGATCCGGCCCTCAGAGCCGTTTGTAACAGAGTTCCTACTCGGACCATGGAGGGACATAAGTGAAGAGCAACTTAACCGCGAAGTCTATCCTATCGGAACTTACGCTTACTTAGCGCAACTTGTTATTGTGTTTCTTATTACGGACTTCTTGAGGTTCAAACCTGTTATCATACTGTCAGGTAAGCTTCATTATTTCTCTGATAAAAATCTCATCAATTATCATTTATAGTGATAATGTTATCATACCATCACATTCAATTACAATTTTAATTCTGTATGAGTATGTTTAAAATGCAGTACCTGTTTAAATGCTAGACAGATTTGGATGAAATTTAGTATGTAGACAGTCTAAATTTTGGAATAGGACACAGGATCCTTGTTGCGGGACACAGCTAGTTAACAATACATAATATGAATAATAATATATTGAAAAATTAAATATTATATATATTCAACAATATATATAATATTCATATAGAAATTAATTTTTTTACATACCTAATGATAAAGGTGACTTTCTGCTCTAACTGAATATACACTATATATTTTAAACTGACGAAATATTTGGCACTGCTCGCTGAAAAACACATACTTTTAAAATATACCTACTAAACCAACACTCTTAAGGTCATTTGACAAAGTTATATAATAAATAAGAACACATATCGCTAAAACAACATATCCATATAGAAAACATCGAAAGATAGTAATAAATTATAGAATATATAGAAAAACATACATAGAAGTAATATATTACCTATCTATATAAAAATCAATGCCACTTTTCGTTGTTATTTTATAACTCAAGAACGGGCTCACCTATCCAAACCAAATGTTTAGGCTTTGTTCGGACTATTTAGTAGATGGTTTATGTGAAGTTTGCACAAAATCGGTTGAGCGGTTCTTCATTTATCACACCCGGGCGAAGCCGGGGCGGATTGCTAGTAGTATATAGAAAAAGGTAACAAATAAGCTTATATGTAGTGTCACAACAGGCGGCCTTATCACTACCATATATACAAAAATGTTTTAGGTGGCCTAAAAATATGAATTTCATGACAAATTAAATTACCTAGCCTAGTTAAGTTATAATTTAAAAAAAAACCCATTGACATGATCCATGAACTTTAGACAGTATAATTAAGGTTCGCTTTTTATTCGAATTTAGAGCCACCACTGGAATGCTAGAGCAACGTTTCACAAAACCAAATGACTCACATAAATCAGATGTAACAGGTACACCACTGGGTCTGTTACAGAGCCAGCACCCCACACACTGTTATTTAAGGAGCTGCGGTGTATGGAGGAGTTCCTAAGCAGAATGTCAGTGCAGGCCTTACCGCTATTGAATAAGAATCATTGATTTATCATTAATTGAACTTTCCAATAGTAAATTCATAATTTATTGCGATAATAAACAACAACTACCTAGCAATTTGGTCTTTTAGCAAATTAAGTTTGATTTAACAAACTTGATGAAAACTGATTTAACAAACTTGATGCAAACTGATTTAACAAACTTGATGCAAGCTGGTTAGCGCAGTGGGCATGACTCTGCGTTCAGCGCCATGGGTCCTAGGTTCAATTCCCGGCAGTAGCACAATTTTCCTTCCCAAGAGAGATTTGTGCTTCTGGTTCTGGGTGTGATTGTATGTGTGATATGTAAATGTTTCCAGCACCTACAATACAAGTCTTTTAGCTTAGTGTGGAGCTGTGGTGTTTGTTTGTTGTTTACTCCCTCTACTCTAACACTTCAAAGTTCAATCAATTTGATGAAATGTTTGTATGAAAATGTTAATTTGTTCTTTTTAACATGTGTTTCTAGGTCTAAGTGGGATCGCAGTGTATGCAATATTACTTTGGACCAAAAGCTTGTTATGGCTGCAAGCATCCCAGTTGTTCTATGGATTGTATATGGCAACAGAAGTGGCATACTTGACTTATATTTATGCTAAGGTAGGTAAATTGCTTGAATAGCTGGCCCCAAACGATAGGCATTCCATTAGTGTCCCACCTGCTCTAAGATTTTCACAAAATTAAGAACTAAAAATCATAATAAAAAGTGTGTTGATAAAGAAATCTTATTACAAAATCAATGATAATGTTAATGACAAGGATACATGCCAAAGGTGCTGGCTTCATTGCTTATATTTCGGTTTTGTCTTGACTGATTTCGATAAACTAATTTATATGGGACCACCTCTAAAAAAAATGGAGGAGATATTGGTAACATATAAACAAACTCAAAGAATGGCTGCTGGAAAAAACCCACACACAGGAAGCGAAATCATATGCGACCAACAAAATGTTAAAGTGAGACAGAAAGTGTGCGGCACGCCCGCGTTTTTCACACGTCGAGTTCGTCATTGACGCGCCTCAGGCCGACAGAAAGCGACATAATATGCAATCAATAAAATGTTAAAGAAAGACATGAATATTGCATTATTATGAATTAAAGTTTCTAAAAAATTACATATTCAAAGTTAATTCAACCATATACATAAAGGTAATTACTAAAAACGCCTGCATTTCTTTCAGGTAGAACCATCAAAATACCCTTTGGTCTCATCATGCACACGTATCGCCGCGCTCACTGGCCGATTTCTATCGGGAACGAGCTCGCAGCTGCTCACGTATTTCAAAATCATGGACTTCCGGCAGCTGAATTACATTACATTTACAGGTCTGTAATAAACACACTCACAGCCCCATGCTAAGTTCGAAGACTTTTGTAGTGGGGGCCAGAAATATCCCAGACACAATCACACCCATAACCAGAAACACAAATACAATCCACCGGGAATCGAACGCGATACCCGTTGCTTAGGCGCATTTAAATTAGCCAACGGGCAGTTAAAATAATTTCTGTAAGTATAATATATACCCAGGAGGAGATGGCGAAAATGAGCTTGACTCTTATTGGAAAGACTGGACAGACGAAGCACAAAATCGTCTAGACTGGAAAGAGGGAAGAGAGGCCTTTGCCCTGCAGTGGGACAGTCATGGCTAATAATAATAATATATAAATTTCATTGCACTATTTAAAAACAATTTGTAATTTTAAAAGTTTTTAAAACCGAGCTTTTAACAGTTGTAAACTTAAAATAACTAAAAAGTTACATAAACAGTGAACTTGTCAAGAAGAATGAAACGAGCCCAAATTTGTCAAAATAGGCCGAAATCGCCGACTTGAATTCTTTATAGTTGTAAAACTTTTTTCCTCGAGGCTCATAATAGGCAGGAACATAATATTATAACAATCGACTAAATTTGGCTAAAACTTAATATTTATAGTAAAGTTGAGTCATACTAGTCCTAGGTATACGAAAATAATCATGTCTCTTTCTAACCCTTTCATTTCGCAAAAGGGTGCATCCATTAATTACGTTAGGTGATTTTGGCGATTTGTCGACCCCCTCTCTCCCCTTGGTGAGATGTCTTGAGATGTTGCTCGACCCCCTCCTCCCACCCCTAACCTCACGTGAGATTTTTCGAAATTCGTATATTTAATGTAAATAAGTTAATATGTCTGTTAATATGTATAAGACTCATTGGCGATAATAAGCTAGTTGAGTCCAGATTGCAGAGCCTCGGTCACAGACGTATGGTCGCAAGTCTATCGGTATTCTATCGTTTGCATTTTGGAGAGTGTGCGCAGGAATTACATGAGCTAATTCCACCATGCCCATTTTACCATCTAACAACCAGACAAACTGTCAAACGTCATCCATTTATGGTTGACATACCTCCAGATCACTTGAAGCGTTTTGCTTCTACGTTCATCATCCGTACAGCGAAGGAGTGGAATTCATTGCCTGCGTCATTGTTCCCCGTGGGGTCTAATCTGGGAGTCTTCAAGTCAAGAGTGAATAGGTATCTTCTAGGCAAGCATGTCACATCTTCGGCTGCATCGTCACTTTTCGTGATAATGAATTATGTCATATTTCCAAATGCCCATGAACCACCCTATTGACGATTGAATGAGACATTTTCGGCCGGCAAGAGCACAATACTCCTTCCCGATATAATTCAATTACATCGTCGCGAATGCCTAGATACTGACCTCCATTGTTGAAAGACCTCAATCGCAAAGCAATAAATCACTCGTCGCTTGATCGCAGACAGCACAGCATCAAAGTTAATTACGTCTTGTTTGAAATGTTTAAATGTCTCCTTCAAACATGTTGTACTTAATTATAATTTATTATTCAGTGATCGAGTCTCCTTAAAATAACTCGGTTGATGACCCGTTTCCTTTATTGATCGAGCAAGCACAGCTGTAGTTTGTAGCGTAGTGTAGTGAAGTGGCGCCGTCTCATCTTGGGTTAAAATGCTTTTGTATGTTCGGCGGATGTCCGACTGTTCTCATCTACAGGTCGAAATTTTTTGACTATATAGTTCGATGACTGTATGGATTTTTATGTCGATTTTATTTTTGGAAAATTTTCAAAATGACGGAGATACAGAGATTGAAAACGTCAAGAAACCACTCAGCCACTTCTAAAATTCGCGTATTTTTTATTTATGGTTACAATAGTACACTTTGTTCTGATCTATGATTACAATAGGAATAATAGTAGTCTTCAGTAGAATCAATAGTTACAGATGAATAAATAGTTTCTACGTCAGTTACATTAATATTTTAAAGTTGCTTAGATTTATGTGATTGACCTTTATAATAAGTAATAAAAAGTAATCTAAGTTATTACATAGCTGTTACTTTTCCAATGAATACATAATTGAATTAGTGTACCAACCATCACGGTATGCACACACGGTATACACAAGGTATGCACATTAATGTATAGTCAACTTGCCGTGCCCCGCGGCTTCGCCCGCTATTATCAAGTTAAAAAGTAGCCTATGTGTTAATCCTAGGTAAGCTATGTGCATTCCAAATTTCATCCAAATCCGTTTAACCGTTAAAGCGTGAAGAGGGATCAAACATACTTACACACAAACTTTTGGATTTATAATATTAGTAGTATCCTACGATAGGTACATTTGCTACCTGTATTACATATAATTATTATATAACACTAAGACGTAATATCAATCACATGCTCCATTCATTAGCGTACCACGGTACCATCGCTGACGTCACTTGGCATAACATGTTATAAAACGTCCATGATCGTAGCTTGGCAATTCCTAGCAGTTGATGCCTTCTATCAATTTTGCATCATAGGCAATTAGAATTACGCAATGTTTTCTACCTACTCATTTGGCATAGCGCTAAAAAATAATTTTAAAATTGTTTACTAACATATTATAATATTATATACCGCGTAAATCAAGTTGAAATGTTTTAACTATATACTAATCCCGGGAATAAGCTATGCACATTTCAAATATCATCCATATCAATTCAGCCGCTAAGGCGTGAAGAGAAAACAAAAATAGTTACACTTAAAACTTATATATACAAAATGTAAATTCTTGATATATTTTTAAGGATGAACTAGACACCCAAAAAACATCAAGGAAATATCGAGGTAACGTGTCTTAAAAAAGAATATATACCGTCCGGGGTAAGTAGTGCACAATACTGCAGGGGGTGGTTTGGAATCGATAAAGAAGCAAATAAAAAAAAAAAAAAAAAATTTTTTTTTTTTTATTCGACTGGCCTGCTGGCAGTTCTGTAGTAATTGTCAAGTAAAGTATGGCCCTCCGTAGACAGCCGCTACAACAATAGCTTCCAGAGTAGGTGAGTGCTACGAGTGCTACGGGGTCATTGAACTAACATTTGACGAGAGGTAACACTGAAAGGCGGTTCAGGAATTACGAGAACCAATGTTTCACGTGAAGCAAACCACACCTATCTAATTCTAAATACTTGTCTTCAGTAAGTAATTAGGTAGGTACCTACTACCTGGTAGGTATTGAATTCCCAGAATTCGTTGATTTGATAACTTAAGTATTATACTTTGAACTTTGAACATTGAACTAACATGTGACCTCTCGTCACATGTTAGTTCAATGACCCCGTAGCACTCGTAGCACTCACCTACTCTGGAAGCTATTGTTGTAGCGGCTGTCTACGGAGGGCCATACTTTAGTTGACAATTACTACTGAACTGCCAGCAGGCCAGTCGAAAAGTCGAAAAAAAAAAATTTTTTTTTTTTTTTTTTAAATTTGCTCCTTTATCGATTCCAAACCACCCCCTGCAGTATTGTGCACTACTTACCCCGGACGGTATATACTTAGTTTCTTTTTGCTTTTTTTTTTCGGTATAGTCGAACGTTTGACCACTATCTCACCTGATGGTAAGCGATGATGCGGTCGACGATGGAGCACGTTTGCCCAGAAGATGCCCATTCACTAGACTCCCATAGTGTATTTATCAGGAAAAACGGACTCAGGTAAGGAGTTCCATTCCTTAGCAGTTCGCATTACTCACTATACATATTATTATAAACCTTTGTATTGTATTTTTATAATCAGTCGTATTGTAAATCTCCTATTTTGAAAGTCGATTAATAATGCTTTTTACTTTTTTATTTAAATGTCTCTTTTTTAATACGCCAAAAGCCAATTGGCCTTGAGAATTATCTTGCGTTAGGATGAGTTAGTATGATATTATCATTACCTAGTTTTACGTCTTATTATATGATTACCTTTTATCTTAAGCAATTTTGTTCCTCGATATTGTATTTATGATGTCAAATTAACGACTAATATCGTAATCAATTAATTAAAGGAAGTAATAACTGTATATAACGAGCTGTATATTATACTAGCTGTGCCCGCGACTTGGAACAGTGTCTTTGAGTAGCATTTTTAATTATTTAGGATAACTATTTTACAAATAAGACACATACATATAAATACTTTTATGAGCTATTTGAGGGTAAAACTTTTACAAACTTTGAATGTCATATTTATTTATATCGAGTCAACAGCCTTGGTGGCGCGAGTAAAATCGCTGGCGTGTAAATAGCCCACCATTTACGTATTAATATTTTTAATGATAGCGGTAAATTATTTTGAACATTGGCAAAAATCAGTAGGGATACACGAATCAATTTACAGTGTTTATTTAAGCCCACGTACCTAGACTGCGTCGAAACCGCCTCCGGAGCTCCCCAAGAAAGGAACTACAGCAAACTGTATGTATGCCTAAGCGCACACACACAACTCCACGTCGCGCCGGCCGGCGAGTTTGAATCCGAACACATCCGAAAATCTGCGAGGCACTGAACAATAAGTCACATCACAGTTCAAGCGGTCGATCACAATAGACACGATGAAGTTTTTATTTTAAGTCCTGGTTAATTAGATGATAATTATTTAATTAGTTTTCTACGTCATAAAATCAATAGCGGAGCGTTTTTTTTGTCAACCACACGGACCAGGTGACACACACGACTGAAGTTTCTATTTTAAGTCTGTGAAGTTAGTCGCGAGCGCAAAAAATGTCACTCGATACAACTAGCGCCATCTCTAGGATCGTCCTTGAACGATCTCTAACAGTGGTCAGCAGAGAGCCTAATACACTGCAAATGTACACAAATATCCTAAGATTCTTGCCAATATGAATATTAGGTATATAAAGTGAAGTATTTATTCACAGATGTATAATTTATACTTATTTCTTATATTATAAAAGGCAAAGACGCTTCACCATGCACCCCGCCTTGGAAGAGCGCAAGATCTTTCAAAAGAAACAGTAAGAGTTATTAGATTCTACTCGTTTATATTATGAAATAATCTAAAAGATCAATGAACTTTATGTCTGATCGGGCGTGAATGTTAATTATTAAGAAATTGTAACTTAATCCTCATAATGCGGAATACTTATATAAGCGCGTAGATATATAAATAATAAATAATAATAAATATTTTACGAATATACATTTATTGTGTCGGAATGGGATATAGTTTGACGATAGGGCGTTTAAAACTACCTGAACTGGTCTTGACCGTGGCAACACGAACAATACCGTCGGTGCCTTTATAAACTTCGGTAATAACCCCTAAAGGCCAGTTTAGTGGAGCTAAATTATCCTGCCCAACGAGTACTACAGTCCTGATTTCAACCGGTTTATCCGGAGTAGCCCACTTTTGCCTTACTTGCAACGTATGCAAATACTCTAAGCGCCATTTTTTCCAAAAGGATTGGACCATGCTGTCCAAAAGTTCTTTGCGTTGTACAAGACTGATGCGCTGATCAGAAAGATCGGCAGTGGGTAAGTATTGCAGGGGAGACGACATTAAAAAATGGGCGGGAGTTATCACCTCTGGATGTGGATCAGAAGATACGACATTCAGAGGGCGCGAATTAAGAATACACTATTTGCGTCAATACGGTTTGTAATTCTTCATATGTTAGAAGCTGACTACCTATCACCCTGTACATATGAGTTTTCAAACTCTTAATGTTCGATTCCCACATTGCTCCAAAATGGGGAGCTCTAGGAGGAATCATTTTCCACTCAATGCGTCGGGTCATCAACTCCTCTGAGAGTGACGAATTGAAACTAGAGTTCAATAGAAAAGTATATAGCTCATCCAATTGAGCTTTAGCACCAACGAAAGTGGTGGAATTATCAGAGTAAAGACAGGATACTGGTCCGCGGCGGGAAATAAAGCGTTTAAAGGCGTCTATAAAAGCCGAAGAATTTAATGAAGTTACCAACTCAACATGCACAGCGTGGGTAACCAGGCATACAAACAGACAGACATACGCCTTCTGCGCGTGTTGACCTCTACGGCGGGTAAGCGTTATGCGTATGGGACCCGCATAATCTACTCCTGTGTGAGCAAAGGCTTTCGCTTCTGAAACACGATACGCAGGAAGATCTGCCATCATGGGAGTGGGATGCGACGGATTCACCTTAAAACACGTATTACATTTACGACATTGAGACCTGACGACAGTTCTGGCATCTAATATCCAGAAACGCTGTCGTAAAATCGACATGAGAAGTCCAGGGCCAGTATGACAGTTCACGACATGGTAATGTCGTATGATAAGATCAACGATATGATCGCGTTTAGGAAGTAGGACTGGGTACTTGGCATCAAATGGAAGATTTGACTTAGAAAGTCTTCCGCCAACCCAAATATCCTCTTCATCTAAGAAGACAGCCAAGCGTTGCAGCTTCATGGATGGCATTTTTTTATTTTTAATACACTTTATGTCATCTGCAAAATGAACTGATTGCACGGCGCGGACCATAGCACGTTCCGCGGCTGTCAATGCCTGAACAGACCGTGGCACGATGTTATTTTTCGGTCGTGCGAATCTCAGGATGTATGAGATGACACGCAGCAATTTGTCCCAAGACGAAATGCGTTGCGCCAACTCACATAAAAGCGGTTGTTCCGATTGAGAAGTCACTGTCAACACATTTGTCTTGTGCTCAGGAAGGTTACTGCAGTCAGTCGGCGAAAATGGCTTGATTGGCCATTCTTCAGGAGCGGAATGCATCCAGGAAGGGCCATTCCACCAGAGGTCATGCGAGACTAGCTGCGACGGCAGCATACCTCGAGACAGACAATCACTAGGATTTTCTACACCAGCTACGTGGTAGAAGTGTTTCGCGGCTAAGTTCTCTTGACACTGAGCGACGCGGTTACTCACGAAAATCGACCAACGATGTGGGGAAGAATGTATCCACGATAAGGCAATAGTCGAATCGGAGAATGCATACACTCCTGCAATAGGAACGCGTGCAGCGTAAGAGTCATGGACAACCTTCACTAACTTAGACATAAGCACAGCAGCACATAACTCAAGACGTGCAAGAGTCGTGACTTTAGTCGGTGAGACCTTTGACTTTGCGCAAAGTAAGCGAACTATGATGCCAGCAGGGTAGGTACAGTGTAAAAAGATCACACAACCCATGCCATTTAAACTAGCATCACAAAAGCTAACGAGATTCACAATGCAGTCAATATTTACACCTACATGGCGCGGAATCCGTAAGGTATCAAGCAAGGGAAATTCTTGCACAAGGGCGGAAAAGCGGACAACAATATTTTCCGGAGCGGGATCGTCCCAGCCACTGTTGCTCAACCACAACTCTTTAATGAGCAATTTGGCATAGAGAATGACTGGAGCGACCAAACCCAGAACATCGAATAATCGTGCAACTACGGAGAGTATATTTCTCTTAGTGCATTTGTCGGTTATTACAGCGGAAGTGAAGAAAAAGTTATCTTCAGAAGATTCCCAGGAAAGACCTAAGATCTTCGCGGAAATATTGCCTTCGTCAAAATCGAGGGATTTGCGGTGCGAATCAGGAAGACTACTTAAGAGAGCTGGTGAGTTGCTAGACCATTTCACCAGATCAAAATCACCCGATCTGAACATGTTTGTTAGGTCTTGTGACAGCTGCATGGCGGTTTGTTCATTATGTGCAGAATATACCAGATCATCCATATAGAGACTGGATTCTGCAATTTTTGCAGCGTCAGGATAGTGTGGACTCATGTCGGAAGCCAGCTGTCGCACAGTGCGCATAGCTATATAGGGGCTCGACTTGAGTCCAAACGGTAAGCGTTTGAAGGCAAAAGTACGCACTTGTTCGTTCTCGTTGAAACGAAACAAGATGCGTAAGTATTTACGCTGGTCCACGGGTACACCTATGCGTAAGTACATTTGTTTTATGTCAGCGTTCATCGCGACAGGAAACAAGCGGAATTGCAAAAGCAATAAAAACAGATCAGCTTGCAAATTAGGTCCTATATGCAACACGTCATTTAAAGACAAACCTGTGTGAGTTTTCGAACTTGCATCTAACACTATACGCGGCATCGGCTTATCAGGTCGCACGACCGCATGGTGAGGTATGTAGTAGCCTCCACCAGAAATTTCGGTTTCATCGACAGAGCTAAGATAACCATTATCGATATATTCTCGAATGACCTGGTTGTAATTTTCCCTCAAATCGGGTGACTGGCGAAATTTTCTCTCTAGTGCCATAAATCGGCGAAGAGCAACAGCATGTGAATTGCCGAGTTCAGATGGATCCTTGCTGAATGGCAGCGATACCGTGTAGCGACCGTCATCATCACGCGTCACTGATGACGTGAAAATATTTTCGCACTCCGTCTCTTCGGGTGACAACAAACGCATCGTAGGTACTTCTTCGAGTTCCCAAAACTTCTGTACTAGATCGTTCAGCGCGAGCGCGGTGAAAGAAGCGGTAGGTATGGTGTCATTACGCGGATAATCTCCCATCAGAACGTAACCAAAAGTGGTTAGAAGTGCAGGTGGAAGTCCCAGACCAAAGTCAACCCGCTTCCCCAAATAAATGTACGGAAAGAGTTGCGCACCTATAATTGCCTGAATGTCTCCTGGAATATTCCAATTAAAATCTGCGAGCGGGAGGTCGCGGTAATCTATGTTACGATTCCATTCAATAAATTGCGACGGCAATTGATCTGTAATACACTCCACGACAAGAGCGTGTATGGTGTATTTCTGTTGCGGGTATATGCGGGATTCAATATCCAAATACACGTATCCAACGATTGGACGCGAAGTTGAGCCAACACCTTTGACAAAAGAATTACTCAAAGGTATTATCGGCAAGTTTAAAGCGCGGCAACATTCAGTCGTTACTAAATTGTTCATGCTACCATTATCAATTAAACATCTGATGATAGTTTTCGGACCTGTACTACCTTTAGAACGCGCGTACACCTGAGCGGTTGATAATAAAACAGTCGACTTCGGTTTTGTTTCGGCGGATAGAAGCACAGCGACATTATGTGACGTAAGCGGTAGATTTAAAGCGGGTGAAGGCGCGCAATCAGTCGGCGGCGGCGGCACCGGCGGCGGCACCGACGGCGGCGGCGTTGTCGGCGACAGCACGGGAAAAATCGCATAAGCAGTGTGTACATGCGTATTATTATTTTGTTTCACAAAATGTAAAAGCGTATGGTGTCGTTTTCTACATAACTCGCAGACTGATGACGAATTACAGGTCGATAAATTATGCGTCATACTGAGACAGTTTACACATCCACGTTTGGATTTAATAAAATCATAACGAGATTTAGGATCGTGTGTATTTTTGAATTTAGCACAAGTATATAAATGTGTGTGAGCGGTTTCATTACAAAATGCGCAATGAGATATGGCGGGCGGGTATGAGTGCGAAGCAGAGGTTCCGGTAGCAACCATTGGTACCTCGCTCGCAACAAAGGATTTATATGTGTTTGAGCGTGTGTTCCGTGACGTAGAAGCGGGCGGTTTATATGTGTTATTTGAATTACGCGGGTTTGAGTTCATGTACATGGTCGGGTTCGAACGTCCTAAGATCTTAGCCTGATCTTGAACGAAACTGATCAGCTGTTTTGTTGTAGGTATTTCAACATCTCTAACAGAAAGTTCAAAACATTGTGCGGTTTGAGTGTCTAATTTTCTAAGTGCGCAGTGCACGAGAATAAAATCCGTCAAATCCGAAACATGCAGCTGTTTGAGAGCAGAAATCGATGCCGAAAAATTATCGATAAATGAATCGAGACTAGCGGCAGTGTGAGTACACCCTTTTAAATCTAACACATTGTTGAGATAATGTGTTCCTAAAAGTCGCTTATCCTGGTATTTCTTGACTAAGCTATCCCAAATTATGCTGTATGTTTCTCCCGTTGGTACAATTCCCGAAATAACGGAATTTGCGGAATGACTCAATTTACTTACCAAGTATTGAATGCGTTGCGAATTACTTAGACGCGTATTATCGTGAATATTTGCTTTAAAGGATTCATAAAACGCTGGCCAATTCTGTATTTTACCATCGAATTCCTTAATATGAAGCGGCTCCAATTTAAACACAGAAGCACTATCACTTCGCAGCGGTGACACGGCGTGATTATTCATTTTATTTCTAACGCGTTTCACTCTTGTAAACAATTCGTCAAACGACTCCAAACAACCAAAATCGGGACTCGCGGAAGGGTTTGACATTAAGGTAATCTCATTAATTTTATCTACAATAGATTCAAAATTATTGTGAAGGTCATCCATAGTTTCTGTTTGAGACATAAAGTTTTCATTCGACCTTGAACTCTCGAAAGAAGTGATGTTTTTAGACATATTATACAAATGATTCATACGTTTAAATAACAACTCTTTCTTTTCTCCTAAAATGATCAACATCGTATCTGAACTTGGTTTCGACATGTTCGGTTATCGTTATGCTAATAATTTATGCACGAATAAACTAGTAAATGTTTGTTTACAAACAACAAATGCGGGCGGAACAAGTAGGTAAGTTAGCGGGCGGCAGTTACACTATAGGTAGTTATAAGCGGAGTGAATTGCACATAGCAACGAACAGGCGAACTTATGTATGAAATGTTTATGGTTAATAACTCAAAGCAAAAGGTAATTAAAACTGGACTATCCGGCTCGAAA
Source organism: Lomographa bimaculata (assembly GCA_948107665.1). NCBI lineage: Eukaryota > Metazoa > Arthropoda > Insecta > Lepidoptera > Geometridae > Lomographa > Lomographa bimaculata. The sequence goes on along the minus strand of OX403588.1, from coordinate 5,646,767 downwards.
AGGACCAAAATTATGGTGGCGCGAGTAAAATCGCTGGCGTGTAAATAGCCCACCATTTACGTATTAATATTTTTAATGATAGCGGTAAATTATTTTGAACATTGGCAAAAATCAGTAGGGATACACGAATCAATTTACAGTGTTTATTTAAGCCCACGTACCTAGACTGCGTCGAAACCGCCTCCGGAGCTCCCCAAGAAAGGAACTACAGCAAACTGTATGTATGCCTAAGCGCACACACACAACTCCACGTCGCGCCGGCCGGCGAGTTTGAATCCGAACACATCCGAAAATCTGCGAGGCACTGAACAATAAGTCACATCACAGTTCAAGCGGTCGATCACAATAGACACGATGAAGTTTTTATTTTAAGTCCTGGTTAATTAGATGATAATTATTTAATTAGTTTTCTACGTCATAAAATCAATAGCGGAGCGTTTTTTTTGTCAACCACACGGACCAGGTGACACACACGACTGAAGTTTCTATTTTAAGTCTGTGAAGTTAGTCGCGAGCGCAAAAAATGTCACTCGATACAACTAGCGCCATCTCTAGGATCGTCCTTGAACGATCTCTAACAGTGGTCAGCGGAGAGCCTAATACACTGCAAATGTACACAAATATCCAAAGATTCTTGCCAATATGAATATTAGGTATATAAAGTGAAGTATTTATTCACAGATGTATAATTTATACTTATTTCTTATATTATAAAAGGCAAAGACGCTTCACCAAGCCTAAAAAATAATTTTCAAGCTTCTAGCTCTACAAATGACGATACTTCCATACAATTTTTCATCCCCCGCTTTCAACCCCTCACAACCCTTTTTTCGCATTAAAAAGTATCCTATATTTTCTCAGGATCTAGACTATCTGTGTTCCAAATTTCATTTCAATGGGTTCAGTAGTTTTGGCGTGAAAGCGCGACAGACAGAGTTAGTTTTCGCACTACGTTAGTTAGAGTTTCGCATTTATAATATTAGTAAGGATTATTATTAAGAATTTTTTGTTTTCTTCTCGAGATGGCTATAAATTTGCGAATCTCGTAATTAGAGTCATTTACTTTTATAGTTTTTGGGGTCTATATTAATGAATATTCTTGATTCTGAACAAATACATTGTTCACTCTTACTCTCCTAGAAGAGTACATGATTTGCCGGCCCCACTTAATGAGAAAAGAGAAATGATTTTGATCATCTTTATGCTAATCAAAATAATTTATCTTTCATTAATTCTATTTCAATATTTCATGAATCATTTATATTTCAATATTTCATGAATCATTTATATTTCAATATTTCATTAATCTTTTTTTTATGTTTGATAGGCTAGCATTTGACCACTATCTCACCTGATGAAAAGCGATGATGTGGCCGGAGATGTAGCATGCCTGCCCAGAAGATACCTATTCACTCTCGACTTGAAGACTGCCAGATTATACCGCTCAGGAAACAAAGACGCGGGCAATGAGTTCCACTCCCTCGCAGTACGGATGATAAACGTAGAAGCGAAACGCTTCGAGCTTATTTACCATTTTAAGTCTCTTTAGACTTGAAATGGTAAATCATTCATATATTTATGTATATACCAATACCTTTTGTTGAATTAATTTGTATACTCTATATATATTATGTCTCATAATAAAATTAAATATCTCACTTATTTCTCGAATCTACCAATTTTATAATTTTTTATTCTCTAGCTCAAATCGTGGCGACATTTTGGGCGTTTTGGCTACCTCCGGTGCAATACGGAATTTACTTTCATCGGCGTGAGTCGGCTAAGAGCAGCTCTATCGAGAAAGGGCAACCTGAGAAAAAGGTAGCTATTGTTTTTTAATTGAATGGAACTCCTGCGTTTTTGTTCCCTGAACGGTGCAATCTAGGTGTCTTGAAGACTAAAGTGTATAGGTATCTTCTAGGCATGCATGTTCCGTCTTCGGCCGAGTCGTCACTTACCATCAGTGAGATAGTGATCAATGCTTGCCTAACCATCCTAAAAAAGGACGCTATGCTCCCAATCCATGGATACACTTCCATCAAAATTCCTAATTAAAAACGGGTATAATTTAGACGGCCACCAATTAATTCTAAACGGTTACCAAAATTGATAAATGGTCTCCAAATTACGTTTCCTAAAATAAAATTTCCTGTGACAGAACCGAATCGTACAACAGTAGGTTAAGGTTTTTTTAAAAATAATTAATACAAAAATATTTATAATACGAAAAAATGGATTTATTTCATAATATTTTAGGAAACGTAATTTGGTGACCATTTATCCATTTTGGTAACCGTTTAGAATATTTTTGGTAGTAAAATATGTACTTTTTGGGCGGTGTTTAAACACAAGCCATTAAAAATCATTTAAATATTTGGTAATCAAATCAAAATCGTTTATTATATAACGAAATAGCCAGCTCAATTTTAGCTAAAAATTCACCAACAGATTCTTTCTTCTTGACACCCACAAATGAGAGGGAAGTTGAGAATATGATTTTAAGCCTTCAGAATGATAAAGCCCCTGGAATCGATGGTCTAAACAATTCATTATTAAAACATTTAAAGGACGTTATTACAATACCGCTTACTCACATTTATAACCAAAGCTTAGTAACGGGTGCTTTTCCGCGTGTATGGAAAGTGGCTTCTGTTGTTCCAATACATAAAAGTGGACTAAAGAACTGTGTTGAAAATTATAGGCCAATATCGTTGCTGTGTGCTTTTTCGAAGATGCTGGAAAAACTAGTTAATAAAAGACTGACTAACTTTTTGGAATCCCGCAATATGATTTCACCACGACAATTTGGTTTTCGTAAAGGAAAATGCACTGAGGACGCGGTATCACTCCTTACAGGAACAGTGTCCTCGAAATTAGATGCCCAACAACATTGTGTTGGTGTTTTCCTTGATTTGGCTAAGGCCTTCGACACTGTCTCCGTTCCCATTCTTTTGAAGAAACTTCATAACATGGGTTTAAGAGGAGTCGCATCTGACTGGTTTAAAAGCTACCTTACGGAACGAAGTCAATGTGTTAGGATCGGCAGCGAAACGAGCGCTCCTAGGTGTGTAACCTTTGGTGTCCCGCAGGGTAGCATATTGGGTCCAACGCTATTCACGTTGTATATCAATGATATACACGATCTCCCAATTGTTAATGCTGAAGTAATTTGCTATGCTGATGATACCGCTGTTATATTTCATGGGACAACTTGGCCTGAGGTTATCTCTTATGCTGAAATGGGAATGGCAGAAATCTCATTATGGCTGCAGAAGAACCTTCTAACGCTCAATACTAAAAAAACAGAATTTATTTGTTTTCATAAAACTGCTGCATCTGCTCCTACACTACACGAGTGCATTAAAATCCACAACCCCGATTGTTGCAACAACAAATCTTGCGACTGTGAGACGCTGCATAGAAGCATAGTAGTTAAATATCTGGGTATTTTCATAGATGAAAGATTGACGTTCAAAAAACACATAGAGGCACTCTCGGCTCGTGTTAGAAAGGTTATTGGTGTTATCAGGCATTTGCGTAATGTAGCATGTTTTGAAACATTAAAACTAGTATATTTCGCAATTTGTCAGTCTCTTTTAACATACTGCATTACTTGTTGGGGCAGTGCAGCTAAAGCTTTTCTTATCCGAGCAGAGAGAGCACAACGTTCTGTCTTAAAAGTAATGTTAGGAAAACCTTTCCGTTATCCAACAACAGCGGTTTTTGTGGACAGTGGTGTTCTCAGTGTCAGGCAGTTATTCGTACTGAGAACATCTCTTTCAGTACATAAGCGTTTGTTCAATTCAGCAGAATATGAAAGTATCACTAAACGTAGAGTTTACCGCTTGCCACAACCCTCAGTAAACACAAGTTTTGCTCAACGTTTCGGAGAATTCATAAGAGTCCATGTCTATAATACTGTCGCGAAACATTGTGAGATAAAGGAACGTTCTGTATACGAGGCTAAGAAAATAATAATAAATTGGTTGTCTACACTTAGTTACGACTATACTGAAAATGCCTTTTTAATTAAATCATAACACAATACATATATATTACCCCGTTTATTTGAATAATTTAATGTGATACATCACTATAATATATTCGTCACACATAAAATCTATTGAGATTTCCGAAATCTTATTTTAAATTACTTTTTCGTTATATATGATCACCTATACTAGTATTACTTATCTGTCATTTTATTATTTGGATATTATCATTTATTTATTTTTATTGTATTTCTTTTTATATTTAAATATTAGAATTTTAGAATTAATGATTAACGAATACAATGCCTATCTGATTTAACGACCACTATTTTATTTTATTTATGTTTTATTTTGGTGATTAATAATGACTAATGTGTCCCTTGTCAACTTTGTAGTGATAGTTCGAATTAGGTCTTCACGACACAGGCTTGCCTAGTGTGAAGACCACAGTTTATAGAGTGCATATTATGAAACTTTCAGCCCAAGACACCAAAATAACAAAAAACCTTTATATAATAAATGACTGTAATATTTGGAGTGTTTTTCAGCTGTAAATAAAGTTATTTCATTTATTCACACGGAGACACACAAAGAGGCACTCATGAAAGTTAATGATTCTATTGCCAGATTCGCGCATTTCTTTTTTCATTAATTTTTTTAAAAAACATTTTTAATCTCTAATCATATTAGGTAAAATATATACATTTTTTTATTTATCTTTGACTAGCGATCCGCCCCGGCTTCGCACAGGTGCAATTTCCGGTGGATTAAAAATAATACAAACAAAAATCCATACCTGACAATTACGAACACAACAAATTAGAATCAGCCAAATCTGTCGCGTCATTCTCGAGTTTTTGCGAGACTAACGCAGAACAATTGATTTTAAAGAATATTGGACATGTATTTTTTTGTTTAACACGTCAATAGAAATTGACAAAGATATAGAGCGTCAAATTTCGGGGCTCGTGACGTCACGCGGAATTTCAAAGCAGAATATATTATATCCGTAATTTTTTGTTTCATTGATAAAATAAAAAATACGTACCTAATATTTTTTGACAATGTAAATGACGGACTATAGCCTATTGACATGGCGCAATAGTTATAACATAGAGTATAGAGTTGAGGAATTCATACAAAACTATGTCCATTCAAATATTTTCTGAAAGAGATCGCTGTAACCGATAAGGCCGCGCATTGTATTAACCTACATTATTTTTCACTTTGTTTTTTTTTTCTTTCTGTAATAATGTACAATAAAGAATTCTTTAATTTTGAATTGCTGCTATTTTTAGTGTTCCGTATCTAAAGGGTAAAATGGGACCCTATTGCTCGTTTTTGCTCGATATTGATAACGGCAACAGGTAGACGGTTGAAATATTCACAGAATATTTAGTTATATGTTCACTTTAAAAATGAATAATGAAATTAAAATAAAACAGATTTTTAAGGGGGGCTCCTATAAAACAAATGTGACTTTTTTTTTGCTCGTTTTTATATATAATGGTACGGAACCCTTCGTCCGCGAGTCCGACTTCCACTTAGCCGGTTTTTTTATCAATATACCTAATATTAGTTAATCCTTATGAATTATTGTAATGTCTAATTAACTTTCGATTCGTAACATTTAATTATCAAGAATTTATCATCAGTTTATCAGGCATCATCTAAAATTAATATAGGTATGTATTGAAAGTTGAATAACGCAATGTCAGATTGAGGTGTCGAGATTAAATGACCATTTAATACGATTGAGATATATACTATACTAGCTGCGCCCCGCGACTTTGCCCGCGTAAGTCCCGGACCAGCCAGAATTCGGTGTTAAAAAGTAGCCTATGTCCTTTCTCAGGCTCTAGACTATCTGTGTACCAAATTTCGTTTAAATCAGTTCGGTAGTTTTAGCGTGAAAGCGTAACAGACAGACAGACAGAGTTACATTCGCATTTATAATATTAGTAAGGATTAGTAAGGATAAGGATATATTACTTATACCAATATTAAGACTTGACTCAGTAAAGTTGCGTGATTTTTTTTATTCGCCTTCTAGAAAGGATGAGAAGGCGAATTAAGTACTTTGCTAAAAATGAGAAACGTAATTAATTAAGTCAACTTTTCTTGACCGCAGCCTTGATTGGTCGTGGTCATCACAGAAAGAACGTTATTATGGGCGCGTTTAAAATTGTCCAAGCCTGGTTGCGTTTTCAAATATTTGTTTTAATATGGAATGTAGGTAATGATTTTAATAATTAATTTTCTATCTGGTAATGTATTATAGTAAAAAACTAATAAAAACAATAAATATATATAGATATTCTCTATTCGGCTAGGATGCAGGTGACTAAAGTCGCAAGTTGTAAAGGAGAGTAGGTCTAGACTTTTGTCGTGTGGCGATAGGTCGCACGCGGCGCTTGAATAAAATAGATCTTGAAGGCCGAATGCCGTGCGCTGTATAATCCTTAATACCTGTATAAAGCCCGAAAATCGATTTAGATAATTTTTTTCGTAAAAAAAAAGTAATACAAAATTGTTTGTAGAAGCACTCAAAGTTAATAACTAATGCTAAATTCGCTAATATGAAGCATAATAATATAGTTTTTATACGTGCTTGCGTGTTTTTTTTACCGTTTTTTAACTACACAGAGAAAATACGTCGTGGACACGAGTGACTGTTTCGCGTGACTCCTCTTGAAACAGGTAAAATGAGGAAAAAAGTGCGATAAATTTCCCAACTTTCATTTAATGTTTGTATGAATAAATAATCCGGAGATACAGTTTGAAAAAAAATATATATATATATAAATAAGTCACGTGTTCTGTGTCACTTAGGTGGTGGTAATGATGGTATCAGAATTGATTGTAATTTTGCGAATCATTACTTTTCATGAGCGCTTCTTCGATGGCCCATGTGATAAATTTTTAATTTAACGTAAATTTGTGTAAATTTGCAGCAATCGGTCGGCTCTATCTTCATGGAAGCGACGATTCTCATCGCGCGTCACGCTCGCTCCGCTTATACGCGGCCTAAGGTGATCGCGTGGTCCGCGTTGTACGCATGCGCTCTGGCGCTCTTCGTGCAAGCGCAGACTTACATGCAGCTGCTGTGGAAGGAAATACAGACTTCTAGCAACGCGCCTGTAAGTATAAGTTGCATTTGATAGATTTAGAAAGATAATAAGTTTATAAGTTTAAGTTTATAAGTTTTTTATTTCATCGAAATGTTTACATCTTTTTAACTAAGTGCACTTAAATAATATCTAATTGATTAGTGGTAGAAAGGTATATAATGTATAATGTAACTATCTCCTAGTCTATATGTTTGGAATCTTGGTCACATTTACAAATCTCCTCTGCGATAGGGTGTATGCAGTGGATTCAAGATTGTCGTTTGGGAGGGGCTTGACCCAGCTGAGAGTTTGCTGACGCTGCAGCAATAATTATCATAAGACAAGATTTATCACGGAAAGAACTCAACTGAACTGCTCGTTGGCTTAGTTGGTTTAGTGTTCGCCTTCTAAGCAGGGGTATCGGGTTCGATTCCCGGCGGGAACGCAAGTTTTCTCCACAGCGATAATTTGTGTTTCTGGTTCTGGGTGTGTTTGTGTGTGTGATGTGAATGTTTCCGGCATCCACGATACAAGAAATCTTAGTGTGGGGCTGTGATAGATGTCTACATTTTAAATTTGATCAAAATCGGTTTATTCTTTACGGAGATACGTGGTAACAAATATTCACACACACAAACTTTTGCATTTATAATATTAGTAGGATAACTTGATATTTATATTAAATAGATTAAAATTTACTTAAAGAAACTTAATTACCCTTAACTAAAGTAATATCTAAACTAGCTGCGCCTTGCGGTTTTTCCCGCGTAAGTCACGGTATTAATCCAGGGTATCAGCTACCTCTATACAAAATTTCATCAAAATTGATGAGACAGAAGAAGTAACAAAAATACAAACACACTCACAAACTTTCGCGTTTATAATATTAGTGTGATGCGTGCGGAAACACTATGTTCTCATTATTAAAGAAAACAAACAGATTATGTAATGCCTTAAGACAACATTTTCTTATCGTCATCTAATTATTTTAATGAGGTGAAACTGTTGTATCATTATTAATAAACTAGTCATATCACGAACTGTCGAAAGATTGTGAACTGACACATTTTAGACGGAAACCTATCTGATGAGGTAAAATTTGACAAGGATTTCTACAGCTACAATGTTCAGGCGACTAGAGGTGGTCCCATATAAATTTTATCGAAATGGATCTAGCCAAAACCAAAATGTAAGCGGTTTGTAGTTATAATAAGTGTTTTTTTGTTTGTCTTAATAAGTTCTTCTCGCTTTAATTTTTTTTTTATTTCTCATCTCCTAGAAACTGACGATATGGCCAAAAATGGAACAAGCTTGACTAGAAGATACCTATTCACTATAGACTTGAAGACACCCGAAACGTTTTTGTTCACAATTTTAATTTTTCGACTGTTTACTCTCTAGTTCTTTATCGAATAAACAGTATTCAGCATTTCCCTGTGACACATTATAAAACTTATCTTGAAAACGAAACATACAAATATTGGTTTAGCTTATTCAAAAACTGCAAATAAAGACTAAAGATCAATTTGTCTGCTTAATAGACGTTTTATTAGACAGTCTGTAAATATTTGTATGGTTAACAAGCATTGAGACCAGCATTATTATTACTCTTATAAAAGAGGTAACGGGGCAATCTTCTTAGCGACTACATTTTTTTTGTTAGATAAGCAAGCATTTGACCACTATCTCGCCTGATGGAAAGCGAAGCGGCCGAAGATGTAGCATGCTTGCCTAGACGATACCTATTCAATCTTAAATTGAAGATTCCCAGATTAAACCGTTTAAAGAAGACGCGTGCAATGAGTTCCACTCTTCGCAGTACGTAATATTGATATACTTAGGTTAATATAATTCCTGAATAAGTAATTTCAGAAATTTTTAACAAAATAATTAAACGCAAGCAAAGCTTAAAAAACCGACTTCACCGCTTTTTCTTCGGAACTTTGATCAGATTTAATGTATTAAACACGCATTATTGAGTATAACTCAATAACTAGAGGTCAGATCTTGATCAAATTTCAATGGGACCACATGAAAAGCAACATCTTTCAATTTAAAAAAAAAAATTCGAAATCGGCTTACGTGGAGAGAAGTTATGAGGTAACACACATACAGTCGACTTGAGTACCTCCTCCTTTTTTGGGAAGTCGGTAAAAAATGAGCCGCCAAGTTTCTTGTCAGGTTCTTCTCGTGATGGCTAATTTTGCGAATCTGGCAGTAGTGTCATTAACATTCATGAGTGCCTCTTTGGGGCCCGTGTTAATAAACGATTTTATTTCGTTTACTTGAATCTTTTTTTTTGTGCTAAATAGGCAAGCTTACGACTATTATCTCACCTGATGGAAAATTATGATGCGGCCGAAGATGTGACATGCTTGCCTAGAAGATACCTATTCACTCTTAATTTGAAGACTCCCAGATTATACTCCTCGGGGAACAATGACGCAGCAGGAGTTCCATTCCATCGCTGTACGGATGATGAACGTAGAAGCAAACCGCAACCTACTCGCATTTACAAATATGTATAACTAGGCGTGCCCCGCGGTCTCGCCCGCTTTTATCAAGTTAAAAACGTGTTAAAACTAGGTATACAAAACATTCCCATTTCGTCTTCTACGTACTTACATCCCTTACTCACAATCTTTCAGATTTATAATATTAGCGTGATGAAAACACAAAAATTATGCACATATTTATGTTTTCTAAACATTCCTAATTCGTCGACCAGGTGGTTAGTCGCAGAATGTCTATATCGCAAAATATCCAGTGGTTGCGGAATGTCCAATTCGCGAAATGTCAATTTCCTGGAATATTAAATTCGCGGAATGTCCAATAAGCGGTACGTCCAATTCGCAGAATGTCCAAACGGTAACTTACAAAATGGTTCCGTTCTTTTTTTCCATTCCAGGAATTGGACATTCCGCGTCCACTGGACATTTTGCGAATTGGATATTCTGCGACTAAACGAACCAGGTGGGTATACAAAACATTCCCATTTCGTCATCCAGGTACTTACACCTATATACATACAAAATTTTAGATTTATAATATTAGCATGATGAAAACAAAAAATATGCATGTATTTATGTTTTCTAAACATTCCTATTTCGTCGACTAGGTGGCATACAACGGCGCAGTAGAAGCGGTACAGACTTTACTCGGCGCATGCGGGTCCTACATCTCGTCCCGAGCGAGCGGCGCGATTCTCCCGGCGCCCGTTGCCATTGTCCAAGGAATCGCTACGTTCTTAGGGACCTTCATCAACATCGTGTTTGTATCATACGCCGGGTACATCGTGATGGGCATGCTGTTTCACTACAACATCACTCTGGCTAGGTGAGATGTATAAAATATAATTCATTTATCCTACTTCCTATTTAATCCTACTAATATTATAAGGCTTGTGTTTAAACACCGCCCAAAATAGGTACTTTTTTAACTATTTTACTACCAAAAAAAATCTAAACGGTTACCAAAATGGATAAATGGTCACCAAATTACGTTTCCTAAAATATTATGAAATAAATCTATTTTTTTCGTATTATAAATATGTTTGTATTAATTATTAAAATAAAATAACCTTAACCTACTGTTATCCGATTCGGTTCTGTCACAGGAAATTTTATTTTAGGAAACGTAATTTGGTGACCATTTATCCATTTTGGTAACCGTTTAGAATTTCTGGTGGACGTCTAAATTATATCCATATTATAAATCCGAAAGTTTGTGTGTAAGTGTGTGTGTAAATATATTTGTTACCTCTTCATGCTAGTACTAGTGTTTGAGTAGTCCATTTAACTATTTTTTTATATGCCCGTTAGGTAAGCATTTGACCACAATCTCACCTGATATCAATAATTTTGGCCAGAGGTGCATTAGGGTGGTGCAATGGGGGATGAAAGTCCATTTAGAAAGTTATTTTATTTGTAAAGTTACACTGACAGAAATTTGTATTTGAGTCATCTTTATAACAAAGCCGAGTCTGTTAAAACATTTATAACTCAAGAACGGGTGGACCGATTTTGATGATCTTTGATTTGTTGGATATATCTCCGCCCCGAATGGCAGAATAACTATTAAAATATTGGGAAAAATACATTTTCTCTTACATTCTGTAACAGAATGGGGGTTTTGATGATATTTCGAAAATTTACGCGGACGAAGACGCAAAGAACAACTACTTTAAAATAAAATAAAATATTTCTACTTATTTCCAGTGCAAAAATAGCGGCTCAGCTATCGGACGAGAGTTGCTTCGGACTGATATTCGGCATCAACACTCTCCTGGGCACCGGGCTGCAGTCCTTACTGACACTAGTGATGATCCAGACCATACAACTGTCGATTCACGAGCAGTACTATACCCTCAGCGCACTCTTCGTGGTACTGGCGCTGTGTTGGCTATTCGGGTGGATGGTGCGCTCATACAAACAAAAAGGAGAAACAGTTTAGTATCAATTATTATTAGTATTCTTCAAGTCTAGAGTGAATCACCTTCTAGGCTAGAATGTTCCATCTTCGGCCGCAGCGTCATTTTCCATGGTGAAATAGAGTTCAAATGCTTGACTATCCAGCATAAATATTTTTTTTTATCTTGGATATGCATATTGACCAGTATATCACCTGATGGTAAGTGACGATGCGATCGACATAAATAAATAATCGTATCGTTTTACCACGGATGGTAGAATATTTTTTTTAAGTTTCGCGCTTTTTAGCCATTTTGTGAAACCTTTCGTGAGTATTACATATTATTATGCTTCAATGTTATACGGTTTAAAACAATTAGAAAATTTCGACATACTTTGTTGTCGACTAGTTTCGGACGAATTAGTAGTCCTAAATCAGGATTGGCGAGACGCGTCGGGTTTGACGTGTTTCACTTGGTTTAAGCCATATATAACAATTAAAAATCACTTATCCATATTTGTATATAGGCTGTACACCTTGATATATTACTGAAATAACTCGAGGTATAGAAAAAAAGCTAGTGAATTTTTTTTCAATGTATGGGGTTCTGATATTGAAAAGAGCCAAATTTCTTTAAGTATTATAATTTTCGCACAATTTACTACTGTTTCCATAGAATTTTATTATTTTGTATAGTTTGTGTTAAATGAAAAATACGCCTTGTTCCCCGAACGGTATAATCTGGGAGTCTTCAGGTCTCGAATGTATAAGTATCTTCTAGGCAAGCATTCCATCAGGTGAGATAATGGTCAAATGCTTGCTTATTCCAAAGAAAAAAATAAAAAAAACTGCACCAGAGAAAAATCTATACGACATACAAAAGTTATACAAAATTACGTGATGGCAGTCCACACTGATAACACTAGTGATTATCTTCCATATCTTGCCTGTCAATACACACAAAGTACTTTACTCGAGCGGGCTCTTCATAGTAGACGGTTTTGTATTTAGACTCCTTTGTTGGTCGTTAAATGAATATTAAAAAAAATTGAGGTATGAAAGAAAAAAGCAAGATTTTTATTAGAGAATGCGGTTACTATATTGAAAATATAGTTTAGTCAGCCATTATGACGTACATTTTCAAGTACATGGATGATGTATTTTTGCACAATTGACTGGTCCTTAGAATTTTACCAAGCATTTAACTAGTGACTTAAATAGTTATATTGTATTATATATATGTATAGTTTGAACGAATTTAGTGAAGCATAATGTAGCTAAGCAATCAATTTATAACTTTTATTCGCAGGAGCAAAAGTAATGAAAAAAGTTTAACGTACTGAATGCTTGACCAGTGATGATTGTTGTCCCAGTCGTGGGCAAATCTCTCAGAAGCATTTGCAAGTAACTAATAATTACTATTCAAGTGGGTTTTGACCATTTTGGAACTATCTAGTGACATTTTTGAACTGTGTCGTACCGAAAGGGACATGGTGCATTCTTACAATAAATATTATTAGTTTTTTATGTACTTTGCTGCATTGCCAAATGTGGCAAAGTATTAAAGTAATTAACATTGTTGTTTAGACATTTTATACTTTTTTTTGTACTTTTTGTATTATAAATGCAAATGATATAGGTAAAGGGTATTAGCTAATTTAGTTCTACGACTTTCTTCTGAAGGCTATATTTGCCGTTATAATTAAAATGAATTCTATACAATCTATTATTAATAGATTTTCATACTACACTGTCGCGCAAAGATCGACATCGCCGCCCCGCGCTTCATAGATAGATAGATAATTACTTTATTGATCCACTTTATAAGATGAGATAAAACAAAGATTAGAGCTTATACATAAAGTATCGCAACAGGCGGCCTTATTACTAATAGCGATCTCTACCAGGTATAGTATGCGCGCCAACGCCAGTTGACACTTGACACTATAGATTTAACAGAGAAGATATATAATACTAGTTGTTGCCCGCGGCTTCGCCCGCGTTAATTTTCGAAATATCACCAAAGCCCCAATTCCGTTACAAAATGTATATAAGTATTTTTTTCTGATATTTTTATAGTCAGTCTGCTATTCGGGACGGAGACAAATACAATAAATCAAAAACCATGATAATCGGTCCAGCCGTTCTCGAGTTATAAGTGTTCGAACAAACCCGACTTTGTTTTATATATATAGATATTCTAAAAATCATTAAATAGAATTTGCAATAAACGTTCAACGTTATAGATGTTCAAAGGGTGCTGGTCTTAATGGGTTGGAATGATGTTCAAACACGTTACTGGTATTGTACAAATAACCTTGTATAAAAAAGTATGTATGTGTGTGTGCAGTGTTTTAGAAATGAGCTTTTTTTAGAACAGATTTCAGTGAGCAAAGCGTCATAGGATACTTTTAGACATAATTAATAAAAAAAGTATTTTAATGCCATATTAACGGAAACTAGATAAAAAAAAATTAAGTAAATAAAAAAAATATTAAAGACCCGTCTGCATAATCGTTAACTTATAAGCAATGCACTAAATATTACCATTTGGGTGCATTGACTGCTAATGTATTATTCCTAATTACATTTTAAAAGACGACGTATAATAATAATAAATTTGTAATTTTTGTTTAAAAACAAATTACTACTTATAATTTAGCGTCAAAAATCCGCCACTATGATTCTTTAAAAAAAAATGCTACGCAAAAATATTGCAATTTTATTTGTAATTATTAGTGTCAATACATCGAACCCCTAGGAAGATATGAGTTAATATAGAAATTTACCAACCATATATAAATACAAGATACGCGCAAAACATAATACTTCCTTGGCATTCGGGTAATAAGGTAAAAAACTCGATTGTAATAATAAATATCTTAATTGCAATAAGGTGATAGTGTTACATATTTGTTACTCTGCCTCTTGTTTTAGTTTACAAAACTGTGTTGATTAATGAAGGGGCGATTTAAACCAGTATTAATATTTTTAATTATATACTTTGTATACTATAAATATTTAAAATGTATACTTACAATTTTAAGGTTGTACTGTTAATGTTTGATCATAGTATTTAAAATTGTTTTGTTTATTGTTAAACCTTTGCTTTTTTGTTGCGAAAGTGAAAAATGGCGTTGTCAATTTTTATTATTTACCAAATTTGTAATTCTTCTAGTATAAATGTGTAATAATGGTGGACTATTAACCGTTAATACTTAGTGAACGTGCATGAGTGCAGGCAAATCATACAAATATGAAAAACGTGATTTTCAGTTTCACTTTAAAAGTCCAATAGAAGATTTGTAAAGTTTCTACCACTTTATTAGATCCCGACTTGACTATGACTGGACTGGACCTTGACTTTGACTTGTGACCAAGACTCTTATTATTAAATACATACACTTGAATTATTTAATTACTACACACGGGCTAAGACACAGAGCAAAAACAAACTAATTTATTGTTAAACGGTTAAAGTTTTAGATTTTTATTATTGTTTTAAAAGTTAGAGGTATTATAAATATTATTAAAAGTGTATTACAATTCCATGCTATAGAAATAATGAAGGCCTTCTACAGAAAACTCGATTAGAATGGAACATTATAAACAAATGGTACAGATTGCTTCCAGATTTACTCGATATTGTTATCGATTAGGTTAGTGTCTGTTTAGTGACGTCACTAGAAAAATACCTTGAATACAAAACATTGTCCAGCGCATACTTTGAGTGCGAGTAAAAAGTATTTATTTCCGATAAAGTGGTACTTACTTAGGTGTGTACATGTACACTCACAGCTTTGGGTCAGGTGCGTCTTGTTTGTGGGCCCCAAACTAGACAACACTGACGTTGTCTTGGGTGCCCGGTTGACTATTTTACCATTCATTTATTGCAAACTATAAAAGCAACTAAGTTATCTATTATATTTGGTGCTTTTTATAGACCCGTTTGGGCATAGCAATATTTAATTAGAAGAAAGGAGGACCACTTTAATATATACTACACAATAAATAAATGTTAGATAATAATTATTTAACTGTTTGTAAATGAACTAGGCTACAGAGCCGTAGCATCAGTAATATAATAGCTATATAGAAAAATAGTTCGATAACGAACACGGTTCCGGCAGCTACCCTTGACAGCCAGTTCCCATTCAAATTTTCATTTTATATTTATATATTTTATATATTTATTGCAGATATCAGGTAAAACAAAATATAATAGCAATGACACAAAACATGTTGTTAGTATTATTATAATATTTGTGTATTTACCACCTGAAATACAATGTAACTTACCAACAGGAGAGATTGTCGACATATGCTTGCATATCAAATAGTTATTATAAAAAAAATGTAATAAACTTTGGCTGTGATAAGCTGGTCTCATGGAACTTAGCAAAATTTACTTTTCTAGTAAACCTGTTTTAGTATATTTTGTTTGTATTTACTAGTATATTTTGTAACTTATTAGTGCAATAATTCCAATGTTCAAAGACTTAAGAAGTGTATAATTTAATTTATGGTAGTTCTGCCTAGCGTAGCTAAATAAAAATATACAATGCAATATTATTTGTTATTATTAGTGATTGTTTTTGATAGTGAATAAATGAAGTATATTATTCCAATGGCTTTGTCTCATAGTCTCCCACTACACATCATAATGGCTGCATATAGCCATATATGGCCCTGGGCATGCCCCAATACCCTTTCTATTATTAAATAAAGAAAGAAAAAAGAACTCTAATCGAAACTGTCTCTCTCGATCTGTCTTATCATAAAAGAGACAAAACTGGACCAATCATAATAAATTTGGTAGAGGAATATTTAAGTGCATAAGGTACAAAATTTTGATTAACAGCTAGTATATCACACTTAAATGATAAATGTGAAAGTTGTTTAACTTCACGCTGTAACAGCAGAACAGTTTGGATTGAATTTTAGAATTAACTTATAACCACTAGTGGGCAGAATTCCCATCATGCTGGCGGCATTGCAATGCCAAATAGTACCAGCATTTCAGAGAGCCAGCAATGGGAATGCTACCCACTGGTAGTGGGCTTGAGCACTTGAGTTACCTGTATGCTCAGTGCCTTGTAGATAACTTAATTCTTTGTTATATTATATTATAGATTTAATAATCTGAAATAATTATAGTTTTAGGTAATATAGGCAATTGGCCTGTATATAGTTTTAGTATAGGATAAAAGAGAATTAATCCTACTAGTATTATGAATCTGAAAGTTTGTGTGCAAGTGTGATTGATCTCTCTTCACGCTTTAACGGCTGAACGGATTTGGATGAAATTATACCTAGGATTAACTCATAGGCTACTTTTTAACTTGATAATAGCGGGCGAAGCCGCGTGGCACAGCTAGTAGCTTATACCCAGAATTATGAAATTATTTAATACTTTATTGCACAGTAAAAAGTGTACAAAAGGAGGACTTAATGCTAAAAGTATTCTCTACTAGTCATCCAGCGGTGGAAAATGAAATGACATGAGGCGTGCATCAATCAAGGATGAAGAAAATATATGTAAATGAAATTTATATCGAATTGTAATGTACATAAATATAAAATACTTAAGATTATACATACTTATATATGACATTTATTTGCTTCAAGGGTATGTATAAACAGATGTAGGGTTTAATGTATAGTTGAAACACTTGGTCATAATAGTGACATGCAAATATTGATTTGAAGACAAGACTAAAAAAATAAAAGTAGACTTATTACTTTTATTTTTCTCTTGCACACTCACAGCCTTACAATAAGTTCGATGACTTGTTTCATGGGTTCCGGAAACATTCACATCACACACACAGTCACAACCTATCAAACTTAAAATGGAAAGCTGCAGTCGGCACAGCAATATTATAAAGAGGTAAAGTTTGTGAGGTTGTAGGGGGTAATCTCTGGATCTACTAAACTAATTTTAAAAATTCTTTTACCTATAGAAAGCCACGCTATTTGAGAGTCATTGTTTTTTATACAGGGAACGCCGGGCTGGTCAGCTAGTAAAATATAAATTAATACAATTATTAATAACACAAACTTTATTTTAATAGAGTTGTAAACCTAATAATAAATTGGAACATTCATATAGTAACTGATATGTAGACATGGAATGTTTAAGTCTAAAAAATAACTTAAAAACTTCAACTAAAACACTCAAATAAACCATCCCATTTGCACTAGCATTACTTATTTACATAACATTTTCGGTTAAGTAATACCATGGCAGGAAATACCCATCACCTTATAAAATTCTGATAAAACAAGTTATCTATAAACCCTCACAACCTTAATTGGTACTTATATTAATATCTATAAATTTAATTAACAATAGGTGGAATAAATATATCAAATTTACTCTAACAAACATTAGCTACATTGCTGATAAATTTGGATAGAAGAAACAAACTAAAAAAATTATAATAATAGACAATTAAAAAAATAAGATTGTTTATGTAGTGTCTCTATCAGCAATACCATACATTTCCACTGCCGGAGAATTCAATGTGCGAGTTGTATTATGTGATCTAACACGTCACAAAATTAGAGTGCATGCGTGTTCCATCCTTTTCCGCTTGGTTAACTTAACAAGCGGAAAAGGATGGAAACACTTTAGTAAATTGACACATTTATTTACAAGCAGTGCCAACTTAGGTTGGGACATCGGTATTTCTTTTGTTGCAGGTAGCAGTCCCGCTTTATGAAACTGTATTTATGTTTTAGAATGTAGAGTAGATAATAATAATTATGTACTTTTTTTTTACACGGTGGTGTGTCTCCATCTTTCCTTCTGTTATTGTCCATCCATAGGATGGATGTCTGGAAGAGATCACTTTAATAAGACCACCCATTGTACTACCACAATGAATGCAATATTTTATTAGTCATTGTTATTATATTATTTGTTGGTTTACAATAAAGCATTCTGTATTGTATTGTAGAAAACAATATTATCTTTAGTTTTTTTTGGCGATGAAACCCACAATTATACAACTTCAATAGATAAACAAAAAATTCACAGAACACTTAACGGTGTGTATATTATACTGCATTTATTACTGCTGTGATGTCGATAAATTACAATCCCTAATATCCATTCCAGCATTCCAATAAAACACGATAAACTATACTTATTATATCCCTGGTCGGTCTTACGCGTACTGCATCATGGAAGGTCTCGTTTTTACGTATACATAGAAACATATCAATAGAAAAATTACTGCACAAGTAGGCAGCACTATTGTGTGTATTTGTTGGCGCATTTTCGCGAACTCCTGTTTTCTTTCACGCTTCTGTCTAGCTGTCTCTTTTACTGCTCCCTTTAGCTTCCTCATGATTTACTGTAAAAAAACCGGTCCACTGTAAACAATGCCACGTACGTGAAAGTTAGAGAAACTTACTATTGTACACTATTGTAAATTCACACAGTTGACATTTATTAGGCACCTCCTATTAGTAAGATATATAAAGGGTGCTGGGATTTCGTTATTTTTCTGTAATAAAGAATTATAACGTACCGACTACACAAGTTACTTCAAAATATCAATTTCCAATACGAAAGCAACAAAACAACACATCACACTTGGAAATGTCATTTTAGATCCAACACTTCAAAACATGTCACTGTCAACAGTGTCAACGTCACCGCCAATAAGTCAGTCATAAATTGCTTTAGCATAGCTCATAATCATAATGGTATGATAATGTAATATTAAGTATGGACTTAACACGTTAACTGTCCCCATATAAAAATTTAGGACAACCCGATAAGTCCAACTTAGGTTATACCAATGCACTAAAATATTACATTACCATAGAAATCGAAATGTTATAATAATGCAGCAATAATCTATCTACGGCCCAATTGCCTATATTTCCTAAAACTAAACTAAAATTATATACAGCAAAGAACTAAGTTACCTACAAGACATCGAGCTTATAGGTAACTCAAGTGCTCAAGCCCACTACCAGTGGGTAGCGTTCCCATCATGCGGGTGGCATTGCCTCTCTGAATTGTAATGCTAATACGTTGAGCCAAATAAGTGCCAGCATTTTGATCACGCGTCGCCTTAACCAGGCGCTCTGAAAGATTTTTGAAAATAGAATGAGCTCACGGACCCAGTGTCTCAATACCAAACGGCTCAAATATGTAACCACTGCCAAGGTTTCTATATTTTCGCCGTTTGCGCTGCTCTGCCGAAGTTGCCGCGATGCCAACCCCATTCTGTGTTTCAGGAAGATGTGACGGAGCTAAAGTATCGACACAAGTTGCATCCTACACTAAAGGCCGTCCCATTTTCCATGGAATTAAAGTCATGCCGTTGCGTCGGGTCTTTTACCATCGTCACTCATCAGACCATTCGGTTCGAGAATGGCTGGAACGTTGGCACTGGTAAAAGCCCGGCGGATGAAATCGTTGAAGCTGGCGTGGCGGAAAATTCGGCCAGCACTTTTCTGGCACGAGAGGCCGTGGTGACCGAGCTGGTCAACAGCAGTACCACCCTGACAGCTATGGGCAACATAGCACCTTGCACCCAAACGTAAGCGTATATCGAGACGGAAAGCAGATGGATCTATAAGTGTATATATTATTGGAAACAAAAGATTTCCTCTGGTTTTCCTGTGACCCATATGTTGGGCCACGGACTCGTAAATAAGGAAATTTGTTGGCAAAACCCCTATTAGAAAAGGGTTTCGCTACTAATGCGTTGAAGATATATAAAGGTAAATATAATAGAACTAATATAATAGAAAAAATAATATCCTTGGTCGGCATGCAGGCTTATTTATGTTTATCCATGAATGCACGATCAAGAAATCACGAAAAGACGGACGCGTGGATCACATTAATAGGTATTGTTGCCAGCCTGATGGTAAGCGTCAAGCTTGTCATCTGAAACCAGCCCCCCTATTACGTATCTCTGTTGGACGCGGTTTCTATTTGAATCAAGGAAAAATTAACCTTTTTAGGATTTTTGACAATTTAGTATTGAAACCTTTTGCAACATAGTTAAGTAATAGGAGGGGGTCTGCTCGTCATATGGTTACCCTAATCTCGTAGCACTGCATTGGAAGCATTACCTTTTGGTTAGGTACTTACTAATGCAACAAGTCAATATAATTAAACGCAAGCAAAGTTTAAAAAACCGACTTCACCAAATCGGCTCACGTGGAGAGAAGTTATGAGGTAACACACATAAAAAAAAAAAAAGAAATACACTCGACTTGAGTACCACCTCCTTTTTTGGGAAGTCGGTAAAAATAAAACTGCCTGCAGTATGCTATAACATAATTTATTATTCAGTATAAACACATTATTAGTACATTTTAATAATTCAAAAATAAGGTACTTTTAAAGTAATTACTTCTACACTTGAAATATATATGTTTTATTTAAAAATTACTGCATATCAACAACAATAACCAAAGTACTACTCTAAAGTATTTTTAAAACACATTAAACGTGGTATTCTCCTCCATCTAATTTCTCATCAGAGAGTGATGATAAGATGCCTGCAGACGTACTTTGGGAAAGCCAAATAACACTCATGAATAAACCCTGAAGAATGCCTATTGCTGCCCCTGCCACAACATCCAAGATGTAATGTCTTTCGACTAGCACTCTCGAAATAGAGACAGTGTAGGCCCAAGCAAGAATCGGTGGATACAGGAAAATTGACACGGGGCTGACATATGTCAAAATAAATGCAATCATCACAGCTCTGCTGGCGTGGCCTGATGGGAAAGAGAACTTGTCAGGACCTATTTCAAAGTGCTTGTTCATTGGTATTGGGCGTCGTCTCCGTACAATTGCTTTTAAAGTTGCGCATACAACTATATCCAAAATGAGAGCTGAAACGAAAAAGTTACTTTAGCATCTACTACACTTCACATTTATATTATAAAAAATCTGTAAGTTTGTGTGTAAGTATGTTTGTTTTCTCTTCATGCTGTAAGGGCTGAACAGATATACTTAAGGTCAACATATAGGCTACTTTTTTACTTAATAACTGGGAGTGAAGCCTTAGGACATGGCTAGTGTATAAATACGAAGGACATTTTTCAAGAACAGTATGTTCCTTTTGTGTTATCATAATAATTTCATTTAACAATAATAGATGTTAAAAATTCAAATTCAAATTCAAATTCAAATTTCTTTATTGAGACAACTTACAGTCCATGGGTTAGTAAACACGTAACTAACTATAAAAAGAAACTTATTAACTAGTGTTAGTGTATGGGCGATAAAGTGCGATAAATTAAATTAAAAGAGTTATTTTTAAAACTGAAGCTGAGGCATACCATCCGGGCGAGTGAGAGAATAAATTCTAAAGAATCTATTTGATCATCACCCCGATGAAATGTCTCAGCACAGGCGAACAAACATCCTCCGCAACAACTTTCAGAATGCTGTTGTGACTCCCTCGCACCCTCCTCACCAACGACGCGATTTTCTTTCGAATAACGGCGTGGAAGCCATCGGTACGAGCTTGCGCGAACATTCCAGAGGCACTACACCAGCGAGGGAGTCCCACCAGCATTCTGAATATGTTGTTATACTGCACTTTTAGCGTTAAAATGTCACATGTTTCTTTTAAATTATTTAAGTGATTTTTTTATAGGGGAAAATTTAACAGTATAAAGCGAAAATACAAAGAAAATGTAACCTCAGTAGGTAACTGTTAAAATATTACAAATTAATATCACAAGAGAACAGTGATCATGCTTTATCAAATGCATAAATATATTGCTTAAATATATGCTTAGGTTTCTCATGGAAACTTTCACACTTGCGTTTCTGGTTGTGATTGTGTGTGTAATGTGAATGTTTCCAGCACCCACGACACAAGTCATCGAAATTAGAGTGGGGTTATGAGTGTGAGCATTGATATGGTAAGTTTAAGAGGGCCTACATTACACATATGAACATGTTTAACATGCGCCCATTTATTGTGACCTATTAGGATACAATATGTCAATGTTAGCTCACCTATCAACATATTGACTTGCAGCTGATAAAGGTCCTTGTTATTGAAAAGCCATATAAAACTAAGCCATCCTGCAAGCCAGACTATTCCATGGCAGGACACCTGAAATTTCAGAAAACAATTCACTGAGTAAAATTTATATTTCTACATAGAAACCCACCCCTCTCCTTTGTCTTTACCTGGGTGGACATGTTTTTAAACCAAATGGAAATTCTGTCTTATCTATGTTTTCATGGTAATAGGGCATTTTCTCATGCTTGTCAGGCTTGCTACACTACACCGAAAATAGACACATTTCTCCACTCTCTAATAACAAAATCTCTCACCATAATCACTAAAAACTATGTTCTTGCAGCTATTCTGGTAGAGATCGCCATTAGTGATAAGGCCGCCTGTTGTGATACTTTACGTTTGTTTGTTACCTTTGTTTTATCTCATCTTATAAAGAGGATCAATTAAGTATTATCTATCTATTCTTGACAGCCAGTTGTTCTAGGCCTAGCATGTTTACCATTCGTGACCATGTCATCACTTACCATCAGGTTAGATAATTTTAAATGCCAGCCTATCAGATGTAAAAAAAGCTGAAGCCTTCAACTATCTGCTACTAAATTTTAGTTTTGTCAAGTAGGCACCTGTGAATATAAATCAGTGAATTTCACTCCTAATGACTGTCAGACATGATGACGTAGATATTATGGAATAGTCACCTAGAAGATACTTGATCTACTTGGTCTTGAAGAGACGTAAGTTGTATTTATCAGACAACAAGAATGTAGGTGTTCCATTCCATAGTAGTTTTAAATCAATATAAAGTTGAAAGTAAAAACAAATTACAAATATGATTTACCTCCAGAAATCGAGCATGGTTGCGCAGTGATCTAAGCGCAGTTATATTTAATGATACATCAACAACTTTCTTAGTGATTTGTACATCATATTGAAGTATTTTTTTAAACATTGGTGGAACTCTCCGCTTATCCTCGTGGTGTCCAAGCTGAAAAACAATTATATCGCCTCAACTGTACATTTAAATATTACTAGTTGTTCCCGGTGGCTTTGCCTGCATTTATTAAAAAATATATAATTTATCGAATTTAATTGTGAATCTAAACCATTCATCTGAACACACACAATATCATCAAAATCGGTCCAGTCCTCTAGGAGTTTAGTTACATACACATGTACAGAAGAATTGTATATTATTAAGATTACTTAACAAGATGTGACCCAGATATAATTTCACTGCCAACTGTGGGGAGTGCTTGCCAGCTCAACAGCAAAAGTGTTCACAATAACTATAGGGTTAAAATTAGCATAAGTTCTATTCCAGGTTCTAGACACTACATTAAAATCAGACCAGAGTCCAGATATCAAAGGTTCCTTATTTCAAACTCACACATTTTTAGATTCAATTAGTAAGTGATAAGAGCAATTGCTAACAGATTTGATGTTCAGTAATTATTCAAAATTATGATGTCATTAGTCTGCATAATTAGATTTTCAATTATTGTTCGGGGGTTTAGGTATTGGTTTTATTTCTTTGTGTTCGGGAGTAAAAATGTAGATATTCTTACCATATCCATGCTGAAGGCAAATTGCTATTCCTATAACTAGTGCAAAGTGCCTTTTACCTCGAGCACTTGTGCAAATAAACAGAGGGAGAATGGTGAATAATGATGTAGGCTAATTACGAAAACAATTAATCACAAAACACCGTGCAGATATAAAGCATTTACTGAGTTCACGCCAAGTTCATTCGAAAAATAAATAATGTACATACAATATTATATACAACAGCTACAACAAGAGCTTGCAAGATCCGAAAAGAGGTAAGAAATTGTAAAATACAAAAGAGTTCGGTCTTTTGCAGATGTTTTGTAGAGTATACAATACATACACCTTTTTTTTTTTGGCTCGGCAAACTATGTCCATTTAGCCCTACCGGTAGAGAGTAATAGTATTCTGTGATTTACCCAGTGTCAAGTATCATAATTATATTTTTCAGGTACAATCTAATATATAAAATTCTCGTGTCACAGTTTTCGTTGCCATACTCCTCCGAAACGGCTTGACCGATTTTGATGAAATTTTTTGTGCTTATCCGGTATCTATGAGAATCGGCCAACATCTATTTTTCATCATCATCATCATCACTCTTCATCATTATCAACGCGGGTGAAACCGCGGGGCGCAGCTAGTATACTATATATTAACAACATTCAATCATTAATTCTGTCTTTGGCCAAAATATCTTTATTTTATTGGCTTAATGCAGTTTATTTATTTATAGACAGGTGTAGTAACAGTTGTCGTACGAAGCCCAAAAGATATGACAGCGAACGCAGACGACTGGAGACGAGTGGACGGGAGTAATAGTATTCTGTTAAACGGAGTGATTACATTATCTTTGCTTACATTATCTTTGATCTTTGCATTTGGCTTTTCTGTTTTACACATTTAAAAATATATATATTTTGTATATAATATTTCCAGATAAGATAGAAGCATTGATTTATATTTTACATTTCACCATGGAATTCTTTGGTATAACCTGTTATGGTCCTCAAAATTATATGAACGACATATTAAAAGAAAGTTTCCGTGAACCATTAAAAAAAGAGCAAGTTGAACCCCTTTTAAAAATAATTGAAGAAACTACCACACTTCCAAAGACGGTACCTACCTACAATTCAACCACGGACGGAATAACACGTAGTGAGGACACTCCCCCAAAGTCGCGCTAGCTGCATACCGACTCGCGGATCTTTAAGAGGCCAAGGCCACTTACACCATGTTGGTAGGGATTACGCGATGGAACAAGCAGACATTCGTGGTTACTTTTTTATGTCGGTTGCTCGCAGTTACAAGTATTTTTTACGGTCACATAAACATTAAGTAGATATAATAAAATTGTATAGTCCCAAAATGATTTAGGCAATGCCTACAATGATTTTAGTATTGTTTTTAATGTATTTTTCGAAGACCCGTAAGTGAGTAACCTACCTTAGGTTCTTATATTCTAACAAGATTCTGCTATTCAGACATCAACATCTCAGCAACATCTCAGATCATCACTGCAATCATCATTATCTCTTAATTTTTCATTGTTCCTACATAATATGTATATATTTAGAAAAATACGTGCAGCCGGTGTACGCACGAAAAAGTGTCACGTTCCACCTGAGCCAGAGTTTGCAAGCGAGAGCGCGGAACAAGCGATAGAGAGGCACGATCGGCCTATTCGTCTTATGACGTTATCACGCAAAATTATCGTCCGTAAACCGACTTTATAGACAACCAATTTTTTTGTATCTCACTTAATCTTCTGATATGAAGGAATAAATAATAGCTCCTAGAGCGAGCAGCTATAAGCAGTATAAATTGAACTTTAAATAAATAAAATAATAATATAATAATAGTAATAAATAAAGGAAATTTTACAGTGGCGTATTCAGGGGCAGGCTAAGGGGCTCAAGCCCCCCCGCTCCCCAAGTTCATTTGAGTTCCTGCTATTGATAATCTACCCTCAGCTGGGTCAAGCCCCTCCCAAACAGCAATCCTGAATCCACCACTGGAACTTAATGACATACATATCTACATCATTGTAATGTTGCTAATTACAAGTAATGTCAAATGTTTATTTTCAGATTGAAAGACCAGACGTGACCGTTATTAGGGAAATTGATTGTTACCTTGGAAGAGTAAATGGATTCGCATACGGATCCATACAAAGATTCAATAAAATGAAACGCAAGGGTGTTATCAAGCCTGTTGGTCCATGCGATATGTACAGGATGCCACCTGTGACTTCTATAGAGGTTAGAATTCGAGATCTGTAAAACCAGAAACATTCTTATTACACAATTAAAATTATTGCGAACTGCAACTATTGCAGTCCTAGCAAGGCTTTGATCAACTGCGAATAAAAATGCGTTATCTTTTCGCGTTGGTTTGTTAGTTGGTAAAGAGATTACTTGTGCGCATTTACGTGAGCGTGTGCTATTAATATCCCTTCGTTTCGAAAAAATCTACTAGCATTTTGATCACTCGTTGATTGTCAATGAGAGATTCCGGTTCACATGGGCTATTTATTTATCAGCCAAATTGGCTTGAAAATTCGTGACGGTTATTTCTCCTATGGTAAGACGGTGTCGTTAGTATCTCTTAAGGTTTTTAATACTTTTCAGTATGGCTGGTGGTTACACGACCCAGAACTATTAAACAAGGATTGGTATATAACATCTCCAAGATTTCCTCAACCTTCTTCACCGAATTCGCTTATTCTTGATGTTGTCCGTAAAAATAATAAATATGCGTCACTGTTTTGATTGTATATGAACAAGCTAGAGATTAAAATACATACCTACAAAATAATAAGAAGTTATTATATCTTATAAATGTAAACCTGCTGGTAAATACATATTATATTAATATATGACGCTTCTGTACGTGTTTTAGTCACCAAACTCCTAAATGGCTGGATCGATTTGGATGAAATGTTGTGTGTATATTTCTATAGGTTTCTGGGTGGTTTGAAAACAATTCGACCGGGTAGATGACGCTGCTGTCGATGTCAATGCGTGTGCTTTTCCAGACGGGACGAAGTCTGCCGGGCCCACTAGTTAACATGTTTTTTTAGAATTGCGTTGCAAATCAAGTACATTGAAGAAAATAATAACGCTATTTTTAATATGAAACCTGATGGATATATAGTCTTATCGCTTGGACTATACCATTTGTTCTTCAGATATAATAAACTGTAATTCAAACCTTAGAATAATTGAAGAGTAGGTATTTTTGTAGAAAAAAAATGTTGTGTTTGATGAAAATAGACGAAAGTATTCCTGATATTGCAAGCTCACGATTTACGTATATTTATGTCTGACTCGATATAAGTCGATAGTTTCTATGAGTGAGCATTAATGTTTTATAAAATATAAAACCTAGAAATAATTCTGCTCAAACACAGTGTATATTGTTTATGCAGTAAATACAATGCAATACAACTGGGGCCAATTCTATCTCGGGAAAGCCTTTTGCCGCCAAATCGCTTGTGCCGGCTCCGCCTATATAACGAAAAGCATTACGTAGTGCATACTAGTATTTCCATGGTACGATTAAACGGAGTGATTACATTATCTTTGGGTATGATTATAAATGCACTTGACAGTAACAGAGAACAATATTTTGACATTGGCAGTTGTTAAAAATCCAAATTGCCATTCTATTTTATTTGTTCGGTAGGGAGTACTAGTATTCTGTGAATTTCTGTGATTTGTTCTCTCTCCTTCTTTCAGTTGTCAGACATTGAACTGAGCGGAGGTCGTTTCGGCGAACATGTCGTAAGTGAATCCGTGTTCATCTTTACTATTCCGAAGTGATTTTGAATTATAAACATATTTTTGTATAAAGATGTCGGTGTGGAGATCACGTTCAAATTAATTTTCTTATACGTACACTTGCTATGTTGAGAACATAACCTCTACCTACGTGTACCATCGACTGACGTCCGTATCATGTTATTTTAAACATTTTCAGGTCTAAAGTGTCGCGTGACACTCTCTACGAGTGCGTAAATGCCGTCATTCAGTCATCTCAAGACAAGAAGCGGAACTTTTTGGAGACGGTGGAAATCCAAATCGGTCTGAAGAACTATGACCCGCAGAAGGACAAGCGTTTCTCTGGCACCGTCAAGTATGTTTACCTGAAAAGCACATTTTGATGTGATAGCGATTTGTATTAGTAATTCCCATCAGAATGTGTCTGGACAGGGAGTTGGGTTCGCCTGACGGGACTGTACCCAGAGTCTTTAAATAAAGGGTAGGTAGACTTCGGTCTACTGCACACTAAAGCCAGTGAAGCTACATGGTGAGGTACGCTTCATTTCTTTCTACTTCCCATGCTTGTTTTATGGACTAGTCCGACTAGTGGACAGTCCTGGTGTCAGTATGATCAGGCCATTTGGATGTAGTTTCACAACTGTTTGAACTGCCCATTGGCTTAGTTGGGTGCGCATTCGCCTTTTAAGCAACGTGTATGGCTTGACGCACGGTGGAAACATGTTTACTCTGCTAGGATAATTTGTGGTTCTGAGTGTGAATTCATTAGTGATCTGATTTGATTGTTTCTGGCACCCAAGACTCAAGTCAACAATCTTACTGTGGGACTATGAAGAGGTTTGAAACCGTATTGTTGTTTTAAAAAAACCTTATCTACAAATTGAAGTATTTTAAACAAGAGGTGGACAGTACATATGTATCTACTAACAACTGGGACTGACGGCTTGACATGATACTTAAATTCAGTTGAAAATCCATTTATCAATTAATTGATAGGTGCAATAGAGAATGATACCCCATAGCCTCATGTTCAATCCCTGCCTCGAGCAATATGTTTCCTCTCTAAATTTACTACCAATATCATATATCCCAATTTGTACAAATGTGATGATGGTACTAGAGTTTAAACCATGGCATTCAGGATAGCATAACTTAAAAATAGATCTAACTCTAAATTGACTTATATTTTACTCATAGTTTGCTCTGCATTTAGAGAAATGACCATACATGATGTTATGAATTGCATGTATTATCTGTTGGTAATGATGACACACTATTATCTGATAACTTGGATGTTAACTTCCATGTAGTTCCCATTACTGTACCATAAGTTCCCTTTACTAATATTTCTTATTAAACTTCCAGGCTAAAGTACATTCCCCGGCCCAAGATGCAGGTGTGTATTTTGGGTGACCAGCAGCACTGTGATGAAGCCAAGAGTCTTGAAGTGCCATGCATGGACGCTGAAGCTCTGAAGAAACTTAACAAGAACAAGAAGCTTGTCAAGAAATTGGCTAAGAAGTGAGTATTGTTGTAACTGTGATGGGCATTATTGGGTATCCAATGCTGACAAATCTGCAACAACTCATCATGTTGAGAACGAGTTTGAAAACTATTGTGAATGTTATTCATTATTACTGTTTACTAACCGGGTGGTACTCGTGGTGGTTTTTGTCGGATTTTCCGACTAGTTTTAGGCATGTATAATGCCCATCATCTGGGAGGTGGACGATCGCAACGTTTGTGTCGCCTTCGCATGCACCAGACTAGCGCTGGGGTGCTGAAAGTACCAGCCAGTTAGTAATAATGTTAAGAATGTTTTTCGAGACTACTGTATAGAAAAACTATATTATTATGTTACTATGTTGTTGGTTTACTTAAATAAAATACTTTTTGGTAGAACCTAGCATGTCACACACACACTTATTTACTAGGAAGTTGTGTTAGTTCCACCTATTTGTTTGCAGAGTTAGATTTGTCGATGGGAAGCACCTGTGCCCCCTCTTGAGTAGTGCAATGCTATAAATATTAATAATAAATGTGAGTGACAAAGCTTCACTGATTGATGTTGGAATTCATAGTTTAAAGCATCACTTAACCATTTGAGTTCATAGAAATAAGGGCTATATATTTTTGATATAAGTAATGTGTTTATTTGATTACGAGATATATTCAAGTACCTAAACTAACAAATCCTATCTTTCTTCTAGATACGATGCCTTCCTTGCATCAGAGTCTCTTATCAAGCAGATTCCACGTCTACTGGGCCCCGGTCTCAACAAGGCTGGCAAGTTCCCTGGTCTGCTGTCTCACCAGGAGTCGATGACCCAGAAGATAGATGAAGTCAAAGCCACCATCAAGTTTCAGATGAAGAAGGTAATTGGTGCCTTTAAGCTAAAATCAACTCATTTTTATTTATATCTGAAAAGCTAGCAGATAACTCGCTTGCTATACCTAATATGAGACCGACTTTAAAGAATAATTGGTATCAATTAACTGCTAACTTAAGCTGTTAGATACTGGTTATTATAATGTGTAAGGCTATCATTTGATCTCTATCTCACTTGTTGGTAAGTGATGTGGCTGAGGCTGGTAAATTCACCGATTCTGGATAGATGATAGATTTCTTTGGGAATCAGCAGATGTCTTAGCCAGTTTTAATTAAGAAATCTAGTGCTGGAGATGCTTGTTTTTCTCTATGATAATATTTAATTTGATCTGAATTGATGTATATTATTCAACTAAAAACTTTTCTTTTCTTCTAGGTGTTGTGCCTTTCTGTTGCCGTCGGTCACGTCGGCATGACTCCTGATGAACTTGCACAGAATGTCCATCTCTCCATCAACTTCCTCGTGTCCCTGCTGAAGAAGCATTGGCAAAATGTGAGGTCACTCCATATGAAATCCACAATGGGCCCACCCCAGAGATTGTACTAAGCTGACCAATATATTGACTTAATTGTAATTTTTGTGTTTTAATTGTATTATTAACTAGCGACCCATCCTGCGTGTTAAAGTATCTTCTAGGCAGGCATGCTACATCTTCGACAGCATCATCGCTTTCTATCAGGTGAGATGTGTGAATGGTCAAATGCTTAAGATTATATGCTTATAAGACAAAAAAAAGATAAAATTCTCCAGATGATAGCTCAGCAGTAGGTACCTAAGCATATTATTTATTGTAATTTACCCTACCCAGTGTATATCAATGTGCATTTAAGATTTTATCATAATCCATTCAGCAATTGCTTAACAGCATGTGTATGACATACATGTTTGCAATAAGGTATCGTTCCCGTCACGCAAAAAGAACGCTGGTCGTTTACCTTCGCACTGATCAATTTCGATTCAAGTGGTATGAAATGGGCGCGACGGGGAAACGCACCGCCCGGTATCTGTGTGCGCGCACATTATTGATTCATCGATTGATCCTTGCTTTTATAGAACAGTCACTCGGCGTTATTTTTACGTGACGACAACTATAGGTACTCCGTACCTATTCATGGTACTCTCACAAACACCAACTGCCATGTAGGTATAACAGTGTTTGTGTGCTTTACAGTTGTTGCTGGCTGTGCATGTGTATACATATAATGGAATTAATAATAATAATAATTCCAATTATTATATTTTTAATTTAACTATGGGCCAATTGCCTATATTTCCTAAAACTATATACAGCAAAGACCTAAGTTACCTTGAAGACATCGAGCTTATAGGTAATTCAAAAATTAGTATGCATTACGAATTAAAACCTTTATTTGTCAATTAGTAAAAATATTATGTTGGGATTTCCGAAGTCACCCAACCGGCCCGAAATCGGCGTCCGGGGGTTTCCGGGGGCGCCGGTGACGATCCCGGGGACGAAACGGAGGTGCGCGCGGGCCGGTAGTTCATTAACTATTTAAAATTATAGACAGTATAAGTAGAGGCACTTCATTAAACAAAGTCTAGGGTGGAAATCATCACAGTTTATTTTAGTATAACTAAACTTAGTCTATATAATCATCTTAAATACCTATATATTAATAAAATACATTAGATCAAACAATATCACTGACGCTTCTAGAGTCAGGGTTAAGCTCATCATCACTATCTCCACTATCATCATCATCAGGTAGCTGGTCATCACAATCTTCAACAGATTCTTCACTTTCAATGCTTTGTTGTGTTGCTATTATCTCACCGTGTATATTCTTGTTCTTCAAATTACCCATCCAAAATGCTTCTGAGCAATTATTTGCCGCTAAAACAGCTTTCACTTTATATATTAACGTCTCAAGCAATTGCCTCATAAAGGGAACTTTGCTCATCAAAGCAGTGTCTTTCTTCAAACGTGAGTGACAGCACAAAGACTGCAAAAATCTAGTCGATTGTTGAAGGACCTTTAGTATATCTAATACTTCCTGAGTCTCATTCTTAAATTGTAATTCTAGTATAGGGATTCCCTGTGACATAAACAATTTGAGCACAGGTAGGGATTTTTTGAAGAATGCTGATAAATTATTTCTATTTTCAAGAGTCTTCGCTATATCAGACATATGCTTCATTATAGTAGCAACATCTTTCCAAAGGCTCAAATGTTCAGAATTGGTCATACCTTTATTTAAACAGGTCTTTGTTGCATCGTATAGTGCTGTCCCCAGATTCCTGTACAGAATTGGGAAATTCGCTTTGTTTATACATTTCAATGTGTTCAGTGTATCATTCCGAGTTTTTAAATATTGGATATCACTGGTGAGTTGTGAAGTAAGTGTTTTTAATGCCAATATTTCATTGTTCATTAAAAAGATTGAAGCCAGCGTGTCTACACTCTGATTAAATTGTAGTCCTTTTTCCAATGCTCCATCAGGTGACTTCCACTGTTGAGACAAGAAGTTTTGCGCCATATTTCGTAATATTCTTAAATTATGCTTATTGTCGGAATAGCTTTGTATTGTCTTCACAAATTCTATAAGAGAAATGGCAGTCGAAAGCTGAAGGCAATAGTTTTCGTGCTTTTCAAAGTTTTCGGCAACAGCTTTCAAAAGATCCTTCAATGAAATAATAGCACTATCTGAATTTGCCACAGTCCTTAGGGAACTCTTTAGTAATGCATTGTGGTGGTTTTTAAAACCAATCCATTTGAAGAATATTGTAAGCATATTGTATACATTTTCTAAACAAGAGATGTAATCCATCATCTCTGTAGTGTAAAGAAATTCATTATCATCTTGACTGTTCACATTAATATGGTTTTCTATGTATGTTATTACAAATTGCATGTGATTTATTAATTTAGGCAATATCTCACTGACGGTCTTAGCACACTCTTTAGCCTTTTTTGGTTCATACACAGTGATTTCTTGTTTAGTAAGGAATGTCTTTCTTTTGATTTTTGATACTAATATTCCTTCAAGATTGTTATTAATGCATATCAATATAAACCTTAATGTTTTCACAGTTAGTTCAGTTTCCGAATCATTTTCGCTAGTCATATCCAGGTTTAATAGTTGCAGCATGTTTAAATTTAACTGTCTAAGCCCTAGCTGGTGGAAAGCATCTACTTTATTTCTTACTGAGTTATTGGCCTGTGTTTCTTGCGATCTGGCTGTTTCCGGTAAAATAGTATCATCTCCAACATTTTTCTTCTGAGGCTTTTGTTTATTATTATGAACTTTTACAGGTTTCTTTTCAACATATTCACCAGTGTACTTATTAATGCTAAATGTGCTCACAGGGGGATTGTAAGATATTTTACTCCTAATGATAATTTCGCCTATTACTCTTTCTATTTCTTCTATTTGTATGACTCTTTTGAGTATTTTTCCCCTCAATGCATCATCATCTTGACTAGCAAATGCATTCAGTAACTCTCTAAACCAATTGACGCAATGCACTAAACAGTCTAGGACTTTGTTTACAGAGCTGGAATCCATATCTTCAATTAAATCAATGTCAAAGTTTGGCATAACAACTGCACATCCTAGTAAAGCATCAATACTGGATAAATTGCCTTCATGCTGTTTACAATGTAGTGTTTGAACAAGTTGGAATAGCGGAGAGAGAATACCAACACATATTTCGTTCTTGGACTGTAACGTCAGTCCTGCAATATTAATAGCAATAACATCATCCATTTCACTATCTGTATTCAAGCAATATTGCATACCAAGTTTCAAATCGTCTATCTGGTCAGCTGGTAATGCATCAACAATATAATGTTGTTGTAAATCGTTAGTTACTGCATCTGATACCCATGATATAAAGTTTTTGTTAATATAAGAAGCACAAGAAATTATTTTAGATAACTCATCGTAGAAAAATGCTGTTATATCAGGGGATTGTTTAGTACTTCTGCTTATCATTTCTATTATTTGCGCTGCTTCACGCAGATCCCCTTCTGCCAGATGAGTGACAGAACCATAGCTAATATCATCTGGCATTTCTCTAGTTTCATCATCATCATTTGTAGCCATTAGATATTTAACGGCATGGATACCAGCAAGTATACCTTGTATTTTAATTTTAGGGATAGAGCTGCCAAGTTCTTTTCTTATAATCATATGCAGATCATCTCTTATAACAGAGTTTTCATAACTATAGGCGAGTGCACATAGCAAGTTCATGACAGCTCGCACTTCGTCTAGCGGCATATCATCCATTCTATCCAATAGAGTCAGCATTTGGACACTCTGTGGTTTCAGGAGTGATATATCATTTGAAGCAACGGTATTAAGAATTACCAGAATGTTCATTACACATTGTTTGGAATCTAAGCCTAGCTGAAGCAACTCGGCTACGATGGTTTGGCAACAGTCTTCAAGTTTTGAGAACATCAAGGTATACATGTGTGAAGCGAATGACTCTACCACAGGATCTATTTTAGTTTTCAATAATGAGTTAGCAAGCTCTACCAACTGTTTTAAGTGATTCTTTAAAATAGGCTTGAACTTTTCAAATGTTTCATCTAATAAATCTTCTTTTAAAATGTCCAATTTTATCTGTTTCCTTATTATAGTTTCCACTTGCTTTTGCTTCTCTTCTGACGTTGAAAACAATATTAAAAGTATCACAATATCAATTGGTTTGTGATCAGTATTCACATTGCAGTTCGACACTGCTTTTACCCAAGCATTCGCTATAACTTTTGAAGATATCATGGAGTGCCTGATTGCGTTTGCTGTTAACACCTGGCTGGAAGCCACATCTTGAGGCTTTGCTATTGATGTAGGCCAACCTAGAGCATTTCTTAATCCATTGACTGCTTCCAAATATCCCGTGTCACTCAAGCGGCTCGGTAT
Organism: Lomographa bimaculata; assembly: GCA_948107665.1. Taxonomy (NCBI): domain Eukaryota; kingdom Metazoa; phylum Arthropoda; class Insecta; order Lepidoptera; family Geometridae; genus Lomographa; species Lomographa bimaculata. The sequence goes on along the minus strand of OX403588.1, from coordinate 5,611,622 downwards.
CAGCAGAAACTTGATGAAATTGGGGAAGTAGCTACATTTCGACAAGCTCATCAGAATATTCAAAGCCTTTTTTTGGAGTTGTTGATATTGGTCATCTGACAGACAAAGATATGACAAGCAGTCCAAAATGGCAGGAATGAGTTCATGATCTTCGCTAAGGATCCTGCTCAGCTCTGTCGAAATGTTATTATGTTCTTGGTCGCCGATGATGTCGGGTATAGCAGATATAATTTCAAGTCGTACCATCTTCTCAGAAGTAATGTCAAGTAGGTTAATGAGGTTAGAAGACATTTTTTCAGTATCTACAATGCTGTCCAGAGTGGAAAAACTTTTTAAAATCATCTGGATCCAGGGGCCACACTTGGTTTGTGCGGCCAAGTCAATGGCTTTTTCAAAAATGTACTCTCCAAGTTTATTTTGTATAATAGGAATACTCAACAGAATTTTGATGACACTATCACTCACTGGAGTTTCATCGGTATTCTCTTCTGATATTCTAACTATGTTCGGAAACAAGTATTGCTTGAAAACATCCAAATCTTGACATTCCTTTTCTAGGAGTGAAAATATTTCTGATACATTTCTAGGGTATTCAAAATGTTTTTCTAGATTTTTTTTAATATTGCGAATCACATGAATAGTTTCCTGAGATATTGTACACTTATCTGGAGGGTGCTTCAGCGTGAGACCGCTTTCTCGCAATGTTTTGTGTAGGTTATTATTCAAATCAACTGTTCTCACTTTCTTATTTGAATTTCTACTCAAACTTTGTGATATTGTCCTTTTAGAACTCATTGTATGCAAGTGAATACTAACAAAACACTTTTTAATTAATGGTTAGCCGCATAGAGGAACTTTTTGTTAGCCGCCTTTTATTTTGAACTTCAACTTCTACTTTAGGTGGCGACTGCAGACTATAGTGCTGTCGTTTCATTTTGAAATAAGTTATTTCTTCAAAATATTTACACAGTAGATACAAAAAATTAAGTAGTTCCAAAATAAACTTCTCATTTCTTAAATTCAATCAAAAAATGAACTTTTATTTCGTTTTAGCTCCGCATTTTTTGTGCATGTAGCCAGGATGAAGTAATATATTATTTCCGATTATTTCGCGTGCTATTACCAAACCTTCTACCAGTAGAACGGGGAAATTCTTTACCCCTATTACTCAACCAGTCAAAAATGGGATAATATTTTTACCTTACTTAACTAATAATAATCTGGGAGTCCCCTAGATTGTTTATAACAATCTGCTTGATCAAAGATTATTTATGAGAAATGTGTGTTTAAACGAGAAAGAAAAATATTATAATATAATACATTTCATCTTTTTTATAATATTTTAAATAGCGATGGTAAGATTCTCATAATATTTAAAATATTTAATTTTCTAGAAAGAATGGGATTTAAGACATTTTTATAATCTGTTCTCAAATATGTGCAATTTTAATTTTAATCAAAAATCCGTAAATGATCTTAATCTTTATTGGTAAGGAATTTTGCCAGGAATCCTCAGCTTTCCTTTTGGTAACCCTATATACAATTATACAGCAATAGGTGGACCAAGGATGTTGTAGCTAAAGTAATGTAGGTTTGTTTCCTATCTCGATGAGGTGGACTGACAGATTTGTCAAAAAGTGACACTTTACGGGTGACGGCGCTGTAGTTAATAAACGGAATGATTACATTATCTTTGGTAGTTAAGTCGGAGTGATTACAATATCTTTGCTTGTAATCTCTTTGCTTGGATTTACCTAATGTAGGGAGCAAAGATATTGTAATCACTCCGTATGTAGCCTTGGGTATATATCTTATTTATCTCTGGTATGTAGGGAGTAATAGTACTCTCTGTGGTCTGGAGTTATAGTATTCTGTGTTACCTAAGCTAAGAGATTTTTTTAAATTGTAGTTCAAAATGAACATAAATGTAATAAATGCTGGAAAGTTTGTATTTAAGTCACAAATAATAGCTGGCTTTGGGGTAAGCACGCTATTAATGTAAAACCTATAATATATTTCCTGTATGTACTTCGCAGTATTATTGACTACTGGTTTTCTTTGCATTAATTCACCACCAAAACTGCATATTCTGCTATCTGTAACATACACAACGCAAACACATCAAAAATTTGTTCCAAATTTCCTTCGATCGTGCTGGGCTAGTTCTAAATATATGTATTAATTCTAACCTAAAATCCAGTTCCAGCAAGTTCGTAACAAATGGGCAAATGCACTCATGATTCGTGACGTGAAGCGACGCCGCATGAGCGCCGAGAACTTCCTGGAGAGGACCAGAATTAACGCAATCAGGAAGAACGATGTACTCCCTCTAGAGATTAGGGAATTGGCAGACAAAGACATCAACAAATTTGAAATGAACTGTATACCCCTGAGGATTAATAACAGATGTGCCGTCACATCAAGGTGGGTTTGATGAATTCATAATGCAAATACCAGATCCATTGATATATGCAATGCAGCCCCATGGGCTTCTAAAACTTCGATTTGTTTGTTGGGCCCTTTGACAATCCGAAACAGCACCATATAATAGCTTATATTCGGAAATTAGCTTGCATTTTATATTGAATATGTGTAATGGGCCTCCCACACCTGCACAAGGGTTGCAAGTCCCTGTCACCATTCAATTACTCTACAACTACAATATGATCTAGACTTACATTTTGTTGCATGTGAGCAAATTGCATTTAAAAGAAATTCATAGGATTCTTCACAAATAAATTATACACCAGTCCATCATGTTTATTCCATAAGCGACAGTCTCTACTCTTGTATCACAAGGAGGTACAGGGTGACCTCAAATGAACTAATTTAATAGCCAGGCCTATTTCTTTCCACTATTGTACTTTTATATTTATTATTCAATTATCAATAGACTAATGCTACAACCACTATCGCCTGATGTTTGCTTAGATGCCTAAATACTCACGACTTGAAGACTAAGGCAGCAGGCACTAGGATTTTAGCACCAGGTCTAAAGCCCAGTAATGGAAGATAACTTGCTTTATTGCCATACTGATGCTTTCTACACTAATCTAGTTCACTCTATTGTTGTTCAATGTGTTACATCAGCATCAGTAGATACTGATGAAAAACATTTTGCTTTGTGTCACAAAAACTTTCTTGCATCCACAGGCCCCGTGGTATAGTCCCCGAGTGGCGTCTAAGCCGTATTGTATGGAGGCAATTGGCTGATCACAACAGGTTGTCTGGTGTCCAGAGAGCAATGTGGGGTTACAGTTAATTACAATTAACTTTTGTTAATTTTGATTTAAAATAGGAGATTAGCGTAATAAAGTTTATTTATTAGTACTTAATGCCTTTTTAATTATAAAAAAAATTAAAAATATGTTGTTGTGTCAGTACCTAAACAATTAACTTTTGCAAATACTATATACTTGATTTTGATTTTAAAACGTCACTATTGAATCGAACTGTTCTTACAATTCCATTAAGATTATATTCGAACTCGACACATTTTATTATTTGTTGTGTTCAAGATACAACTAGGTATGTATCCAGCCCAGGATCGTTTAGTCGCGGAATGAGAATAGTAATGTAAAATAAAGTGATTTTCCCTTTGAGGAGGTGTTTTTAGTCTTTTTGGTATCAAAATCCCCTTTAGAGCTGCAAATTCAGGTTAAAGGTGATTTTGCCACTAACCCAAAGTTTAGAACTACTTGTAATTTAAATTCCTGCACAGCAAAGCAAATTCAAAAATTACCATTTAATCTGAAATACAGAAATAAGTCAAGAGTGAATAGGTACTTTCTAGGAAAGCATGCCACATCTTCGGCCGCATCGTCACTTTCCATAAGATAGTGGTCAAATGCTTGCCTATCTATAATAAAAAAATTGTTTGCACTCTACTGCTTGGCTGTTGTGATGTGATAGAACTGTTTGTTGGAGGGCAGCCCTACAAAACAGTGCTATCACTTCAAAAATGCTAATAGGCTTATACAAATTCGGGTGAAGTTTGTATGTAGATAACTAGCAAAGCTCTAGACTAGACCTTGGAAAAGACATAGGTGACTCCTCTATCACATTCTAGGTACTTGTAGCGCATTAACTACCCTCAACTACATCATCAGTAGGGTAGTCACCTAGTTCATACAAATTGCCTGTTGATAAAATCTAAGATTTGACCTAGAGCTGGAGAACTTTATTATTCTGCAATGAACCTAGGGTCAAATTCTATCACCATAAAAAAAGATTGTAAGGCACATCTAGCTTAGTATAAATTGGAGAGAATAGAGAGTATGTCTAAAACACACACCAGGCATGTTTGTAACTTATAAAAACAATTATATATTTAAATACCTAAATGTTCCATCTATTGGCACCAATCACCACATCAACTAATATTATAAATCTAAAAGTTTGTGTGTTTGTTTGTAGTACCTTGGATTAACGCATTCTTCTTTTTTAGTTAATTAATTCAGCTAAGCCCCGGTGGACACGGCTAGAAGTCAATATGAATATTGATCCTTGTTTATCATTCAACTGTAGTGTAAGAAATTAAAAGCAAAGAATTTGTCAAGTTTTATAACTTTAATAAAAAGTCACTTTCCTTAAAACTATAAAAGCTTCATGAAGCTTTATATGGAATACCACAGCTTTAACATAAAGCTTTTTAGTCAAAAAGACCTGGAACAAAAGAAATACAACATTAGTAATGGCTCACATCCAGGATATTTAAGTTTATTTTAGTACACTTCTCAGTATATAAATTTGTCATTCATTCATTTTCTGAAGCTAATACATGCAAAAATCATCATTGTGTACATAAGGGCATACAATAGCTTAATAATTAACTGTGTTCGTCGCAAAATTCTGATAGCCAATGTCTTGTTTTTTATATTCTGAACTGAAATAGCTTATCTTCCGTAAAATAAACCTGGCTTCACCAACTATCTGCCAGAAAATTAAAGACCAAGTGCGATGAAATAAAAATTTGTTAGCAATTTGGATAAAACAGGTGGTGGGCTTTAAAAAAAAAAAACGAATCTCATTTGTAGATTATGAAAAGGCTGGTTACTACTATGACCACTTTAGCAGTAAGTGTCAAGTTTGGTTTGGATCTATGATAAGCTAGGATATATTGGGAAAGAGCCAGTATCTTTAATCATTTGCCAATAATTGTAATTCTATAAAATTTGCATGATTGCTGGATGAATTGAGTGGTGGCCAACTAAATTTATGAATTAATTTTAACATTTGTACATTTCGTTTCAAGTTATTAATAAAATTAAAATGAATTAAATAAATTAAATGTATGGTCAATATGTATTCTAATAAGGAATATTCCTAGTAAAATAACTTGCCCCCGGAATGGGTTTTTTTTTTTCTTTGGTTGGATAGTTTCAATGTTATAAATTATTTACAAATCTGTTAGTATATTGTTATAGATAACACCTAGTCATAAGTTATTGCACCCAGGATAGAACAAACAAATTTTAAAGCTATTGTATGATCATGTTTCTTCAGTAACCTTAAATTCCAATCCTAACATTAACTAGAGCGATGAAAACTTACCGAAGCCCATGTCATCATCGGATTCTTCGGGTTCTTCCTCCTTCTTCTTCTCCTCTTTAGCAGCCTCAGCGGGCGCTGCCGCGGCGGAAGCAGCAGGCGCCGCACCGGCCGGGGCCGCTCCTACGCCGGATCCGATGTTGGTGATCAGTTCACGCACGTTCACGCCCTCCAGCGCCTTGGCGAACAAACCGGGCCAGTACGGCTCTACGTCCACGTTAGCGGCCTTCAGGATGGTGGAGATCTTCTCACCCTAGTGAACAAACACAAATATAAACAATCTGCTGACGTCCTATACACAAAAATACAATAGAATGCGCGTCAAACTGATTATAACGTAATAGATTCAACACTTTTCATTACTTTTTGTTAGGCCAATAACTAGATGAACGTGGATATTTTAAGCACATCTATTGAAGTCATGTTTAGTCAGATTCACAGAGTCGATCGTAAAACTTCGAAAACTTACAGTGACGGCTACATCATCATCGACGAGGATGAGAGCGGAGTAAACACAAGCTAATTCAGCCTTTGATGCCATTTTTATTTAAATTGCGTGCAAGTTGCCGAAAGGCCTTAGCTCGAAGAGAACAAGCACGTTCGACTTCTCAAAACGAAGAGAAACCAAAGAGAGGTTATGAACTAAACTGTCACTAATGACAAGTTGTTCTCTGCTACATGACATTAATGACATTGACATTTGCTCCATGAAACAAAAATGTTTAAAGAATAATTTTATTGAAAAAGTCTTCAATAGAAAGCCACAAAATAATTAAAAATATTTCTATACTTTTACACAATTCAATAACGTCGTTATTACTTTCCTTCTTTACTGCTAGAATTTAATTCGAGTGATTTACTCATGTCTTTTTTCTTTGTTCATCGGGAGAATGGCTCCGCACGTGCCGAAATTCTCATTTAACTTTTAACAGTTTTGCCGCAAAAGTGAAAAAATTGCGTTTTTGATTTTGTATAATTTTCTAAAACCTAAGATTCTTAGAATGTACACAATAATGGTGGTAATCGTTAATACTTAGTTAACGTGCATAAGTGTAGGCAAAGCATATAAAGTTGAAAAATCTAATTTTCGCCTTCGTTCCAAAACACCAATAGAAGTTCTAGTAAAGTTTCTACCACTTTACTAGAGCATGACTTGATTATGACTGGACCTTGAGTACCTTGACTCATCTACTTGTCTTTGACTGTGACTTGTGACTAGGACTTTTAACATAAAATGTATACTTGAAATATATTATCACTTGACACTGGGTAAATGCATTCAATAAGGTACACCATTGGTATTAAGTGTCGTTTACACAGATTATTGGTTAATGGCAGTAGAACACAACAATAATAGCATACCTCAGGTGAAGTGAAACTCTGTCCCTCACACTAGGATTACCTGTAAGGTGAGGTCAAAGTTCCCCCCCCCCCCCTTTTTATTTATTTTTATTGATGATTTATGATACATTAAGATGTTTTTTTATGATAAATTATTATATGATGTAACTAAAAATTTATACTTTTGCAATTTTTCCTTTATCTGTGCTTTAATTTTAAATTTAATATATAACTAAATATTCTGTGAATATTTCAAGCGTCTACTTGTTGCCGTTACCAATATCGAGCAAAAACGAGCAAAAAAAAAACTTGAGAGGTGTCAAGGGAGGGTATATTGTACGAGCCCTATATTGTACGACCAATAATGCACGGCCTGATAATGTACGGCCAATAATTCGCAACCAGTATTCCATGGCATTATCAGGTTGTGCAATACGGGCCGTACATTATTGGATGTGAAATAATAACACGGACCGATTTTGTACAGCCAATAATACGCAGCCAGTAAAACACAACCAATATTTGAATTCAATGTACACGTAATATCAGGTCGTGCAATACTGGCCGTACAATACAGGTCGGAAAATATTAGCACGGGCTGATAATGTACAACCAATAATGCACGGCCGATAATTCATGTACAAACAAATGACAAAGTCAAAGCCTCGTTTGAGTAATTTCCATAGATTATTAAAAAGATAGAAATTCTCAAACATACAGGCAAAGTAAAAAAAAAATAACAAACAAAGACAATGTAATCACTCAAACATGTAGAAAATGGGCGAGGTTTCTATTTTTAATAAAAACGGGTTAATCAACAGATACGTATGTTCTTTAGGGGATTAGTCTGTGAGTTGTATTTCTAAATCAATTGCCTGCCTAGTTGTGGTGTGTGGAAGTGGAACCTACAGTAACTTACTCATACAGTAAAATGGACGGACCATGTTGTATTTCTGATGAATTCATAAAAAAGTAAGTTTACTGTACTCTGCTACTGTAGAGGTAACTCAAATTGTAGTCAGTGAATGCCCATCGCTTCGATATAAATCATTTTTGTGATATTTTACATAAATGATTTACATCAAAGCGATTTATGTTATTACGAGATAAATCAAGATTCGACTGTTTTTTTCATGATGTTCCATTACTGAAGAAAACATTGAATTTAAATTCTAACCAGCTAATATAACTATGGTTCAGTGTTTTAGGGTAGTAAAATATGACTATTTCATATCATGGTAGCCGACGGACGACTTAAGATCGTGGTGGATTTAATCACATTGTTATGTACCTACCTACCATCTCAAGAAGTTCAAGCCCATGATTGGGTTTGATACTGAGACCACTGTATAACTCTATCACTATCAGTTTTAAGCTAATGCAGGTCTACTTTTGAACATTTTTAAACATTTAATTTTGTTGGCCAAATGCTTAATAATCTGGCGTAATAAAAGAATTCTACTTTTTAAAAAATATTCACTGGGAACCTTATTACTAATTGCCTCATTGGTTTTTTTATTATTTTTCAGTATTTGTCTTCCACATGCAAAATCTTCAAGAAAGTTGCAGTATCCATCAACATGCTCATATCTGGCAATAAATAAAATTGATAAAGAATATTTTATTGTAGTTGTGTAAAGGCGGAAATTCATATAGGAATAAATACTCAGAAGAAATTATTCTCTATTATAACATTATAAAGAGGTAAAGTGTGTTTGTTTGTATATGGTAATATATCATAATATTTATAAACAGTTAGTGTTCGTTGATTAATTTTTTACTAACTTGTCTTACGAATATTTCGAAAATGTTGACCTTCATTAATTTTACAAAAAAGTCTGTGACAGCATATATCTAGAAAGTGTATTTATCCCAGATATTTTTTTACACTCACAGCACACACTATGTTCAATTACTTGTGTCATAGGTGCCGGAAACATTCACATCTCACATACAATCACAACCAGAACCAGAAACAATTTTTCCTTGGAGAGTAAATTTCTTCTGTCCCCGCCGGGAATCGAACCCGATGCGTCAACACCAATACATTTTGTGAGAAATATCCTTATTTCATTTCAGATCGCAGAGATATTATTCGCTGTAACTGGACTAGTGAAATCAACAGCTGTAAACAAGACCACTACAATCATTCATGAAGAAGCAATGGACTTACTACTCGCTGCTAACAAAATATTTCAAATTTCTGAAGGCAGACGAAAAGGCACAATCGCCAAGTTCATCACCGATAGTCCAGCTATAATACATGTGCTCAGAAGACCCACCTCAAAATCAAAAGTAGTAGTGGGATGTCACAAGATACTAAGAATACATTCAGACGAGTTTAATGTAGTGGTAAAATGGTTCAAAAGCCACAGTGCATATTCAAAGAACACTATGGCAGATATACTAGCTAAAAAAGGAGCAAGACAGCCGGTAACTGACAGCATAGTGCATTTCGACTGCAAATATACAAAAGCCGCCTTTCTGTCTCTTAACAGGAAACTTAGAAATTATTTGTGAAAGGTACAATGGCAATCGTCATTTAATGAAAGGCCTTATAACAGGTCGCCTATTAGTAACCTCAACTACTACACAAAATAACTGACACAGAGCCCTGGGATGTTTGGAGGAAAACTGTAAAACGATAGCTCAGTGCGCTTTCACTGAAGAAATTAAAGCCACCACTGAAATGCCTGAGCAACATCCACAAAACCTAAAGATTCACAACTATGTAATGTGAAAGATTGACCTCTGGATAAGATATGTCAGCACCCCAAAAACACACTCCAACAAATGATTTCAACATAAAGGCTTCACACTCACAGCCCCACACTAAATTCGATCACTTGTGTCGTGACTTATTATCAGGTGAGATAGTGGTCAATCGCAAGATTTTATTTTATTTTAGATAGGCAAACTTTTCACCACCATCTCAACTGCTGGTAAGCGACGATGTGGTCGACGATGGAATAAGCTTGTCTATACCTATTCACTTGCGACTTGAAGACTTCCATATTGACTCATCAGGAAACGCAAACTCAGGCAAGACGTTCCATTCCTTTGCGGTTCGCACAATGAATAAAGAAGCCAAACGCTTCGTGCGCATTTGCAGAATATATAGCTGTGTAGCTTAGCAGTTGTGCGACGATAGAATGGGGAAAAGTCTAAAGAAATAAAAGTGACAGGAGTGCACAGCAGTACACTGGGACAAGAAAAGGTCTGACATTCAAAGAAAGTAAAAATAAATGTATCAAGTGGAATATAAAATTCAAGCAAAGGCTATGACTATATATTATGGTCCATCAACTTACTTAGTTTTTTCTGTTCAAACATAATTATTAAAGTTTGTTAAAAATGCGTTGAACTTCCCGACCTGCTGTAAAAGATCGTTATTAATATAGTTTTTTATTCTTTTTTTTAGTGTTATAATTTTTTTTGTATGTTAGTGATAATTGTTAAAAAAACGTATATGTTACGTCGTAAGAGATGTGTTTATAAGTAATTAAATAATTAAAGAAAAATTGTCTTTTAACTCAAACCCACGAAAATTTTTGATCCAATCGCAAATTAAAGTGTTAGGTATTTAACAATTTCCTAAAACACTAAAGACCCAAATTTTTCCACATTTTGAATACTAATATAATAAATGCGAAAGTTTGTGTGTGTGTGAATGTTTCTTACCACGTATCTGCGCAACGAATACACCGATTTTGGTTAAATGTAGAATGTAGATAGTTTAGGTTCCGGAATAACACATAGGCTACTTTTTAACTTAATTAAATAATATGTAAAAAAGCAAGATAATCCTGAATTAATTATCTGAGCAATAATATGTGATGGTAATAGTCTTCCAATCAGGTGCTAAGAAGGGGGAAAATTGTATCTGGAGAATTGAGTCAGTCATTTCTATCTAAGGTTGTATGGAAGATGTCTTGTATTTGCTGAAATTTACCAATAACTTGTGTATAGTTTATCTATATGTATAATGGAATACTATAAATGTGCAAGCTTGGATGTTAATAACTGATTTACGTAAAAACGGCTGAACTGATTTGGATGAAATTTTGTATGTAGATAGTTTATCTTGATCAAGGCATGCGAAGCTGCGGGCATTTCTAGTATCCTTACTAATCCTTACTAATATTATAAATGCGAAAGTAACTCTGTCTGTCTGTCTGTTACGCTTTCACGCTAAAACTACTGAACCGATTTAAACGAAATTTGGTACACAGATAGTTTAGAGCCTGAAAAAGGACATAGGCTACTTTTGAACCCCGAATTCTGGCTGGTCCGGGGCTTACGCGGGCAAAGCCGCGGGGAGCAGCTATTATATATATATATATATATAGAAAACTGGCTCGCTTTTTATTAGTAGTTCTACAAGTTCTAGTAAAGTTCAAAGTGTACGAATCCGCGTGCTTAAACTAAGTAGGTACCACAAAATCGATACAATCGAAAATGTGGAAAGCAGCTCCAAAATATAGCAATGGAAAGTCTTAAAAGGATATTGAAGGCAAGAAGACGAATTCCAGCTGTTGGAGTAAAACAATTGCAGCAGCTTGGGTAAAACAATAATTATGTCCCTCAAGATATCCCTAGGAATATCCCTCAAAAAGTTCAGTTAAGTAAAAGTGGGCACAGCATATAGGAAAATTTAAAGAAAGAGTGTTAGAAAATAGTAGAAGTAGTCTGTTAAATAGTAGTCTGTTAGAAATACTACTGTATAGACTTTAGACAGACTTAAACCCTACTTTAGATAATGGTTTGGCATAGCTACAAACACAGTTTTCAAGATATGTGATATCAATATATGTATAACTGCACAGATACTATCATTACTTAATGAAGTAAAACTATACGTATTAAGCATTATTTGTCGGTAAAGAAGCAATAAACTAATGTTGAAAATGCTATTTTCTCTTTTACATTCATGGTTCATTACATTTATTTACTTGTGGCTTTATTTTAATAATCAAAAGAAAGCCAAAGTATCCGTTATAGTATTGTATAATCTGCTGAATGCTTTATCGGCGCCGAGTTTCCAAACGTCCGATAATTTTTATTATACTTATTGTCTGTGTTACAGAGACACGCATTGTTTGAATAATTTTATTAGGCATATAACCTTACTCAAGTTGCCAGTTTGGATTTAGAGTCATAACCTCGAACAGGTTGATATGAAGATGAAAGTGTAGGTTCCCTGTAACCGATGCTACAGAGTATTCAAACAATAAGTAGTACACTATTGTGCTTGTCCTGCAATGGTTTTAAAATGCATGTATAGAATACATTTGCGTGAGGCATATATATTTTGTTAAGCATGCCTTGTTTGCTGATTACTCTAATGTCTACGCACTAACCCTGCACAGGTTGCCTGTTATAATCAATATTGGTAGACGAATGTATACGTGTAGGTATTCTCATTGGTTATAAATAAATTTAAAAAAACATCTGTTGCGTAAATTCTGTTATTCATCTGATTGTATATATAGATTGTATAGGTTTTCGGTGCTTCTTGGATTGTTAATGATTAAGTAATTATCAGAAGATGAAAAAGCGCCTTATAGAATTTGATGGCAATGAATGATGGGCAATGTAAGAAAGCATTAGGCACTTTCATAACTTTTATTGTGCTCTTTTTCTTAGATTTAACTTTAATAGGTGTTACATGTCTTAAGTTATTATTTATTTTGTTAAACATATTAAGCATTTAATCATTTATTTGTCGGTAAAGAAATTTATTTTGAAAATGCTATTTTTTCTGTTACATCAATGTATTTTTTTATTACATTGACTTATAAGTGGCTTTATTTTTATAATCAAAAGAAAGTCATAATATCCGTTATAGTACTTAAAAATATCCCCAACTTATCCACATGAAAAACTACTCAGAATGCGTTATCGAAAGTTTCCAGACGTCCGAAAATTTTTATTCGGTAAAATAACAACAAGGCATTCGATATTCGAGTGTTTTGTGAGATTCAATAGCTTATTCTCTGTTCTCTCTTTAACCTCAATTAAATTACTATGCCTATGCGATGGAAGGTGGTACTTAGAAGAAAACAACGCTAAGAGAAATAGTATCGCCTGCTGCCTGTTGCCCACGATGAAAGCAATGCATTTTATATAGGTATGAGTATTGTAAATATGAAACAAAAGAAGCAAAAATAGTTAGTACAAAAAAAGAAATTATTTTGATATAGGCAAATTACTATACAACTATTGTAATTACATTTTGTAGGTGCACAGACTTATTATTATTTCTTACTATATAACATGTAAATGATAATATGGAAATGACCAGAGAGGGTTGCTGTTACCCAACAATACAGGCTCTAATGAGGCCTAGTGATGATTTGGTACCAGGCCAGTCCAGAGGCCAGGCGACTCAAGACTATTAAAAAATTGGCCATCTTGTTCAAGTTATTAATCATTTTTGCTTTATCAGCCGTCTTTTGACCGATGGCGATGCACGGGATCAATTTGATTATTGATGTAGCCGAACTGGCTGCATTGCACGGTAGTACGGTGTGTCTCGTTCTAGAAAAATACAAACACATCTTGAGAAGATCATAAAGTTTTGTATGATAAAGAATCCTTGAACGATTTCCACATACTCGAAATATTTAATATCCGTTACTTACCATTATAAAATAGAAATTAACTATAATTAATAATGTTACTAAACGGAGTGATTACAATATCTTTGAATGTTACTGTAATTTATCATTTTATTTTTAAATTTTTTTATAGTAGAGGTTATGTTTACTTTTATAAACTGCAGAGAGAATACAATATCATTGCATCAAAGATACTGTAAACACTCCGTAGCATCACCATAGAGCAAGGGCGGGAAAGCTAGTTAGACCCCCCATTTCTATGTAAAGTAATGCCATCTATTATATTTTGGTCCAAAATGTAACTCAACATTTTTATTAGAGATGGCAGCGTTGGGCTAAAATTCGTTCCTATATTTGTAGCATTTTTTGATTTGAAGTATTATATCAATGATATAAATTAATTTTAAAAACCATAATAAAATATATCAAAAAAATAATTTTTTTATGCATTTACGTATACGGTCATAGAAAACGAATAGTAGATTTTCAAACATGAATTAATTTTATGGTTGTTATTTGAGTGTAAAGAAACGTTTTTTTTCTGAAAGACGTTTCTTTACACTCAAATAACAACCATAAAATTATTTCTCATTTGAAAATCTACTTTTTACACATATTACTATTATTTTATTATAATTTACTAACAAATTTAACAGAATTTGTTAAATTTTTTGTTACCGTTTTGTTGTTATTATTGTTCTGTTAACTTTTTTTACTGTTAACTAGTTTGCTAAAATGTCATTGCTTAGAAGAAGACGTTTTGGTCACAGAATACTATTGTACTCAAATAAACATCCTAACTATAATTTTGATTATTATAATAATATATCCTTTTATTTTCAGCTGCTGTAATAATTGCTATCTTCCTGCATTATCATCAGCTACATTAAAAATTAATAGCAATATAGAATGTGGATTATTTAAAAACAACGAAGATAGTATAACATATCACAATGGCTTTTGCTTGAGTTTGAATGGTGGCTGTGAAATTTTTATTAGTCGTTCGCGTCGAACTGAGATCTCGCGCCTACATTTTTTCTAATAGAGTAATACTTTTAAGGATAAGTGCTTATAACTTTTTTCTATATTAACTGTTTGATTAATGTATCTGTTGTTAAAGTGCAGGATATAATAGATACTATACGCAAGTTTCAGATTTAAATTATATCTTAAACAGTCATTTTTGAGATAAACCCCTTCCCCCTGTAAAAACTGGCAGAACTGTTTGTTAGCAAAATTAAAGGCATGCCGCGTCCCAAGGTTAGATAGTCCGTCTAAAAGAAATGCATCAGTAGGACCCTTGCGCAAACAAAGTTTCACTAACCGCCTGCGTAAATTTTAGGTTTATACGACTACTTTACATGCTAAGCGGAGCGTCAACGTGGATTTGCTGCAAAGACGTTTTTTGACTGAGCGAGTACGTAGCATGAGCAAAGTGTCTCCGTTTCAGCTTGGGGAAAATTGCTTTCATATGTCCGGTGGATTTCCGATTGCTCTCCTCTACAGGTCGTATTTATCAACCGCTTCTTGTGAAATTTTGTGAGCATGTTCAATAGTTACATAATTTTTTTGTCGATTCAGTTTTTGGAAATTTAAAAAAATGGCGAAGATGTGGGGGTTGAAAACGTAAAGCAACATATTAATATTTGAGCCATTTTGAAAAATTAATATGAAAATATTTAATGTGTGTTGTGTATAACAAAATCATAATTATATACATTGCAAAAACCAGTACAAAAAGATGGAATTTATTTAATAATTGCCCATTTTGGACGTGCATAATAGGCACTGTCTTAATCAACGACTGTAAGTAATAAATATAACTTTTTTTAATATCATTACGATTAGACAAATATATTTAATTCTACCGTAATAATTACAGATAATATGATGTTTTACCTGAAAATAAAACAATTATTATATGCGAAACCTTATTCTAGACCTTAAACAGTGAGATAACATCACTTCCGGAACGACGTCACGACCTCTTTTGTGTCCCTCCCATCCGGCTCCGCCCCACTTGAGCCGGGGGAGGGGGGGTGAGCTTGCCCGAACTGTCAGGCGCGCTCCTCACATTGCATCTCACTTTCGGTGGACAAGATAAAGAAGTCCACCAGGCAGGATTCTAAATATAGGTCTAGAATAAGGTTTCGCATATAATAATTGTTTTATTTTCAGGTAAAACATCATATTATATGCTACGAACCGTTATTCTAGACCTTAAACAGTGAGATGTGTTTATTATCGCCTGGTGGCAAGCTAAAAAGTATGCCAATGTGTGAATAAATATAATTGATAGTATCAGGTACTTTATAATGTGTACCTAGGTTATGCAAATCTATGATATGTATCCCATGAATAGGTGTACCTACAGAACAGAGGGACGAAAGTAACCTTAAAATTAGAATAATTATACATGTTACTCACGACAAATACATTTTATTATTATGGTACCTTAACTAAAATAATGTTATGACAAGGAATTAACAATCGTAAATGTTAAAATGACTATTAGTTGCAATGCTATCACATGCATAGACAGGTAGGTAAAGAATTTGATCATATATTGATCTAATAACAGTTTAGCAATGACACTTGTATATACATTGTTGTATATTTTTGTGCTACAGTGTTTCAATTCGAATAGGCTCATACGTAGGGATACGTCATACATTTACCATGAGAGGCCATTGTAAAAATAAAAGGACTTAATTCAAACACCAAGTTATTGCAAGTACTGAAGTAGTTCAAGTACAAAGTATGAAGAGGCTTCAATACTTGCCTCTTAAAATCATCTTTACCAAATCGAATCATTATTACTATTGAGATTTAGGTGCGGGGGTTCACATTGAAGACACGGGGAACGTAATACTGAAGCACTTTTATTAAATACAACCGGTACATTAGCTCACACACTAAAGAAACAGCACGCGGTTAGCGTGTGGCACAACGCGGGGAGTGCGGTGGAATGTTCTATACGTCTGCCTTGGTCCGGCTCTCGATGACACTGACTCGAGCGATGCCGCCGGCCGCTACTAGCAGCCGACCGCCGCGCCGCTCGCGCACGTTCTCCTCGCGTACACCTCTCCCCCAACTAGATTATTGCATACCCTACGAGATGAAAACATATTTCTTACGTCTACATCATTAAACAAGACATATCTACAACAAGACATTTATTCTATTAGATCTGTAATCTCCATAATAACTGCAACGGCAGGTTTATACTTGTGGAGTAGGTAGACCCAAAGAAAGGATGTCAATAAACATGTTTAAATTCGTCTTTGATTTTGGGTCGATAATTAAATGTGCAAAATTGCTGGCTTGACTACTACATTCGAGAAGCAATAAGAGAACCGTACCTTATGTAAGTACCCGTATCATCTGAAATATTGTTTTAAAGGAATGGTTGATCACTTATCCATTCAAGTACAATAAAATTATAAATGTCAAGACTGGGATCTATAGCTAGTCTTTTCGTAATATATCTAGTCTACGTGACCGTTACCCAGGTTACTACAGGTAAAACTCTTATTGGCACTCCATTGGAAAACGTCGTTGTGGCAATTCCTTTTGGTAATTAAAAATAAAATATTTTTTATAAATTTAAATGCATTTAAGCAAGAAATGAACAAGTGCTTAACTAAGCAAAGGGAGCATGTGAATGTGATTGATATATGATCAACATTATCATTATTGCCAAATACCAGATAAAACTTTGTACTAAAATGACGGAGAAATTAAGAATGTGATCAACCATTAAAAAACATCAGAAGTGTTTCTCTATCAGCTCTTTCGAGTTCCAGACGCCAAACCACCGAGTAAGTTGGAGCTTTTAATAAGTATCAGAACCGTATGAGAGGAACATAACGAAAAAGAAAGTGTGTGCTCGTTGAAGCGAGAAAATCTATCTGCGTTTTAAAATTCACAATGTCTCTTCCTAAGCCGTTTCAGAAGAGTACACTTACTGGACAGTTTGTGTAATGATAACAGGATGGTGTACATATTGTTAACCAGTGTAATGTAACACACTAAATAAATAATGCTATAACACAAGCTATAACACACTAAATAATACATATATGAATATACAATTACTATGGAATGTATAAATAGTAACTTCACTACGTATGTGAGTATCGGTAAACTCCCACTAGTACATAAGATTGCTGTAACGTCTTTGGCGCTTAGAAGACATATAGTGCCATCTAATAGGTTCTACTGTAACGCATGAGACAACGGTCGTTACAAGGTATGAAACAAGAACTGATTGTATTCTTTGTATCTATTAAGACCAAGTACTTACTTAAAAGAAAAGACTTCGTTATTTCAGTTAGGTAGTCTGCAAATTAACTGCAAGGAATGGCAAG
This sequence comes from Lomographa bimaculata, assembly GCA_948107665.1. Taxonomy (NCBI): domain Eukaryota; kingdom Metazoa; phylum Arthropoda; class Insecta; order Lepidoptera; family Geometridae; genus Lomographa; species Lomographa bimaculata. The sequence continues at coordinate 5,593,741 of OX403588.1, read as the reverse complement.
TGAAACAGATACCTTCAGTTACTAACTAGGCCGAAACCGTAAAGTTTAATATGCTTACCAGGTATTATCAGACTCCACCAATTTGCTTTTAGATTAGAGCGAATATTTTTGAGCCATATTTACTTCTTATACCCGGGCAAATACGTGGAGTTTAGGCTTGGATTCCATTTGATAATAAATGACTTTGGTTGGGATCAGAATAGACTTCTCATAGTTCACAATCCACCCGATTGAGAATGGGACATGAATATCTTCCGCAGCTTAGTCCTTCAAGGAAAAACAATCCCTGGTTGGCATCAGAAAAAATAAATTAAATGCATTTATTGGCCATTACAACTGACTGTTGCACAAGGCAAGTCAATGTTACAGAATGATTTGCAATTGTATATTAAAAATTGTGACACACTCAAACGAGGTTAGGACTTGAATAGCTTCCGTAGCTTAGTCCGTCAAGGAAAAACGATTTTTCATTGGAGTCAGACTAGACTTCTGATACTTCATTACTCACTCGAATAAGGTTAGGACATAATAGCTTCCGCCGCAGCTTAATCCGTCTAGGAAAAAACGATCCTTAGTTGGCGTCAGACTGGACTTCTGCATCACTCACACGAACGAGGACTTGAATAGCTTGTCGAGCTTAGTTCGTCCAGGCAAGGCGATACTTGTTTAGTGTAGTCGCTCTGGGTTCGATTTCTAGTCCAACGCGTACAATACCTACTAGAACTGACAGTAGATGGGCGCCGGCGATAAATACGTAAACAAAATATCCGGGTCTATGTATATTTTGATTACAATTCGATCGCTTACAATAAGTCCGATCCGAAAACAAAAAAATAAAATGTTTGGTTTCAATATCAAGTAAAGTTTGATATTGTTTAGATTATTGCTAAATACACGCTCGGCTACCGGGGTACTGTTAAATATTTTAAAAAGCGAGGGTATTATAGCCAAAGAAAAAATTCCGTAATATTATTAAAATGTAGGTACATTTCAATAAATTCTCATAAAAATATTATAATACAATCTAAGATATAACAGATCGCTCTTAGCGATAAGACCTACATATATTTATAAGTTTCTCTGTAAGCTTGATGTCAATAAAGAGTAATTGTATTGCATTGATATCATAAATATTAAGCTAATATGTATCGAGTTATCGGGAATTTTTTGCTACTGTAATTTTGTCTCGGATCGGATTTATTTCTGGCAGCTTTTGGCTCTTACCTTTGGATGAAAATTCGTTGACGACCAGCTTTTAAAGTATGTAATTGTGACGGCTCAGTTTCATTGTTGTTGCAATAATAGGACTTCCGCGGTCGCTTTGCAAACATCGTGCCTATTCCGCATAGACACGAATAAAGCTCTTTCCCACTGCGTTCGAGTTGTTAACGACATGCTCGACAGCGAGAGATCGTGGCAGGCGGAGGCGGTGGTCTCGTTCTGCGTCTCCGACCGAGAGGCCGCGGAGCGGGCATTTCAGTCTGACCCGATCCGGCTCAGACGTACGGGATCCCGAGGATGAGGCAGTTCGCCCGCCTCCTCTCTCCTATTCTGTAGTAGTACCACTGGTGGAAAGCCAGGAGGCTCACCCTCACGTTCGAGTTGTAAACAGCTTTTTTGAACCTCTGGCTCTTAGTAAGAAAGAAAATAAATGCTGTGGATTGAAAAGGTTAATGCGTGGATATTTTGCAAGTCCAGCCTTTAAAATTCAAAACAAAATATACAATTAATGCGATATCTTTGTCGTGCCTAATGACTATAATTTGTAAGAAAGAAAAGAATTCCTGTGGATTGAAAAGTTTAAATTGCGTGGATCCTTCGCGAGTCCAACTTTAGAAATTCGACTCTTATCATCGTATATTCGCATCGTACAATTCAGTTAGGAAAGACAATACACATATTTTTGAAACAAGATTGTTGGTTTATAAATTGAGCGGGGTAAGTAGGCTCATTCCAGAAACCTAATCCTAGTGGAATCTTAGCTGCAGTTAATTACGAATGTGCAACTTACCCTCATGGGTTCTTTTATCATTTTGGTTATGTGAAATAAGCAAATTTGAATTCGCATCGAACCTGTCCGCATCCCCTCTGCCTGCTGCTCGATGACCGCGGTGACTCGACGGTGTGGGGCTGGGTTACACGACGACAACGGTGAAGATGACGAAGATATCAGTGGTGAAATTAGCGGAGGCGGGCGACCCCGTTCACCTACTTCAATCTTGAAAAAATATTATGAGTGCTACAATAACAAAATAAAAGCACAAATTAGTCACGTTTAAATATTATAAAAGTTAAATTGTTAACATTTAAATATTTTTAATAATAAAAATTTTAAAAAAGTTTATTATTTTCTAGTAAAATTGTTAAAATTATAACATTATTAATAAAAATTATAAAAAACAGCAACGCTGTTACCCGCTTTTAAAGAGGTGTGTTAACGCCGAAAGCAAATGCCAATGTGAGGAGCGCGCCTGACAGTTCGGGCAAGCTCACCCCCCCTCCCCCGGCTCAAGTGGGGCGGAGCCGGATGGGAGGGACACAAAAGAGGTCGTGACGTCGTTCCGGAAGTGATGTTATCTCACTGTTTAAGGTCTAGAATAACGGTTCGTAGCATATAATATGTTTTATGCTTTTTCCAACTACAATTTATTACAATTATACAAACACATGGCAACACCAGACTATAAGTGACATTAGTGTTAACCAAGTGCGGTGGCATCGGGTCCGTAATGTAAAACGCGATTTGCTTTTGCACCTTGGTCACTTTACCGTTTGCAAAGAAAGAGTAGATTTTCACATTCTTGTGCGACGTTGCTCCGCCTATGCAGCAACGGCTCCGCCTAGTTCACGTTTGAGCGATTGAGATACAATGTGAATTGTTAAATAACGAGATAGACGAAACGAAATGGATAATCTCAAAGCGCTTACCCGCCTAGTGTGTAAACGATTTAAGCAGGTTGACGCAGTGAAATGAAGAAAGACAATAATATAATACTATAATACCAACTACTAATATATACTAACTGTTCTAATAAATAATACTATTTGTAACAATGAACACTAGAAGACAGTAAAATAACCGAAAATAATGGGTTAAAAATAAATAAATATTAACCGTCATTCTCCACAAATCAGCATAAATGCTGATAAAAAGATCACGGGGTCTTCGGTTAAAACCGAATTTATCTAGTGGTGACACGCTTCTCACAGCAACAACCAAAAAACTCAAAATATTGCAATATAATCAGCAAAACAGAACATGTTAACAAATACATGAAAATTATTTACAGAGCGATGCGGCGTTGGGTCATAGGATTTTTACCAAGCAAAATGCACTTTTCAAAGGTAATACATACATGTGTAAACTTTTTAGCTGTTGTACGAAAGAACCTGCGCGGTCTCCAGCCGCAGTTTTGTTGAAAGAATTAGTTCGTTTGTTCCCAGATGAAATATCGTATTCAAATGCAGCGATTTTATAAAGACAACAAAAAAGCAAATGTTTTTAATATTCTTGGGTTAGACATTTTCAATAGTCTGTGCCAACTCTTCCTAGCAACTCGCCTAAACAAACGAGGCATCGCATAGAGAGCATATGTTTGTCTATGGTTGGCTTCCAATTATTGGCTGTGCAATACTGGCCGTACAATATCGACACGGAGTGATTTTACGCAGCCAGTAATGAACGCACATTATTGCACACCCTGATATTTGGACGCCATTTACAAGAATTATTGGCTGTACATTATAGATACGGACCGATTTTGTACAGGCAATAATTGGCGACCCGGGAATGCACGGCCTGATATTTCAATTCCATGTACATGAATTATCAGGGTGTCCATTATTGGCTGTACAAAATCGGGCTGTGAAATATCGGGTCGTACATTATTGTCTCCCTCAAGGGACACCCGGATGGAACGAAGTTCAATTTCCGTCTAGCCCCCTTTCGCAACGCGCGATAAGGAACTTTCGTTCCAAAATTAAAAGAAACATGCAAAAACCAACATCACGCGGTGTTCCCAGGCGGTCACCCATCAAAGTAATGACAGCGCCTGACGTTGCTTCACTTCGATGATAGGACAAGAAAGCAACTATAGCAAAAAGTGTCGTTACAACTTTTGGTCTTAATTTTTTCCGTCTTTCGCAACGCGCGATAAGGAACTTTCGTTCCAATAGTCATCTTCAATATAAAAGTAGTCTTCATGGTTTTAGGTAAGTATCGAGGAGCTTCTAGCTTCAAATAATGTATTGAGGATTAAGGTAGATAAACGTATAACGTAATGTAATTTATTCATTTAGATCACTTAGAAACTAGGTACAGTGTGTGAAAACATAAGAACTTTAGGTTCGTGTAGCCATTTTCTTGAGAGCTCCAAACTCGGCTAGGCCTGTATCTTGGAAGCCCGGAACAAAATAATTTTTCGCATGTCAGATTTATCGCGTGACACCTTGCGGTTTGGGTGGGTAACTAAGTAGGTAGTAACAGTAGGTTGCGATTTAACATAATGATTGTAACAAGATTGGTTGGTCACGAACAATTAACATACTTAGGCAAACAAAACAAAAAAGCAAGTTACAAAATTTGTGATAGCTAGGATTAATCTATTTCTTCTTAAATTATAATGTTAAAGTTAAAAATAGGAAAATTGCCATTAATCTATATTATGTAAAATAAATTAAATTAAGTTAATGAATCGTTACTTAACTAATCAAAATAAAGATCTAAATAAAATTTAGAATTAAGGTAATTATTTTAAATTATAAATTAACTTTGGGTAAGTGTAGGAAGGTATGTGTGTGTGGGACAGGGATGTATTATGGGATATGTAAAGTATAATGTATTGTATACATGTGTGTGAGTGTAAGTGTGTATGTATATGTGTGCGTGTGTGTGTGTGTGTTCGCGTGTGTGAGCCTGTGTGTATGTGTGTAGGATAGAGCACAATCGTCTATGCTAGTTGCAACTGGGGTAGTGTAAAGTGGATTATAATATCCAGTTTAATAGCTTTGAGCAGAGGGACTAATTGGCTGAAGTTTAGATAGTTTATGTTGTCATTTCTTTTTTTTTTTTTTTTTTAGTATTCAGATTATTGCTTTTGGAATAAATAAAATGTAATTTAGTCTAAATTGTGAACCTTGACCAGATCTTCCGTAGCCTCGTAAGTCAGTGTCATTAGCCAAGCTTTCACCTTTGCTCTTGCTTTCCTGTGAGAGCATTCCTTTAAGTCACACTTTTTACATACAGCATTGTAGGTGAATAAGTGTATGTAAGGTGGTAAACGGCATGCAAACACAGTCTTAATATTTGGCAATAGAATTCGTTTGCAGCGGGATCTTTTAGAGTGTAAAGTTGGGTCTGAATCATTTGAATGTACCTTTTCTATTGCTCTCACTACGAATAGTTGTCTCACCGATAAAACCTTAGCTTCACGGTAAAGGTCACAGGTTGGGAAGCGACGTGGTTTTCCAAGCATTACCTTCAAAACTGCTCTTTGGGACCGTTCCAGTTCAATCATGACCGATTTAGCCACTCCTCCCCAAACACCTATCCCGTATTGAAGTAGTGATTGGCACAAAGAATAGTAAACGAGGCGTCTCACTTCAGGACTGGCTGCTGCTCTGAGTGTTTTCATTAGGAAGATGAATTTTCGAATTTTTTTAGCAAGTAGGGATATGACTTTTAAAAGATATGTTTTGGTCTATTTGGATTCCTAAATATTTAGTTAAGGTTGTCCGGTATATATATCGGCAATGACATTCACCGATCCTGGCAAAGTCAGACCTGGCGGTGCAGTCGGATGTATGTAGTTTGATGTGATCTGTGAGATTCTTGGTAGCTTTGGTTTTACGTGAAATTATAATTTACTAGCTGACGCTCGGCGATGCAAGGTGTCGCCCGAATATAAAAACATACACATAAGCGCTTTCTCACTCACCGCCCCACACAAAGTTCAATGACTTATTTCGTGAGATGTTTAGATATTAGGTGAGATGGTGGTCAAGTTTGCCCAACTTGAATAAAAAAAATAGTTCCATAATCTAGAAGACTTCGCACTAGGTAATGCAATTATAGGTAGAGAAACATCTTAACAAATTGAATATTTTGACACTTATCATAACGTATTAACAATACGAGATTCCTGTTAGTTTTGAAATTAAATAAACGCCTAAAACTTAACATTATTCTTACTAGGTAGGTATAGAATCATTATCTTCGTTTATAGAAATTGGAGGCACCAATCGCTGACGTATAAAAAGCACAGTGGACTTTATGTGGACATATCAAATGATACCCAATGAATATGTTGATTATCTTTGACTTTTTCCAATTAACACAGTTGATTGACTTTATTTTTCACAATATGGCGTCTTGTGGTCACCATATTGAATTTTGATACTCAGAAGGTTTTAGAATTGAGGTTTTAGTGATACTCAGAAGATTAAGACAAATTGATTGACGTAAGAATCAACAAAATAGGTTCACGCGTTTGGTCTCTATAAAGCTACATAGGAACAAATAATTCTCTTCCGTCTCGCATTAACATACACCTATCAACATATTAATTATTAACATACGGCCTGTCTATATCGAAACTACGTGTAAGCATACGTGTAAGCTAACATTGGCGTTACACGATTTCAAAAACTCTCTACATGGCTAAATCCTGTACTTTCATGAAGTTGCATAAAGTTAATAGTATATGCATTACATGATCTCCGAACGAAACGCTTGCGCGTGCTAATTTTGCCACTGGCTCCATCTAGTATGTCTTGCTATAAACAGGTGACCTTGATCTTAGGATTGTAAAAAGTACTAATATTTTTCGGCTTTAGGGCTCCCTTTTGACGTCAAAAGGAAAATAGGAACCCTTATAGCATCAATAGAAAAGAGGGTGTTATATGTTTGTAGTGTGTATCTGTCTGTGGCATCGTAGCTCCCAAAGGGATAGACCGATTTTAATAGTTTCTTTGTTTGAGAGGTGAATTATTCGACCGTTAGCTGTTTGGTGAAAAACGGTGCAACCGTTTTCCAGATAGAGCGTCGCTTTCGGGGGTGTTTTCAAAATCTTTATTTTGCCTCTTTTATTAAAAGTTTGATAAAAACACAAGCTTTAATATTATCAAGTTAAAAAGTGGCCTATTTGTTAATCCTAGGAATAAGCTAGGTATGTATTTTCTAAATTTCATCCAAATCCGTTCAGCCGTTAAAGCGTGAAGAAACAAACATTTTTACACACTTACTTTCGGATTTATCATATTAGTAGATTTCATATAACAATATTTAACTCTATTATTCTTCCTTCACAATGATACAATTTGTCAAATCTCCTTGCTTACATGCATAACTTAATTCCTAACGGATGAGCGAATGCGGAACCTCATAATATGGTGCCACATAAAACGAAATTTCTACATAAGTAAGGCTGTTAATTACCGACATTGATTCCATAGTACTGAATAAACTGTGTGACAATTACCGTTATAAAATAAACAAATAAATAGACCGATACAACTTTAATAATTTATTTATGAGGCTTAAGTGTCAATTTAAATTAATATAATATTATAACTTCATAACTTAGTTTTGGATAGGAGATCATTACACATAAATTGTCACTAAAATCATACTCTTTAATTATCTACTTATATACAAATGTAAAAAAAAAACAATACATACTGGAGCAACTATTATGCTCGATACTGTATTCAAAAACAAAAGACCAAAATTATTTATATTGTTTTGACTTGTTTTTATCGTAAATATAGCATTGCAAAGACTATAAAGGTTATAGTTATGTATTATAGATATTAAAGCATTATAGTTATGAAGAAGTGCAAAAATATTCAAGTAGTGCTAGTTTATTAAAGATATTGTATGCTTACATTAAAAACGAAATTCATAAGTAAAATATATACAACTGATTATAATACATTATAATTTAAAAACGCCTAATTATTTCCTATATATCATATATTAAAATAATAATATGTTTTATTCATTTCTAATCCTAAAATGTGTTTTATAATAACCTTACTATAGGTTGTTTATGATATATTATGTTTATAAATCCCAAGAAAAAAGATGATGTTTGACTAGCATGTCACGCACACCCTCTTTTAAAGGTTGATTTTGTGTATCTTTTTTTAACGGAAGTTCCCACTCTGGATTCAAATTAAATCCAAACTGTGAGAGAATCCTCAATTCACATTTGATTTGGACCCATCCTGGCGAATTAACGAAAGACCAGGGGTGGTACCATTTCTGAACCACATCAACACATGAACAAAGTACTTCCAGCCATAGATGTAACGCTTCTTCATTTAAGCCCATGCATATTAATGTCCTTAATTTGACATCCATTTGAGCATGGGCGTTATCATGTGACAAGTTAATGGCTTGAACGCATCTGTACAATAATTCTTCTGGCGTTAGGACTTTGCCATCTTCATCCAAGCGATATGTTTTACATAAGACCAAACGACTGTAAACAGAATTGAAATCTTTTTCAACTTCTCGTGAAGACGCTTCCTCTATAAAAAGCCATGGGTGACATGGGCCATCAAGAAAACTGGGCCTTTTGATACCATGTAACAGCACGCGCTTGAAGGCGGGAGCCAACACTCCTCTAACAAGATGAGCTGCCTTCTCGGTTACAGAGTCATCACCAGCTCTACTATATTTAACACCTTTTTCATCTAACAATTTCACAAATCTTGCTGGAAACCAACCTCTGAGTCCATTCAGTTCACCAATCCAACAGTGTTCGTCTCTTGAGCTGATTACTTCAATAACATCATTTTTCCTAAATCCTAACTCATCTCCATCTCTCCTTTCAAAGTCTAGCAAAGCTTTTGCTCGCCGTCTTTTGCTTCTAGAAACGTTTACATAACGTTCTCTGTCTGCTGCATGACTTTGCATAGTATAATCAGCAGTAAGTTGAATTTCAGATGCAAGTTGAGGTTCCAGAGCACAAAAATGACGAGCTACTTGTAAAATTGCTTCTCTTAGATCCACAAGGATTTCTGTTTGCTTAACATTTTTCGAAACTGCATCTTCGTTGTTACTGTCTTCGCCAAAAAGAATTGTTTGTATGACTGATTTGTTCTTTTTTATTTGACGTCTTTGTAAATGCTGTTTTGGCAAGTTTGATGCGGCTCCAGGATTCCCCACTAATGCTCCTTGATCCGCCATGAGGTAGGCAAGATGTCTTCGCCTGTGAGTGTCAATCAATGTAGGGCTTAATGTGTCACCACATACTTCATCAATAGTTTTTATCAGAAGATCAACATCATCTATTTCGCCCGGAATATCCGATAGAGCATTGAAAATCTGAGCAGAATTTGAAATTTCGGTAAATCTATTTTCTCGTATCTTCAGCATTGCTAATGTTACCTTGAATAAAACGAGAGAACCATCCAAAAAAAACAGGTCCCATATTCTTAATAATATTTTAATATTAACAACATTGGCATACAGTGTGAGGAACCAATGCATTGTAATTAAAGAGAGCTCAATGTCATGGGCATTTAAAACCTGATCTATGCCTGGCAGATAAGTAGAGATAAGGCTTCTCAATACTTTTTGATCAGCTTGTATCCCTATCAAAGTTGATGAGTAATAGGACGCTGGTAGGAGATCTTCTACAGTTGTACACATTATCCAAAATGCATCTTCTTCTTCCATTAGAAGGAGCAGTGATGCTGCTATCATTCCAGTACCTTGACAGTAACCAATATCAGGGTATAACCAAGCTAGTGCACGTAAGATTCTACGTAATCTCGGCACTCCTGTGCTAGTTGGATGTGAGAAACAGACATTATTTGGCAGGATTTGCACTAAATCTTTCTCAATTTGCTTGCTTGTTACAAGGCCGTCATCACTTGAAGCTCTAACAATTTCGTGGTAAGTTATTTCAGTAGAAGCCCTTTTTTTGTTAGCACCACATAAATGCATCCATACTTGAGGACGAAGTAAATGTGGAACACCATCTTTTACCATTTTGTGTAATTTGTCTGTCTTTTCTAATTTTCCATCACCATCAGAAAAATTAATTTCTTTACTGTAGAACTCCCACTGTAAACGATGTTGGTCATCTTCTATAAAAGCATTCACGGATAATTTATCAAAATTTTGATCAGCGCCGTCCTCGTCTTCTACACAGAATCCGAATTCATCAAATCTGTAATCCGGAAGACCACCATGACCATCTGATTCTGGCTGTGCTAATTTGGCCATTATATCTTGAGGTACCATACTGGGTGTAAGCGCTGAAAAAGGTCCTCCGGGAGCAGGCAAAAGTTCATCGGCAATATTGAGTCCTCGTATGGCATCTATTATACTATCTTCTGGGTCATCGTCTGCTAACGCAGCACTTATCTTCCGTTCATGGTCTTCTCGGCCTACATACCCATCATGATCTCGAGAACTAAACAGTGACTTAGCTAAATCCATTGTAGACACGTAACAAACACTTCAGTGATATCAGTTTACTATTAGTTCAGAAAGTTCTGAAACTTCTGCACAAATAATGTTCACATTCTCAATTTCTCACTAAAACACCAAGTTATTGATTTGTCAATAAATTGAAAGGTCGCCAAAAACGTCACACGTCAAAAAGTATTCACATTCACACGTCGCTAACTATTCAGCTCAAGTTCAACCATAGATAAATAAGTTTGTAGGTTTGTTTTATCTCGATGCTGTACAGACTAGAAAATCTAGAAATAAACTGCATGTACTCATCATGTGCCAATCAATATTAAGGACAAACAAAAGCGTTCATCTATGGCCAGAACTGTCAGAAGCATCGAGTTATTAATACAAAATCCTTGGCCAATATTAAAAACATATGGTTAATTAGAATCCACAGAGATTTACCAACCCACTCTGTCTATAAGATTTTCTTTTATGAAACGTAGTCTTGTATTTGTATAGGTACGCATTGCGTAGAGTGATAACATTAGCTTGCTACACATATAGTAATCTGTGGATGTGGAGACCAAAGATATTGTAATCACTCCGTTTAGTGGAGACCTCCCGGTAGGGAGCAATAGTATTCTGTGGTTTAGACATCTCAGAGATAAATAAGATATATACCCAAGGCATTATCTTTGCTTTTGTAAACGGAGTGGTTAGTTTGTATAAATTTTTTATAAATTTTCTCAAATTGTGATGCAATTACATTGATACGAACAAATTTAATCAATTAATTCCAATTATTACAGTGCATGAAATGGTTTATCGTTACGAATTGCATTATCAGTGCATAGGATAAAGAAATACAGGTGAGCACCAGTGCGTAGTGAGACAAACACGATTCAAGTCCTTGGAAAATTGATAACATTGCTAACGCTAATCCAAGAAAGCAGTCATTTGCACCGTTAATAACTTCCCTAACAGTTGTGTGCATGTGATTTTGTCTCTCATCCGGTTACCTTGAAGATGTAAATTTCCAGTACGATGACGTTGTTTATACTAATTATTTTGGAGAGCCCAGGTTTACCATCACTAATTAGCTCTCAGCTCTTCATAGTTGTACGAGTACTACTCGTACAACTAAGTACTCGTACAACTAAGTACTCGTACAACTATGAAGAGATACAAACATGTTTAAGTACACACAGAGAAAATACCCAACAGTCTAAATCAAGTTTAAAGGCTCTGTGATATGTTCCATTTTATTGAACATGTTATAACTGGCGTCATTAAAAAAGGGACCAGGGCTAGTGAGAGTGACATGGTGTTTCACTGACACTGATGCCGCTTATCACTTGCGGAAGGGAGATGCAACATCAGCTGTCGTCACTCCTAGTCTTAAATTTAGTAAGGAAAAATTATTGCTTGAGGCTGGGATTGAACCGTATAGTTCTGCCTAGCATGGCAAATGCTATATAAATAAAATCAATCCTTGTCTTTATGGACATGGGTTATATTAATCTCCAGGATTTATAAAATGTGATAAACGCATAGCAGTAAATTGCACTTAGATAAAGTGTAATTTGCTGCTTTGAAAATTATTCAGAGACTGCAATATTGAGAGTAGTGGAAGCTTTTATTTTTTATATGGTACTGGTCTTTTTCAATTTAATAAAATTAATTTAAATACTAGGATGGCAGTAAAAAAGTGCTGTGTAGAAAGTTGTAAATCACTTTCTACTAGAAAGGAGGATAAAGGTGTTACATATCATAAGTTTCCTAAAGACGCTACGTCTCGGAATGAATGGCAACATGTTACACACTATAATGACACACACAAAGACCTGGCTGCATATGTGTGCTCCAGGCATTTCTTTAAGGGAGACTTTGAAAAGAACAAGGATTCAAAATACGTACTGAAGTCAGGTATTCAGTCAAAAACATGTAAACGCTTGTTGGATCTTATTCTTGTTTTTGAATTGTTATGATTTCTGTCAGTGGTGGATTCAGTATTGTCGTTTGGGAGGTGCTTGACCCAGCTGAGGATAGAGTTTGCTGCTGATGCAGCAATAACTGTCACTGGACAAGATTTGTCATGGAAGAACTCAGATGATTTTGGGGGAGCTTGAGCCCCGTAGTCCCTGAGTCCACCACTGATTTCTGTAGTCTTCTTTTGTTGCTATAAATAGAAGGTATAGAAATTAATACTGGAACCTTCAGTGACATAAATTGAAGTTTGTAGTTTTTGTTTCTATATGCCTCATCTGTTTTCTTTTATATATATTGACCCTTTTAAGGCTCTATTTATCTTAATTACTGTTCACTTCTATCCTGATTTTATACATTTTCTACCGATTTCACTAAAAAGGAGGAGATATTCAAGTCAACTGTATTTATTTTTTATGTGTGTTACCTCATAACTTCGTTCAACATGGACTGATTTAGATTTTTTTTTGTTTGAAAGATGTTGCTTTCCTATTTGTCCCATTTAAATTTGATCAAGATCTGATTAGTAGTTCTTGAATTATCTTCAATAATGCGTGTTTAGTACATCTAATCTGATCAAAGTTCAGAAGATAAAGCGGTGAAGTCGGTTTTTTTTAAGCTTTGCTTGTGTTTAATTATTATTTGTATTAGTTTGCTGCTAGATCTATTTATAACAATACTGTAATGTATAATTGTATATTTTATACATTACTTGTGTATGCATTAAAAATGTCCAATCCACTAAAGTATTGATGGGTAATAATACTTTTATTTATATTTGATAGGCTAGCATTTGACCAATATCACAACTTGTGGTAAGACAGCTGGCTCTTAAGGATAGCTGTCAAAACACTGTTTAGTAATTAAACTAAAGATAGAATATTTTTATTAATATACCTACAGCCTTGCTTTTCACAAATTTCTAAAGCTAAAACACCTCCATAACTGAAACAGAAATGTTGGAGACCTAACCTTCTAATATCTTTTTAATTTAATCACTAAATGGTGTTCCAACAGCTACCCTAGAAGTTAGGCCTGGCATGTTATCACCCGCAGCTATAGGCAGGAGTTAAGGCACTATTCAACCTCTTGGTAAGTGATAATATTATTATCACTTACCAAGAGGTTGAATAGTGCCTTAACTCCTGCCTATTTATATAACAAAAAAAAACCAAGAATAAATTTGTTAATATAAAATGTTATATATGACAGTAATTAAAAAAAAATATATTCTTGGGTTTTGATTGTTCTATTGACGCTTTAGTGTTATTTTGTTTGCCATTGCATGTCTTCTTTAAATGTATAATTTTTTTTAAATAGGCATGAATAATAACTATAACTGTACTTATATTGAAACAATTATTAGCATGATAAATAGCAGATTAGCATAAAGTTATATTTAAGGTATAGCTATTTTTATGTTCAATTCAGGTAAAAAAATCTTACTAATTAAGTTAAATAGACACATGTATATATACAAAATATAAATTAATAATTTGTATGTCAATACAATTATTTATATATAGATAACATTTGAAGAACCCGGCAGTAAAAATCAATGAACTAGTACACCAACTGACGAGTGACTGTTATAGTTGGTTTATGGTCGTCTTGCTTCCACATTTATTATATTTACTGCTGAGGAATAGAACTCTGCCCGAATCTGTGTTTCCCGATAAGTACAATCTAGGAGTCTTTAACTCTCGAGGTATTTTCTGGGCAAGCATGCTCCATCTTCGACCTAATTGTCACTTCCAGGTGAGATAGTGGTCATAAGCTTGCAAATAAAGAATTTAAAAAAAAGTCTAATAATGTATTGACTACGCTCACAGAGACTTGGCTCTATAAAACTGAAACAATTTGATTATCTCCCATAAAGTGCATTATTTACTGCTGGGTACTGTAGTTTAGCAGTAAATGTTAGCATTGTTGTTGTACAATAAAATTCCAAGGCTGTTTTTGTTATCAATTTTATTACTCATCAAATAAATGATGCCTTTGTATATTCAGATTGATGCATTGTACAAATTAATTTCAGCAGGCAGTGTAAATGTGGTGGTGCTATTCACTCACCTTTCAATAGAAAGAGAAAAACATATATATCACAGGCATGTTGTTTTATTCATAAATATATATATATGTAAGCGATAACTTTATCGCAATTCTATGGTTTCTTCACTTGTTTTGAGTAATAACCACAGAATCTGAATATAACTACTTTTTAATGGCCCAAATTGAATAGCGCCTTAATGTCAGTTTCTTATTAAGCAGTGCCGGAAATTATATATGTCTCTTACAATAATTGTGAGAGATCCTCCATTAGACACCTGCTCTCCACAATCCAAAATTTGTGTCAAATGTCAAAAAAACTGAATTTTGGTGAATAAAATTCTAGATCACAAATCTTTGCATGAAAAAGGTTGTTTTTTTTAATGTTATCTAGCTTTTATTGTAATAGGAAATATGCCTGACATTTAAATATAGGTCAAGTATTTTGACCTACATTTAAATCGACCTATTTTAAATATCAATATGCATACTATTGGGTATACTGATTTCATGATGTTATTTTTAATGTCAATGACCTGTATTATCCTTCACTGCAGCCATTGGGTAGCACAAAAAGGCCACGTTTTTAATTTGCCAGAACATGATTGCATATTGTAATATTTATTTTAATAAGTAAACTTTTAATAATTTTTTTTTAAGATTAATTTATTATTGTAATTTAACATTTAATAAACTATCGACTAAAAGCATAGAAATATGTATATTCCCTAATGAACCAAAGAACTCAAATTTTAGGATTTTTTGATTTTTCATATGTTCAATAGATAAGGGAAAACACAAAAATTTTAGATTATTTGTGCTATAAAGCCATTGAACTTTTTCTGTTATCGATAAGATAAGATTGATTATATGTAGCGTTAGAGCATGCATACAAATAAGCTTCTGTTATGTACTAGATAGTAATGTCATTGTATATGTAGAATGCTTTAATTTGCTTATAAATATAGATAATTAATATAAGCAGAGTTGTTTACATGTAAAAATGTACAGTCAATCATTTAATCATCTCAAGGGTGTACGCACATATGATTTAAACCTGGTGAAAAACATCAACACTTATTTCACATGAGTACCACTAACAAACACCAAACACTGTTCGTCAAAAATGTTCTCTCACTGTGTCTTTTATTTCGTGTGACTTTAAAATGTTTAGTTACTTCACTGTCAACCACTTTCAACGGCGAATCCATGACTATTTAAGAGACTGAGGTGGTCGAGCGCGAACACAAGTTAAACTGTGTTTGTTTGTTATATGTATATGCTTTACTATGTTTTGTTCATTCGTGCGTACATGGCTTAATATGAACATACATTTTAATGAAACATCCAATAGTCATTTTTAAAAGGTGTATGGAAAACTGCTGCATAATGAGCAATAACTATACACAATAGGATTTCATACATATCTTCGAATTTGATAGAATAAAAATTTAAATACATGTTGTTATTTAATAAATAATGTTTTTAAAACAAGTATTGTCAATTTTCAGATGCTGTACCGTCAATATTCCCATGGACTATTAACAAATTGAAAATGAATACATATCAAATTGAAGAGAGCTTGAGCTCAATCATCAATGAAGACGAAAAAAATCTATCATCCAGCAGTAAAGGATCAGAAAGCGAGAATTTAGAGGCCATAAGAAAGTTTATTCAAGATCAAGAAAAAGAAATCCAAGAAAGGAAAAGTCAGGAAAGGGAGATTGAGGAAATAAACCAAGCTAAAACTAAATCAAATGAAGAAATTGTTGAATGTTCTGAAGGAAATGATAAATCGGAAAAAGAAGATCATGTTTTAAACGAACATAATGATATAGCATCAAGCGTTTTGAATATGATTCTTAGTGAATCTGAAGCGAAAATAGCTGAGAAATCTGCTCAAGAAAATGCACAGAGTACTCCTAAAGTACCGGAAAGTACCACTACAAAAAGCGATCAGAAAAACATGACTTCTGAGAAAGGTAAACAAAGTGAAAGAATTGTAACTGCAACTGTAAGGTTTGGATTAAAATACATAAAAAAAAGAAAAATGTAATTCAAGTGACAGGAAAAACATAAAAATATAATCATTTTAATTAAGTGACAGGAAAAAAAATATTTTCGCATTAGCTAGTTTTACGCAATTCTGGTAACATTACTACAAAAAGTCACAAAAATAAAAAAATTTTAGGGTTGTTATTATGAATATTGCACATCAAATTATACAGTTCGCCACATAAGTTACATTTTCAGTTAAATTTGTCCACTGCTGGAACCTAATGAAAGCCCCTGAGCCTGGTCTTCGGCTCTTTATCCAGTTTTTGCCCGGTGCCTTCCACAGGTCGTTGTTTCACCTGACCAATGTTGGGTGATACATTTGCCAAGTCGAGGTCTCCAGCAGTTATTAGAGCCAACTGTCATTTTATCTTGATAATCATTTGACCTATGGTTTTGACTTTTGTTCTCTGTCGGATCACCTTGTTCCTGATTTAATCCTCCAGAGAATTAAATACCGAGCACAATTGCCATCGTAGGTTGCAAACGGAACGTCGCAATTTCATAGTATCTTGAATGACGACCGTGTTTTCGGAGTCGGCAAGACCTTGCTTTTTACACCGCAGGTCTTGGATCCGATTCCTGGCATGAGCAATTGTGTGATATTAATGTTTCCAGCACCCGCGATACAAATCTTTGAACTTTGTGTAGGGCTGTGCGTGTAACGCATGTGTATATCCACGGAAGTATCAAGAACTTCCTTCCTATGCCTCGAATATGTACTGAAATGGCGGTAAAGCGAACACAAGGCTTGTTTATATTATAGATAGTTAAATGATTTTTTAGGCAATGCCAGCATGCCCCTCACTTTGGGCTCCAAGGTTGAGGTGAAAGACTTTGGAGACGACTGGTACCCCGCAGAAATAGCAGAAGTAGATTATGAAGAAGTGGAAGTTCTTGTACGATATGAAGCAGATTATAAAAAGTAAGTTGACCAATATTAATATACCAACTAAAATGAATAATAATTGAAAGGACCATCATATCACCATAGTAAAACAAATTTAAAACCATACTTTTTAAGAAGAAATAATTTTCAACACAAGAAAAAACATATAAAATATATAAACTTAGGTTATAATAGGTACTAAAAAATAAATAAATTATGATTAAAATTAAAATATATAAACTTCAGGTAAAAGAAATACATAACAAAAACTAAATTATGCTTAAAACATATGTGCCGAAAGGGTTGAGTGAGACTCGGCTTATTGCCGAGTGTTGTGTCAACACTCGATCTGCTTGATTTTCAGTCCTAACCGCGAAGATTAAGAAATAAATAAAAAAAAATTTAATGATAATATGACTAAAGAAATAAAATTACAACTTAAAAAACGGTGAAATAAACATATCTTAACTTTATCACAATTATTATAAATCCGTATGTTAATAAGGTACTTTTACGGCTAGACGAATCTTGATGAAACTATTTAGATTGTAATATAGGCTCTGGAATAGCACATGGAGTAATGCAACTAAGTAGGTACGTACATGTTTTAATCAAAAGGGGAGCTTCAGCGCACCCTTCTTGTTATACGATCTATTGCTCGCCCCATGGCAACTGATAAGCATTTCACTTACAAACAAATAACAGTTTCGTTAAATGAAGCTTTCGAGCTTACATTAAATTCTCCTTGCTTCATTTTCCAATTCAAACTATTTTGTAAAGTTAGAAAAAATAAACATTTAAAAAAAGGTAAATGTCAAATTGACAGATACTTTTACGGAAAGGCGGGCATTTTCAAGACCGCGTAGATTTTGGTAATTGCGAAAATACTACAAATATTTCCCCGTGATGCCGTACGAAACGCGTTATAAATCGAGACAAAGGGAAAAAGGGTAAGGAATTTCGTTATTGTTTCTGTACGTTGGCAGTCGCCGACGAAAGTGGTAAGATTAAAATTATTTTTCTGTTAAGCCTACGATAACGTTTCCGTAGTGCTTCGGACATCCTTTTTTCTGCTTGAGAGCTTGAAGCCGACGAATGGGCATCAGTTTTGCGTAACAAGGAAGCAGTTCAAGTCATTATATCTATAAAGTACCTTGTGGCGGCCACGCCGCTCGCGCGCCCTCACTGCTGTCTTTTTATTAGCGTTCGCTCTCTTCAAGCTTATTCTATTACATTTCACCAAAAGGTTAAATCGCTCCTAATTGAAATTAAATTCTATTGTTGTTGAGCTATGTGTATAAAATTAATAATAAAGTAAAATTTAAATTGGTTTATTCTACTTGTCATACAATGTGTCCGGCGGCGGCGTGAACGTAAACTACCGATATTTCATACCGATTTAACGATATAGGGGATCTTTTCAGTTTTTCTTTCCTTATTTTATTTTTCTTTATGCTCGATGTGCAAGCATTTCGTACTGCCCATTAGCTTAGTTGGATGAGCGTTCGCCTTCTAACCAGGGGTATCGGGTTCCATTCCCGGCGGGAACACAAGTTATCTCCCCATGGAAAATCTACTTGCGTGCTTCTGGTTCTGGTTGTGATTGTGTGTGTGATGTTAATGTATCCGGCTCCCACAACACAAGTCATCAAACTTCGTGTGGGGCTGTGAGTGTGAAAGTGTTTATGTTTATTTGACCATGATCTCACCTGATGGTAAATACGAAAATGACGATAATTTGAAACATAACACATCTATAGATTCGTATACGAAAATAAATTCAGAGCTATTATATCTTTTTTAAATTTATTTTATAAAAAAATTACATATAGTAGGTACCGTACCATTAAACCAAGAGGTTTATGTTAGTACAGTCATTCGCGCAGATTCACACTGTTTAGAAGTTATTAGATTTTAATCAACTCTGATTCTGATTGGCTATATAGCGCTTGGCCGTCGAAACAGCTCTACAAAATAACATACAGATTATTTTTACCGACTTCCCAAAAAAGGAGGAGGTACTCAAGTCGACTGTATTGTTTTTTTTATGTGTTTTACCTCATAACTTCTCTCCAAGTGAGCCGATTTCGAAAATTCTTTTTTAGTTTGAAAGATGTTGCTTTCTTATTGGTCCCATTTAAATTTGATCAAGATCTGATCAGTAGTTCTGAAATATCGTCAATAATGTCTATTTTGTGGAATACTTTGACGATGTTCTCGTTTTTAACCGACTTCAATATTTACCTCATAACTTCTTTCGTTGTGAGCCGATTTTGATGATTATTTTTTTATCTGAAAGCTGGTGCTTTTCATGTGGTTCCTTTAAAATTTGATCAAGATCTGATATCTAGTTTTTGAGTTATCCTCAATAATGCGAGTTTAATACATAGAATTTGATCAAGGTTCCTAAGATAAAGCGGTGAAGTCGGTTTTTTAAGCTTTGCTTGCGTTTAATTATTGATGTTATTTGTAAGTAGTCCTAAAAACGAGTGCTCAACAACGAATCACACAAATACCTTTTTTGCAGTAAAGATATTTGTTTATTTTTGTTCTGTTAAAAAAATTGTAAGTGTTGATTTTCTCTTTTTTAGGCCCGACGAATGGATAGACGTAAGTAGTCCGCGTTTGCGTCCATTCACAGGGTCTGTGAGAAAACCTCCCCCCGCTGAGCCGATAGAACCAGAAGATCCTCCAAAGGAGAAGATACCCATTGAAAAGGAACAGGCTCCAAAAGGGAAAACTCCTCTTGCAAAGGAGAACATTCTAGTTAAGGAGGAAATAAAAGAAGAGCCTGCAGATGAAGTAGTAAAGTTAGAGGAAAAGCCGAAGATCGTGTTTGAGGTCGGAGAGAGGTGCTTGGCTCGATGGAGAGATAATAGGCGTTTTTGCGCTACCATTCAGAAGGATTTAGGTGACGGTGAGTTATTTTAAACCTCCGATATAAAAGAGGTTTTATATGTCTATAGTATGTATCTGTCTGTGGCATCGTACCTCCCAAATTTATTGACGGATTTTAATTTAGTTCTTAACCGACTTAAAAAAAGGAGGTTCTCAATTAGAATGTATTTTTTTTGTAAGTTACCTCCTAACTTCTTTCGTTGCGAGCCGATTTTCAAACGACTTCAAAAAAGGAGGAGGTTCTATGTTCCACATGTATTTTTTTTTCTATGTACGTTCACCTATTTCTCCCCCATTTGTGGACCGATTCTCAAAATTCTTTTTTTGTTTGATAGATTAGAGGTTGTCCCATATAAATTTTATCGAAATCGATCAAGCCAAAAACAAAATATTTATTTAAATTATTATTGATGTTAATCTGATTGGGCGTTTTCAGGGAATTTCGAAATCATGTTCGACGACGGTTTCTCGTGGAAGTGCGGTATAGCCCGGCTGCACAAAATGAAGGTTGATAAATCTGACTCGCTGACCATCGACACTTCATTCCAATCCGGGACTGCGGGCTCACCATCCCCTATTGACATCGGGGCTGGCCCCAGCACTGCCCCAATATCTCCTATCCTACCATTCCACACCCACCTCTTTGACCCTTCTACGGACTATTTGTGCTCGAAAAGCGAACGCCGAGAAAAAAAACGGAAACTTAATATCAAAGAAATATTTAATATCGGCCAGAAGAAAACCAAGATTCATAAGACTGAGAAAGAACAGACGCCTAAAACTCCGACTGAGAAGAAACCCAGAGTGGTAAAACAAAAAGCTCCTCCGAGAGTACGTAACGTTATCAAGAAAGAAATAAAGGCAGGAATTCCGGGTAAGTGAACTCAGTATAAATAATCTCTTAATTGCCTAAAATTTTATTACAATTGTATAGACCTGGTCTAAGAACCTATATATATAATTATATATATTATGAGTTTCCAAAGACCAACTGTAGAAAAAATATTCTTATGAGAAAACTTAGACTAATCATATTTATGTGCTAGCCGCGCCGCGCGCCTTCGCCCGCTTTTATAAAGTTAAAAAGTGGCCTACGTGTTATCCTAAGTATAAGCTATGTATATTCAAAATTTCTTCCAAATTCGTTAAAGCGTGAAGAGGGAACAAACATACTTACACACTTAAACTTTCAGATTTTATAATATCAGTAGAATATATCGTCCTAATATAAAATTTGTCTTGTCGTTACTGAATAAGAGTAATTCTTAGCGGCTCAAATTTCATAGGGTTTTAACTTACCAACATTTTACTTGTACAGACGCCGTGGCATCAATAATCGGCACCATAACTAAAGAAGTAGAAATCAAGCTCGAGCAGATAGATACATCTGAAATCAACAAAGCAACTAAACCAAAAGCAGCTAAACTTGAAGAACCCGACGTGAACATCGAAGATTTACAAACAGGCGATTGTGAAGATGACAAAAATAAAATGGCTATCGGTAACTTGGAGCCTATTGGAGGAGTTGTGAATCCAAACGACAAAACAATGGACGACGAAGACGTAGAGGAACCGAAATCAGAAGGCGACTCCGTAAGTGATGACGGTGTTAGTAAAGTAGCTGGTAAACATTATTCTAGAGTATTCTAGACTACCTTTCGATGATGTAATAGTAATCGAAAGTTACAAATGTAGTGAGAACTAATGTAAATTTGAAAATAGCTGTTGATTGAAATGTTTTTCCCATAGTCAAGTATTTTATTTATCTCTTTATTCCAAGTTTCTAAGTTCTTTTTCTATTAGCACTCTTCCCGCTGTAGAGAAGTCACGACTTCCCTGCAGAATTAGTCGTATGTAATTAGTTGTTTCATGTACGAACTTGTAAATGTAGGTGCTTGAAGAAGAAATGAAATTGGAAAACTTTGAACAACAGGACACACAGAAACACGAAGAAGTATTGGACAAAATCAAGGAAGCTATAATCAAACTTGAAGGCGGTATAAGTGAGATTGAAAATAGAGATAGTCCAGTAGAAAAAATCGGTAGTCCTAAAGAAGAAAGAGTTGGTACTCCAAAAGCAGAAATTGATGAGTTACGAATGGACGAAGTCAAAACTGAAGATTTAAAAGATGTATTGGCTGAAGTCGCTGCTACCATGAACGCTGTTGATGAAACCACTGAAAACGACAATATAGAAATGTCTTTACTACAGGTTCATGATTTAGACAAATCAAAGGCATCGAAATCTAAGAGGGATCCTACGAAGATTAAAAAGGGTAAGAAACTAAGATTGTTGCAGGAAAAAAAGGTTAAAAGACAGGTGCAAAAGGTTCAAAATGAGCTGGAACAGATGAAGAGGCAATTCGAGGAAATGAGGAAGCAAATGCTGGTGCAAACACAGGAATTTGCAAAGGTGGGCATTATGTTTTGATATTATTTGAGATATTTTTTGGATCCAATAATAATTTTCAGGCGCTATGAAGTAGCCTCGTTAAATGTTTGAGGAACTGTAATAGGCTACTAAATATTTTATTAGCTTATATTATTCTGCTAATGATATATTCGCTATATAATATAAGCATAAGAATAGCATCGCTAGTAATTCAGCAGATTTATAAAACAGCATGACTATTAGACTGACTCCTATCTTGTACTAATACATTGCTGATTTAATTACTTGTCATATTTTTATATTTTTTCATTAAATTTTATAATGAGCAATGCAAAATCAAATACAACAACTTTACCACTGGAACAGTTACGCCAGCACCCTAAAACAACACTCCGCTATTTTAAGGAGCTGGGGGAAATGCACAATGCCACTCATATTGAATAAGAATAATAATGATCAAAGCCGGGCTCAATATCTGCATGACTTCTTATTTGTTTCCACTTCTTCCAAAATTGATGCTTACTAATTTCCTACCGGCCCTTGTGTCAGTGAAATAAATGTTGTGGCGTGTTATAAAGATAAAATAAACGCTTTGATTGATAACGCCACATCTAACGTTATCGAAACTGCGCATTCCAGGACCACGACCGGGAGTACGCGCCGTTGCCCGAAAGCTTCTTGCTGCCCGGTGAGTGGGCCTGCAAGTGGGTGAACGGCCAGCCCGTCGGGAAAGTTAGCGAAGTCGAAGGGCCCGTCACCGTGGGAGTCGATAACAAGCCTAGTCTGCCGAGGAGGAGTGTGGAGGTAAGACGCGGACCTGATCAACGCTTAGGCCAAGAAAAGTGTGTTATCATGTCTACTTGACTTGGTCTTTAATACCCCTGTAGAGATCTTTCAGTTTAAAAATGCACGCCCCTTTATAAATTAAAAATATTTATTTGACACTTAATCTTTTATTTTTCTGGATAAGCAAGCATTGGACCACTATCTATCCTACTAATATAATAAATCCGAAAGTTTGTGTGTAAGTGTGTGTGTAAATGTGTAAGTATGTTTGTTCCCTCTTCACGCTTTAATGGCTGAACGGATTTGGATGGAATTTGGAATGTACATAGATTATACATAGGATTAACACATAGGCTACCTTTTAACTTGATAATAGCGGGCGAAGCCGCGGGGCACGGCTAGTTATTTATATAGACGTGACTCTCATTTTTTTTTTTCTGGATAAGCAAGCATTTCACAGCAGCCGCACGTACGACCCGTAGGTCTCAAAGTACAAAATTTGCAACTTCGCAGATAATTTCACGGTATTTTCAACCGACTTCAAAAAAGGAGGTTCTCAATTCGACTGTTTTTTTTATGTACGTTACGCGATATCTCCGCCAATTATGAATCGATTTTGATGGTTCTTTTTTTGTTTGGTAGAGTATACTTCAGAGGTATAATAGGTATATTGAGGTATAATTACATCTTTGGCCGCATCGTCATTTTCCATCAGGTGAGATAGCGGCCAAATGCTTGGCTACCTAGTATAAAAAAAAATGTGGTCCCATATAAATTCTTTCGAAATCGGTCAAGCCAAAACCGAAATATAAGCGATGAAGTCGGTTCAATCGGATGAAGTTTTAAGATTTGCTTGCTTGCGTTTCAATTATGATAAACAAAATATATATACAACCTGTAACAAAAAGGTGTAGTAATACTTGTTTGTGTGTATGTGTACAGTAGAGGCACAATAGTAGCCCCTTTGCCTCTACTGTATCGCTACAGTTTGTTTATAGTATGTTGAGTATGTCTTGTATGTCTTGTTTGGTGTCAGGTGGAAGACAAGAGACTGCCGCCGGGTTGGAGCAAGCACATGGTGCGCCGTAGTGTGGGCAACTCCGCCGGGAAGTGGGACGTCGTGCTGGTCAGGTAACAAAACTTTTCACATTCACAACCCCGCCCCCGCATTAATTTCTAAGACTCGTATCACGGGTGCCGAAAACTTTCACAGAATTAAAAAATAATGTTCATTATAAAATTTTTTAGCAATCGCGGGCTGGTTAAAATTCGGTGTCTTAGCCCAGGCAGGTTACCTAACTTTGAAAATATTGTATGCACAGTCTATAAGACTATATTATAGAGTCCTAGCACAGGTATAGAGTCCTAGGACTGGTTCGGGCTGAAAGAGGAAGTTGCCATTGTTATCATTGAGCATAGGAGAAGAGCACATTGCACTCTTTGCAGTCCTACACGTATTTTTTTTTTTATGCTGGATAGGCAAGCATTAACCGTTATCTCACTTAATGGAAAGTGATGATGCGGCCGAAGATGGAACTTGCTTGTCTAGAAGGTACCTATACACTCTAGACTTGGACATTCAATATTGTACCGTTCAGGGAACAACGACGCAGGCAATGATCTCCACTCATTGGGTATACGGGTGATAAACGTAGCAGTGAAACGCTTAGAGCGAACTCGATGGTTGACATACCGTCAACCATGAATAGATGACGTTTGACATTGTTAGTCAAAGTTCCGGGTGACACAAATGTATATACGCAGTCGATTACCATCAGGCTATCTTGTGTCCTCTCTTAGGAGCATAAAATATTTACAGCCCAGACGAGCACGGCAACAAGCGGTTCCACACAAAGACAGACATGCGGAACTTTCTAGAAACCAACCCCGACCCAATGCTTAAAGAGTATTCAAACGCGCTCACTGACTTCGGCGTGCATCTCAAGATCTCGCGGCGGATGGGATGGATCGTTAACACGCCAGGTGTGTTTACATTTTTGCTGGATGTCTCCTTACTATATATAGGCTTCGCACGCAAAAAAATACGGATGTAAAGTTCTTGCATCACGCTGCTAACTGTCGACGACCCAGTTGGCGTGGTGGGCAAGTCTGCCCTCTGCGCCGTGGGTTCTGGGTTCGATTCCCGGCAGGAGCACTATTTTCCTCCCCAATGGAGATTTGTGGTTCTGGGTGTGATTGGGTGTGGTGATGTAAATGTTTCCGGCACCCACGATGCAAGTCTTTGAACTTAGTGTGGGCTGTGAGTGTGAATGCGTTTTAAAAAATATGTTATTGGGGTGTAATTGCACGGATTGTCAGACTTTTGGTCTATTTGTTGCTTCACCCGTTTTGTATGAGATATTATGTCCGTCACTGAGAAAAATTTTATGTTACCCAATAATACCATATTTTTTGTAATTTTAAAAAAGCTTTAATATAAACTTTGGTTAGGGAAAATTGGCAAAGTGTAGACTTGTGTCAGGTAATATCTCATGGAGTTTATAATTAATCACAGTAGACGAGTACTAGTACAGAAGACTGACTCCGCAAATTATTTTTTTTCCAATAATATCTCTTGCGTGATAAAATTATTAGGTCAGCGCTGTGTGTCAAAATGTATTACTCACCTTTCTTTCTATCGCGTACTGTTCTACTCTTCTGGGGCGTGTCATTGACAGGGCCCGCCGAAACTTATTCACGGCATGTAAGCCTACCAGATATTTAAAAATGGCGTCAATTTGTCTGAACTGGGCAGTTTGGTGTGCGTCCGCCTTCTGAGCAGGGATATCGGGTTCGATTCCCGGTGAAAACAAGTTTTCTCCCCGAGGGAAATTCGTTTTTCTGGTTTTGTGTGTGATTGTGGCTTAATGAGCTTATGTTATGTCTCAGATGGCATTGCCGAAGCTCCCGAGACTATTCTCCCAGCGGGCTCCATGGATATCATATCCCCCCTCGTCAAAAGACGGAACCTCAATCTCAAGAAGAGAATCATAATGAAGGAGCGGAAGCGTGGCCTTGAAAATAAGAAACGAAGACCGATCAAGTTGAAGCTACAGAAGGGATTGCATACTGTGAGTATTTTTATAAGTTTTGTTAGGAATTAATGATGTAGGATGAATAAGATATAGTGAAAACAAAAATTGTTGAGGATAGGATTTGAACTTGCATCTTTAATCCCGGGGCAAAGCCTGTTCCTATTCGAACCTCGAATAATCAACCTCTTCTAACCCCAGAATATATGTCTTTCTATTTAATTTGAATACGCCATTAATTTTGCAGTACAACTCGCAACTACTGGGTGAATCGAGCGGCGAAGCTCATTCAGAATCGGTTGACAGCATGTTCGAACCTGCTTTGCTACCGCTTGAAGATGGATATGGTATGTATTTTATTTCCAAATTCTGCGAAACTACATAATTATATTATATTTGACTCACAAAATTAAGAATTATTAAAACAGTTGAACTTCAAAGACAATTTATTTTTATATTTCTTTTTCTTTAGTATACGTCGGCTCCCTGAAAGTCCAAATCATAGACAACCTGCTCCGCTGTCCAGCGGAGGGATGCGTAAAGAATTTCCGCACAAAGACTCTCCTACAAATGCACATAAAGCATTATCACCGCGAGCTCACTAAAATGATGGGCGCCACGCCTAAAGTACTCGACCTAGCATACGCAAGAACAATGCCCAACGATTTAGAATCCCAGCAACCCGACAAGAAAATCATCAAAGTCAAGATAAACAAACCACCCAAGCGTGAAGAACCGAAAATGGCACCGGAATCTGAAATGGCCATCGACAACTCCCCCAAAACACCAGAAAAGATCGAGGATGTGGGCCCGTCTCTTCCTAAAATCCCGAGAAGTTTAGACTCGCCCAAGCTAAGGCAAGCTCTTATACACAAACCAGTTAAGCGTCCGAGAGTTTTGCTCCCAGTGAGGAGATTAGAACCGGAACCAGCGACATCTGATTCCATAAATGATGACGTCTTTGAGAATCAAGTGTCGGAGCCTTTGATCGAAGTGCCTACGTTGCAGCATCCTTTGGACTTCGAAACTGCTATTTCCACGCACACAGTTACTAAACCTTTGGACAAGAAGAAGAAGAAATCGTTTGCGGCGATCTCTAAGACCATCAGCGAGGATGAGGAGTGGTTCGCGATGAACTCTGACGAGCTAGACACAAGGTCGAGTTTCCCGCGCTCTGGGAGTCCGGATTCCAAGATGGATAGCAAAACGGCTCTGATGTCGTCGGAGTCTAATGACGACCAAAAGGATCCTAATCTGTACACTTTAACAGAATGTGAGTTGTTTTTCTTATTTTGAATGTCTTGGCTGTAACAAATTTGAATTCATCTTAACCCTTAACTGGTATCGTAAAATTGACTAACGTAACTGGTTTTGTGGGGGTCGCTCGGCCCCCACAAAACCACATCTTCTAGGATACAAATGTTCGCAATTTTATTTAAGTTTTATTTAAAAAAGATAAATAACAAGCTTGTTTTATTGAACCAATCAATTTTTATTAATGTAATTCTTTTTACTTAATTACTAGAAGAGATCACAAAAACGTTACAACTTTTTGGTATTTTTTTTCTTACATAATACAAACTTAAAAAAAAACTATTATTTTTTAAATCTTAGGCTAACATATATATGTTTTCTTATTCTTTACACAATAATCTTCGGAAATAAAAAGAAATAAACCACTAATTAACGTTTTTTAAAAGAAATCAACACAAATATAATCCTAAGGGCTCAGGAACATTACAAGTAAACTAAGTTCAGTCTTGCTGGTGGATTTTTAGACCATTTGAATTTGTTTTTTCCATAATAACTCTTTTGACTCGGTCCTGCAGTAGGTTCACCTTCACTCTCTGAAGAACATTCTTCAATATCGGGACTTAGGTCTTCACTGCTTTCTGAATCGTGTGTTGGTGACTGCTCAATATCGCTTAATTCATCATTGCCACTGACATGTTCTTCGGGATAGCCACTCAACACTAATTCGGAGTCGGAATCCGCGGCCAATATGTCTTCTATCGTTTTTTCACTTAACGGTCTCTCTATCTTGACAAAATAACTGTAAAACATATGAACAAATGAAATAAAATATTTACTAAATACTTACGTAACTGGTATAGTGGGGGCCGCGCGACCCCCAAAACACACGTACCTCCGCTCAGGTAAAAGCTAAAACGCCGAACGTCCGGCACCCGTCGCAAGTCGCGATGTAATGAGATTACTTAAAATGGCGCCCGCGCACGGTGCATAGTTTTAAAGGAATTAAAAAAAATATAAAGCGTGGGGGCCGCGCCACCCCCACGAAACCAGTTAAGGGTTAATACAAGTGCTAAGATTTTGGCGCAGTGAGAGATAGATCGGTGGAAAAGAGATTGAGAGAACTAAGAGTTTTGTGTAAAGATATAAGGATGGCAATTTCAGCCATTATTCGTGAAACAAATGGAATAAACACTAAGGCGTTAAATACCAATTTAAAAATCACATTTGGCTTGTTATAACTTACCTGTAATAACTTCTGACCTGTAGAAACATAAAGGAATAGGATGTCGGAACTTTTCTTTACGATGTTATTTTCTATTTCCAGCGGGAGAACGTATCAAGATCGTTCATATGAAACGCGAAGAAATTATCAACTGCCATTGCGGCGTCCGCGAAGAAGACGGTCTAATGGTGCAATGCGAGCTGTGTCTGTGCTGGCAACACGCGCTCTGTCACAATATACAGCGGGAATGTGAGGTAATAAAAATGATGTTTTTCTTTATGTACCCGAAGTTCTCAAAAGACGCGCCACCGCCTGATTTACAAAAATATTGTAAATACCAGATTTACCGTGAGTAACTAATTGAACGTAACTGGTGCTAGGTTTCAGTGAGAGGGGTGCGAGGGCACAGACTTTTCAACTACCAAAATCTTAACCTTTAATCCCTGTAGTACAACTCTCGCAATGACGCTTCACGTTGTGTACTACTGGGCAAACAAAACGGTCAAACGGCGACTTCAACGCCATAAAATTTGCGGGGAGTAATTACTAGTAAAGGAGCTTCTTGGGTTATTCGTCTTAAATCATAGATGAGCCACGAAGACAAGTATTCGAATCGGCCAATTACAATCCAACAACTATACAAATGCGAAAGTATGGGTGTTTCTTACGCCGAAACTACTGGACCGATTTGTCTGAAATTCGAAACATATTATACATAGTTACTCGGAATAATACATTGGCTACGTTTGCAGATGAAGCTAATTATGATTGTGATATTTTACTGCCCGGTCTAGACAGATTATACCGTTGACAGATTATACAGATGAATCTTGAAGATCACACAGATTGTACCGTTCAGGGGCGACGAGTTGCACTCCTCGGAAACAGTCGTGTGGTTTTCCTATTATGTGCCAGAGAAGTACACGTGCAGCAGATGCCTGAACCCGCGCTATTCACTTTCGACGTGAAGACTCAGATTATACCGTTCAGGGAACAAAGACGCGGACAACGAGTTCCTCTCCTCGGGAGCAGTCGTGTGGTTTCCACGGCAGATGCCAGAGAAGTATACGTAGCATATGCCTGAACCCGCGCTCTTCACTTTCGACTTGAAGACTCAGATTATACCGTTAAGGGAACAAAGACGCGGACAACGAATTGCTCTCCTCGGAAAAATCGTGTGGTTTCCATATCAGGTGCCCGAGAAGTACACGTCCAGCATAAGCTTGAACCCGCGCTATTCACTTTCGACTTGAAGACTCTCATATTATACCGTTAAGGGAACAAAGACGCGGACAATGAGTCGCTCTCCTCGTGAACAGTCGTGTGGTTTCCGTGTCAGGTGCCCGAGAAGTACACGTGCAGCATATGCCTGAACCCGCGGCGCGGGCGGCGCTCGCAGCGCTTCCTGCACGACCAGGACCGGCTGTACGAGGGGCTGGTGGCGGGCGCGCGGCCCTGCGACTCGCTGCGCCGCTCGCACGAGCTCGCCGGCAACCTGCTGCGCATACACGACGCGCTGCACGCGCTGCGCCTCAAGTACTACGTGGCCGCGTGAGTATACACCCCACGACTGTGTGCCACGTGAGCTCGCCGGCAACCTGCTGCGCATACACGACGCGCTGCACGCGCTGCGCCTCAAGTACTACGTGGCCGCGTGAGTATACACCCCACGACTGTGTGCCACGTGAGCTCGCCGGCAACCTGCTGCGCATACACGACGCGCTGCACGCGCTGCGCCTCAAGTACTACGTGGCCGCGTGAGTATACACCCCACGACTGTGTGCCACGTGAGCTCGCCGGCAACCTGCTGCGCATACACGACGCGCTGCACGCGCTGCGCCTCAAGTACTACGTGGCCGCGTGAGTATACACCCCACGACTGTGTGCCACGTGAGCTCGCCGGCAACCTGCTGCGCATACACGACGCGCTGCACGCGCTGCGCCTCAAGTACTACGTGGCCGCGTGAGTATACACCCCACGACTGTGTGCCACGTGAGCTCGCCGGCAACCTGCTGCGCATACACGACGCGCTGCACGCGCTGCGCCTCAAGTACTACGTGGCCGCGTGAGTATACACCCCACGACTGTGTGCCACGTGAGCTCGCCGGCAACCTGCTGCGCATACACGACGCGCTGCACGCGCTGCGCCTCAAGTACTACGTGGCCGCGTGAGTATACACCCCACGACTGTGTGCCACGTGAGCTCGCCGGCAACCTGCTGCGCATACACGACGCGCTGCGCCTCAAGTACTACGTGGCCGCGTGAGTATACACCCCACGACTGTGTGCCACGTGAGCTCGCCGGCAACCTGCTGCGCATACACGACGCGCTGCACGCGCTGCGCCTCAAGTACTACGTGGCCGCGTGAGTATACACCCCACGACTGTGTGCCACGTGAGCTCGCCGGCAACCTGCTGCGCATACACGACGCGCTGCACGCGCTGCGCCTCAAGTACTACGTGGCCGCGTGAGTATACACCCCACGACTGTGTGCCACGTGAGCTCGCCGGCAACCTGCTGCGCATACACGACGCGCTGCACGCGCTGCGCCTCAAGTACTACGTGGCCGCGTGAGTATACACCCCACGACTGTGTGCCACGTGAGCTCGCCGGCAACCTGCTGCGCATACACGACGCGCTGCACGCGCTGCGCCTCAAGTACTACGTGGCCGCGTGAGTATACACCCCACGACTGTGTGCCACGTGAGCTCGCCGGCAACCTGCTGCGCATACACGACGCGCTGCACGCGCTGCGCCTCAAGTACTACGTGGCCGCGTGAGTATACACCCTCCTCCCTACTGTGTGCCACGTGACCGGGAAGGGCAAGCCGAGGCCCATACACCGGGGCCCAAATTCAAACTAGGCAATATCAAATCGTGTCCTCAAATTATCTGTATATGATAATATTGCAGAAGATAATAAGTTTGGAATAATAATCCTAACTATGAAACGTTTTCTCGTACTTCTTCACTGGTACTAAACTTGCTCTTATATATATAAAACTTTTAAATCTATTGCACTAAATGTAAAATTAAGTTATCACCATCGTAATTATTTTGTCTTAAAACTATCATTTTAATTGCAGTAAAAAGGACCATCCCAAACTGTACCTATGGGCGGCGGACTGGGAGCAAGCGGAAATTACGTATACACAGGAAAAGCTCAATTCAGACTACAGCGACCTCAGCGTGATGATTAACGGGATGGACAAGGAAAACTTGCCCGTGAAGCAGGATGACGAGCCGGGAAGCAGCACGCCGCCCTCCGATGAACAAGAAGCTGACAGGTATAAAAACTATCGTGATAGTTATTCATTATTAATTTAGTTCTTTAATAATTTAGGTATCCAAATTTTATATTAAGCAAAGTGTTAAAGGAGTATGGGTAATTTTGCTCCAGTCATAAATCACCCATCAGCTTATTAATTTCTAAAACCGGCACTCACTCACGTATTATTGTTGAAGAAAAATGTTCCGACCAGGTTTCGCGGACATATCCGATGATCTTGTTATGAGAGCTCCGTTTACAATCCCAGCGCACACGTTTAGCTTCAAAACGCAACGCAATTAACTAATAAAGCGCGCGCGGAAAAAAAAGGACATCGGATATTTCCGTACTAAGTTCGATGACTTGTGTCGTGGGTGCCGGAAACATTAACATCACACACAAGCAATCATAATCCGAACCAGAAACGCATTTTTTTCCTAGGGGATAAAACTTGTGTTCCCGCCGGGAATCGAACCCGATACCCCTGCTTAGAAGGCGAACGCGCAGCCAACAAAGCCTGAATCCCCCAAAGAATTTTGCATAAATGTTAGGTACCTAACAGTTTAGATAACATAATATAACGCTTTTGGGAATTGTTGTCTTTCGGGATTTTGGGACTTGACGGAAATTTGGGAGTCTTTCGAAATTTAAATTATTAATGTAATAAGCCAGTAGATAAGACGTGTGCGCCTTCTCGTTACTTTCAGACTATCTCAACGCGACCATCAGCTGGGGTCACAATCTTTGCTCAGCGGCTTACTGTCGAGTCCAGGTGGCGCTTCACTGGACTTACCCATTAGTACATCGGAGCTTGAACGGCTGGCGAAGTCTGTGCAAGGTAATTTTGTTATTATCTCTAAGTTCCATTAAATTTCCTTTTCGCCTAATAGTGCGGTAGGGCTCGCAGCCACATCGATCCTGAGGTGCTTAGTGCATCTGTTAGTGGCTCTCGAAGCTACCACAACTCAACCCTTTAAAATATCAGTAGTTAGCAATGTACATTTATATATACATGTTGATGCTAATGTTGTAAATGTACTAGGATGGAATTTATTACGATTACTTTGTAACATAATACAAATTAAGTAATCAGTCTATTACTGGTGTTAAGCAAAGTTTGTCTTGAAAGCAACTATAGAACCTTCTTTCATACTACAGGACGGACAAGAAATGTAATAAAGGTATAAAAAAATATGAGCTTTATATGTACAGAAATTAAACTTATTCTGACAGCCGTTAGATACCAGTTACCAGTTAAAATATTCTAGTCAATTTGTAAATTTCGGCAGCTTGCAGTGATTTTCGATGACGGAGGCGTTAAAAAACTCGGTGTATTAGGAGGCTAGTACATTATTGTAGTAAATTTAACATTATAATTAAGTTGTTGGCCCTTGGTTTGTAGAATCAGCGGAATGGCAGCGCGTGACGGCGCCTCAGCCCGAGGCAGCCATCGAGAACGAGGCGTGCCGCGAGCGATTGTTGCGACACATCCAGCGCTGCCAGACGCTCATCGACACTCGGCTCGACTCCATCGAGGCGCAGGTCGCGGGTGTGTATATACAATATACAGAACCTACAATTCTAATATAATAAATATAATGCAGTGGCCATCAATAGTCGATTACTTGCTACCATATTACTACTTAGTACTTACTAAGGTGTGTATATTCCCAGTATAATCTGGGAGTCTTATAGTCAAGAGTTAGATAGTTAGAGGCGTTAGATATACGCTCTTTGGTAAATATTTTTTTATTAGGCGGCAAATATAATAATTTCGTGCCTCAGCCCTCTAGTTTGTAGTCTTCTTGTGACTCCGCTTCGGGTGGTGTCATGCCTTTGTGCACAGCGGCACTGCAAGGTATAGTTTTGATTAAAATACCTTGGGGTAAAGAGTTAATTGCGTAACTTAGTTATTGGGCTTTGGTATGAATTGATATTGGTGTCATTATATACATTTCCGGTTCAGAGAACTAGTAGTAGACGCCAGTCTGTAAACTATTGTATTAAGAGTATTTATCAATGCATCCTTTTCTGATCTGCTTGTCTCATTTTAGAGTTGGAATCTCAAGATCCATCATTTGGTGAACACTATGAGACGGCAGAGTTCTACCCGCGTACCAAGCAGACTATTCAGATGCTGATGCGAGATCTCGATACTATGGAGGAACTTGGTGTTATCACATAAACTACTAATACTATAGAATAAGTATCTCATATGAAGTTTCTTATAGTTAAAACCACATAGGTTTGGTTCTCATTGTTAATCTTGTATGTGTAGGGAAAATCTATACATCATGTAACAGGCGTGTAAAAATGTTTTATTATCTGCATCTTGAACTCTCAATGAATGTAAGTAGTACTTTAGCTGATAAGACCAAAGCTTTAATCATAATTTCGTGTAAATATATTAAAATAAATATAAATCGTCTTTTATTTACTTAATTAATCCTGAGAAAAAAACAATTAATCCTGAGAGAGTTAATTATAGCAGGTAAACATTGAAAAACTATTTCAAAATTGAATTTTTTATTAAAATACCTTAATTTTACAAAACACACATCAACCCTCATAGAACTTAGGCAGCTGGTCTCCCAAGATAACAGAACGCTCCACACCAGCTTCGGTAATCACTCCGAGTCTGACCACACCACCTGAGGAGCCATCTCTCAGCATAGCGAGGGTGAGAGTGTTGGTCACAAACTTGACAGCTTCAGCTTTGGACATGTTGGGTTTGAAGTTGGCATCTACATAGCCGTAGACATAGGTTGACCCAGAGCCTCCGATGGAGACCGCTTGGCGCTGAACCATGCCTCCAATAGGGACAGAGTAGATTTGGCCTGAAATTATAGAATATTTTTAATAAAAGTCTTACAGATTAATTGTAAATTTACAATTAATGATAATGCCCTACCAACACGAACTTCAACCATTGTTATGATGTTGCTCAAGCAAGTCATAAGATAAAACAGCAACCTCTTGAAAAGAAGGTGAAAAACTGGTCCAAAGTATGAAATTAATATATTAGGACTGATCAATTGCTATTATGAAAGAAACCTGCATACTGACGCGAATTAGCCTTGTCCTAATAATCTTACCTCCCTTCTTCTTATCCCAACCAGCAACAAGGATACCAGCCACAAGGGAGTCACGGTAGTTGTAGCACAACTCACGGAAAATGGAGGCAGCAGTCTCAACATGTGGTGACTCACCGAGCTCCATCTTGTGGAAATCTGAAATGTTATGAATAAAATTGTTTAGTGCAGAATTTTATTTTAGGAACTGCCCAATGACTCCATCGTTGTTCTCCTCAAATCTAAACACCAGGGCTGCATTCAATGCCTACATATGCCTATGATTTAGTTTTTCTGTTATCCACATTTGAAGGCTCCAAACATCATATCCATAGAATAATGAATGGCATAGTAATCTACATAATATGACATTAAATTTGCAACCAACAATTTTCATCTTCAACCTTCAGTTTGACTTCATGTACAGCTTTTTGGGAATTCTCACAAAAACATGACAGTGACAGGTGGTAGTGTTTACAACCATCTCTCTAAATGTTGTGATAAAACAAGTTCTGGGCTATCCTGCTAATATTATAAATCCGAAAGTTTGTGTGTAAGTATGTTTGTTCCCTCTTCACGCTTTAATGGCTGGACGGATTCGGATGAAATTTGGAATGTACATAGATTATACCTACGATTAACACATAGGCTACTTTTTAACTTGATAATAGCGGGTGAAGCCGCGACGCATGGCTAGTAATATATACATTTCAGATATAGGTGTCGTGGATGTTATATATAAAACAAATTTAGGCCACATTTTTGCCATACATTGTATACACTTATGTCAAAGTGTTTGGTCAGCATATGCCGTTAAAGTGTCTAAAATTTATTAATTTTTCTCCAACGTTGTATCAGACAATAAAAAAAAATTGGGTGTCGTGAAGGGGGGTGACACACAATACCGGTGAAACTTTTGCATTACTGGGAAACATTTTAATTATTCATCACAGTGATTACCTCCACCACTTTTCGTCAAACAAAAAGGTAGCGGATCAGATTTTCAAAGCCTTTTCATAAGAAGTTTCACTGCAAAGAAACATAATGAACTTACTTAAATGGTATGTCACAATATCAGCAATGGCTTGAGTATCAGCTGCCGAGCCAGATCGACAGCAGTAGATGTGGTCTGTAATCCGTGTTAGCTTGTCGGTGACTCTGTTAGCGATGTAAGCTCCCGTGGTGGTCCGAGAGTCAGCGCCGATGATGACGCCACCTTCGAACTCGCAAGCCATGATAGACGTGCCAGTGCTGTGGGGAGCGTTCATCCACGATTGGGAAGGATCAGCATACGTGTTTATGATTGAAGTTGCCATTTCGCTGAAAATAATTTTGTTGATGTTTGGAACTGAGGTTACATACATTTAGAGCTATCTTATGAAAACTTTAAAAAAAAAATATTGTGGCTTTCCGAGCGAAACCATAAGTTCACCGGTGACATACAAAATCAACATAATAATCTAAGTAAAGCAGAAACGAAACTTTGATCTATAATTTGGAGAAATAAAGATACATAAAATCTGATTTGTTGTGAATTTGTAGCGTCATCTCAAAAAGGTTAGAAATCGGTGTAAACTTAATTAATAATAACTAAAAAGTAAAGAAGCTTACGGTACACTAAGTAATACAATGTTTTTCGCAAATACTTACGGAAATTAGTTATAAATCACGTAAAATTCACAAAACCAGAATTTCTGAAAGTCACGGCTGATTCCGGTAGCTTTTTTGTACTGTCAGTGGTGTGTCACAGTCAGTGCAAAAAAATAATTTTGATGACACTTAACAGATTAAACTTTGTTACGTTCCCCTTGGCATTTGCAACTATCGCAACTCACGAGCCCACCGATTGGAGAACGTAGATTATAAAATCAAACGCGAAGTTCCGATTTGAAATCTTTCTCACAAATAGATCCGTGATCTCATCATCATGGTCATCATCATCATATTATTGGATTTTCAAAACGCACTAAGGTCGTTTGGCACCACCACATCTATCGGCCCAAACAAAATCCCTCATTTAGGTACCGAGCGGCGCAAGTGCTACTATAGTGCTACAAGTTGAACTAATGTTCATAGGTACTTACGAAGTATTGGTACACGAGTATTTTAATTGCATACAAATGGTCTGGTTTTTTCATTAATCTTATAAAAACGAGACAATTTAGGACCCTGAATCTTTTTTTGAGGACACAGCCGGTAAACACACAATTAAACAAATGTTAAAAAGTTGATATGTAGATATTAGGTTATGGACTAAAATCATTATCGCACTTCACAAACATTGAATCACTTCTTACTAATAGTACCTACTAATATTATAAATTACAACAGAACTGCCCGCAGCGTTGTTGAGCGCGCTTACGTCTTATAAACAGCGTATATAGGGTTGGGTTCCTGGAGGGAACAAAAGTTTAATCCATGAGGAAAATTGTTTCAGGTTCTGGTACATTTCTTGCACCCACGACACAAGTCACTGAATTTTATCCTGATTCATCATCATAACCATGATTACAGAGCTTTGTAGCACTAGCTGAGTAGTGCTATAAATGCCTAAAGGTGAGTATAGACTAGAGCATTTTCTCGAGCATTTGTAACGTTCTGTGTAATGTAACGTTCTACACACTACACACTACGTTGTACACTAGAAAATATCATAAAGCGGCTCGTTGTTCAGTAACAAGTAAATACTCTAGTCTATACTCACCTTTACTCGCAGTGCGTCTTCAACATTTAATTACATCACATTAAATATTTAGGTAGTCCAAAATCCTGCGAGGCGAAGCTCGTCACCCAGAGTCAGAGAACAAAGAGATGTAACATCTAATATCTTAATATTAGGTGCAAAATCTCTTAATTCTCTGTAATTTTAATAAAAATATATACTGCTTTATTTAGGGAAGATTTATATTAGACCGGGCCGTGTCCGGGCCGGGCCGAGGCCGGGGCGGGCCGGAGCGGAGCCCTTCCGTGCTACACGATTATATTACACCGAGTGATAACCGGGTTATAAATCGCCACGGTCGCTTCAACACAGTATAGTGATGTGAATCATTCCTTATTATTGCAATCTAATAATAATGGAATTTTCTTTACTGGAGATGGCTGCTATTGCGATAGCTATTGATGCTTACTAGGAATCTGGACATTTATATAATCTAATGACTAAATATTGGGATCGCGAACAGATTTTTTTAAGCCTGT
Organism: Lomographa bimaculata; assembly: GCA_948107665.1. Taxonomy (NCBI): domain Eukaryota; kingdom Metazoa; phylum Arthropoda; class Insecta; order Lepidoptera; family Geometridae; genus Lomographa; species Lomographa bimaculata. The sequence continues at coordinate 5,555,219 of OX403588.1, read as the reverse complement.
TAAAAGGTCAATTTGCGACATGTCATAAAGCATAGGATATTTTCGGACATGTTCGATTAATTTTTCACCATCCATTATCCACAAAAGTAATGCATCAAAAGAATCTTTTGTTTACGTATCACAAATTTGTGGCCAAACAGAGCTTGAAACAAAAAGAACGTGCGTGGTCCCTCACTAAACATTCGTCGCTCACTGCCCGTACGCAGCACGGAAGAGTGTTCATATTACGACGGAGCGTGGAGGGGATGGGGCGGGACCGTGCAACAACCGTGGTGAAGACGAGCGTCGTACGTTAGTAGACGGGCCCGGACGAGACACGGATCAAGCACTGTTTAATATAAACTGCTTCATACAAATTGTATGTAACGTTTTAAATCCGTGCCCCGTCCGGGCCACGTACACGGCACGCCCCGGGCACGGCCCGGTCTAATATAAATCTACCCTTATACTGCTGTATAGTTAATGGTACTTACACAATAAATATCAATGCAACCCAATATACATAAAGGCATATGGACAACAAAAAATATTCAGGTTTAATTAAGAAATACTATAGAAAATATTAGGTTAGATTAATTAAGAAATGCACAAGTATGGAAAGATCACAATTTAATATCTGTTTATATAATAATGTAAACGTAAGCAAAGCTTAATAATTAAACGCAAGCAAAGCTTAAAAAAAACCGACTACACCGCTTTATCTTCGTAACCTTGATTAGAAGTACTAAACACGCATTATTGAAGATATTTCAAGAACTACTGATCAGATCTTGATCAAATTTAAATGGGACCAATTGGAAAGCAATATATTTCAAAGAAAAAAAAACAATTCAAAATCGGTTCACGTGAAATGAAGTTATGAGATAACACAAAAAAAAATATATATACAGTCGACTTAAGTACCTCCTCCTTTTTTGTGAAGTCGGTTAAAAACCGACTTCACCGCTTATGTTTTGGTTTTGGCTTAATCCATTTCGATAAAATTTATATGGGACCACCAAAAAAAGACTTTTTGAGAATCGTTCCACAAATGGGAGAAATCCGCTAACATACACAAAAAAAAACACACAGTACCTCCTCCTTTTTTGAAGTCGGTTAAAACCAATTATAACGAACATTTTGCTGAGCATTTGGCAAGAAAAATTTTAGAGAACTTTGCAAACAATCAATAACAGACAAAAGAAATTGCATCGTCATCAATGCGTGGGTGTCCTCCACTCATTAGCTACCCTTGTCCCACTAAAACGTATAAAAAAAAATCTCTTCGCGCCATTTTGTACGTCATCCCAAAAACGATGTTTATTTAAAAGTTATAAAAGACCATCGGCATTGAATGAGCGCGACGTATATGATGAATCGTCTTTTTATTCGACGTTTTCATTGAAACTCAAAAACGAATTTATATTTATTCATGAATTGTTTGATTCGCCACCGTTGTTCAACGGCGATGGCACACGTCTTAGAAAATGTTTATGAAAAAATATATATTAGCGCGCTAGAGTGTTGAGAAGTCTTGATACTCAAAGGTTATAAACACGGAACATTTATTAATAATTAAAATTTCAAAACTTGCATATAGTTAGGTGTACCTACGTAGGTACGACCAGGATAATACTCAGAAGAGACTCGAGGACGGTTTTGCCGATAGTTATACCTAACTGCATTGTTTAAGAAAAAATACAGAAATGGAATCTTCTAAAAAAAACTGCATAATATTTAAAAAATAATTTGAATCGACAATAGCGATATTGCTATAATGGCGCCAGTATAATCGGATATTTATATTTATTATTAATGATATTATATAATTAATAATATTTATATTTATTATATATTTATCTATAAAAGCCTTTATTTAGTTTCACCTGTCCCGTTGTTTATCTATTTGTCGGTCTGTAATCAAACCTTGCAAGCTCAATTACGACTAAAATTTGGTGTTAATACAATGATATGTTACCTTGGAGCTGGTATAATGATTGAGTCGCAAGATGGTGATTGGAACTAATAAAATATTTAAACTAATAACTAAACAAGATAAATCCATCGAGTTTGGGTTCGTCTGATTCTTCTTGACAAGTTCTGGTTGTATAACTTTTTAGTCCTTTTTTATTTACAATTAGTAAAAGGTTGATTTGAAAATACTTTTTAAAGTATTACTTGTAAAGAAGATCTATTTTGGGATGTAATTGTTTACGGCAAACTAATTGAAAGTGCAATTTTATTTTTAGTTTCTACTATTTTTTTTTATTTTACCATGTTTAATTACAATTATGTACATCTTACTATGTTTTTGAAATACATACGTGACTGAACTTGCTTTTTTCCAATGTATTTTTTTCCTGTAGCTATTAACTTATTTGTAACCCATATTAGCAAAGGAATAACCCATTTGGACTCTATCGTCCCATTATGAACACAAAAACAAAGATAAGGAAATAAATATTTGTTCGATTAACAATATAAATCAAATTTAAATATAATAAATTATATGTGTACCTACTTAACTGTAATTTTTTTTAATGTAGATTTAGCCATCGTAAATTAATTCCATAATACTGATATCATAATAGGATATGACATCAGAAGGTAAAACCTGTTATGTAATTCATTCTGTTTTCTATATATACATATTATTAAGTACTTACGTAATACATAAGCAGATTAACTAAACTCTTATAATAAAGTATACAAAGAAAGTATATGGTATAACTAACCGTAATCTCTTCCTCGTCGTCCGCGGGAAATATCATATTTCAATCCTACCCTAAACAATCTGTATTAGGAGTATACCTAATGATGATGATGATTTAACTATCACCTTGCTATACGTTCCTGCTACACAGGTTCGAATACGAATCATCATCGTAAGCGAAAAAATAATTTTATTTTTTCTTTGATACATTGTACTCAGTAAATGTATGTGTATGGAAGGAAATGAAACATATTACAATTCTCCCTAACTCGTACTAGACTTCTGACATGAAAACGATATGACTATCTTCTACTCAATACCGACAGGATAACGCTACTAGCGGAGGTATAAGTTACATGTATTAATATTTTATGCCTACAAATGTTACCGATTACTCGTCCTGCTAATACAGTGCTATGCCATGCGCAGCTACGGCAAAACGATGGGATCATAAATATCATAAATATGAATAATAATTATATTTGCAACAATAAAAAAATACACAGTGAAAAACAATAAATATCTTAAAAGTTATAGTCGCAAAATAGTACCAACTCAGCATAATGATCATACAACCAACGCTGGTCTTCAGTTTTCACCTCAGATGGACGTAGTCGCATACAAAACGGGCACCCTAGGTCCTAGAAAATTAGCTTGTCATAATGCGAGCTACACGCACACAAATACACCAAAGGTCCGACATTCCGCGCCAATTTGCCAGTATCTATTTAGTTGTCTGTGATATTTTTCAGCCAGATGCACGCACACACGTACATTTGCATTCTTCATCAATAATTGGATGAGATTACGCCCGTATTTCTTTCAAGTCCGTGCTGTATTTTAAAGAGATACAAGTATCAAAACCAGTTATTCCCCTACATTGCTCAGAAGCAATAAGTAGGCGTATTATTGAAGCACGGGTTCACGGGTGACCGAAGCCCCAGCTCGGGCTGCGCTGGAAGTGGCTGTCAATCGCACTTGAATAATGACGCGTGCGGTAGCCGTGTTTTGTTACCTATTTATTTATTTTGTGCGCAAAATAGTATACAGGGTGCGCCGTTACCGTAGATATACAAACTTCAAACACATTATGTACCTACAAGGCCAGTGGAACTGTCGAGAGGGTCCATCAGAAACAAAGCGAATTAAAGCATTTTAAATCGTTATGGCTCCAAGAAAAAAGATCATCAAATTGCTGGCGTAGTTGGTTGCTTTCTACGCTGTGGATCGTATCGATTCCCGACGGAAAGCAAAAGATAAATGTTTCTGGCTAGAATTCTACGATTGAAGAAGTGTATATATTATTTTAGATTCAAACATTTGACCACTATTTCACCTGATGGTAAGCAACGATGCAGTCGACGATATACCACACCTAGAAGATATCTATTCACTCGCAACTTTAAGACTCCTATATCGCAGGTAACGTAAGCTTAGGCTTAACTATGAAATACGGGCTCCTGTGTGGGCAAATTTTGTCCTGAAACCAAAAAAAAAATAGCTTTAGTTTATTGTACTAGTACGTATTTTAGCCACATAAAACAGTACAGAATTTCGACCCCATATCGCACATAGTTATAATGCCACCCTGTATATTCGATTTATACCTCAAAACGACTCCCCCGCGTACGAGACAATGACCAGATGTTGATATTTTTTCCAACATTACAATGTATTTTAAGTTTCGATTCTATGGCAGTATCCGTTGGACCCCTGGCTGACAGTTGAGGACCTTTCGGTTGAGGTGATGGATAAGTGATGTTACCAAATGTCACCAATTTGCCATCGTATTTATTCATATAGGGTATTTTACGTTATTTAATTTAATAGGTTAATAACTATCTCTTGGACTTTGGTTAGGAACACCAAAGACCAACTTACTTAAGTTTTCACCAGTGGCGGATTTACACATTTGCCGCAAGTAGGCTACTCAAATTTTACCGCCCTTTCCGACCTGTACAATCCTAGTTCAAAATCATATTAATTACAATATTTTTGTCAATTAAATATTACGATTCCCAAGTCATAAAGTTACAATTTCATTAGGAAAGTTGGTGTAATTAGGACGATAGTGTGGGCTCTATATTACACCACCTTTGCCCCCATTAGCATGAATGTGTACTAGGTAAAAAAAAGATGGTCCCAAATTTGCCGCCCTTAAAATCTGCCGCTCTAGGCTCCAGCCTACTCAGCCTACTGATAAATCCACTGGTTTTCACCAATTTCACAACCATAAGGATTTTGTAGCTAAAGTAATGTACGTAGGTTTGTTTCCTATCTCGTTGTACGAGCCTACTCATGAGCCATACCTACGAATAGTTTTCCTAATTATCAATGGTTTATGGCAAGCGATTGTTATTTTTAATTGCTCTCCATAGAGTATACGATACATATTATATACCTATTGCCTATTTATGAAGTGAAACTTTTTGGGAGGGCTTTGAAATTCTGACCCGCAACCTTTTTTTAACCGATAATTCGGCTGTATTTTTTTTTATGTGTTTAACTCATAACTTCTTTCCACGTGAACCGATTTTGAATTTTTGTGTTTGTTCAGGTGGATTTAAAAATGACTTAGATTCACAATTCGATGTGATAAATAATGTGTTTAATTTATTAATTTAATTAACGGGTCCGCTATTTTTGATATAAATTTCTTATCTACCACAACGTAAGTAGTTCTTTACAAAAAATCATGAAAGCTTTGACTTGGCTTCGCACTAACTTTCAAAGCTAGACCATAGATTACCTAATAGTTACCCCTACGTAAGCTAGACTCAGCCGCTCTAAGTTACTGTGTGAAACCTTTCATTACCTTTGAGAGCCAGAGAAAATTCACATTACATTTAAGTGGTGAAAGATTAATTATATAAATACGATTTTAGGTTTATTTTCGAAGAAAACTGACAAAAATCTCGAAATTTCGACGAATTGCAATATTATTGCTTCGCACGGGTGTTATTTCTTACATTATTTATTGGTTAAAATTGTAAACTATTCTTGTATCCACATGAACACACAAAATTTCATTAAAGTCGGTCCAGCAGTTTAGGAGGAATTCAGTCATAATACACACGTAAAGACGAATTATATACAAAGATAGTGAAAATAGTATAAAATATTGAATTAAATTTTTTCTATACATATTTTTTTTTAGATATTTTTATGCTATATTTTAATTTGTTATTGCTTATCCAGGCAAGCATTCGACCACTTTCTCACCTGATTGAAAGTTATGATGCGGTCGAAGATGTAGCATGCTTGCCTAGAAGATAGCATGCTTGCCTAGATTCATTCTAGACCTGAAGACTTCAAGATTATACCGTTCAGGGAAGGAAGACGCCGGCAACGTGTTCCACTCGTTCGCTGTATACGGATACTTCAAATACAAAATCTGTGATCTTGCTTGATAATCTATCGACTGTTATCTAGTAACTTTATCCCATCACGAAAACAACATGCTTTTTGAAGCATCATTTCAGTCGTTATGATTGGTCGAATCAAAACTGACGCTGATATCGGCCAATCACAAGCACGCATCGGCTAATCACGTAACGCGTAGAATAGCAAAAATGATTTTTTTAATTTTGCGTCGATAAACCTGGGCTTGTCTCGATGTGTTGTGAAGGAAATTTTGCCTCATTTGCTATCACGGACTCAAATAAAAAAAAGAAGTATTTTTTTAATTTCGTGAGTACAATCAACTGCTTTTATTATCTTTGGTATAACACAGCAGACATAATTATATCATTATTATAGTAAAGGGCTTAGACTATAAACCTAAGGGTGTCCCATACTACACATCACTCCGTGAAACCTTTCAAAGCCTTTTGAGGCGGAGGCGCTAGTGGAAATTAATGTTAGGAAGACTGTTCTTTTTTACACTTTTAGGAAAGTTAGCCGTTATTTCTATTATTTTTTAGTTTTGGCTTCGCATCGTTGTGCATTTAGCCAGTGTCGAGTAATAAAATGTTTATAGAGAAGGTATTGCATATATCGTAAAAAAAGTCCTAAGCACAATCAAAGTCAAGTAGAAGAGTCAAAGTCTAGTCATAGACAAGTCATGCTAGAGCATACTAGAGTAAAGTGGTAGAAACCTTTCTAGAATTTCTATTAAAGTTTTGGGGCGAAAGCGAAAAGTATGTTTTTTAACTTTGTATGATTTGCCTAGTCTCATGCACATCCACAAACTATAAACGGAATAATCCACCATCATTACACATTAACTCTTGAAGAATCACCAGGTTTGGAAAAAATACAATATCAAGTACGCCATTACTTTCTTTTTCGCGGCAAATCCTATTACTAGGTACTTGATTATTGGGTTTATTTTCAGTATATAACCGTAATTTAGTATGAAGTATATAAAGAAATGAAAGCGTTTACATTTCTAACTTTTGTATTACTTATTGTATTATTCACCACATGTTTTTTTTTATAATTATATCTAGACCATAAATGCATAGTCCTTCAATAAACAAAAATTAACAAATTCTATAATTCATAATAGAAGTCCTAGTCGCAAGTCAAGTAGTCAGTCATTGTCAAGTCATGCCCTAGTAAAGTGGTAGAAACATTACTAGAACTTTTATTGGAGTTTTGGAGCGAAGGCGAAAATCAAGTTTTTCAACTTCGTATGATTTGCCTACACTTATGCACATTTACTAAGTATTAATGGTAAATAATCCACCATTATTACACATTAACACTCGAAGAATCACAGGTTTTGGAAGGTAATACAAAATTTTTTTTTTTCGCTTTCGCGGTAAAAACCCTTACATAACTATTATAACATTAATACAAAGTAAAAAAAACAACGGTTAAGAAAAAAACTGAGCATTATCACTCCTCAAGATAATCATATACCTACCTACTCATAGGTACCTACTAAAATTAATTATTAAATTACATCTTTTAATAATACGTATCGGCTTCTCAAAATCACACTGATATCAGTGGTAACTATATGAAATTTAATTTTAATATGCTTGTCAGCCCAACGTTCATTCACGAAATCCATCAAAACATCCCTAATGCACACGTCGCTAGAATCAAATCAAAAGATTTTTTGCTCCTTCCTCGTGCCAACAAAGGCACTTCCTATTTATATAAATTTGATACGATATTTTATAGAGGAGTATTGTAGCACGCGCGAAGTAGCGCGAACTTCACATTTCTCACGTCGATATTTTTATATTTTTTTCTCTGCGCGTGTTTCCCCCTCGCCAGTGGGATGGGGAGCGACCGCGGGGACGGCCCCTAAAAAGTTATGTATTTTTTTCCTCTTTTTCCCATCGACGTGATGAAACGCCGGCCCGTATCGATCTGGCTGGGAGGGAGGTCCATATATTTCTGATATTTTCTTATAGGCTGCTGGAGAAATGGTCGGGGTTTTCTTTTTCGTTTTGTTTGGAAAATGCTTGTTATAAAGGTCTGAAAAATTTTACAATGGATAGACATTTTTGTGGTAAAGTAGTTGAATTGTTACTACTATAATAATTTAATTGTATATATCTTGACTAGTATGTTAAAGACGTTAGGACAGTTTTGTTAACTTTTACTAAAGCTATAGGAACAGGTAGAACGGTTACGGAGTCCTTTGAATGAGGTTTTAAGCAATAGATAGGTATAGCTGTACGAATCCTCCTTGCAAAATGAAGATAACGGAACAAGCTACTCGGATTATGTGTATTTCAAACATTCCAATCTTGCAGATGAATGCGATCTGAGTTTGTAAAAGGCTACATACGGCAATTATTAATACTTTATAGTAAGGAGGTAGTATCATATGGAGGATTCGTTTTTTAATGCTACGGTTTTATATCTAAGCATTCTTTTGCTATTTTTTAAATGTATAGTATTAAATAGATATTATTAGGTATTAGCTACTCATATTGCCAAAAAGTTGGCATTTAGGTACCTAATAATGTTTATGAAGTCTGTATTAACTTTTTATCTGGTGGGTCGCACTCGTCGTCTATCATTAAAGACTTACTACAGCTATGTTCCAAATTAAATTCTGAAAATATTTTTTTGATCTAATATCAGAGCAACTAAGCAATTTTCTTTTTCAACACTGTTAAAATCTTGATACCTGATAATGATTAGACAAAACCATAATGTTCGTCTATTTAACTTTTTTTGTACGCAGGTGTGTCACGGGTCCGCGGCATGCGTCCATCCCTTTATACCGGGACAAGCTGCTTCGATACTTTGGAGTGGGCAGCCCTAGCTACCCCGCACATTGCACACATACAGGATGCTACGTACTATTTCCATTTGACGCTTTGCTATTTTGACGGATTGCGATTTTGACCATACGTGACGAAACGCGTTATAAGACTGACATCACTGACACATGTTATCCTGTCAAAATGAGAGCAAAATATTGCAACTATCCCAAATTTACTTTCCTTAACAGTCTAGTTTGGGCTAAAATGGATGTATGTTTGATTATATTCCATTGAAATGTATGACGAAGAAAAGATGGCTAGATTGTGTGAAAGATAAAGTAATAAATATTTTGTAAACCAAGGAGATTTATTCGCCTTTATACTGGAACCATTCATTTTTCTTTGAGAACAACTGTTTATAGTAGATACGTAATCTTTAAGAAAAACATTATTTGAATCTGTCATATATATGCAATCTGTCATATATTACAATCAAGGGATAAAAGTTGAAAAAAAAAGGTATTTAATTAATATGCGTAGACAGATCAGCATTTTAATAATTATTATTCTCTACGTGTCTCAATCCTCACATAACATTTAAATTTAAATCCAAAAATTTGCGAGTCAATAATTTAAATGTCTGAATATAACCTATAAATATAGCATTTTTAACACTTGAAGCAACAACTTACAACGCTCTGTATAAATAATACGTTTAACTGCTGTATTTGTTAAACCGCGGCTATAAATAGCTGTAGTAATTACAAAAGACTTAGAATAAAAATGGCTTTTTGAAAACCATTATGTATGGAAATTAGTGGAAATGTACACGATATTGTATGGAATTTGTCACGAATAAGGAGTATTTTTTGGTATGACGGAAATACATTGAATTTATTATTTAGATTTGTGACGTAACGTCGTATTTGTTACTAATTGTATGTTTAAAGCGTCTGCCAAGTATTTGAAATATAGATTGTTGATCCACTTTATAAGATGAGATAAAACAAAGGTAACAGACAAGCTTACACGTAAAGTATCACATATAGCGGACTTATCACTAATAGCGATCTCTACCAGGCTATATACTGGTACTTATTATGTTTGTTCTATTTTTATCAGTGGAATTTTTTTGATGTCTGAACATATTTAAATGAGATTCAGTAGGAAAATTTATTAATTCTTTGAGACATAAGCTACTATATTGATATTAAAAAACATATGTATTATATATAACTATCCGTTGGCATATTTGGGTTCGCGTTCGCTTTCTAAGCAAGGGTATCGGGCTCGATTCCCAGCGGGAGTACAAGTTTTCTCCCTATAGGAAATTTGTGTTTCTGGTTCTGGTTGTGATTGTGTGTATGATGGTGAAAGTTTCCGGCATCCACGATACAAGTAATCGAACTTGGAGTGCGGATGTAAGTGTGAAAGCGTTTATGTTTACTTTACACAGTAAAATTATATTCTATTTTATTCTGTCCCCCTTGACGTGTTCGTCTTGTAATTTTTTGATGAAACTGAAGGAGATTTTTAATTACCGAACAGATTGATTTTTAAAACATAACAGTCAACACTAAATGCACAAGACTGCGGAGCCAAAATTTATGAAAAAAAAAAGAATTAATCGTCTTGTCTAAATATCGAAACTCAATCTAAACACACCCTGTACCAATGGCCAAACGTAAAAATTCCAACAAATGCGCGATTAAAAGATTTTTTTCCAATAGGCTGCTGTTTTGTCCAATAGACGGTCCGTATTCAACACAACTGAGCACTCTTTGGGGTCACTTTTTGGAGATTATTCGCCTATTGTGGGCCAAAGTCGAAAAACGTGGACAAAGAGCTGAAGCCCTGTTGACTGACCGACGTATGCCTTAAAAAAACTTTTTGTAACGGGCGGATTACGGTATATGACTAAATCGGTGTCGGTTACATATCTTGATAGTTGAGTACCAGAAAATCGGCTAATACAGATGTAGGAGATAGATATCTAAATCAAGATGTATATCAACATTCGACAGCACGGAAAATTGGTTTTCGTTTCGCATAAGATTAAAAACTCAATTGTGTGATTATTCCTGTCTACGTTTTTTCTTTAGACGCGTGGCTCTGTTTTCAGGCAGATGTTTTCTTGACCATGTTTATGTTACCTAACTCTATTTGTGTTTCAATTCCATACGGGAGTTTTGCCGCGAAGTGAAAAAATGGCGTTGTTGATTTTATATAATTTTCCAAAACCTGTGATTCTTCGAGTGTGATTGTGTAATAATGGTGGATTAACCGTTAGTACTTAGTTATCGTGCATAAGTATTGGCAAATCGTACAAAGTTAAAAACGTGATTTTTGCCTTCGCTCCAAAACTCCAATAGAAGTTCTAGTAAAGTTTCTACCACTTTACTAAGGCATGACTTGACTATGACTGGACCTTGACTCTTTTACTTGACTTTGACTATGACTTGTGACTAGGACTTTTAATGTGAAATACTTACACTTGAAATATATTATTACTTGACATTGGCTAAATGCACAAGATAGCGAAGCCAAAATGAAAACAAAAATCTAAGCGTTTTTATTAATTGTAAAATGTTTCGATGTTTAAATATTTATACGAAATGTAGTATAATCCTACTAATATTATAAATCCGAAAGTTTGTGTGTAAGTGTGTAAGTATGTTTGTTCCCTCTTCACGCTTTAACGGCTGAACGGATTTGGATGAAATTTGGAATATACATAGATTATACCTAGGATTAACACATAGGCTACTTTTTAACTTGATACTGGCGGGCGAAGCCGCGGGGCACGGCTAGTATTATATACTTTTAGTACAAATATGTAAGTATCGTTTAGTAAACTAAGACAAGTTAACGCTCCGTTGACCAACACTCCGCTTAATAATAATAATAAACGCTTTAACACTCTCAGCCCCACATTAAGTTCCATGACTTGCGTCGTGGGCGCCTGTAACATTTACAGCGACACACAATCACAACTAGACTCAGAAACACAAATTTTCCTTTGAGAAAAAATTGTGTTCCCGCCGGGAATAGAACCCGAAACCCATGACCCAAACGCTCACCCAACTGAGCCAACGGGATGTTTAAATATAATATTACTTTTAGTACAGATATGTAAGTAACGCTTAGTAAATCAAAACAAGTTGACGCTTCGACCTACACTCCGCTTAGTAACAAATTTTCCTTGGGGAGAAAACTTGTGTTCCCGCCGGGAATCAAAGCCGGCACTCGCGGAATAGAAATCAAAACATGCCACCGCGCCATCACACTCATCAAAAAGTTGTAACAACACGGCACACACAATAACGATAATAAATTTCCAAAAATATAACATGTTAACCCTGCCGATATTCGAAATATGCAAATTTGTCAGAAAATATCCTGAATTCTTTACAACGTGAACACCCTGGTCGTTTTGCTCAGGCATGGAAACAAAAAAGCTGCCATCTTCCCGCACTACAATACATTCAACGAGCCCTTTTGTTATGTGCATAAAAATATTTAATAAATTAGCTAACCTAATCAAAAATGAATCCAAAGAGTATTTATAAAGCAGTAAAAAAAATTCAAAAGCAGTTAAAAGTATTTATAAAGTTAAAAAAATTCTTACGAGAAAAAACCTTCTATACGATAACCTATTATATGAAAGATACTTTGTGAATTTTGTGATCAATCTATAATGTCTTATTTTAATCCAGTACCAGATATAGCTATTATATTGTTCCCTCCTCTCTCTTATATTCTGCTGTGCCCGACAGAGTCCATAATAGGAACTGAGTTTGAAAACTATCGCGAGTGTTATTCATTATTATTAATGTTTACTAACCGGCTGGTACTCGCGGCGGTTTTGTCGGATTTTCCGACTAGTTTCGGGCATGTACGATGCCCATCATCTGGGAGGTCATCAGGTGCGCGCGGAGAGGCGACGCGAACGTTGCGATCGGCCACCTCCCAGATGATGGGCATCGTACATGCCCGAAACTAGTCGGAAAATCCGACAAAAGCGCCGCGAGTACCAGCCGGTTAGTAAACATTAATAATAATAGGAACTAATTTTAAGTTTACCATCTAAATTACATTGTGGAATGCAAATAAAATATGAATATGAATAACGACTTCCTTGTCTCTGCCTGATAATAATATTATTAATATTGGTAGCCTACGGTGTCCAAGTGCAGGGCAAAGGCCTCCCTTTCCTCTTTACACTTTCTACGATCCTGGTCTATGGTGGCTGCGATGGCGTGTCTTATTTGTGGGACTCATTCTGTTAATATTTTTGTCCAAAGCACATCCAGCATGCGGCAGACATGTCCGCCCCAATCCCACTTCAGCATGACCGAAAAAATAAATGAATTAACACTCTTAAATAATATCTATTAAAAAATAAATGAAACTATATGACATAACCATTTAGAAACAACCCCTGTAATTACTATTATGTCATTTTGTCTAAAGGCACTTATCCAATAATCACGTTTTGTGTTTAACAAAAAACTGCGGTAAAAAAGTCCCCTAAACTTTTTAACCTCGCCTTATATCTATATTGCCCCCCAATTTGGTTCAAAGGAGGCTTTTTGTAGCCCCAACCTGAGATTATTGTTGACGGAAGTATGAGCCGAGGTGTTAAAGTTTTTTAACATTTATGATTTGTAAAAAATCTACGTGGGGGACCGCAATGAGCGAGTTATTGTTTGGGGAAACAGCACCCTCAGATAAGATTATTGGTTTGGGTAAATATGTATGTATAAACATTACGATCGGGTCGAGAGTAGATCTTAAAACGTAATTTTATCATGTGCCAGCTTTTCAATGAGCTAATTTCGGTACAATAAAAACTATAAATAACATTGAAAAATAAATAATATGTACGAGTTTACGTTAAAAACGAATAACCGACCTCAATATTAAATAACCCCGAAACTCTTTATTAGATCTTGACCAAATTATATTGGGGTAAACTAGAACCTAAACCGTTTCGAACAACACAATATTTTTCCAAATCGGCTAATAAATGAAATTTTGACGTAACATACATAAAAAAATATACTGCGACGAATTGAGAAGCTCCTTTTTTTAAAGTTGGTTAATAAATTATCACGCTGCTTCATACAAAATCATTAAAATGATTTTAGCCTTATAATGGGGAAAACATTTTATTAAAGTATTTTCCTTTGTATTATTACGGGCGCATTATTTGCTTTCAAGATTATGCTTATTCTCTTGTTTTATATTTCATGGCATTTTGATTCCCATCACGTTTTTGTAAAGTTTAAATTTAATAAATCAACCGGGTCTCTGGCAGACTAAGTTAGCCCCACCCTATGTTCGGTAACTTATGTCGTGGATGCCGGAAACATTCACATCACACACACAATCACAACCAGAACCAGAATACAAACTTTACTTGTGGGGAAAACTTGTGTTCCCACCGGGAATCGAACCCGATATGCTTAGAATGCGAACGCCCATCCAACTAAACACAAGGGCAGTTTAAATATTAATACAATTCTATAGTAGAATAACCTTTTAGTGGAAATATATATCAGTTGGAAGATATGTTTACTTGAGTTACTTATAAGCTCGATGACTTGTAGGTAACTTGGGTCTTTTTATAGTTTAATTTTAGGAAATTGGCCTCGATTCTGATGTACACTCACTAAATTAAATTTAAACTATCCCTGTCTCTTACCAAATAAAACACAAGACAGAGATAGCATGCATTTTAGTGCTGTCACGCTAGTTTATCAATTAAAATATGAACAGCAGAAGCAGAAAGGCGCTTGTTTTTAGTCAACACCAATACAACACATACTCGACTAAGCTTGCATAGACATCTAAGTTCTGACTAACTTGACAGCACAGCAGTATGCTATCTCTGTCTTCTGTTCCTATTTTGTAAAAGACAGGAATAGTTTAAATTTAATTTAGTGTGTGACATCAGAATCGAGGCTGACAATTGGCCCGTAGCAACAAGAGAAAAACGTTAGAAGATATCAAGATGTGATATATCTGGGCAGCGACGATTCAGTTAGATGACCTAATATAAGCAGAGTACCATCTTAATTCAGCTGGACATCTTATCTAACAGAAAAAGGTAAGATAATAGTCAAATCCATGCCAATCAAGCATAAAAAAAACAAGTAACAATACGTCTGCAATTGCAAATAATTCGTTACCTCGAAAAGGAATGTACGAAAAGGCACAAAAACCTCAACCTGCGATAAAATATTTAAATCAACCACCAATACAGCTAATGAAAAGAATCAAAACACCGGTAAAAAACACCGAATCAATCTATCAACACATCACGGCACGCGACCGCAAACAAAACCACTTACAATTATACGCTTTTTGAGTAAAAAAGTAGAAAAAACCGCAGAGGGAGCTTCCGTGTAAGGGGAGCATTAAAAAGTTATAAATATATAATTTGCGTTTTTTGGGCCGCGCGTGTTTTGCGCCCGGGGCGGGCAAATGTCAAGCACGCTTCCGGTATTATGCAACCCTCTTTAGATGCTTTATTGTAAGGTCAGTGGTAAGAAGGGAGTTTCTGTGGATCGAGTTGTATAAAAAAAAAACGCGCCATTCCGACTGCGTTGTTTTTTTTTTGTTATTTATTCTTTTTCTTATCAAGACAATCGATAAAACTTTACGAGGTAAAATAACAATGTAGAAATATATGTATTAATTAAAACTGTGTTGTTATTTCAGAATTTGGTAACATTTATCAATTATAATGTCATCAATCAGTTCTTTTTAACCGACTTCAAAAAAAGAGGTTCTCAATTCGACTGTATGTTTTTTTGTTTCTGTGATCTGTGGTTTTTTTGTATGTATGTGACGCGATATCTCCGTCAATTATGAATCGATTTCGATTTTTTTTTGGTTGGTAGAGTACCTATACTTCAGAGGTCATCCATATAAATTTTATCTAAATCGGTCAAGCCAACACCGAAATATACGCGATAAAGTCGTTTTTTCGATTCTTTTTTTTGTCTCAAATTAAAGATATAGTGACTAGTGCACCAAAAAAAAACAATCGGTAACGGAGAAAAAATGTCGAAGATATTTTAATAAAAAAAATTATTAACTCGATAACTGGACAAATCGGCGCAACGCTGTTTGATTCAAGGCAAGACCGTTTTGTGAGAGGAAAAATATTTTTCCTCACCGAACGATTTGTCTCTAGGTATGATTGTGTATATCAATATAATGTAAATGCTGTAAGCAACAGATTGTTTAAATATTTGGTAGTAAAATGATTTCTATTCTATTCTATTCTAACTGTAATAGAAATAAAGTCTGTGAGTAAGCGCTGTGAGTGTAATTACCACCCTCAACCACATATTACAAGCAGATAGATAACCGAAGCCTATTTGAGGCGAGAAATAACGTCTCTCGGACCGTCTCGAGTTTCTCGTGACCACGTCCGATGCAACTATCGAAACATCGAGGTTAATCAAAATGTTATTTTAAAGATAAAAGCGCGATAGTAGGTACTCGGTTTTCTCATAAAAACACAAGATATTTTTTTTATAATTATTTCATGACCATGGATGCATAGTCCTTCAGTCGAAATATTAAACAAATATTAACAATTTCTATTCTTCATAATAAAAGTCTTAGTCACAAGTCACAGTCAAAGTCAAGTAGTCAGTCATAGTCAAATCATGCCCTAGTAAAGTGGTAGAAACTTTACTAGAACTTCTATTGGAGTTTTGGAGCGAAGGCAAAAATCACGTTGTTCAACTTTGTATGACTTGCCTACACGTATGCACATTTACTAAGTATTAACGGTTAATAATCCACCATTATTACACATTAACACTCGAAGAATCACAGGTTTTGGAAAATTATACAAAATCAACAACGCCATTTTTTCACTTTCGCGGCAAAACTCCAACACAAGATAACGTGTCTTTGTGATGCCATATACCAAGTTTAATTTTGTCTCCTTACTGTCTCTAAACAGGAAAATTACTGACAATTTGTTACGGCAAGATCTTCATATTGATTTAGTTTCGGTTGTACTCACATTATTTTTAATTTAATCGAGACACGACCGGTGAATCTTGCAAGAACTTCGTTAAATGGTTGGCCTTATAGCCTTATAACCTCAACTACCACCTACACAAGATTGGCGTCACAGATAGCGCTCTGTGTAGGGGATGCAAGGAGGGAAATGAAACCGTAGAACAAATTAGACCAATGGAATTCTAGAGCAACATACCACAACACCAAAAGATTCATAGCAATCAAAAGCAACAGCTTCACCACTGGATCAGTTATGCCAGTACCCCAAAACCACACTCAGTTACTTTAAGGAGCTGGGGTGGATGGGGAAACTACCCCATCCACCCCAGCTCCTGGCAGGGAGTAATGCATAATACACTTCAAGCGGGAGGTCAGTGCAGGTCTTACCGCCCCCGAATTGAATAAGAATACGAATGAGAATAAGGCTACCATTCTCTCTACAATGAGAAAGTCAACGGTAATACGTATAGATACACATTATTAAACGCAAGCAAAGCTTAAAAAACCGACTTCACAGCTTTATGTTCAGAACCCCTGATCGGAATACATTAATTAAATACGCATTATTAAGGATTACTTAAAAAACTGTTGGTCAGATCTTGATCAAATTTAAATGGAACCAGCTTTCAAATAAAATAAAATCATCGAAATCGGTTCACCTAGAAAGAAGTTATGAGGTAACACACATAAAAAAAAACAACGGGTTGCACTCCGGGAGTGCCGGCAGAAGTGAAAACTTGAACATTCGCCGCGCGGTAGAAAGAGAGGTGGATATTACTTCCTCTCCTTCGTCTTAGAAATTTTCCGTCTTACGAATTTTCGATCAGGTCAAGTGTCCTAACGCGATGCACAACGCCGGTAAAGAAGTTTTCACTTCAAAAATGCATTCAAATTGAGACACTCCTCCCTTTTTTGTGAAGTCTGTTAAAAATGGCAGAAACGGTATAGTGAACTCGAATGTAGATTGTTGCTGGTGGTAGGTATTGGAACACACTCATCAGTTCTAGGTACCACTTAACGACAATAAACCAGCTAATGATTTATTTGAGTTCCCACAAAGAACGCTATCTCTCTTTGTTTACTATCTCTCGATATGTGTAAAGAGTGTATGATTTAATTTAATATACAAAATAAATTAATATGAAAACAATACATGTGAATAGGGGCAATTTTTTATTGAATTATTGTATAATGAGAACCCATTATGTTTTTTTTTTATTTGTCAAATTGTCAAGATCTGATCAAGAGTCCCGGAGATAATGCAATGAAGTTGGTTTCTTTGAGTTTAGCTTGCGTTTTAATGATTTTAGAACCTGTGTGGTTAAAAATTTGCAAAGAGAACTAAACAGTCTTTATAAAATTTATACAATTCAAATTATCAATTTTGTAAAACAGCAAAATTGCCAATTTAAACCAATTTTACCTTATCTTGAAAACGGCTTTATTTTTAACTTTATAAACGTACTCATAATTATGTACATATTATCAGTTATATCCTGTACTTGAACTATAGTTATTTATTAAAACATAATGTATATATTATAACCGACAATATCGAGCGCCCTTTATGTAAGTACATATGACAAGCGTAAACATAAGTTCAAGAAGGTCACGTGGTCGATAGAAAATGATAGGAAACTAATCAAAATGTGTCTATAATTAATGTTTGCTGTTAACAAACTACGCTGCTATGTGTTATCAATCGCAAATACTTAGTTATCTCTGTTTTTTTTAATGTAATGTACTACGTGCGTGTTTTATTAGTTATGTCACCCGTCCTTCAGAGTTCATAGACAAAACATGAAGTAAATATGTTCTTACTTCTTAATAATAATTTAAACGTAAGCAAAGCTTAAAAAACCGACTTCACCGCTTATATTTTGGTTTTGGCTTGATCAATATCGATAAAATTTATATGGGACCACCTCTGATGTATAATCTACCAAACAAAAAAGAATTTTGTGATTCGGCCCACAAATGGGGGAGAAATCGGTGAAAATACATAAAAAATTCATACAGTCGGACATAGTACCTCCTCCTTTTTTGATGTCGGTAAAATTGATCCCGACTTGTAAAATACCGGAAACCTTTTCCGAAATAATAATCTGCTACAGATTTCGCCGCGAAGTAAAAAAATGACGTTAATAATTTTGTACAATTTTCCAAAACCGTGATTCTTCGAGTGTTAATGTGTAATAATCAAATCATACAAAGTTGAAAAACGTGATTTTCGCCTTCGCTCAAAACTCCAGTAAAAGCTGTTCTAGTAAAGTTTCTACCACTTTACTAGAGCATGATTTGACTATGACTGGGCCTTGACTCTTTTACTTGACTTTGACTGTGACTTATGTCTAGGACTTTTAATATGATATACACGTGAAATGTATTATTACTTGACACAGGCTAAATGCATAAGATTGCGAAGCCGAATTTAAAAGAAAAAAAAATACCAGTAAACATCAGCTGGTGGAGTTTGGGCGCGAAAGTGATAAAATGTCGTTGTAGATTTTGTATTATTTTCTAAAACTTGTGATTCGAGTGTTAATGTGAAATAATGGTGGATGGTTAACTGCTAATAATAAGTGAACATGCACGAGTGTAGGCAAATTATACGTATGCAAATTATCGTGATTTTCGTTTTCATTCCAAAACTTCAATAGAAGTTCTAGACTGTCTATCGCTTTGGTCGCATGACTTTTCCGTCACTGAACCATGACTCTCTTACTTTTTTTTATGATATAACTTGACAAATATTTAGTACTTGACACTGGCGAAATGCACATAGTTTACGGAGCCAAAATACAAAAAAAACATGAGGTGTTGGTTCATAAACTATTTATTTAATCCCTTGCTTTTATACTGAGAGATTTTCAAGGCTATAACGATGTAATTTGTTTGCATATTGTCCCCAGCTTAGATTTTTTGCAATCCATTCGGAAACATGAAAGCTGTCCACCGAAGCACCGTTATTCCTGCACAAAAAAGAATATAAAAATCACCGAGTTCCAAATTTAAAGCTTTTGTCTATTAATCATGCTAAAGGGATTTCGTCTTGCAAAAACTGTCGTCTTTTGACGGCCAACCCTTTTTTATTCCGCCGGTCTACTTTACCGTTACCTCTGGTCGTATTTAGAACACTCTCATTGTAATTTTTCTAAGCTTTTTACGACGGGCAAGCGACGTCGGGTGCCGGCCTTTTGTTGCCCTCACTAAAGCAATATATTTGCATATTCTAACAGGCGAATTTGCATTTCGTACCCATTTTACTATTGACGGGTTAAGTTTTATTTCGTTCACGTTCATGCGACAATGAGTTAAAATAATAAAATGCAAATCAATAGAAAACAGTTTCTTTTAGCTTCGGTATATGTTTGGAGATTGCTTTCTCGGTATGCATCGTTTCGGTTTATTAAAAAAAGCGACCTTTTTTTTTTACTTAGATAGGTACATCAGGGACTGAGTTTTAAAAAGAAACCTAAATTATAATAATATTCATATGTGTGTGTATAAGGGAAACGACCATGAAGACTTCCCATGTATTACACATTTAGAATATGTACAATGGTTATAAATTAATAATCGCATTAATATTATAAATCCGAAAGTTTTCTGTGTCAGTGTGTAAGTATGTTTGTTTTATCTTCATGCTGTAACAGCTGAACGGATTTATATGAAATTTGGAATGTACATAGCTTATATTTAGGATATAATAGCTTATAGATAGGCGTTTATCAAGTTAAAAAGTAGCCTACGTAACATAGGCTACTTTTTAACTTGATAAACGCGGGCAAAGCCGCGGGGCACGGTTGGTATAAAATATAGGTACTTACATGTTACCTACTTAATCATGTCTTATATCAAGAAAAGCAATAAAGTAACCCCCTCCCCCCCACACGACATTCCACGCACGAAGCGTTTTGCCTCCAAATTCATTGTATGAACCGCAAAGGAATGGAACTCCTTACCTGAGCGGTGTTTCCTTATGAGTACAATATGGGAGTCTTCAAGCTGCGAGTGAATAGGTATCTTCTAGGCAAGCTTGCTCCATCGTCGACCACATCGTCGCTTACCATCAGGTGAGATTGTGGTAAAAAGATTGACTATCTTGAAAAAAAAATCGCAACAAAGTACGTTTTAAAGGGTCTGGTGACCTTTGATACAGTCTGTTCGTACCTACTTCAGGCACTTTGGGGGCTGAGTCACCCACGTCCGTAGGAGGATACCCCTTAAGTCTGACTCCCTACACATGGTCCCCGGGTGGTGCTAATCAGGTGACATTTGAGAGGTGGTAGAGCATTTTGTGAGTTGCTCGCCTGGCTTGCTACCAAAGTAGCTTACCACCATCAAGTTGAAAGTCTGCCGCCAAGCCAAATACGGTGTTCCGGCAGTTATCCTTGAGAGCCTGCGTATTCCAGGTCTAGTGTGTTTACCAGCTTCGATCACATCGTCACTTACCATCAGGTGAGATAGTGGTCAAACAATAGCCTGTCACAAATAAAAAAAAAATAAAAAAGGCACCAGTCCTTGCAATACAAGTTCCTATTAGTATAACAATATGTACCTACCATTGTAATAGTGTACGTACCAATATTAAATAAAAATATTAAGTAATAATAAAAATATGTTTTGATACTTGCTTATAATAATAGTAATATGAATATATTACTATTATTATAAGCAAGTATCAAAACATATTTTTTTAGATTAAGAACACCAGTTAACTTATCATTTGTGTTTTATAGTTAATATAGTTATATGTAATCGTACGTGTACCTACTCACGTTATATGTTACTGAAATTGTTAAATTATACTCACGCTATAGTAAAACATTGATTAGGTATGTATTTTATTGTAAACATACCTATTTTATACTAAAATGTGCTGTGGAAATATATACGGTTAGATATACTCCATAGTTTTATACCTACCTACTATTGTACTTTCACGGATAAGATTATTTTGTTATTTATCAATTTATGTTTTACGACAGCAAAATGGAAGCCTGTTGTAATGTAATTATAATCTGTAATTTTTATACATAGTTGTATTAAAAACATTTCTTTATTTATATTTTTAAGTAAATTAAAGATGAATCTATTGCGGAGTAAAGTGGAAAATTCTGCAATATAACTTATTTTAAAGATTTGGATCGAAAAAAAAAAAAACTAAATTTGTATGATTTACCTACACTTTGGAAAATAATGCAAAATCTCCAACGTCATTATATATATGTCATATTTGAATAAATTAGGAAGCATAAACATTTAATAAGTATGCAAGCCAGAAAGCAGTTTTAAATAAAGCATACAAATTGTACATACATAAGTATGATAATAAATAATGAACATCCTCAAAAAAACATAACAAAACATGCATAACCTAAAAGGATTACAATTTGTAACAGATTTTTGCGATCCTTCTACTCGACAAAGGGAAAGCTATTATGACAAACGTTTTTTTTCTACTGGCAAGATGGATTGCTATGAAATATATTTTTGTAATATGGCAATCACTGGAATAACATTTAAAAATGGAATGTGCATGTGGCTGAAGGGACAGTGCGAAGCAGGTACTCGCGTTTTTGCATTTCCTTTCCTAGCTTTTTACAATAAAAACTTTCTTTTAAATAAATAATCCTGATATTCGCTTGACAGGGATTCAAGTTAAAATAATAATTGCCTGTAGTTGTGTTACTTTGCCAAAAAAATATAAAACTTTTTCTTAAGTAAAACTGACCATGTCTGTAAAAATAATTGTTATCACTCTAATATTATAAATCCGAAAGTTTGTGTGTTTGTGTGTAAATGTGTAAGAATGTATGTTTTTTTTTCACGATATAACGGCTTACGAATGTATTTGGATAATTTTATTAATTACATAGCATATTCCTTTTTCTCTGTATTCTGAGCATATATATACCTATGATGAACACATAGGCTATTTTTAACTTGATAAACGCGGGCGAAGCCGCGGTCACGGCTAGTAGTTTGTATGTTTTTGCATACATGTTCTTAAAAGATTTCACCGCCCGGCCGCCCGCTGGCCGGTCTGGTGTCTTTCAATCCTACGTCATCTTCCTGTACCTCCTCATGCGTTTGTGTTACACCGGAGCCTCGTTTGTTGATCGACAGTGGCCTACGTGTAGGGGTAGATAAAGTCCTTGCTTGCATACATTTACTCATATATATACACTCTACTCACTAGGTACGTGTGAATTTACCTACACAATTTCACATACGTTTCATACTGTAATTCTTTTGATATGTTACATGTAGTAAGATCTAATAAATACAATACTAATAAGACTAAATTAACCTTAAAACTAAATTAAATCTAGGTAACCAAAAAATATTTTATCTTGAATAGGAATAGGTAGTAGAAGTTAGATTGTAGGTAACACATGTATATTAGTTAACAACACATAATAAGTGTAGATAACTATTAAGATAACTAAATTACTTTTTTTAAATATTATAAATATTTACGAGCATATAACATGGTTTTTTTTTCAGATGCGTAACTACGGGCCAATTGCCTATATTTCCTAAAATTAAACTAAAACTATGTACAGCGAAGAACTAAGTTACCTACAAGACATCGAGCTTATAGGTACAACATGGTTGAACTAAATATCCCGCTATAATGACTATCATTACTTTATTAAACACCGACGTCCAACTATACTGCGTTTTTTTTTATGAATACTATCTACGGGCCCATTACCTATATTTCCTAAAACTATATACATATATACAGCAAAGACCTATCTTCAAGGCACCGAGCTTTTAAGTAACTCAAGTGCTCAAGTACACTACCAGCTAGCGTTCCCATCATACTGGCGCCATTGCCTGAATTGCAGTGCTAATACGTTAAGCAAAATAAGTAGCAGAATTTTTATTACTTGAAACTGTCTAAATGCATCAGGTTGCGGAGACAAATTTATAAAAACATTAAGTGAGACCTACCTACCTATTCGACATTGGTCAAGGAAAGCTACAAAGCTTGGTGGTTATTATGATTGGGTTTTCCATAGCCGTTGACAATAATATAACATATTTGATCGTTGCTTACCTAACATCCAAAGAATGCGAAGCTAAATCACATTATACAGAACTCGGCCTAACTTACGGAAAAAACTCTTAAATAAATATCTAAACGCAAAACACAGGTGGCTGACGACCCAGTTGGTGCAGTGGACAGGTGTCCGCCCTCTGCGCCATGGGTCCTGGGTTCGATTCCCGGCAGGAGCACAAATTCCTTCCCAAGGGATATTTGTGCTTCTGGTTCTGGGTGTAATGTGTGTGATGTGAATGTTTCCAGCACCCACGATACAAGTCTTTGAACTTAGTGTGGGGCTGTGAGTGTGAATGCGTTTGTTTGTTTGTTTGGATTTGAAAAAGTTGGCAATGATCCACAATTTGTATGAATAGCTAGAATGATCAAATTCCACTCAATCAAAAGGTTGTCTGGAAGAGATCGCTTTTAGCCATATGACCGCCTATTGTTACACTTATTTTGTAAGTATTTATTTTCTATTCTGTTTTATCACAAATATGGTGTTCAATAAAGAGTTTATCTATCTATCTATCTATCTATAGACAAAAGACCACTGTGAAAAATATCTCGTTGCTTTTACTATTCTTGTGTTATTTTACCACATTGTCGTTCAGTTTCAGATAAGACGATCTCTAAAAGTATAGAGGGTAGAGTGCCAAGAGGGTGAGCAGCCATAAATTCGGCCGCCTCATCTGAATTTCCAATCAGTGCATTTATTAAACCGCCGCCTGGAGGGTGAAATAGCGCCCACATACATCAACGAAAATAAATAAAAGAACAGGCAAAAAGATGTGCTTTTTCTCTATCTAATACATAAATTCAACGGTGATAAACCGACCTACGTAATACTAATACCTACGAGTATTAGGTACCTTTTAGTTTTGGTAACATTATTGTTTCACAGGTGCTACTTTTTTTTCTGACGGATTTCGCAGCGTCACCGAGCGAGGCACAAGAGCCACTACTAGAGTTCCACTTTAGACTTGAAGGCTCAAGTCTAGAGTGAAACTTTATCCTGCCTTCGTTTTTGTTTTCCGATAAGTATAATTTTGCCCTCTTCAAGTCAAGAGTGAACAGGTAATCTTCCAGGCAAGCCTGTCCCACCGTCGACCGCATCGTCGCTTCCCATCAGGTGAGATTGGGGTAAAACATTTGCCTATTGATCATAAAAAAAGCATTTTTTTTAACAGTATGTTAAGTCCTCAGCCGCATCGTCTCTTACCATCGGATAGATATTATAGAAGAGGACGCAATCCTATTTACAAAATGTATATACTTGATATTTTCTTTTAAATAGTCATGTATTTTTTTTATCCGGGCGCGAAGTCCCGGCCAGCGTTTTGCGTCTCTGACATGATCAGAGATTTTTGTGCAGGTTGAATAATTTTTTCACGTTTTATATTTTATATTCATCTACATTTTAGCCTTTGGTCCATTTGGCATCTGTCCATTTTGGTTCATCTACATATTAGCTTTTACCTTTGGTCAAAATTTTCACAATAAAATACATAGTACACATTTCTTATGGTAATAAAAAATAGTCATGTATTGAATAGTATGCTTTCATTATTAGTTATCGTTTTAGACATTACGGAAATTTCGTGGTATTCATTTTTTTTTAGGTCTGCTGGTACTGCTTGTAGCTTATTACATATCCTTACAGACGTTGGATGTACTTGCAGAGTGCACCTGCACCTTCATGATGGAATTGAAGGCGGCAGGCTTTTTTTAATGTTGCTGCCTCTGTATTCAGACTTTTCGTAGTTATAGCACCCGCTCAAATAAACAAGTACCTCATACTTTAAAAAGTTTTTAAAAAATCCAGCTTTTACAAGTCGTAAAAAATAAAAAATATAGTCGACTTGAGTACCTCCTCCTTTTTTTGGGAAGTCAGTAAAAAAAATACTAAATAGTTATTTATAACCTGAGAACTTGTTCCAAACTCTATGGGTTCATCTTGTTTCGTTCACAAGTTGCTATGGCCATCTTTTGTCTCCATCATAAGACCAGCTTCGGGGTACCATATCATTGTATTGTCACTGAAGATACATAAGTACACAAAATTTTAAATCGGACATTGGGAAGTGGGTCTAAGTTACCACGCAAGATTTGATTACAGACCGACAGACAGACAACGGGACAGGTAAAACTAAATAAAAGCTTGCAATAAAAAACTGTCAAATCAATTTTGGTATTAACACTTCTTAATTAGTGGTTATGATTAAATTCATATCAATTACACTCTACTAAAACACGGAGGGGGGGGGGGGAGACGACTCAGTGAGTAGTCCCGAATATCATCCGACATAACTCAACGACTGCTTTCTTACGAAACTTGGGCTGATGATGAATGCGTGCGTGGGATTTTCAACAGATTTTTACGTGCAGAGAGCACGTAAAAATATGTTGAAAATCCCATTAAACGATCACCCTTCCAAGTACAGGTCGTATGGTACGTCGCTTCACCTTTTTATCAGTTATCTACCATGTGAGAGTAATTAATTAAACAGTTTACTCTAAACAAACAACGCAAACTCTGCTACATTTAATAAAAAAATACCGCTTATTATACCGTATTAGGATTGATCTCGAATTTAATGGGTATCAGCACTAATAGATGTTGGAACTGCCCGTTGGCTTAGTTGGTTGAGCGTTCGCCTTCTAAGCAGGGGATCGGGTTCGATTTCCGACAAGAAAATGTTTCAGTATACTAAAGGACACAGTCATCAACTCATCATAGTTCACCACCGTCAAGTAGGAAATCTGTTGACATAATCGCGCGCCTTGGCCGCTCTGTATATCAAATCCCTTATTACAGATAGAATACAGAATAATTAAACGCAAGCAAAGCTTAAAAAACTGACTTCACCGTTTTCTTTAAAACCTTGATCAGATTTAATGTATTAAACACGTATATTTTTGAAGTCGATAAAAAAATACTGTTGAATTAAGAAACTCCTTCTTTTTTTGAAGTCGATTTAAATGGAGATACAAACGTCTAGTTGATTATTTACCTGTAACTACAAAGACTTTCTTAATCGAGACAGTCGTCGTGTTATCATGATTCGAACATTATTGAGCGAGACGTAACACCATAGATTGTTAATCCTTGGCGTTCACGGATTGCTGCGTTTAGGTGTCGATTGCAACACAGATAGGAAAGGAGGAAGGTCACATATTAATGTCATCATTTGATTTTTGAAAAGAAAATAGATTTTTAAGGAACTTCAAAAAAGGAGGTCATCAATTCATATCAATTTTAAGAGACTTCACAAAAAAGGAGGAGGTTCTCAATTCGACTGTATTTTTTATGTGAACCGATTTTGATGATTTTTTTTATTTAAAAGCGGGTGCTTCCCATTGGACCCATTTAAGATCTAGATCTAACCAATCGTTTTTGAGTAATCTGATCAAGGGTTCCGAATATAAAGCTTTGGTTACGTTTAAATTGAATAATTTCAGATTCAGATCAATTGTTTTAGCGTAATTGAGTAACCAACAAACAAAAATGCAAACTATAACATTTGTATTATTACTTATTATTTATTATACATCAATTTTTGATGGATGGTACACTTGGATAATTTCAAACGAGTTTTACATGCTTAGTTGCTTTGTTATATACAAGCATAAAGAAAATTTTAAGAGTCAGAAAAAAAATTTTTAAGAGTCAGAAATACGAAAACAGAACCTGAAATTTTCTTTAAAGAATCAACAAAAATCGGTTCACCTAGAAAAAAGATCTGAGGTAAAACCCAAAAAAAATCAGACGAATTGAGAACCTTCTTTCGAAGTCGGTTTAAAAGAGCGCGGGTGTAGCCACGGTGTACAAATTCATGAGCTTTGAAATCTGTAGAAACTAGAAGTAGGCTCCAAACCGCAAAAAAAAGAACAGATTTGTTTTCGAAATTTAAAAAAGGCGGATTGATATAACGTCTAACACGTGTCTCCGCGAAATAATAGACGGGCTGTAGGAGGCATGTGTCGCGCTGCCAGATTAGGCAAGTGTTTTTATACCAAAATGTTACATTTAGTTCCCGGAACACCAAAAAGATTTTTCTAATAATCCACCGCGCTCGCTTGTTTTGGGGATTAAAAAGTTTTAAGGATTCGTATTTTGAAAAAATGTGCACGGATTAAAAAAAGTGGTTTATTGTGATGCAGATGTGCAGGTGGAGTTCTGCCGCGAAAGTGAAAAAATGGCGTTGTTGATTTGGTACTTTCAAAACGTGTGATTCTTCGAGTGTTCATGCGCAATAATAGTGGATTATTAACTGTAAATACTTAGTGAACGTGCATGAGTGTAGGCATCATACAAAGTTGAAAAATGTGATTTACGCTTTCCCTCCAAAACTCAAACATAATTTCTAATGAAGTTTCTATCACTTTATTAGGGTATAGCTTGACTATGACTGGACCTTGACTTTGACTGTGAGTTATGACTAGGACTTTTATTATGAAATACACTTTAACATTTTATCACTTGACGCTGGCTAAATGTACAAAATTGCGTAGCCAAAATTAAAAGAAAAGATGTGCAGGTCTTTTTATGTGCATAGAGTTGTGTTACTTTTTTTGCTAAAAAAAAAAATTCTGATTAGGTATGTTGATTTAAGGAGTTTTCGGAGCGAAAGTGAAAAACAGACGTTATTGTTTTTTCTAAATTGTGATTATTCTGATGTTAATGGGTAATAAATTATTTAACACTTAAACACTTAAACACACACATTAACATCAGAAGAAATAGAAGAATTATTACTAATAATGATGGATTGTTACAAAATATTAATATATTTATTGACAAAATAGGATACAACATTATACATGATATAAATAACATTATTAAACGTTAATAGTTCGTGAACGTGCATAAGTGTAGGCAAATCATACAATGTTGGTAAACGTCATTTTCGCTTTCGCTCCAAAACTAATATAAGTTGTAGTAAAGTTTCTACCACTTTGTTAGGGCATGACTTGACTATGACTAAACCATGACTGTTTTATTTAACTTTGACTGGTGACTAGGACAGGTTTTGCTAAATACCTAACTATTTTGTAAAATATTTATGTTTATTTCTTGCTTAATCCATATATAGATTGCGAAGAATGAAAAGCACTATCTACTTAACAATTTTTCAGCATGTTTATCGATCATTGGTCTTATAAAATTTAGTGCTTGTGCAATTAAGTGTTTTTAATTTTAAGAGAATTGTTGTAGTTAAATATTTAAGACGCTATCATCATTTTAGATACATTTTTATTAAAATGATATGTATAAGGAAAAATGGAAAAAAATCTACAAATTTTTTATAATGACGTCGCGCGTCGGCTATATAAGTTTTAAAGACATCTGGTACGGACACTTGAGGTCTATCATGGTATCAGTTAACATCCACTGAGTTAAAAAAATACGGACAAGATGAGTGGTCATCAAACAACAGCTGTCTTTGCAAAGAAAAAAGAAAAAAATCAACCGTATGAGGTTACGAAGCGTGCCGCCCGTTGCCCGCCTCTTTGCACTAAAAACTGTAATTTTCATTTTTTTTCTTTTTTCGATACTCGGAAGGATCGTGGGCTGAACCCATAGATAAAATAAAAATGAAACCGGCGGAATACCCGTATGTGGTCAGTGTCAACCATATGGTTCGAATTTTGATTGATTAAAATTATTATCTTGACCAATTTGAAACGCTGGGCATAATAATTATGTCCAGTCATGCAGGTTATTTGTATTTTTGTGGACAATATTATGTTATTGCTTAATTTATTCATATATTATGAACATCTGATTAAGAATATATATAATAATAAGAAATAAAAATATTTTAAAGTTATTTTTTATACTTTCCCTACACAGTTGAAGACCCAGTTGGCGCAGTGGACAGGTGTCCGCCCTCTGCGCCGTGGGTCCTGGGTTCGATTCCCAGCAGGAGCACAAATTCCTTCCCAAGGGATATTTGTGTTTCTGGTTCTGGGTGTAATGTGTGTGATGTGAATGTTTCCGGCACCCACGATACAAGTCTTTGAACTTGGTGTGGGGCTGTGAGTGTGAATGCGTTTGTTGTTTTGTTTTTTTGTTACAGTTATTTTATTAATTGGGTAATTTTTTTCCGCAAAAACATTATAAATATAATAAAAAATAGAATCGTTTAAATCGGATCACCGGTATGACCGGTCTGTTATCTCTTAATAACTATTTACGACTTCAATATCTACGCGTAGAAGTCGTACCCAAATATTTCGGCAGTGTCCAAAGATTCCGCGGCTGTAGGGACAAAGGTCCCTATATACTAGATCTTTAACTCCTGACAGTAAAAAAAGATATTATAGCTATTTTTACCTAAAAAAAAATCGAATTCGCAATTTAAGTTTATTTTTGTTGTCATTAATCATTTAGCACATTGCATTTTTAATGTAGGCGTGTGTAAAGAATCGCAAATTAACGGTCAACAGGCCCTTAAAAAGGCCCTTATTATGAAATTAGCGCCGCCCTTACAGAAAAATGCAATATGTGATAGATTGCTTTTTGATAAAATATTTGAGAACTTTCACATCTATAATTTTAGTGTGAATATCGGAGTTGGATTACACATTCTAAAAATTTATCTAGTAAAACTTTCACCCGCGGTAAAAAAATAGGTTGTGTCGTAACGACACACGATAGAAGTGAAACTATATATTCAAAGTATAATCAACAACATATATTACATTAAACTAAAAACGAAATTAAAATTAAAGGAAAAAAAAAAAAAAATATAATTAGATATAAATATGTACAAAACTTAATCTAATAGACCGCTACCAGTAGGCAAAGTACCCAAAATGCTGGCAGCATTGCCACGTTGAATGGCAATACTCAATCTCTGTCCAAAATATTTGCCAGCATTTTGGTCACGAGTTGCTTCGACCAAACGCTTTGTTAATTCATTGTAGAATGTATGTGCTCCCGGTCCCCACGGTCCCAACGTAAACTAGTAAAACTAGTGAAACTAGTATACAGGGAAACATTTTAATTATTCATCACATATATTATACCCCACAACTTTTCGTCACACAAAAAGGTTGCGGATCAGAATTTCAAAGCCATATAATAGATTCACTTCAAAAAACATCTAACTTTTTTGAACCATTGGTAATGTATCGATTCTAAATTCCTGAACGCTTGAAAGGTTTTTGTGAATCGAATGTGCGTGTTTTATATATACAGGTCCTTAATATTAAACGCAGCCTGTACGACACCTGCGTAGCACGAACCTGGCAAAAAAGTCGCCTATTCTACTGCCATCGATTCATGGTTTAGATGAATGCTTTATGACGAATAGAATAGCAAATGTGTGGAGAAGATACGAAGGAAAACCTCAACATTAATTTACGACAGAAGAATTTACTTGGCTGACTGTTAAGTTAGTTGTGTGCGCGTTCGCCTATTGAGCAGCGGGTATCGGGTTTGAGTCCCGGTGTAAACACAGGTTTCCGATAGCCACGACACATCACAATTGTATGAATGAATATTTATTTAACATAAGAGAGAAATACACATTACAATGATAGTTTCAGTGGGCCTCAACTAGGCATGGCCTGTATCTTTCATCAAATTCTTCCATATACATTTTTATTTATTTCGTAATCTGTGACGTTTTTCTAGTTTCATTCTCGTAATATTTTCTTCTCTACTCAACCAGCCTATTTTAAACATTTTGAGTTTAGAAACATACGAAACAAAATTAATATAGGTAGATACAAAAAAATAATCTATGATGTAAGAAGTTTTGAAGGGGATTTTATAACATCCTCATCGTCCTCTAACTTACTAGTATGTAGTTATTACTTAGAACCATACTATGTATCCTACTATACAATATTATAAATCCGAAAGTTTGTGAGTAAGTGTGTAAATATGTTTGTTCCCTCTTTACGCTTTAATGGCTGTACGGATTTGGATGAAATTTGGAATGTACATAGATTATACAAAGGATTAACACATAGGCTGCTTTTAATTTGATATAAGCGGGCTAAGCCGCGGGACACGGCTAGTTTTTAATATCAACTGGTAACAAAAACGAACCTGTACATTGTTATTTAACAAACATAATATAATCTTCGTAATTTACAATAAAATTTGAGACAGTGGTCAAACGAAGTCTATCACAGATAAAAAAAAGTGTTTTGTTCAAAGCGGCTCCACGCCATTTCTATTCCATAGAGACCATAGAGTTAAGCCGAATTCTTTTTAATAGTTTTTTTTAGTTGCAGTGCACATCCGCTGGATTTGGGTCAGGCGACAATTGGCACAGGCCATCAATGCCAAGGATTGATAGCCTGGCGAGATATTAGCAACGTGTGCTTCTCAGAACACCCGTAAAAAGTCAGAAAAGGTGTGGTAAAGTATGGTTGGTACAATTTACCTACGTTAACTGTCATGTAGATGAAATTGTGCGTCGTTATAAACTGACACCCCCAGTATTGAAGACTATAGCCATACTCCGCGATATAATTAACAAGTACATACTTAAAAATCAGAAACATAAACGCTCTCACTCTGTGAGTGTTTATGTTTTTTCGTTATAAACAAATAGGTAATCCTAACTCCTGGCTAATTGCGTGAATTTCACATATTCCTGAAACACAGAGGTTGGCGCCGCGGCAACTTCGGCAGAGCAACGCAAACGGCGAAAATATTGAAACCTCGGCAGTGTTTACATATTTGAGCCGTTTGGTTTTGAGATACTGGGCCCGTGGGGACCGGGAGCTCGTTCTATCTTCAAAAATGTATCAGAGCGCCTGGTTGTGGCGACGCGTGAACAAAATGCCGGCACTTATTTGGCTCAACGTATTAGCATGATGGGAACGCTATCCACTGGTAGTGGGCTTGAGCACTTGAGTCACCTATAAGCTCAATGTCTTGTAGGTAACTTAGGTCTTAGCTGTATATAGTTTCAGTTTAGTCTTAGGAGATAAAATACTTGTATAATGGCATAATAATAGGTCTTATATACGAAAAAGTGTAAAATAAAAAAGTAAGTATATTATTGAACTACTCGTTAACTTGGTGCGTGTTCTAAGCATGGGTATCGTGTTCTATTCCCGGAACACTCGTTTTCCCCTAAGGAAAATTTGTGTTTCTGGCACACAAACAATCACAACCACCAGAATCAGAAACCCAAACCAGTAAAAAAAAGTATTTATAACAGCTTTATTATATTTATACATAGGTGTATTTCTTCTGTACATGTGTATGTGACTGAACTCTTCCTAGACGGCTGGACCAATTTTGATGAATGTTATTGTGTGTTCAGGTGGATTTAAGAATGGTTTATATGTTATCAGATCAAAACTCTGGGTAGCACTGAACTGTAATCGACAAGCGTAGCGCTTACCATCAGGCGAGCGACTAGCACTTCTCTTCCCTCAATGACAACCATAACGTTTATATATAACACAGGCATTCCAATATAAATATATCACATAAGTATACATAGTTATCTCTGCACTTGTGGTTATACGAATATTTCATACTTTTATTTATCTCTTGATTTGAAAAATACTTGATATCGCTCACAGATTGACGTCAGAAGGATATATATATATATATATATATATATATATATATATATATAAGTACTATTATTTACCTATGTTTTTCAGTCACACGTTTACAAATTTTAGGTACGATCTTGATGTTTTCGTTTAAACGGGGATAATAAAGTAAGTCTGATAATTTTATATTTATATAGTAGGTATATTATATATATATAGTAGATTTAAATGCCTAATTAGATAAAATGTTGACAGTGTATGAGTATATAATACGGTTCCATCTAAACGGTTGAGACATCAGGTGAAATAGCGATCAAATGCTATCCTATTGGTCATAATAAAAATTGTCGGTACTTTAAGCGAGTTTTGCGATTCGGCCGAGTAGTGAAAAAACACTGCATTTGCCGAGTACTCGCCGCATCTCTATCATATTAATGCTGCTGTCTGTGTGTAGTTTCTATAGCGTGTTCTCTACTAAAATCCGTTGGGAAGTGCCCCCTGGTCAAGAGCATTTAGTAGGAACAGCACTCGTGATATTGCCAAGCCTTTATAGTTCTCGAACATTCAGTCTTATTCATACGTCACTCGGAGTGTACGATACAATCGAGAATCCATGTAACGAAGCTGCGAAGCCTATCCTAATAACTCTGGTTTTATTTACGTAACTACGTTTAAAACACCAGTTGGATTTTTCGGTCATTGTATACCTACTGTGTTTCGGTGAAAAGGCGTAACTAAAGGAAAAAAACGTTGCGCAGTAACACTCTGCCGCCGAGGTCACACCTGGACGAAATTTTCCATAGTTTTGTATAAAAGTAGGTTATTTTTATGGTTGCCATTGTTTAAGGTGTATCAAGTTGAAACGGTTTGATGAATAGGAGAAAATGTATATACAAGTACCTCACTGAATTTCGTCAAGATCAATTTCGATTTCTACGGTTTTAACCGCGATTTGCTATATAATTATTAATTCACACAAACTTTCGGATTATAAATCCGAAAGTTTGTTTGTAAGTGTGTAAGTATGTTTGTTCCCTCTTCACGCTTTGGGGCACGGCAAGTATATAATATACTAGCCGTGCCCCGCGGCTTCGCCCGCTATTATCAAGTTAAAAAGTAGCCTATGTGTTAATCCTAGGTATAATCTATGTACATTCCAAATTTCATCCAAATCCGTACAGCCGTTAAAGGGTGAAGAGGGAACAAACATACTTACACACTTACACACAAACTTTCGGATTTATAATATTAGTAGGATTATGTTATTATAGTAAAATTCGTTACTGGCTCTTTAATTAATAAAATCTGGTATAAATTTTCTTAAATTTTAACCAACCTACCGGTTAAATTACCAATCAGCCAAAAACTAGCATTTCAATTTCAATTGTTTAAACGGCTGTTACTATGCAGCCCGTCTAAAATAGAATTTATTTTTAGATCATTAACGTCGTAAATTCTACACTTCTCACTCTTTTTAGACGTTCCAATAGATAACTGAACGAACACGAATAATTAAATAATCTATAAATATTCATATGGAAGTTTTTCGTTAAAAAATAACAGCTTCATAAATGACAATTAGATGGAAAACAAAAGAATTCTTTATTTTTAGACTTGTGTCGTATCTACACGAGTGGTATTTTCCTTTACAGAGATTTAACAATAAGCCTTAGTTTAATATTATCCTCAAAAAGGTGTTTCGTTTTAATGCCATTTAACATGTCCTTCGACATGTCTGTCGATATTTAACTACACGAAAACAATTCCTGACAATTCTACTAAAGAGGTTAAATAAAATCACGAGCTTAGTTAATATTTTTATATTCACGTCGCAAATATCCTTCAGTCAACACACAAAAATAGGTAATGTTAAGATAATTTATGCAAACATTAGTCAGCTCAAAACTTTTTTTTTAAGTTACGTTTCAGAGTCAATTTAAAGTACATTTTGAGAATTTTATACCAACAAAAAATATGCAAAACAAATGACAAGAACCACAATACTTGCTACCTTAACTTTAGAAGGATAAATAAATAAAATAAAATATGATCTCGATATAAATACACTCTGAATCACTAATTCTACTTACACGTTATTTTATTATTTAGTATTTTTTACTGTCTGACACAGTAATTTATTTAAATCTATGACTAATAGGTAACTTCACCGTTTCGTTTGTTATGTACAATGTTACTAAGTGCTAAACATTTTACAAGTATTATTACATATTATTACATATTAAATGTAACGAGAATTCTAAATACTTTTGTACTTAATCAAAAGTTACAGTCTTGTTTATACATTGGTCACTTGTCTACTATTATTTAAGTTATTTCTTCTATTACAACATATTTATAAGATAAGATAAGATAATTCTTTATTGGCAAAATACTGTAGTGTTAGTATTCGCGAGTTCTTATTTCAGGTAATGTTATTACAGTTGACCCATCTCGGGCGTCCAATGTCACAAAATATGATTATATAGACCATACAAATTTTCATTATTTAGATTATGATATTTGGAATTTATGATGAATAAGCTATAATAATTATAAACACAGTGGATGTACAGTTTACGTCAATTTTACACAGTTACTACAGTTTATGTATTATAATATTAAAGTCGAATGGTAAAAAACTAAGGCCTAATACGAAATTCATAAAAAATCTGGTATTTTGTAGTAGTTACAATTACTACACAGATATCTAACATTTATCTTACCTATATACTAGGTATGTCAACATAAACTTATCATCTAACAGAAATACAACACAAGTTTATTTACATAGGTAACTAAATTCAATAATAATTTTGCAGTTTACAATCAAGTCAAGCAGTTTATACTATCTCAAAACTGATACAACATTGACATCTTCAAGCAATGTTACTCGTACATGAAATGGCAATACTTAAGCTTAATCTATTATTTACATAATGTTTCAATGAATTCTTTGGCCTTAATGTTTCTAAGAGCACACAATTTAATAATTTAATTTAAGAACTTACGCGCTTACATTTGCATCTACGTAGCTAAATATAAGCTAGATAGCAAGTTGACTAGGGTTACTTAAATACACGTTGTTTAAGGCTAGACATTTAAAATGAATCAGGCGTGTTGAGCGCGTCCTAGATGAATGAAGAAAGCCACGCGGTCTGCGCTGCGTTCCCCACACTTGTTACACATGAACGGGTCGTTGTATCCGTGGAAACCCATATGGATCGTGTGCATGGTGAGATCACCAAAAGTGATGTCACAGAACTGGCACGTATAAGTGTTCGTTGCGTTGGTAGGTGTAGGGCTTGTCATAGGCGCAGCCTCTACAGAACCTTCGGATTCGGACTCAGACACTTCACAGTCTCCTACTTTATCGTCCTCGTGTTGCAGTCTCAGAGCAGCGGGTTGCAACTTGAAGGCTCGCCCTTTTCTTCTATTCTTCATGGCAGTTGTTGGCGTCACAGGCGGAGCGCGTTCTACGTTCGGCGGAGGCGATCCAGCTTCACTAGTCTTGGTGCTAGTCAAGTCAAGAGCGTCATTGTTTTGCGACTCGCGGTGTGCAATCGGAGTCGTCGGCAGACTGTCCGGGCTCCTAGCTGGTGGGGTCATCACTCTGGACTCCGATGGTTGCTCCCCGTACGACAAACGCTGATGTAAGAGGGACGGAGGAGGCGAAACTGGTTGAGGTTTCTCCATTGGAATTTCAGTTGGTTTCGGAGAGGCTCGTAGCTCATAGTTATTATTAGGTGGGAATAAAAATGAGTGAGGTAAGAGTGGTGGGAGGTAGGGTAAGTTTACAGGAAAGTGACCACCAAAGAGGGAGTGCGTTGGTGGTTGCGGTTGTGGCTGATTCATAGGTCCATTATTGAGAGGCGAATGTTGATCGAACATCTTCGAAAAAGGTTTTTGTTTCGGGCCGCGCCGGGTTCCGTACACATCGATAATGGGCAGAGGATTGGGTGTGCCATCCATGTTTAGCACCATGGCCGGGTTGTGTTGGTACTTACGGAGATGGAGCTTGAGCGAGTGGCAGTATTTGGTCGCATAGTTGCAATCTGCACATCTGTACTGGTACACGTTGGAGTGTGATTTGAGATGCGAGTTCAGCATCGACTTATTGACGCAGGAGTAGGAACACTGAGTGCATTGGAAAGGTTTCGAGCCCAAGTGGTTCCTCATGTGGTACTCAAGGTGATGCTTGTATTCAGTCACGAATGGGCACTTGCGGCAGCAAAGCATCTTTTCGGGCTTGATGTGTTCCTTACTGTGTTCCCAAAAACTAAGTTTTGTGACGGCGACGAAGTCGCACTGCTTACATTTGAAGGTTTTGACTTTCCCATGCGAGTTAACGGCGGGGACACGGAGGCCGGGCTCATCGAAGTCCTCATCCATGCCAGAACCTTCGCGGCCTTCATCATCGGTTTTATTTTGCCCAATATCGTAGCCTGAATCGTGGAATCTTTCAAATGAGCGTCTGTCGTGGTCGCTTTGGGGCGAGGATGGAGTTCTCGGCGGAGATTTTGGTGGTGTAGCATCGGCGCGAGCCAAAGGCGTCGAAACATGTGGGGTTGGAACTAAATTCCTTGGTGAGTATGAGGATTCATAGCCCGGGGATGGTTCACGTCCGTCGTTAGAACGGGGCTCAAAGCCGGGTGGCGTGAGCAGACTGTATGGCAGGCCATTGCGGAAAGCATCTAGGTGCATGCCAAGATTGGCTTTCGCTTTGAGCGGCATGTTATCGTAGAAAGGCGAGGGCTCTCCGGAGCTGCCCACGCTTCGCGGTGAGTGCCCGTTGGAATCCTTGCTGGAAGATGATGGAGACGCGCTGTGGAACCCCTCCGAGTAAAATCCGCTGGTCTGATCTTTCGTAAAGCTTGCTTCGTCCATCGGTTCCGATTTCTATAAAGAAGAGCGCAGATTGTAAAATACAATTCAAAACAGAAGTGGTAAACAGGTAGTAAATTTAACAAATACTGGTTGTGGAATATTAATATGGGAATACTTACCACGGTAGGGGGTTGTAGCAACGAACCCCAGGCTTGGGGGTGGGCAGAGTGGGGCGCGGGCGGCATGCCGGCAGGGGAGGCGCAACTCAACATACCTGAGGACAACACCAACAGTTTGTTATTACTTTGATGACACTATGGCACCTAAACATGATCCATCGTGAGACCATTTATTTCCATTCAACTACTATTTAATATAAAAAGAACACTCGTTTAGGGATGAAATAATCATAGTTATACTTTCTTGTTTCATTATCCACATTATTGTACATTATATTTGTGTCTATTATCTGTGATTCAACGCACACTCACAGAAGAGTATATGTTATAGTGTGTATAGAGAGTGTATATAACTTTTACTATGACGAACTATTGTACCACCATAAAATGATTCTATAAGTGATACATCGTACAAGAGTGCTCTTAACGATGACCTTGTCTTAAATAGGAACAGATCATTAATATCGAATATTTTAGCGAATTATTTGATGTATTATTTGTTAACTGGATTACTACGTGACATATTTGCTTTTAAAAATGCGTGACTACCAATGTTGTTATTACTTTCGTTTTGAACATAAACATGATAATAGTATAGTTTTCCTGTTAATTGATATAATGTCATTTTCGTTCGATTGCTTTTGCTGTCTGGTCATTACAATTGTAGCAAACACTAGGTATTTTGTTATTTTCTTACTGACAAATTTGCTTTGATGCACTTTTTAGCCGACAAGAAAAACGTTTTAACAGCTGTTGTTATAGTAGCAACATTAAAGTGAACTCTACCTGGATAAATATAAAAACAAATTCGTTTCTCTACCTTGATATATCTAATCTAAAACGAAGAATTAGAACATAGGCGCCATGGAGTACAAGGGACATAATACAGATATCTAGGGGACATAATATGAAGTTGGAGGGGATATAATACTAACAATAGTTGCCAAACTGTTATATCCTAGCAGGAGTCCTGGTGACCTGCAATACAGGTTCAATCAACTTCAGGCACCAGTAGGGTATAGAGGGCTCTACCTAGACTAGACTCACTGTATACAGAGCTATATCTGTTCAAATATTATGGTAACACAATCATATTATCTGTGGAAATAAAAGTTAGGCTGTGGCAAGTAATTCATGCAGTTTTATTAATATCTAGACTAAACTCGGCACACAATGTTGTTATGTAAGAGAGAATATAAAAAATTCGTTCATGAAAAAATATATATAGAATGCATAGTTGGCTTTTCGTCTTTCTACATAAATCACGCAATCGTTGCGTGATATCGTGTTAATATTTTAATGAATCAACAAAATCCTCAAACCCAAAAATCGGTTAATCAGCAAAACAGTCGTAAAAAATGCGGAATCTACGAGTCACGTACGATAGGTATTTACTAGTTATTATGTTGATTGTTGTCTTAATGAAATCATTAGATAATTTAGAGGATGGCGGCGATTAGGGAGATTTTACTTTGAACTAGCAATTACGATGATTAGCTTCTTAATTTTAATTTTGGAGACGCGGTTTTAATGAAACTATTTCTTTGTGTGATTGTATTACGGGAAAGTATGTTTTAAAGAATTCTTTAATATGTATATTTGATGTCTAGGTGCATTATAATTTTTTTTTAAACAAACGCGTTCGATAAAATTTTTTGAACTTAGTGTGGGGCAGAGAGTGTGAACTCTCTAAGTTCAAAGAATTGTATCGTGGGTGCCGGAAACATTCACATAACATATACATTACACCCAGAAACAGAAGCAAAAATATCCCTCGGGAAAGAATTAGTGCTCCTGCCGGGAATCGAACCCAGGACCCACGGCGCAGTGGGCGGAGACCCATCCACTGCGCCAATTGGGTCGTTTATGTGTGTTTGTATTACTGATAAAAATTGAGGTATACGATTTTAACATGAATTTGGCAGGTATTTTGAACTATTTATAATTATTTAGGTTCAAATATCAAATATGTATTTCGAAGGGAGAAAGACATTTTCTTAATAAATAATGGATTATATATTATCTGTGATGATGTCAATTTTAGAACGCACTTATAAAATAACTTCTTTAAAACAAAAGAATTAAAATGTTTACTACTAGAGTTTACGGGAAAACGAGTTTAAGTTATTAAGTTATTTTTAAACGGCCATAACGATTGTGGGAATGCCTATAGGTACTAAGTTAATACTATTAATAACACCTACTCATCACTCGTAGTATACACTCATTTTAGAAATGATGTATTGTCTTAATTTGAGATTTAATGAAATATACAATTACATATTTTATATGTTGTATAATAATTATTAGCCTCGGTAAGGGTTGTTTGTTGTATTTGAGCCGTTTGGTATGGAGGCACTGCCATTGGACCCGTGGGGAACGGGATTTCATTCTATTTACAAAAATCTATCAGAGCCAAATTGAGGCGAGGCATGATCAAAATGCTGGTATTTATTTGGCTCAAAGTATTAGCTTTGCAATTCAGAGAGTCAATACCGCCAGCATGATGGGAACGCTACCCACGGTGTCCTTGTAGGAAACATAGGTCTTTGCTATATGGTATTGAAGTATATAGTTTAAGTTTAGTTTAAATAAATAAAGGCTCGTAAATAGCACAGTATTTTAGTATAGTAGAGATCAAAAGTAGATTGTATATATTCTGAATCTCGGAAACGGCTCCAACGATTTTCATGAAATTTAGTATGCAGGGAGTGTCGGCGATAAGTCGATCTAGCTAGGTTTCTTTTTAGAACACAGCGTTTTAATCCGAGCCCGGCCCGGGCATCCAGGTACTAATTATTAATATCAAATATAAATCATAACTCGTATATTTTAAATACCATATAAGTGAAGTTATTTGCTTGTATTAATTCACAATAATTATATAATTATCCTTATTTGTCGAAGAAAATACATTTGGAATCTCAATAACAGGGAAAGTTAAAATATCAGATTTAATATTAGAGGTTATTTGAAGGAAAATCATACAAAAATTAATTAGTTTATAAAGCAGTTAAATAATTATTATTGCCGAGTTATTGTAACATTGTTTACCTATACACATTCCTTATGTATATGGAAACAAAGCAATAGTCATACCTTAATCCACAACAAGTTACCAAGTTAATTGTATATTTTTAATTAGTTCTTTTCAGGTAATGCACTTACTGCAAATTAAAGATCATTTTGATAAATACCTAAGTTAGCTTAAGTCCTGATACTAATATCTACGGGCCAATTGCCTATATTTCCTAGAACTATATACAGCAAAGACCTAAGTTACTTACAAGATATCGAGCTTATACCTACGTAACTCAAGTGCCAGCGCACAGCACGAGCTTCTTTGATTCTTCTTTTACCATAGAAGCCGTGCGGCTTTGGAATGCTCTGCCTGTTATATCAGATAAACAGAGCATATAAGATAGGTGTATATAGAAAACTAATTTTTGAAATTAAAATAGATGGCCTAGCTTTTGTCTATTTGCGGCTAAGGTTGTTTGTACTGGTGGGTACAACATTTTTTTTTTAATTATATATCTACTATGTAAAATAGATCAGAAGGATCCGATAAATTTTAACTCAATCAAAGTATTTAGAAGATAGTGATCAGATTATTGAGATATACTAATAATAGTAAAAAACAACCAAACGCATTCACACTCACAGCCCCACACTAAGTTCAAAGACTTGTTGTTCTCAAGATGTATAT
Organism: Lomographa bimaculata; assembly: GCA_948107665.1. Lineage (NCBI taxonomy): Eukaryota > Metazoa > Arthropoda > Insecta > Lepidoptera > Geometridae > Lomographa > Lomographa bimaculata. The sequence continues at coordinate 5,512,999 of OX403588.1, read as the reverse complement.
AGATACTAGTTCCCGCGGAGATGAGGAGAAATAAAATTATTAAGACTCAAAAATTTTTAGACTCAAGAGATTGATACCAAAGAATGCAATACATCTAGGAAAGTCTAGTTTTGATCTAGGTTTAGACTTAAACGCCAATTTATTCAACATTGTAGTCTGTCATCGGCCATAATGTATTTACAAATTAAATGAAATATTTAGTATTTTGTGTACTAATAAGTCATCGAATTAAGTTTACTTATTAATATAATTAATTTATCTAAATGTAATTATAATATATCTATTGGGTTAATTAAAGTTTCTATCAACAAAAATAATTAGTTGCAATAAAAGTTATAAGCGACATGCGTCTATAGTTTTTTTTAAGTATATATGTACTGTGGAATACCTATTTATGTATTATAAATCCATAAGCGGCACCTTTTATTAGCTATAATTAAAAAAAAGAACTGCAAGTTCCTGTAACAATATATTTTTTTAAAACTACTTTACCTGTAGCTTAGCGATGACTGAGGGTGGTTAGGCATTATCATTTTAGGCAGTAACTTTGAGTAAATTCTACGTAAAGTACGAAAAAATAAATCTTTAATGAATGACATATCTCTACTATAAACGTTCTACATAAATAACATCGCGATGAGCTAATTTCATTCCGCTTTTTAAAACGCTTTCATTGCAAAAGAAAATCAGTCAAAACTTTTGGAATCAGATTAGTATTCAAAATAAGTAAGATAATTGTTAAATAATATTATTTTAGTAGATATTTAGATGAAAATAAATTTAGACTATTATTAGTATTTATATTATACATATATAATATATAAATAATGTTAATTGTATATACAAAGACATATTAGGATTAATGTATAGGGTTTAGATAGGTACATGGTATAAAAAATACTTGATAATAAAAACCAGTAAAAGTAATATTAAAATTTAAAACTAGACATAAAAAGCAAACAATTAACAAAGATTAATATAAAATCATTTGAAATATATAAATATAAAAAACATTATTTAATAATTTGTAAAATATACGTAGACAAATAAATTAATACACACCTTCCCCTTAAGTGATCGCCAAACGTTTCAGAAGCACAACACTGTTTGCATTCAAAAATATTTCACTTAGTCCAAAAATCACTGATAAAAAATTAACTAGAAAACACGAGGATATTTTCAACGTTTTTTGGGGACAACCCTTCGCTTCGGCTAACGAAATTCGAATGACGTCTGTCCTCCACTGTTACTCACAATGAACTGAAAAAAATCTGTCAATTTTTATGCTCCGAACATCGATAAATGTATTCTACATTTGAGGCGACGAGTTTTCTCCAAAGACAGAGACACGTTTATGGTAAGATAGTTTTGTCCCGCTCTGTAACCCCCACAGCCTATTTTTACTACAGCCAATACGAAGCGAGCTACTGTGGGAGGGGATCAACTTATTAAGTTATTGTTTATGCGATATTAATAATAAAAAAATAAGCATCCCTCGGTGCTTTAGATGTTGTTATTGTAATATAGCATAGGCGTTATAGTATTGGTGGTTATAAGATAATAAAATGGCTAATACAAAGGGACGTTAAATTGTTTTTGTGATGGCATGCGTTAAAATACGATGTTTGTGTTTGTTTCTCTCATTTATAAATGCGTGTATTTTCCATATTATTATTCAATCGGCGGCAAATAAGTTAATAGATCTATTTGGAATGTGTTATTTATTTAAATTCCAGTTTCAGGAACATGCAATACCTATGTTTTCATAGCTATAATTTATTAAAATAGGCACTTATTTTTAAGTATTATAATTAAACAAGCCGTGCCCCGCGGCTTCGCCCTCTATTATCAAGTTAAAAAGTAGCCTATGTGTTAATCCTAGGTATAACCTATGTACATTCCAAATTTCATCCAAATCCGTTCAGCCGTTAAAGCGTGAAGAGGGAACAAACATACTTACACACTTATACACAAACTTTCGGATTTATAATTTTAGCAGTATAAGTAGGATGTATAGAGCTTATAATACGTACTATATTAGTTCCATGGTCTTTTATATACACGCTCCCTATCTAAAAGACCATTTTTATCTTAGTTATTCCCCTACTCATTCATACATGTTCTTACATGTGCAGTACGTTTTTTGTTATTGATATAAAAATACCCGCGAATAAAAAACGAGAAGCAGTCGCGAGGGGCGTAGAGCTTTTTACGCGCTTGCCAATCACAATGCACCGATTAAAAAACGAACTCTATTTACTTTTTTCCAAAGCAACCAGCCAGTAATAAAGTGAATTAATTTTAGAAAGTAGAATAAAACTGATAAACATTCTATTTTGGAATTTGCCGCGAAAGTGAAACGCGTTGTCGATTGTTTACCGAAACTTGTGTTTCTTTACCTGTAGGTAATTAATAATGCATTATCAAATTAATTGTTTGACCACTTCATTTAAACAAAATCATATTAAGTTGTTAATAACTTACCTATTTGTTTTTTTACTCTTAATTTACAAATAGAAACTTCTAGTAAACTTGTTACCGCTCTGCTGTTATGTAGAGTGTCCAAAAAAGTAGAGTCCTTACTTACTGGACTATGATTATCTTTTCGACTATGACTTACATGGACTTGTTTACGAAACGATATACGAAATGACTTGAAAATGTTGTTACTTAAATTGACGTTGGTAAAATATTTGCGAAGCCAGAATTAAATAAAAAACACATTCTATTCAGAATAACGTAGCAAATTACATTCTACTTGATTCATTAACTAATGGTTTTTAGGAAATAATAGATTTTTTTCTATGCCTGATATAGCATTTGACCACAATCTCACCTGATGGAAAGTGATGATGCGGCCGAAGATGTAGCATGCGTACCTAGAAGGAGTCCTATTCACTCATGACTTGAAGACTCCCAGATTATATCGTTTATTATATAGAAGTAAAATTAAATTAAGATTTAAAACGAATATTAACATTATATAATAACAAACAAAATAGCATACAAAACTTATTCTAAAAGACAGTGGTCTTGAAGTCTCAATCGACATGAACGCTACCTTCCCAAAATGCGGGCAATTAACAAATTAAATCGATTCTAATGTACAAACTACTAATTTTTTATGATCTCGTCGACCGATACGACAAAATAACGCAGCTTATTTTTTAGATAATAAAGCGGCACTAATAAAATAACTTGTCAGTTTCGGCGTCGATTTGCGCGGAATCTTTGACAAGATTAACTTTGAGACTCGGCAACTGAAGATAAAACGCCTAGTTCCAGTTAAACCGTTAGAATTATCAATTGTTTTAGTACCGCTAATAAAATGAGATGTTGTTTGTTTGTGTGATTTTCGGGGATTATTTTAATCCCTTGAGATATAATCCGGTGCAGGCCGGTGGTTATAAATAAGAAGGGATTAGTGTTTAGCCTTCGCTAGTCTTTTCGTCTACCTGACGGACCTTTATGTGGCCGGTAATTTTTTATGGGTATAATTTTGACGGCCACCAAAAATTTTTAAACGGTTACCAAAATGGATAAATGGTTACCAAATTACGTTTCCTAAAATAATATTTCCTGTGACAGAACCAAATCGGATAACAGTAGGTTAAGGCTATTTTTTTAAATAATTAATACAAAAATATTGATATTACGAAAAAATTTCATAATATTCTAAGAAACTTAATATGGTGACCATTTATTCAACGTAATTTGGTGACCATTTATCTATTTTAGTAACCGTTTAGATTTTTTTTGGTAGTAAAATAGGTACTTTTTGGGCGGTGTTTAAACACAAGCCACTTTTTATTTTGTAGTCTTTGTGTTTAATTATTATATCTTTGGCCGGACCTTGAATTCTTTTTCTTCATTGTGAATGTTATTTCGGTATCTAGTTTATTTTGACTAAAATTTTATTTTTTTAATTATTTATTTGTGATTAGATTATAATTATGGTACTAATCGGCTATTAATTACTTCGACACAATAATCAGGCGATTAATAGCCGGTTATTAACATAATTATGAATAGTAATCGCGATAGTTTTCAGATTTAGATTCTTTATTTAGCTTAATAATAACAGTGATCTTTGTAGGTAGGTCATTACAATTGAATGATACGTATCAGGTAAATAACAATAGTGTAATATAATAATATATACGAGATTGATATTTTAAACGCAAGCAAAGCTTTAAAAAAACCGACGCAACCGCTTATATTTCGGTATTGATAAAATTTATATTGGATAAACTCTAAAGTATAATCTACCAAACAAAGAAACATCATCAAAATCGATTAATAATTGGCGGAATTATAGCGTAACATAAAATAAACATACAACTGAATTGAGAACGCTCTTTAGTGAAGTCGGTTGCAAAATTAATAACCGACCTAAATCCCAAATAATGTCTTCGAAACTCTTCATCAGATCTCGATCAAATTATATTGGGACCTAGAACGTGAACGTATAAGTATTATGTACTAACGACTAAAGACTTCAAAAAAGGAGGTTCTCAATTCGTCTGTATGTTTTTTGTATCTATGTTACGCGATGTCTCCGTAAATTATGAATGGATTTTGAAAACTTTTTTTTTGGTAGATTATACTTCAGAGGTGGTCCCATATAAATTTTATCGTCAGCGATCCAGCCAAAACCAAAATATAATCGTTGAAGTCGGTTTTTTTAAGCTTTGCTTGCATTTAATTATTTAAGCTTTGCTTGCGTTCAATTAAAACGTGTTTAAGTGCATATTTGTTATGTCTGAAGATAATAAAGATACAATACAATACAAAATGCAACGTTTTTTCAACCGATTTAAAAAAAGGAGGTTCTCAATTCAAAGTTTTTGGAAAATTATACAATATACAGGTACACAACAATATACAGGTAAATAAATCGAAATGTTACTCCGAGAGTCCTTTCAATTCAACTCCTCTCTAATTGGACCACCGATCTTGATGAATTTTGATAAAGATTAACATCAACACTATGTTCGATGACAATTGTTGTGGGTGCCGGTAAAAATATTTTACTTATGTTCCCACCGGGAGTCACACTCAATATCCGCTGCACAGAATGCCAACGCGCTTCCAACTGTACCACCAAAAATTTACAAGGTAAGGCAAGCATACATATAGGGATATCAGTCGAGTGACATTTTTAAATGGCTACGCAAACAAAGAACTAAATGTTTTTGTGTGCCTACGTGCCACAAATACTACATGTTTGGTATTACTCATTGTTTTGAACCAAATTCGTGTTTACATAATATGTTTATACAATTCGACGCCTGCGTATCTAAACAATACTATGTTTATTATGTCATCGGATAAAAAGGGCATATCATTCCGCTAAGGAAATATTACGACTGTTTTAGTTTTTTTGGATACCGTAGGCCGACTTCAAACAGTATTTACCAATTCGTCTGTACTGTTTTTTTAGGGATCCGCACCCAAAGGGTAAAAACGGGACCCTATTACTGAGACTTCGCTGTCCGTCCGCCCGTCTGTCACCAGGCTGTATCTCAAGAACGGTGATAGCTAGACAATTGAAATTTTCACAGATGATGTATTTCAATTGCCGCTATAACAACAATTACTAAAAATTAAATTAAATAAATACTAAAAATAAAATAAAATAAAGAGGGCTCCAATACAACAAACTTGATTTTTTATAGATAATGGTACGGAACCCTTCGTGCGCGAGTCCGACTTGCACTTGGCCGGTTTTTATGTGTTGAATTTCATTTTTCCGATACTAATACCAGTAATGATACCGATATGCCATAACTTCTTCCAAAACACAGTGATTTATATGCTTTATAACTTTTGGGTATAAGTTTTGCTCGTTTGCAACGCTGAGAATTGTCTTGACGTGTCTCTTGGGCGACGCCGGGCGGTCATAATGTCTATACAAAATATTTTATTTATTGGAAGATGTACAATAACACAAAACTCTTTATTCTAACCTGGTTATTATTACAAAGTGTACGCGTATAGAAATTTCTTACAGACAACCTTTAGTACAGTCATAGTTGTTAGCTAAATTAAAAAGTTTACAACAGTAAAAAATAAAATAAAAAAGAAAAACAAATGCAAGTGCATCTTGCACTTGCATTTGATTTTCTTAGTTTTCCTTGGTTATCAGGAGTACTACACTGACTAAACAAAACTAGTGTATGTCCCAGTAGTTCTTCCCAACTCTTTAAAAAACATACGCAGTTGAACTACTGGCACAAAAAACTTGCACTAGTTCGACGGTTGAACTAATTAAGTACTAGTGGGAATAAGCGCATATGCCTTTTATTCTACGCTCTGCAAAATCGTTCAACAAATTAGTAAAGTCTAATTTCACGACTATTGACTTGTTCACAAACAAACAAACAAACGCATTCACACTCACAGCCCCACACTTAGTTCAAATACTTGTATCGTGGGTGCCGGAAACATTCACATCACACACACATTACACCCAGAACCAGAAGCACAAATATCCCTTGGAAAGGTATTTGTGCTCCTGCCGGGAATCGAACCCAGGACCCACGGCACAGAGGGCGGAAACCTGTCCACTGCGCTAACTGGGTCGTCAAGTACTTTGTCATCGATAAAAAAGGTCTTATCTACGAAGTACGTCTCCTGAAGCGCCTAAAATGACATAGCGTGTAAATTGCATATTTAATCATGTTTTATATTAAAGCTAGCTTCTTAGTTAATAATATATGTTTTTTATCTGCGGAGGCATGTAAATGGCTACTTGTTATATATATTAAGACTTATTTTGTATGCTGTAAGCCCCCCAAACAACATAAAATAAAAAAAGACGTGTGGCACTCGGGGAATGCCGCGGTAAAGCTATTGCATAGCATTTTTATCAACTTATGCAATTATAATGATTTATTTATTTTATTTATGCATTATTTTTTTCCTGTCACCTAGAGGCAAGTTTCTGAACTAAAGAGACAAGCGTGATATTACAAAAAAGTCATAAAAACTTCTGCTATTCATCGATAGATGGCAAAACTAAAAAGTATCACCGCTGTGCCGGTCGGAGTGGGGGGTGTTAGGCTATTTTCGTTACGAAATTTCTCGATTCGGTCTCCACGCTCAAGGCCCGCGATAGAAGCTATGCAATAGCTTAAAAATAAAATAAGTATGACGTCAAAAATATTATTACTAAAATTACCTATATTATTATGTCAGTGTGGCTTATCAACAGGCAACAATACCTACTGATAATAATATAATATAATAACTAACAATGTCTGAGTTAACAAGTATACAGTGATGTGAGATCTAGGTCACCAATCAGAAGTAAATGCCGATACTGCTCGTTGACTGCGTTAACTGCTCATTGGCTTAGTGAACTGCTCGTTGGTTTAGTAAACTGCTCGTTGGCTTTGTTGGGTGCGCATTTGCATTCTAAGCAGGGTATCGGGTTCGATTCCCGGCGGGAACATAAGGTTTCTACCCATGGAAAAGTTGTGTTTCTGGTTCTGGTTGTGGTAAAACAATTCACATTCATGTGAATGTTTCCGGCACCCACGACACAAGTCATCGAACTTAGTATGGGGCTGTGAGAGTAAAAGCGTTTATTATTATTATTATTATCAAATACAAGTTGACCCGATAGACGTTGTCCTGTTTTAGTTATGAACATTCAATTCGAGAAATGCGCGAAGGAAAAATCGACGTTAAGATTTATTGATTTTCTAATTTTTTGGCCTTTTTTCCTTATGTATAATTCCGTAAAAACCTTCAACAAAGTATAAGAAATTTAAAAAAAAATAATGAAATCATTAAAGTCGTTCTCAAGTTATTGCGTGATCAAGGTAAATTGGGTTTTATTTTATATATACATACTAGCTGAACCCGGCATGCGTTGCCAATGTAACGTTTTTCTAAACGTGAAAGTAGTAAAGAGGTTTGACTAGTTTGGGAGCCCATGGATTTAAAAAAAAATATATATTGTACCTACAAAAATTTACAATAAAGCAAATTAGAATTTGAATTTGAAAACACCTTTTTCACGTTTATCGTCACTTAGTAGTTAAATACCATACTAAAAACTTTTTGGATATTGTTCATACAAAAATAGTAAAATCACGATTTAAAAATGGGGGTGGTCGATTAAAAAAAAAAAACATTAAAATAGGTCGAGCCGTATCGGAGGAGTTTGACTACAAACGCCGTGACACGAGTTTTTATATATTAGAATGAGAATCTATATAATATATACAAGGTTACTTTGAATTAGCGCTCCATACTTCACAGGAGGGTCGGGTATCGACAATGCAACACAAAAAAAAATATACAAAAAAAAAGTTTGTAAGATTGTAAAGTACCGAGCTACGATTACAACCAATTATCCAACACGTAAACTCAAAAATAAAAAACAATACAACTAAAACAGCTGTTATTGTTCGCATGCACCAATATGTTAACGCAGGTGAAGCTGCGCGGCACCACTATCATCAATGCGTGCGCGTCGGGGCGAGTGTCGGGTCAATACCCGTACGCGTGCAGTCGAGCCTAGTATTATTGTACACTGCGCTTTCAATGACCAATTTCAATAAGTGAACAAGACCTAATCAGTTTTTTTAAAAATAAAACAAACACTTTTACACTCACAGCATTACCTACACTAAGTTCGAAGAGTCATGGTCATTCATAACCTACGAACTGCCGAGTCACATTGACAGCCGAGTCACACTTAGAACAAGAAACACGAAATTCCTTTGAGGAGGAAAACTGTGCTCGTGGCGGAAATCGAATTCTATTCTATTCGCTACCCACAGCGTAGAAACCAGACTTGCCGAATACAAAAAAAATAAAAAGTTTTTTTTATAATATTTTTTTTTTGTTGCATTGTCGATACCCTATCCCCCTGTGGAGTATGGAGCGCTAATTCAAAGTAACCTTGTATAAAAATCAATGTCACTTTTCGTTGTAATTTTATAACTCAAGAACGGGCTCATCTATCCAAACCAAATGTTTAGGCTTTGTTCGGACTATTTAATAGATGGTTTATGTGAAGTTTGAACAAAATCGGTCGAGCGGTTCTTCATTTATCACACCCGGGCGAAGCCGGTGCGGATCGCTAGTAATATATAGATTTGAAACCGATTCAATACTTCTTACTTCAAATCTTTCGGGAAGAACCAATACCTCTAAATGTTGATGTTCTAGATTGTTCTAGGAAATGTAATTATTCTAAAGAACCCAATATTGACAACTGTACTAACGAGGCGTCGATGACGATAACTCGTGTGACAGTTAACTTTATTTTTCTAATTAGTTGTTGGTCAAACATGTTATTGAATTTGACCAGTGATTTTAGGGCTGTCACTGATAAGTTTTGTTGTATAAACGCTTACAGCACACACTACATTGATGACTTGTGTTGTTCACAACAACATTCACGTTACGAACATAATCAGAACCAGAAACAAACACAAATTTCCCTTCGGAAGAAAATGTTTTGGTCACATAAATAATTTGATTTTGCCGCGAAACGGAAAAAGTGGCATTGTCAATTTTATATTATTTTCCAAGATATGTGTTTCTTTGAGTCGTCATGTGTAATAATAGTTTATTATTAACTATTAATAGTTCGTTAACGGGCATAAATTGAAAAACGTGATTACATGTATATGAATTCACCATGACTCTTTAACTTCACTTTGACTGTGACTTGTCACTAGGACTATGTTTATGAAATCGAATGCTTTTAAACAAGCATTTCTTGTATATATTATTATGTATATATATAATCTGAATCACGGAAACGGCTCCAACGATTTTCATGAAATTTTGTATGCAGGGTGTTTCGGGGCAAAAAATCGATCTAACAAGGTTTTATTTTTAGAAAACGTCATGTACCAAAAAAAACCATTCAAGTACTACTTAATTATACTTGAAAAATATTAATCACTTGTCTCTGGCCAAATTAATAAAGCTGGGGAGCCACAATTATAAAAACAGGGTGTGTCGACGAAGTAGAGTAGGTAGAAGTGAATCTTTTGTATTACAGATAAATATTTTTTGAGAGGTGGTAGAGCATTTTGTGAGTTGCTCGCCTGGCTTGCTACCAAAGTAGCTTACCACCATCAAGTTGAAAGTCTGCCGCCAAGCCAAATACGGTGTTCCGGCAGTTATCCTTGAGAGCCTGCGTATTCCAGGTCTAGTGTGTTTACCAGCTTCGATCACATCGTCACTTACCATCAGGTGAGATAGTGGTCAAACACTAGCCTGTCACAAATAAATAAAAAAAAAAAAAAAAATTTTTAATGATTCATCCCAGTGTTTACCCCCACCTCTTTTCGTCTCACAAATAAGTTGCGGATTAGAATTTCAAAGCCCTCCTTAAAAAGCAAGGTAAGGACTCAAGCCTATCGGCCTATCCTCTACATGTTGGAGAAAGTGCGCAGGAATTACATGAGTTAATTCCACAATTTTACCATCTAACAATAAGACCATTTGTCAAACGTCATCCATTTATGGTCGACATACCTCCAGTTTGCTCGAAGCGTTTCGCTTCTACGTTCTTCACCCGTACAGCGAAGGAGTGGAACTCATTATTGCATCTATGTTTTCCGAGAGGTATAATTTGGGAATATTCAAGTCAAGAGTGAATATTTATCTTCTAAACAAACATGTTACATCTTCGGCCGCATCATTGCTTTTCACCATTCTCCATTCCAGATTTTTTTTCTTATGTTCGCTAGGCAAGCATTTGACCACTATCTCACCTGATGATTATCTTAACTTTTCGGAAACTCACCGAATTGATACGTTTGGAAAACTTTCTCACTGAAAATACATTTTATCGTTCGGTCACTGAGTTATCGTATGGTTCTGAGGGGGCAGGTGATATAGTGGTCAAATGTTTGTATATATATAACCTTAATTGAAACGCTAGCAAAGCTTAAAAAACACACAATCGACTTGAGTACCACCTCCTTTTTTGGAAAGTCGGTAAAAAACCTTCATCGCTTATATTTCGGTTTGGCTTGATCGATTTCGATAAAATGTATTTTTTTTTTTATTTGTGACAGGCTAGTGTTTGACCACTATCTCACCTGATGGTAAGTGACGATGCGATCGAAGCTGGTAAACACACTAGACCTGGAATACGCAGGCTCTCAAGGATAACTGCCGGAACACCGTATTTGGCTTGGCGGCAGACTTTCAACTTGATAGTGGTAAGCTACTTTGGTAGCAAGCCAGGCGAGCAACTCACAAAATGCTCTACCACCTCTCAAATGTCACCTGATTAGCACCACCCGGGGACCACGTGTAGGGAGTCAGACTTAAGGGGTATCCTCCTACGGACTATATGAGATCACCTATAAGTATACTCTACCTAACAAAAAAAAAACATTAAAATCGATTCATAATTGGCGGAGATATCGCGTAACATACATACAAAAAAACATACAGTTAAGAAAACCTCCTTTTTTGAAGTCGGTTGAAAAAAAAGTTTACTTTATAAAAAACGTGATAGCCCTACACACGTAACGTGATAATGCGACCGAATATGACTATCAAATAACTGATAACAAATATTTGAATAAATTAGTCAAATTCCTTCGGCAATGGAGCCGCTCTAATGTTTTTTATTATTATTTCATTGTCAATATAATGATGTAACCACTCAATAAACCGCTCAATCAATATTATACGAGTTTTTAAATGTTGTATATTATTTATTTTAGTAGCATTCTTCCGATAATGTTGTTTGTTACTAATAAGAGGGATAGGTTATGTATATACAGTATATACATACCTACATTGTGTCTGTATTTGAATATATAATTGGATTGTTATCTAGACATACATATATCAACTAGCTGCGCCCCGCGGTTACACCCGCTGCATGTGTCGGGATTGTAAGAAGCCTTTTTGTTAATCCAGGGTGTCAGCTACCTTCATACCAAATTTCATCAAAATTGGTCCAGCCGTTTGAACGTGGAGCATAAACATAACATAAACATAAACGCTTTCATACTCACAGCCCCACACTAAGTTCGATGACTTGTGTCGTGGGTGCCGGAAACATTCACATCACACACACAATCACAACCAGAACCAGAAACACAAGTTTCTGGCAGTAACAAACATACAAATTTTCGCCTTTATCATATGAATAGGATCAATTGCCGTGTGTTAGTAAATAAGTCAAGAAGTGTAACCTTCTTTGTTGATTATCTATCGATATTGCCATTTATAAGCAAACAAGCGCTTTCACACTCACAGCTTACTCACAGCTCGAAGATTTATGGGAGGTAAGTTTTTGCTGCGTACCTATTCTTTTGTGATATTAGCTTATTCTTTACTCATAGCAATGTAGCGGTTTATGGTAAAGTTAAATTACTGATTAGCCATATTTTGGTTAGATTATAATTTAAAAAATAGAAAAACCAAGAGACTTATTGGTAGCGAGCAGATGACTAATTCAAAGCTTCAGAGCTTGGGTCATCGCCGCATGGTAGCCAGTCTCTCGGTTTTTTATCGGATACATTTCGGAGAGTGTGCTAAGGAACTGTACGATCTAGTTCCCCCATCCCCGTTCTATCATCGGACAAGCAGACAAACTGCTAAGCGACATCGCTATTTGGTGGACATTCCACAAATGCGCACTAAGCGTTTTGCCTCCACATTCATTGTGCGAACCGCAAAGGAATGGAACTCCTTACCCGAGTCGGTGTTTCCTGATGAGTACAATATGGGAGTCTTCAAGTCACGAGTGAATAGGTATCTTCTAGGCAAGCTTGCTCCATCGTCGACCACATCATCGCTTACCATCAGGTGAGATAGTGGTCAAAAGTTTGCCTATAACGAATAAAAAAAAAATAAAAAAAAGTACTCTAGAAGTAATAAAAACAAACTATACTAGCCGTGCCCCGCGACTTCGCTCGCGTTTATTAATAATAAAATAAGTAGCCTATGTGTTAATCCCAGTGCAATTTACATTCCAAATTTCACCCAAATCCGTTCAGACGTTACAGCGTGAAGAGCAAAAGAACATATTTACATACAAACTTTCGGGTGTACAATATTAGTGTGATCTATCAATCTTCTCTTACTCGAATAAATATAAGAATAATATAATATCTATAAGAATTAAAGTCCTCATTTCTGAACGAAAATCACAGACACACACACACACACACATTTCGCACAGAATATCACTAGCCGTAGAGACTTGAAACTACGGTGTATTTGTCTCGATGGCTAGAAGTAGAAAAGATTTTTTGAAATTCAACCCTTAAGGGGATAAAAATAGGTGAGAACGTTTGCATAAAACCATTTTTTTATTTCCCTCATTAGTACTTATAGTGGTAAAAATAGTGCGTTTAAAATAAAAAATACCTTTTCAATATAGATATTTTGACGGGGATAACTTAAGTGGGTGATAGGAATTGGTACATCTATCCACATGGCCCACGCATAACCATCGACATTTGTTTGTCGTGAGGCTTGTTTTACAAATTTCTTTATTTTCGAAATCACATTAGTAAAACCGGTGTAATTAGTACAATTGTATGTAATTTAAATATTACCTAAATGAATGGATGTTTGCATAGAAATCAAAGTTAAAAATGTATCTAAATAGATTTTTAATTTTGATAGTCTAATGAGCCGCAATTTTAGGTGTACCAATTTATTTTTATTTCACTTTTTTTTTACTTTATATGTAGGTAGTCATATTACATTCGATTTTATCTTCCAATAATTAAATCATTATACAAGGAACAAGAATTAGATATGATATCTCTTCTCACACATAAAAGTTCTCAAAGAATCCATTTACACAATTCGTCACACTCGTAGATAGACTAAAGAGCGACAATTGTAGTTACCTATACCCATTATTTTTTAATTAGTTTTAAGTATTTTTTAGTTAATATACTTTGAAACTGTGGTCCTTTATATAATATCTTAATTAACGGAAAATTAAAACGAATATGACTGAATATTTAGTCAAGTTTGCTAAAATATTGTATACAGAGCCAGAATTAGGTATGACATCTCTTCTCACACCCTAAAAGTTCTCAAAGAACCCATTTACAAAATTCGCCAAACTCGCATTCCAAAGTGTCCAGAGTCCTGACTACTGACCAATGTCCGATAACGGCCGCCATCGAGAATGTCCATTTTATCCGTCCTCCCTCGCAGAAATATGCCCGGCCGTTAGGGCACTGAAGGAAAACGCCCTTATCGCGAGTAAAAAGTAATGCGTCCAGCTTTTATGGCAGTTTCGAGACACGCTCTTTATTACGGAGGGCTTGGACTCTCGGGAGACGCCCGGGGCACACTGAAAGCGGTTAGTTTTTGCTGACGTTGCTATGACAACAGCGTCATTTTATAGAAGTATATTTTATTTTTCTTCTAGGCAAGCGTGCTACATCTTCGGCCGCATCATCACTTTCCATCAGGTGAGATAGTGGTCAAATGCTTACCTATCGAGTATCAAAAAAAAAAAGTAGAGTCTTATCGACTTCAAAAAGGAGGTTCTCAATTAGAATGTGTTTTTGTATGTATGTTACGCGGTATCTTCGCCAATTATGAATCGATTTTGATGATTTTTTTTTGTTTGGTAGATTATTACTACATTATTATTTTATTACTTGAGAGGTGGTCCCATATACATTTTATCGTAATCGGTCAAGCCAAAACCGAAATATAAGCGATGAAGTCGGTATTTAAAAGCTTTGCTGGCTTTTCAGTTATTTTAAATAATCTATAAAGATTATATCATTGGAATTGTATATAGATATTAAATTACTTTTTATCTAAGCAATTCAATTTCTTTCATCTATCTTAAATTTATCGTCACTAAAATTGTAACACTAAAAAAAATTATGTATAAAATTTAAAATACGAAGTCGTTCAGATTTTGATTGGAAGATTTATAATACACAGTTATAATTATTGCGGAATCTTACCGTAGAACTCTATCAAAAATATTGAATTTATATTTCTGAAATAAGGCAAGCAAATTGTACAAAGGCGAACATCAATACTTATGATCGTTTCTCTGTGTTAATCAAAATAAGGCGTGAGTCCTGTTAAAAAATATATATGTTGTCAAATGACCTACCAATTTATGGCTCGAAATCTTCATTTGAGACTATAACATACACACATACATGTTAGAATTCCGTCGTCGACAGTAGATTAGCAAATTCAGTGTGTTTACGTGTTTATCACCCTCATTGGCATCGTCACTTGCCTAAACAAGGTGGTCAGCTTCCGAGATAATGAAACGATTGAAAAGTGAAGATATAAGTGAGATAATAAAGTTTCGTGTAATAAATACTCTACAATTTATCATCTTTTGGTTCTTTGATAGAGAGCCAGTCATTCCAGGTTGGTTGGTTAACCATTCTTGACCACATCATCAGGTTTGATAGTGGCCAAAAAGCTAGCTTATCTAGAGTCTATAAAAATGAATGCTTTTCCCTTGGTCATCGCATCACGCGTGAACGGATGGAACAATTTTGTTAATTCTTTTTTTATTGTGTTAATTATTGTCAGGAGCAGGTTCTTATGAGATAATATTTTATTCCGGAATTCCCGCGGGTCCGGGACTTACGCGGGTAAAACCGCGGGGCGCAGCTAGTAAGCGTTAAAAAAATACTGACGATATAGTACCTAAACGAAAACATGTAAATTCCCAGTGTACCTCAAGCTTTCTCTCCGTTCATCCCCCTCGCATAAAAAATGATTGTACCTTCAAATCTATCCCGAGGGCCGCACCCTCCGTCCTCCCCCGCCCTCCGGCTCCTAGTTATATGAATGACTTGGACTTATCTCCAACATCTTTTAAGATGGGATTTGTTTGTTCTGTGTGAAGGCTTTTTTGGGTAATTCTTCAGGTTAAGTTTTTTGTACTTTTTTTCTCCTAATTTTGGCTTTTGAATCCATACTACGTCTTCGGCCGCATCTTCATTTTCCATCAGATGAGATAGTGGTCAAATGCCTATAGAGCAGGGGTCGGCAACCTTTTGAGTCGGAAGAGTCAAACATTTCAATTTACAAAATTTCTAAGTTTATATAGAGCCACATTTTTTTTTTCTTGCCAACAATAATCCTTAATGCCAACAATTATATCCACTGTATTATGAGTATCGTTTAGAAAACACTATGCACGCGTTACCTAATCATCCTATAATTTACTTTTTTCAACTGTATAAATGTAGTTTTCTGCTACCTTTGGAGGCTTGTTAATGGCTCGATAGAAATGGCGCCTAATCTTTAGTTAATCGATTCAGAAGATTTTTCTTAATAATTTTTTTTAATAAATAATATTTGCGTATGGAACTAAAGAGCCGCAGCTTCACATCCAAAGAGCCGCATGTGGCTCGCGAGCAGCAGCTCGCGAGCCGCAGGTTGCCGACCCCTGCTATAGAGCATAAAAAAGTCATAAATTTAAAATAGTCTAGTTCTTCAGCAATAAATATTCTGTCACTTACTTTCTTAGATAGTTACCTCGTCTATAAGTTCGAATAATAAGAAATTAAAAAAGACCTCGCGTATACAATTTTAACATTGCAAAATACTCACATTATTATTGCCTATGCACACTGGCTATCACTTGGGCAAACACAAGTTTGACAATTATTACGCACGGTAGACATAATTATGGTACATTTATAAAAAAATAAGCAAACAGAATACGTGTTTCGGGAAAAAAATATAGTCGAACGCCGAAAACATGTTTTAAACAATGCAGCCACTTGTTTAAATAGTATACACTTATCCGGTGATTATGTACAATATTTTGGGTTAACAATGGAACGAGCATATCTACGTGTTAAGAATTCAACTTTATAATCACCATCATCATAATGTGGCGTAATCACACTAATATTATTAATCCGAAAGTTTGTAAATGTATGTAAAGAGAAAACAGACAAACACGGTCTGTTTTCTCTTAACAAAGTAACGACTGAACGGATTAGGATGTTTTTTTAATAATAATAATAATAATGTAATTTATTCATTTAGATCACTCTTAGAAACTAGGTACATTGTGTGAAAACATAAGCACTTTAGGTTCGTGTAGCCATTTTCTTGAGAGCTCCAAACTCGGCTAGTCCTGCATCTTGGAAGCCCGGAACAAAATAATTTTTAGCATGTTCGATTTATCGTCTGTCTGTCTGTTACGCTTTCACGCTAAAACTACTGAACCGATTTAAACGAAATTTGGTACACAGATAGTCTAGAGCCTGAGAAAGGACATAGGCTACTTTTTAACCCCGAATTCTGGCTGATCCGGGACTTACGCGGGCAAAGCCGCGGGGCGCAGCTAGTAGTTTATAAATAAGATTACCATATAGGCTACTTTTCAACCGACTTCTAAAAAGGAGGTTCTAAATTCGTCTGTATGTTTTTTTTGCATGTATGTTACGCGATATCTCCGCCAATTATGAATCGATTTTGATGATTTTTTTCGTTTGATAGATTATACTTCAGAGGTATTTTTTAATTTTTTTAAGTAGGTATGTTCACCGTTTCTCCCCCATTTTTATTGAAAATCGGACTAAACGCTGCTCCCACAAACGATACGCATTTCGCGCGGAGCGTGCAAACGCGTTCTAAACCCCGCACGCTGTCTGCGCGAACCAAATACGTTTCGAGTGTGGCAGCTACTAGGAAAGAGCGTTGAGTGTAAAACCCAAAAAATATGATTTTATGCATTCTTTTAAGCATTAAAATGTCTAAACCAAGATTTTAATGATCATGGCTGTAACAATGATACTTACTTTATACCAACATAAATGTATATACATGATCATGTAGTGTAGGTCAATAACTGTAATTTGTTTTGTGGTTGAATATAATAATATTCAAAATTTTCCGGATTCTATTTCAATTTTTGGATCTTAACCCGTGACGCGTCGCCTCGCTTTTGCGCTCCTAAAACAGGCGGGTAACAACGGCCACGTGTCGATTTTTCGCCTTTCATGTAAAAAAACCAGTAGCAAAAAGCGAGAGTGGCCGTAAAAGCGTTTTCTGCTAAAATGAAATAATTTATTGCGGTACGGCAATGAAGGTTATTGTTTCGCGCATTCCGCCAGGGGTCTTTTTGACCCAAATTTGCCACGTTTTGCGACGTCCAGTTCTATTGTAGAAAGGGATTTTACAATGGGTAGAGGGTGTTTTGTGAAATGCTGAGGTGGTTTCTGGTTCAAATAACGTATAAACGTCATCCTTATATGGTTGATATACCTCCGGTTCGCTCGAAGCGTTTTGCTTCTACGTTCATTGCCTGCATCTTTGTTTCCCGAACAGTACAATTTTTTTTTTTTTTTATTTGTGACAGGCTAGTATTTGACCACTATCTCACCTGATGGTAAGTGACGATGTGATCGAAGCTGGTAAACACACTAGACCTGGAATACGCAGGCTCTCAAGGATAACTGCCGGAACACCGTATTTGGCTTGGCGGCAGACTTTCAACTTAATGGTGGTAAGCTACTTTGGTAGCAAGCCAGGCGAGCAACTCACAAAATGCTCTACCACCTCTCAAAATGCTCTACCACCTCTCAATTTACGTGTCTTCAAGTCTAGAGTGAATAGGTATCTTCTTGGCAAGCATGTCACATCTTCGACCGCATCTTCACTTTCCATCAGGTGAGATAGTGGTCAAATGCTTGCTTATCTATAATAATAAAAAAAGTGTGTCATAATCTTTACGACCAAAATGTTTCTATAATAACGTTATTTCTGTATACAATATTTACAATTCAGGTAGTGCCGCAGTGGTTACACCCTCGATATTAAATGTAATTAGAATAATATGAATTAATAAGAATACAAAATGTCATCCAAATCCCAGTTACAAAGCTATCCTGTCTTACTCACCCACCTAAAACATAAATAAAGTTTACTCACCCAGGTGATTAAAGTCTACAAACATGAATGCATATAAATGAATTAACGCAGGCAAATTAAATAAACTAAGCAAAGCTTTGGCATTTAGAATATTATTATAATGTTGATATATTAAATAAGTGATAAGCATAATTTTCATTCAAATAGTAATAAGAAGAAAGAAAATCTTTTATAAATTATGTTCATACTGTATAGCGATGAACAAACTGACCCATGAAAGCGAGCGTCGTTTTAGCAATGTTTTTTTTTTGTAAAAATATGGCAAATGCCGCTTTAGTTCAGCTGCTGGTGCCATAAATCACCTTATAGACCATTCAACCAGAACAGTGTGACGTCAGTTTACTCTAGACCTACATTTTAATGAAATACGCAGTCCGACAATTAGGTAAACACAAAACTGATTAAATAATGTGATTTCATTAAAGCAGGTTATTATTTTGTCTATTTATATGTTGATATCAAATATAACTTGAACAAGAGGAGTGTACAATGTAATTAAAATATTTTTCGTGTTTCACTTTTAAATCGTAAAATCAAAAGCTCGTCCCGGAAACAAAAAATAATCTTCAAAAAAATGGCAGTTAGTTGAGCATGCAAAAAGCTGCGCGGGCGCATGTCGGCGGCACGAGACGCAGCTGCCGTGCTTCCTCTTCCGAGTGCTTAGAAAAAAGAAAAAGTGGAGTATTGGATCTCGAGCTGTCGCCAAAGAAATCAAAGTAAACGTATACTTTTGTATTTTGTGGCTGACGATGTCTTAAATGTGGCTGAGCAAATGTATTATGTTACCTTAGACTGTAGTTGTTGCTACAATCTACTTGAGGAAGTGCAGTCCAGTTTCATTTGCTCTCTTTAATATACAAATTATTCATTTAAACATTAATTATTTTTATACTATACATACTTTGGGTATATGGGTAATAAATATCTTTTTCTTATTATAACATTACTTAGCCGTGACCCGCAGTTTCGCCCGCGTCTATCAAGTTACAAAGTAGCCTATGTTTTAATCCAGGGTATGACCTATGTACTAAATTATATATAGATCCGTTCAGCCGTTACATAGTGAAGAGAAAACAAACATACTTACAGTACATACAAAATTTCGGATTTCTAATATTAATGTGATTTTCAGATCATTATAAAAATTTATTTAAATTATTTAATTTCGAATTAGGTAACTTTTCGATTCTTAAAAAGATAGTAACATAATTATATTTTGCCTCAACTAAACCCATGTTTCTTTTATAATATAGCAGGTTTATGCCAGAAGGACAGTAGCTCTTTTGTTATTTGCGTATTCATAAAAGAGATAAGACGTCACCATTGTTTGGTAGCTAGTTGTAAGCCCAGTAGCAGATTTGCGTATATTCTTGGAAGGACTTTGCACAAAACAATAGCAAAATAAATAAAGGAAAGTGAATGCAAAATATCTTTGTCATAACTTCTGTTTTCATTCAAATGAACCGAAAAGTTTTTGATTACTTGTGTGAGCATTGTTGTGCAGACTAAATAACTTTCACCATTTTTACTAAATTTTTTGTCAGAACAAATTACTCTGATTCTGATATCGGATTAAAAAGGTGATTGTTCCAAAAAAATGATTCATTTTTATAGGGTCGTTGCAGCAGGTTCATAAAAAACGCTACAGGTTTTTTGGTAAAAAGGTCGTTCGAGGGTGCAGAGGGGTCTTTTTTACCCCAACCTGGTAGTTGAAGGTTGGTTTTTGTTGAGATACTGATCTCTCTCACGTTTTTTAATCGTTTTTATTCTTGTATGGTGTTAATTCTACTTGATTAGGGGGATGTTTACGCATGTTCACTTTTTATTCCTTTTCATTGTCATTTGATATGATTTATCACTTTGATCTTTATAGAAGGTTTTGCGACCTATTATTTGTTGCTAGTTGTTTTTTATTTAAAATATCTTTTACGTCATGGGATAAGAATGTATTAATGAGTGTGCGCAGGAATTACACGAGTTAATTCCCCCATGCCCGTTTTACCATCTAATAACAAGAAACACTGTCAACCGTCTCATCTATATATGCTTGACATACCTCCAGTTCGCTCGTAGCGTTTCGCTTCTACGTTTATAATCCGTACTGCGAAGGAGTGGAACTCATTGCTCTCGTCTTTGTTCCCCGAACAATATAATCTGTCTCAAAAAAAATCTACGTGGGTTTTTTTAAGCTCGATAGGCAAGCATTTGACTACTATCTCACTTGATGGAAAGTGAAGATGCGGCCGAAGATGAGCTTGCCTAGAAGATATCTATTCACTCTTGACTTGAAGACTTCCAGATTGTACCGTTCGGGGAACAGTTCTTTTCATTCAACATTTGACCACATTTTATCTGATGTGATGGCAAGTGACGATGTGGTCAAAGATGAAGCACGTTAACATAGAAGATTATGACTTGAAAATACTACCTACCTGGTTGATCTAGGTAGGTGTTTGGAATATAAATTAAGAATAATTCACGTTAAGACAAGTAAATTTTATGTGTTATGAGAAAATCGGGTTTTGTAGCGCTTTTCTTCAGAGGATCGTCAAAACAACGTTTGTCAAAAGAGCTCTTAAGAAAAAGTTTTTCCTATAACAACATTTTGTTAGTATCAAACATGTGTATTCCCTGTCGCTTATTTTTTTTTACAAACGGTTCAAATTGTTCGAAAATAGAATTCAATTTAAAAGATTTTGCACTGCACATATAACTTATTTTAATGGTGACCTTTGTGCAGTTCTTTTGTTAGCAGTTCGTAATTTATAATTTATGTTATCTCAATAAGCATTGTAATTGAACGTTATTATTACGGGTCAGTCGCCCAAAGACGCTGTTCATATTGTTTTGTTACAATTTGGGGTCAAAATGGTCGAGGGGTCAGTTTTATTGTATTTTCTGTAAAATTTCACTGACATTGTTGTTTAAATTGGCAATTTTGTGACACATGTGGTGTTATATTTTTGTGTGACATTATCTGGGGCGTTCAGTTACGATCTCTGTCTACTTACCTATGCTTTAGGGAACTTAACGTTACTATACGTATAAGATTTTATTGAAGAAAATATTGTTACGTGATGAAGAAAATATGGTGCATGAAGAATATATTTGACTCTAAGTTGACTTGGACGATTCGGCATTTTGTCCATCCGTCCGTCTGTCTGTTAGAGGCATCTGGCGTCAAAACCATACAAGCGAACAGTTACAAATTCTCAGACAATATGTAATGCTATAGCTCAAATCGAGAAATTACAATTAAATCATATTAATGAAAATATTAAGGGGACACTCATACATGTAAGCGGGGAGTAAAATATTTTTTTATCTACCTTTGTGGGGTATTGTTGAAAAGAGCTTGGTATGTAGTAAATACAAATTTGGTAGACCACCAAAGTCAGTGTTTTAAGACGTATTTTGTCTTGGGGTCTATCTCAAAAACGGCATCGGCAAATCCATTATATCCTGTACTTGAACAACAAACACGGACATCAAACAATTATTACAAAGAAAAAAAGTAATAAGCGTTAAACCTCAAAAGTTTGTCTTTATTAGGTAAAATGTAGGCGCGAAATCTCAGTTCGGCGCGAACGACTAGTATATGTATGATAATGTGTTAAATATGATATGATAACTGTTTTAAAATATTTGTACGTAATGTAAAACTTACTAAACGGTTTTTGTAAAATTTTAAAGCAATCTTCCAAATTCAAATAAAGAAAAACGGTCGAATCGAATCCAACTTCCGACATGGAGAAAAATTGCTGTGTGGACAGTTAATCTAACGGTTCCAATTTCAAACATATATCAAAGACATTCACATTTACCCGCCTTTTAAAATTATGTGAATGGTTCTGGCACATAACATTAACAATAAGGTCGACAATTTTAACTTGACCGTGGATGTTTTTGGAAATAACTTATATTGTACGCAATTGCAATTAAAACTACGAGTTTGTACTGGCACAGTGGCGTTAGGTGGTGTCAATATAAAATGGTCGGACGTACAGAGATTTCAAGGGGTATTTTGTGAAACATTTTTAATTTATCTGCCCTTTGGCCATTATTTTTGTACAGGGGTCAAGTTTAACAATGGAATAGCACCATTTTGGATAAGTGTCGGATGCGTTTTATAGTCTCTTGGTTTTATTTGTGGGGTATATTTATATCCATTACAGAACTGGGATTCTTTTCGATATAATATATATTATGTACTCGTTGCTAAATAAATATAATCGATACCTAAACAGTATTAGAAAGAATATTTATATGTATTAAAGAATATAAAGAATATTTATATGTATTTCTTTAAATTCTTGTTAAGTTATTTCATTATTACAATTTCATCACATAAATAAGTAACCAAAAGAAATCGGACATAAATTAAAATGTGAACACGAAATATGTATTATAATATTTATTTTTTTTCTATTTAATTCCATGTAAGTATGTAGTTAGGTCACGTATAGGTATATAAGTAGGTATTTAAAGTCAGTAGATTTTTTTTTGATGATTAGAGTAAGATCGAAAGTACATGGGTATAATAAGTAGAAAACGAACATGCATTGCATTTTAAAATATGATGTTTTTGAATGAAATGTTTCAAACTCCATTGTATTAATGACATCGAAAATAATAAATTTCAAACGCAGGATCGAAGGCGCTCAAGCTGTGAACCGGAGCGGTTGCAAATTGCCACTAAGCCGTAGGGGTCACACACAATGCCCCGGTCACACATATTGACACCCGGACAATAACCAGGGGTCACTTTTATTTGTTGCAGAAACTTAATTTATAATCTTTTCACACACGCCATTAAGAAGATTACCAAAATCTACCCTTTTTCCTTGATAACAATTGTACATTGTTACATTTTTGGCGAAATAAAATTGTAACCGTAAGCGGCCATTGTCCGGCTGCTAGCTGAACCGTTTCGTTCGATTTTGACACATTTTCAAATGTCGAACTCTTGTGTTCGAAGCGTTGATTTATGTTGGAAATTGTTTGAAATTGGAATCTTTAGAGATGGGAAAAGATGTTTGGGTTACGGGTCAATAGGTTCGATTGTGTCGGGATATAAATTGCATAACGGTCAGGAGGTCGCACACGTCTTAAGGTGAGTAGAGGTTAACGGTCACTGGCTGCCATTTTTTTCATTCATATTATATATTGCATAACTTATTTATTTATATTGACCAAATGTTTATTGAATATATCATAGATAAAACGTACGAAAGATAAATACTTTAATCGTGTATTCCTGGTCGCTTAAATATCTTGGTTAGCTAAATGTATAGCTTAGTAGTTTTTCCGCTAAAGTGAAAAAATGGAATCGTCTATTGTATCTATTAAAAAAAAAATATTCTTACAGTGTTAACCGTTAATAGTCCGTGACATATAATTCTTTGATTAATTAAAAAAACCGTGATTTTTGTTTTGGCCCCTAAACTCTAATTATAACTTCCAATAAAGCTTCTAATATTTTACTAGAACACTTGATAATGACTGGACTCTTTTACTTTGACTATTTAGTTTCATGAACTTTACACCTTGTACCTTAAATATCTAACACTTGACACTGGCAACATTCAAATAGTTGGCGAAGACATAATAAAAAAAAAAGCTTAGAACTTTTTTGTCAGGTGTGGTGTAAGCTTGCGAAGTCATCATTTTAAGATTGGTCAATTATACATTTTCTCTAAGGAAATTTTCCCTTGCTTCGAGATCCCGAAAATAATAAAGGAATATGCAATATTTGACTGAGAGTCTGAAAGAGTTGACACATAACCATAATGCTGGATTGTATCTTATTCAGCAATTTAGTCTCGCTGTACGACGAGGTAACGCAGCCTCCGTCATCACGTTGGCAGCGCAGCGATCGTCCGGTACAGAGACCACATTCAGACTAAACAGTCCTCGTCGAGGACGTAGAAACTCTAGTCATGTCAAACTCAAATCAAAATCGATTTATCGAACTTTTCGTATTCATAGAGCCTATTATCAACGGTACTCTCATGTACCGGGGCTTTTCTCTCCCGTCGCATCTCCTAGGTGGTCCTTGCTCTAGTTACCTACTCCTCTCTCCTGCGGCTGAGCGCCTTCCACGCTCGCCCTCCCGTCTGGTAACGCTGCAGAGGCTAGACACAGCCAGAACCATGTAGTTTGTAAGAAAGAGGAAAGAGGTAACACAGCCAGGGTTTTGAGCATACTGCCGAATTGCTTTTTGCAATGCATGAGGTAATTAGGTAGATAAGTTTATAAATAAATAGTAATAATTCTGGTATTTACTTAAATTAATATAACCTGTTACATAAAGGAAAAATATAAAGTCTTTCAATCCTTGTAGATAGGTAATAACGCGGATAAATATATGTACCTATAGGTTTTAACGCGTGGGTTACTAAGATATCATAATATCACCAAATAAGTCAATACTTTACATGGGATTTCTGTAGCAACGCGAATCACTACTAGGTAAATCGTTTAAAATAATAATTATTATATTATTCCTTATATACTCAACGAACCAAATATATACATATATTTGGTTCGCTTAACAATGCTTACCAAATATATATATATATATATTTGGTAAGCATTGTTTCTTCACACTGCTTGGCGGCTGAATGTCAAGAGTGAATATTATTATATATTTTATAGGCAAGCGTGCTACATCTTCGGCCGCATCATCGCTCTCCATTTTGGTCAAACATTTGCTTATTAAAAAAGGTGTCTGGCAATAGTGTGATACTGCCCCAGCCCCAGGCTGACTGTGCAAAAGAGTATTACCACTACAAAATAAATGAAACGCAAACAAAGCTTAAAAAACCAACTTCATCGCTTATATTTCGGTTTTGGCTTAACCGATTCAATAACATTTATATGGGACCACTTCTGAAGCCTCTGAAGCCACCACCTGTACCAAACAAAAATCATCAAAATCGATTCGAAATTGGCGGAGATATCGCGTAACATACATACAAAAAAAATAGAGTTGAATTAAGAACCTCCTTTTTTGAAGTCGGTTGAAAATACTACCACTCATTCCATAAAATAATTAGTAATTGTGAGTGTGAATGCGTTAAAAATACACTTACATATTTGGGAATAAAAGTATTTCATAGATAATATCTCTAATAAAAAGATTTGTCTCCCAATTTTAAATACAAATTATCTATTACTAGCCGAATAACATTAATTACTACTTCGGCCGCTATTATCAAGTTAAAAAGTAGCCTATGTGCATATGAATAATATGTATAAGCTAAGTGCATTCCAAATTTCATCCAAATCCGCTCAGCCGTTAAAGCGTGAAGAGGGAACAAACATACTTACACACAAACTTTGGATTTATAGTATTATTAGGGTTATTAGGATACCTAACAAAAATACGTGAATAACATGCTAGGTTCTTTTCCTGTTCAAAAACGGTTTACACCGATCGTACGTGTTCTTCTTTTGTAACTAAATAAATATTTAACTTACGTAACTAAGTAACTTTGGTGCGAAATGTTTAACTTTCGTACCCAAGTTACAATTAAATCTTTTGCTGCCACAAACACGTAAGATCGATGTGATTTTTTACTATTTTCCCTTAAAGATCATCTGTAAGTTGCTAAGCGACATTAAACTTTATATTCTCAGTAATACAGCAGAAAAAATATACGAAAAAGCGCAATTTGGTGTCGCATTTCTAAGAATAACACAGAAGTAACTTTTTATGTAATCTTTTGTACTTTTTAAAGGACAAGACGATTAGGGATGTCCATTTTGTACGTTTTATCGTCACAAAGTACTGCTCATGGGTTTTTTTTTTTTTTTAATTATTATTTCATGACCATGGATGCATAGTCCTTCAGTCGAAATATTAAACAAATATTAACAATTTCTATTCTTCATAATAAAAGTCTTAGTCACAAGTCACAGTCAAAGTCAAGTAGTCAGTCATAGTCAAGTCATGCCCTAGTAAAGTGGTAGAAACTTTACTAGAACTTCTATTGGAGTTTTGGAGCGAAGGCGAAAATCACGTTTTTCAACTTTGTATGACTTGCCTACACTTATGCACATTTACTAAGTATTAACGGTTAATAATCCACCATTATTACACATTAACACTCGAAGAATCACAGGTTTTGGAAAATTACACAAAATCAACAACGCCATTTTTTCACCTTCGCGGCAAAACCCCTGCTCATGGGTAGTAAATGACATCGTTGATGGATGAGTTACATTCATATCGACACGGCACCTGCAAATTATTACTTTGTATAGTACCTATTCGAAACTTAGTCGGCTTATTTTTATTGCAAATATGTGCCTAAATCTAAATCTTAGAAAAACGCATAAATAAAAGTCTTTTATGCAATTTTGCACAATTTTTTTATTTTGGCTCTCCAATCTCTGTGCATTTAGCCACTGACAAGTGATGAACATATTTCAAATATAATTGAATACTTATTTCATAATTAATATATGTAATATGTGTATTTCATATATATGTCCTAGTCACAAGTAACAGTCAAAGTCAAGTAAAAGAGTCAGGGTCCAGTCATAGTCAAGTTATGCCTTAGTGAAGCGGTAGAGATTTTACTATTTGTATTGGAGTTTTGGAGCGAAAATGAAAACCAAGTTTTACGACTTTGTATGAATGGCCTACACTCATGAACGTTCATGAACTAATGTATTAATAGTTAATAATCTACCGTTATTAATATAACATATAACACTCAAAGAATCACAAGTTCTAGAATATAATACAATATCAGCAATTACATTTTTACACGACTGCCAAGGTAGGGTTATTATTTTCGCGCGTATCTCGTATGTATGTATATTTCCTTATTATGTACCTAGTATTTTTAAAACGGCTGGATGGATTTTGACAAGTGTTCTTAAATAGGTGAGCGGTGGATTTTTGGCGCGAAATAATAATACTTACGTTAGTAAAATAAATTTTACCAAACCTATCTTGTAGGGTATTATAAGGAAATGAACATCATACTATTATTAAGGCGAAAGTTTAGGAGTGTGTTTGTTACTTCTTCACGCTCAAACGGCTTGACCAATATTGATGAAATTTGAGTATGGAGGTAGCTGATAACTTCGATTAACATATAGGCTACTTGTTATCCCAAAAAACCTGCGGGTCCGAGACCTAAGCAGATAAAACCGCGAGACGCAGCAGTTATACATAAAAGTAGTTTTACATGTTTCGCAGTCGGGTTTTTTTTAATATTTTGTACATTGACCTGTTTGACTTTGACGTCAAAAAACCCACCCTGTCATTAAATAATGAAGGATGTTATATCATAGCAACAGTGAGAGGTAAAAAATCAACTGTCAAATGTCAATAACAACGTATTGGTCTGACCTTAAATTGTAAAGAATGTTTTGTGTTAACCTGAATATCATTAGCTATTACTTCATTGTTTTGATTGTTAGAGTTACACACGACAATAGTGAAAACAGATCTTTGAATATTTATTTAACTAGTGGCTCTGAGAGTTGAAGACCTTGCGTATTTCAAAATGGCTGAAATATGATTGTTTATTGTTTTCAACCCCCATATCCCCACCACTATGAAATATTTCGAAAAACTGAATCGAAAAAAAATATCTACATATTTATCGAACCTGCTAACAAAATTTCACGAGAATCGGTTGAGAAATGCGTCTTGTAGAGGAGAACCGGAACAACCGGAAATCCGGACATACGAAAGCATTTTTGCCTAAGCATTTTAGCTTCGATCGCGCTACTTCGTCGGTTAATGTAAAGCCTACAGTTTGGATGTTTATATGGATGGTTGTTATTTTGGAAATTGTGGTCTCTTTGAAATTTGATCAAGATCTGATCTCTACTTTTTAAGTTATAGTCAATATTGCGTGTTTAATACATTAAATCTGATCAAGGTTCCGAAGATAAAGCGGTGAAGTCGGTTTTTTAAGCTTTGCTTGCGTCTATTGATCAGATCTTGATCAAATTTTAATGGGACCAATTAGAAAGCAACATCTTCCAAACTAAAAAAAAATTTCGAAATCGGCTCACGTAGAGAGAAGTTATGAGGTAAACAAAATTAAAAAAAAAAAATTCAATCGACTTGAGTACCTCCTCCTTTTTTGGGAAGTCGGTAAAAAGTAGCCTGTGTTAATTCTAGGTATAAGCTATGTACATTCCAAATAACAAACATATTTACATACTTGCACACAAACTTTCGAATTTATAATATGAGAATGATGTAGGTGAGAAGTTATTGGAATATACGGAACCCTTCGTTATTTGAGTGTCGTTCGGTTCGACCTTCTAGAGAATTGTTTAGTTTACAAATTATGCAATTACAGCAGTTCCGCATTGTTAACCAACAACAGGTTTTTCCGCGAAATGGAAAAAATAGCGTCGTCGATTTAGTATTATTTTACAAAATTGGCTTCCGAAAGTGTTAATGTACCCAATATTGGTGCATGCAGGCAAATCATACTAAGTTGTCGTTCAGTAACGTGATTTTTGTTTCCGCTCTAAAACTCCAATAGATGTAATAGTACTAGTAACTGTAATAAAACGGGCATTAATTAAGAAAGCTTATTATAAGACTACAGACTATATTAATGACAAGGATGCATGGAGGCAAACTGCACAGGCTCTTTCTAGCGACTATCATAATAACACCTAGGTTAAGAAAATTATGTATTAGAAATTAAGAATGTTTTAAAAAAAAAAATGAATGAAAAAAAATGCGCCGCCGAGTTTCTTGCCAGGTTCTTCTCGAGATGGCTGTAATTTTCCGAATCTGGCAATAGATTCATTAACTTTCATGAGTGCCTCTTTGGGGCCCATGTGAATAAACGATTTTGATTTTGATTTGATTTTGATTTTGAGTACCTAGTTTCTACCACTTTTTGTACTTGACTATGCTTATATTATATTTAACAAGACTTTTTTTATAATATGAACGTGTTCACCCTGACTTAGCTGGGTCAGCTTTCTAATATGATAAATAAAAGACCAATACATATGTATACTCATACTTAGCAAGAATTTTACATTAAGTTACTTATCAAGAAAATTGAACTTTGCCAAATCCGACATCTAATCAAGTGAGTAACATAAAAGAGTAGGTAACAAAAAGATTTGATCGAGATACGGGCGCAGAACGTTGTATGAATAAAACATGGGGGGTTGGCAGGGGAGGGGGCGCAACCCTTTCCCCTTTAATAAATGTGCTCACCCCAAAAGGTTTTTTGCGACAGTTGAGAAGGGGTGGCGATCGATTTTTTGGAGAAAGCTTGGGAAAGTCAATAGGACTGCATGTTGTAGGTAAGAGTTGTATTTGCTATCATCATGAGTATTAGATGTCTATTGTATACCTGCTATGAAATAAAAGAAAGAAACTGCTTTAGTCCTTGGTATACCTAAATTCTATAAATTTTATCATAATAAATGCAAGCAAAGCTTATAAAAACCGACTTCACCGCTTATATTTTAGTTTTGGCTTGATCGATTTCGATAAAATGTATATGGCCACCTCTTAAGTATAATCTACCAAACGAAAAAAAAGTCATCAATATCGATTCATAATTGGCGAAGATAAGGCGTAACATACATACTAAAAACATATAGTCGAATTGAGAACCTCCTTTTTAGAAGTCGGTTGAAAATGAAATCATATATATATAATAGAACTTCCACGCGGCATGGCCCGCGTAAATAAAGAAAAACATTATTTATCGTTGCTAATTGTAAATCTAAACCATTCTTGAATCTACCTGAACACACACGAAACAAATCCTCAAAGTCGGTCCAGACGTTTAGGAGGAGTTCAGTCACATACACGTACAGAAGAATTTACTGAACTGCCCGTTGGTTTAATTGGGTGAGTGTACGCCTTCTAAGCATCGGGTTCGATTCCCGGCGATATAAGTTTTCTCCCCAAGGAAAATTGGTGTTTCTAGTTCTGGTTGTGATTGTATGTGATGTGAATGTTTCCGGCACGCACGACACAAGTCATCGAACTTAGTGTGCGGCTGTGAATGTGAAAGCGTTAATTGTTTATATAATAATTTACTAATAAATCAAAAACCCTAATCAAAATAATATTTAATTGTTAGATATGATCTAGTTATATATAAAAAAATTAATAATAAGAAAAAGGTATAATATTTTTCAAATATAGGCAATACGTATATACTTGAGGATGTAGGTAATTTAAATAAATAAAATGTGGAAACATTAGTAAAGATCAATACAATAATTTTCTTTTTACACATAATTATATAAATATCGTTCATTTTCTACTATACATGATAAAAAAATATTTTTGCTACTTTTTTATACAGGGTTGTTATAATACCAGTTCGTTATGATCGTCTAAGTCTCTGTGCTCTGCAGATGTTACAATAAAAGAGTTTTTTTTTAATAATTTAATTACATATAATTACTATCATTTAAGAGTGCCAGTTTGCAGAATGATAAACTTATCAAATCAACCCCTCCTCTAGACACTGTACATAACGGACTATTACCCTGTAGGATCAAGCATATATTTTTTTAATCCACTCACACTGATTGTGCTAAAGGGGTGGACACAATAGACACCATGTGAATAGAACCCCTTCATCGACAAATACTTATCACTCCATCGTGTGAACAGGGTTGAATAATAGAATCGTTCTCATATTTCAAAAAAGATTATTTTAAATCGAAAAGCGCAAATATATTTAAAAAAAAATACCGTCGAACATAGAACTTCCTCCTTTTTTGAAGTCGGTTAAAATAAAAATCAAAACCGCTTATTCATATAGGCCCCAAAAAGGCACTCATGAAAGTTAGTGACTCTACTGCCAAATTCGCAAAATTACAACCATCTCTAGAAGAACCTGGCTAGAAAATCGGCGGCGCGTTTGCATTTTTTCATTAATTTTTTAAAAATCAATTTTAACACAAATACATGAATTATGTTATCCTAGGTATATCTATATAATATAGTCGCTAGAAAGCGCTTGTGCAGTTTGCCTCCATGTATCCTTGTCATTAATTTGTCTTGTATTTTTTTAATGATTGTGTCAATAAAGGATATTTTTACCATATACGAGTATTTATTAGTTTTGATTATTAAAATATCCCGTCATCATGGTCGGTCTCATTATAAATGTTTGTGTCAATTACAATTAATTGGCCATGGTAGCTTAAACATTTTCTTTGGTGTTCTGGTGCAGTAAAAAAAAAAAAAAACATTTCGCAGGGTGCGGGATTCCAACGCGTTTTTGCAGAACTTTGATTCTACGCCATATACCTAGTATTTTACCACTATCTCACCTGTTGGAAAGTGACGATACGGCCGAAGATGCTTGTCTAGAAGATACCTTTTCACTCTAGACTTGAAGACTAAAATAATACTGTATGGGGATTAAGACGCGGGCAGAGAGTTTAACTATTTCGTTGTTCTATTATTAGATCATTATAGACCGTAGGCCGATTGTTGGCAACCATACCTCATAGATGTACCAAGAAGAGACCAATAGGAGGAAGTAGTGGTAAAAAATGTTGCAAAAAAAATGTTGGTTTGCCTAATCCTAGCCTGGAGCATTTTAAGCAGGCGACAAAAGCTTAGCAATTTTTTAGTGAAAATTATATCAGTAGAGTCCCTTGTATGGATATTCGATGATATTCGTTGGAGAAAGCAAATAATTGTATTGAAAAACAAATGTTTAAGATATTGTATAAATCATAGACTAGCCTTAAGTTTTTAGGTACAATAAACCAATATTGTTATTATTATTCATCATGTACTAAATTTTTTTATAGCTAGGGTAGAAATTCGGCCTGATATTAAGGTTAATAAAAAATTTGCAAAATTACCTCATTGAGTACCAAATGTGACATAATTATGCCAATTGCTAGCGCTTGCTATCCTTCATATTAAAACAACGTTTTTTTGTCTACTTTAGTGTAGGTACAGGCAGCAGAAGTAAGTTTTATAAAAATAATTTCAAAATGATATTATTTGTGAAGGGTTAAGCTTGCCTTTGTACATCTTTTGTTATGGCCTTATTGTAAAATTGTTTAACAATATGTGTACAATAAAGAATATAAGGACTTAGTTGTTTAAATATCACAATATTGTAGAGAGCGATAAAACTCAACACACAATTGACTACTAAGTACAGTCGGAAAGATACGAAAGATACATATATTAGATAGTTTCTATTTACCAATACAGTATATTATAATTTCTTAGATTTTCGTGTTTATATTTATTGAATTAAAGAACTTATGACGAACTTTAAAACGAACGAAAAACTATCAAAGATTTTTTCTGTTGCCAGAAATAATTCTTTGAAAATTGTTTAATTCAAAGTATAGATGCTGTATTCGTAAGTTTCTGTACTTTTTCGTGAGATGACGTAATTTGTTCTCCTATGACCCATAGAAGGATAAAGTTTTGTAGCTATGGGCGCAGATTAGGAGCTATGATGATTACCATGTACAAAAATCAACGTTCGCTCGATGAAATAAGGTTCACTTTAGCGCGTGGTCTAAAGTGGCACTTACCTACGCGAATTTCTCTATTATTGATGCGTAAACATTAAAGAAAGCATTTTGGGAACTTTGCCGAAAATTAAAGATCGGCTAAACCATCTTTGACCTATTTCTTTTTTTATTACTTGAATATTTAATTTATAATTGTAAAACTAGGTATTGGAATAAATATTTCTTATTATCTAAATCATAAGTTTTTTCATCGAAATGTTTACATACTCAAAATTGTATTTTTTGTAATTTTTTTAAAGTCAAAGATAATTCAATATATTTTTTTTACACTTTCAAGGACTTGAGTCCCGCTTTGTGAGAAATTTTTCCTTCCTCATTTGCATGTCTAACTAAATGCTTTACAAATAAAATCATTTTTTCGGTGTATGTAATACCAACCTTCCCTGTTCGGAACCCCCAACACAAGTTTTGGAATTTAGTGCCAAAGCGTAAATGAAAGGATGATATGTCATAATGCATAAGTAGCAAATTTCGGGTATTTTTAAACTCCAATAGAAGTTCCAGTAAAGTTTCTACCACTTTATTAGAGCATGACTCGACTATAACTATGACTGAACCTTGACTGTTCTATTTGACTTTGACTGAGACTTGACTAAGACTTATTATTGAACGCGGCGAGCGCGAAGCGAGATCGAAGCGTCTCCGTTTTAGCTTTGGTAAAATTGATTTCGTATTTCCGGTTGTTTTCCTCTAAAACAACCTCTAAAAAATTATTTCAGCCATTTAAAAAAAATAAGCGAGGTCTTCAATTTACAGAGGCACTAGATATAGAACTTCGTAATATTATTATTTAAAAGCTTCACATTACTCATCCCCGAACAGTTATCAATAATGTTCGTAAAATACGGGCCAGCGAAAGAATGATCGGCAAAAGAAAGCGAAAGTCGAAATAAGCGACTATTTCGCCGACTAACGACTATTTTGCAGTAAACAGTGGTATCGGAGAAATATCGCAAGATTTATGACGCGATATGACTTCAGTTTTCCTTTCTTATAGCTAGGAAACTTGCCGGTCATAATTTTAGATTCCCTCTGGGTGGGGTTGCCATGCGTCACTTTTATACTAGTATTTATATTTCTTCGGTCGCATCATCGCTTTCCATCAGGCGAGATAGTGGTCAAATGCTTGCCTATCAAACATAAAAAAGTAAAGTAAAAAGTACTTTTATTTTAGCTGTTTAAGAAAGCCTTTGGCCACTGTTGGATAGGATTTATGCGGTCAAAGATGCATGCTTGCCTAGAAGTACCTTTTCACTCTAGATTCTAGAGTTATCCTTTAGAGCCTGTGTATTCCAGGTCTAGTGTGTTTACCAGCTTCGATCACATCGTCACTTACCATCAGGTGAGATAGTGGTCAAACACTAGCCAGTCACAAATAAAAAAAAAAAAAACTTGAAGACTTTTTTTTTTTTTTTATTCAGTATAGACAAGCGTTTGACCACAATCTCACCTGATGGTAAGCGATGATGTGGTCGACGATGGAGCAAACTTGCCTAGAAGATACCTATTCACTCGCGACTTGAAGACTCCCATATTGTACTCATCAGGAAACACAGACTCAGGCAAAGTGTTAGGTTATACCGTTCAGAGAACAAAGACGCTGGCAATGTGTTCCACTACTTCGCTGTGAGGATGATGGATGACGTTTGACAGTTTGGCTGTCAACCCTATTGGTAAGTTATGAGTGGTAATATAAGGTTAGCTGCCGGAACATCATTATGAATTTTACTCGCGCCTACATTTTGCCTTATAACGAAAATCTTTTGAGATTAATTGCTTATAACTTTTTTCCTTAATAACAATTACTTATTTGATTTCTGTATTTGTTGTATTATTAAAGGATATAACTGATATAACATGTAAGTTTCAGCGTTAGAGTGAGGCGGGGTAATTATGCTAAATTCGACAGTTCTGTTTTTTGTTTAGCCGAATATAACTTGTCTTTGATCTTTGAACAGCCAGCTTTTATTTTTCAGTATAGGCAAACGTTTGACCACTATCTTACCTGATGGTAAGCGATGATGCGTACGACGATGGAGCACGTTTGCCTAGAAGATGCTTATTCAATTGCGACTTAATTAAGACTGGCGTAGTTGGGTTCACGTTCGTCTTAAAATCAGCGGGTTCGATTCCCGAAGGGAACACCAGTTTTCTCCCCACGGGACATAAATTTGTGTTTCTGGTTCTGGGCTTGATGTAAATATACTTTTATATTTGCTCAATAGACAAGCATTTCACCATTCTCACCTGATGGAATGCAACAAACAATTTGTTCATCATGTCTTTACTTTCCATGAAACTATGGCAACCCTAGCTCCGTTTTTCCGCGACAGGGTGGTAGGCGGTGGGGGATGATGGGGGGGATAAAATCCATACTTATAATATTTGCAGCCTCCACTCCACTCACACACGCGCGCCGCGATTTAGCACTCCTTGGAGAGCTCGGACTATGTACAGGGTGGTATTCGAAATAAACTAAATATTAAAAACCGTCACTGTCGTGTCACTGATTGTTTGACAATCAACTTAGGCTTTTTGGAGTTTTGCCGCGAAAGTTAAAAAATGGCGTTGTTGATTTTGTAAAATTTTCCAAAACCTGTGATTCTTCGAGTGTTAATGTGTAATAATGGTGGATTATTAACCGTTAATACTTAGTGAACGTGCATAAGTGTAGGCAAATCATACAAAGTTGAAAAACGTGATTTTCACCTTCGCTCCAAAACTCCAATAGAAGTTCTAGTAAAGTTTTTACCACTTTACTAGGGCATGACTTGACTACGACTGGACCTTGACTCTTTTACTTGACTTTGACTGTGATTTGTGACTAGAACCTATAATATGAAATACACTTGAAATATATTATCACTTGTCACTGGCTAAATGCATAAGATTGCGAAGCCAAAACTAAGGAAAAAAAAAAAAACTTAGGCTTGCTAGAACTTAGAATAGACGTAAGGTAGCTAGCCTGTTTTGTTTTATCGCTTACATTTTGGAGAGTGTGCACACGAATTACAACAGTTTATTCTCCTCCCTTTCTAGCATCGGACAACAGGGCGAACTGACAAATACTATCATATAAAAATACAAGCCGTTCTCCGCGGCTTAACAAGTAAAAAAGTAGCCTATGTGTTAATCCTAGGTATAACCTATGTACATTACAAGTCATCCGAATCCATTCGGCTGTTACAGTGTGAAAAGAAAACAAACATACTTACACACAAACTTTCAGATTAATAATATTAGTGTGAATGTAAATTATTAATCGATATTTGTACAATATTCATAATGTGGCCATGAAAACTTACTATAATTGTGTCAATAAAATTACTTTTGGCATAATCATAATTTCATGAAGTTATTATACAGTTATTAGTTGCTAAAAGTAATTTTATTCCCGTGCCACATTAAACAAACAAACATATTGTATAATTAATGCTTAAATTTTAAATAGTTAATACTGATCGCAAAAATATTATTGAATATTTATATGAAGCGAGCAGAGTCAAGAGATCAAGGTAAATCGTGAAAATATACTAATGTTAATTTAACCTTGGTATTTATTTACAATAATAATTACTGCTATTGCAAATTAATAATGAGATTGTATTCATTGTCTACTTTACTGTATAAAACATATTGTTTTGTTGGCACATATGTTATACTAGCCGTGCCCCGCGGCTTCGCCCGCTATTATCAAGTTAAAAAGTAGCCTATGTGTTAATCCTAGGTATAATCTATGTACATTCCAAATTTCATCCAAATCCGTTCAGCCGTTAAAGCGTGAAGAGGGAACAAACATACTTACACACTTACACACAAACTTTCGGATTTATAATATTAGTAGGATTATTTTCTTTTATTCGCGTTCTGACATCTCTCATATATTTCTTTTCATTTACTTAATTTTGGCTCCGCATTCTTATACATTTTGTTAGGGTTTAGACCTTTAAGTAATAAAATATATTAAGTGTATTTCATACTTAACAATAGAAGTCTTTACGGGCCAATTGTCTATATTTCCTAACACTAAATTAATACTGTATACAGCAAAGACGTAAGTTACCTACAAGACATCGAGCTTATAGGTAACTAGTAGCGTTCCCATCATGCTGGCGGCATTGCCTCTCTGAATTCCAATGCTAATACGTTGAGCCAATTAAGTGCCAGCATTTTGATCACGCTACTCAACCAGGCGCTCTGATAGATTTTTGAAAATAGAATGAGCTCTCGGTCCCCACGGGCCTCAAAACCAAACGGCTCAAATAAGTAATAAAAATAATATTGTAGAAGTCTTATTCACAAGTCACTGTCAAAGTCATGAGAGTAAAAGTAGAAACTTTACTAGAGATTCTATTGGAGTTTTGAAAAGAAAGCGAAAAGCACATTTTCAAACTTTGTATAATTTGCCTACACTCATGCACGTTCATAAGTTCGAAAAAGTAGCCAATGCATTAATGCAGGGTGTCAGCTACCTCCAAACTAAATTCAAATTTTGTACAGCCATTTGAGCGTGAAGAAGTAACAAACATACTCAGAAACTTTGATTGGTTGGTACCTGAGTAAACGACCTACTCTTTTTTTTTTTTTAATTTTGGCTTCGCAATCTTGTGCATTTAGCCAGTGTCAAGTAATAATATATTTCAAAGTATATTTCGTCTTAAAAGTCCTAGTCACAAGTCACAGTTTACAACATAAAAAAAAATTAATGAAAGAAAAAATGCGACGCCGAGTTTCTTGTCAGGTTCTTCTCGAGATGGCTGTAATTTTGCGAATTTGGCAGTAGAATCATTAACTTTCATGAGTGCCTCTTTGGGGCCCATGTGAATAAACGATTTTGATTTGATTTGAACAGTCAAAGTCAAGTAAAAGAGTCAGGTCCAGTCATAGTCAGGTCATGCCCTAGTAAAGTGGTTGAAACTTTACTAGAACTTCTATTGGAGTTTTGGAGCGAAGGCGAAAATCACGTTTTTCAACTTTGTATGACTTGCCTACACTTATGTACATTCACTAAGTATTAACGGTTAATAATCCACCATTATTACACATTAACACTCAAAGAATCACAGTTTTTGGAAAATTATACAAAATCAACAACACCATTTTTCACTTTCGCGGCAAAACTCCCGACCTACTCTTGTCGGCATCACCCTGTATCGACTGTCTCACCCACACACCCGTCGCAGCGCTCCGGAAAAAATGTACGACGCCATAAAAAATCACCGTCCGTCGGCTCCCGTGGTTTTTACCCGTTTTTTCCCCACGGAGGGTCGCCCGTCGCCATGGCAACACCACTCCCCTCCCGACCGGACTGGCTAAAAGCTGCATCAATATTTTTATGGGAAGTGAAAGATTTCCTGGATTTTTTTCCTGTATTGTTTCAGTGTTTGTTTGAACCGTTGAATATTTTTTTTATTCAAAATAGGGCAACCTTTGACGACTATCTCACCTGATGAAAAGTGAAGATGCGGTCGACGATGGAGCACGTTTGCCTAGATGATACTCGTTTACTCGTAAATTGAAGACCACTCCATTGCGGCACGCATGATGAATGTGGAAGCAAAACGCTTCGTGCGCACTGTTGACATACCTCCAGTTCATTCGAAGCGTTTCGCTTCTACATGTATAATCCGTGCGGCGAAGGAGTGGATTTCATAGCCTACGTCTTTATTCCTCGAACGGTATAATTTAGGTGTCTTCAAGTGAATATAGGTATCTTCTAGGTAATCATGTTACATCTTCGGCCGCACCTTAATTTTACATCAGGTAAAATCAAATGCTGTTCAAATTCTTGCCTATTTAGTATTAA
Source organism: Lomographa bimaculata (assembly GCA_948107665.1). NCBI lineage: Eukaryota > Metazoa > Arthropoda > Insecta > Lepidoptera > Geometridae > Lomographa > Lomographa bimaculata. Next base: position 5,473,749 of record OX403588.1, on the reverse strand, counting down.
AAAAATAAAGTGAATTATTTCAGACAGTTACATTACAATTATTAAATAAAATTCATTACAGCAGTAGTCTGGCAGTAGCATTAACTTTGAGCGCTTCTTTGGGGCCCATGTGCATAAACGGTTTTGATTTTATGGCCTCGGGATTATAACATATTTTTTCTTTCTAAAGTTACTACTTTATGATGATGTAAGTAGCATCAAAAACCTTCTTAATACTTTTTACTGTGTTCTTACATAATTTAGAATATTATTACTATGTGCACTGGTTAGTATTCATTTGCATGCTAGACATGACATACTGACCCTAGTGTTTTTGCAAATGTACGTATGTAAGGTACTTTATGTGTTGTTATGTCTGCGAGACATGACGCTAACAGCTGTTTTCACCAACCATAGGTGAGATGCACTTATTTTTTTTTTAAACGCTTTCACACTGACAGCCCCACACTAAGTTCAAAGACTTGTATCGTGGGTGCCGGAAACATTTACATCACACATTACACCCAGAACCAGAAGCACAAATATCCCTTGGGAAGGAGTTTGTGCTCCTGCCGGGAATCGAACCCAGGACCCACGGGGCAGAGGGCGGAGATCTATCCACTGCGCCAACTGGGTCGTCGATTCGCCTATTTTTGTTATAATCTAGCCAAGATTTGGCTAAGAAGTAAGTTAAATTTAACTTCTTCTGCTAGATTTTAAATATCCAAGAATGTGTCCTTTAACACTTTTCTTATTGTCTCTATTAAGGCGAAGACACTTGGTTCATGTGTTCTTTTTGAGCAGCACTTATAAAACACTACATTACACTAATACACTAACACTAAACAAGTTCAAACGGTTTTGTTCTTTTAAGTCGTTTCACTATATATGTGTGATCGAGGAGCTGGATGGCCTCGACGTTCACATGATGGTGAAGTCTATATTCATGAGCTTCTGCGTATTTTTTAATGATTTTGTTAACGAACTCGATTGCGTTTAATTATTCCTTTGATGAAAAAAAATTAGTTTGTTGTTCTGGTTGTAGTTGTGTGCGTGACGTGAATGTTTCCGGCAGCGATGACGCAAGTCGAACTTAGTGTGGGGCTGTAAGTGTGAAAGCTTTGAAAATCATTATATCTATATAGGTATAACGATACGTAAGTATATCGATACGAGTCTGATAAAACTTCCCTATTTTCCCAGTCAACCTACTAATGTTGGCAGTTCGGCAGATCGGCTAACTAAATAGCAATCCAGCCAAGTAAACACAACATATATCATTTTCAACGAATCGTGTAAACACAGCGATGCCGTAACTTAATATTTGGAAATCAATTATCCAGAAGTATTGCTAGCATTACGGGATTAGACGTATTATATGGCAATACTTTTGTTCTTTTCCTGTCTGTTCTCGCATAAGTACTTACATTATCTATATAGGTAGTGTAATATGGTAATGCATAGTTTTCTTATGATTTTAGTCGATTGTTTAAGTTAATCGATTGCCGGTAAAATAAATACATTTTTTATATTAAAATTCATCTATCTAATACCTTTAAACGAGCAATTCTTGTATATATATATAATCTGAATCTCGGAAACGGCTCCGACGATTTTCATGAAATTTAGTATGCAGGAGGTTTTGGAGGCGATAAATCGATCTAGCTATATTTTTTTTAAAAACGTCGTTTTAACGAGCAAAGTTTAGTAATTCAGGTATACTTTTATTATTTTACATGAGCCCATTTTGACGTTCTCTCTTTGACGTCAGAGTCCACCTGGCTGCCCTGAATTAAAGTTGACAGTCTATTATATTAAAATGGCGGACACTGACGAATCAGTTGAGCCGACTCTAGCTAGTAGCGTGGGTTTTGTCATTTTGTTTTTTGCATTTTATTAATTAAAAAATCTAATTAAAAATAATTTATATAAGAAAATATATTTCATGTGTCAATTGAAACCAATATATATATTTAAAATAATAATAGTTGACCCAGATATACTTGATCTTTAAGCTTATACAAATATAACTGGATTCCTATTCCTAATGGATCTACGAACTCATCATCAATAGATGGCTCTAGTAAGAAGATTTGGTGCTAGTATAAGTTTTTTTTGTCTAATCTCGTGTTAGACCACCATCTCTTCTTCCCAATACTTGGCTGATGATAAGTGACTTATGTAGTTGAGGGTGGTAATCACAATCGATATTTTAATGCAGTTGTGATTGCAAGCCGAGACATTAAAGCTAAAGTCTCAGAGAGTGGAGCGCATAGTAATGCCACATGTGACTTGGTTATTCATAAATTGTACCTATTATAGATTTAATAGGCTGGCATGACTCTTAGCATTTTAGACGTTCTACTCGATTGCATTTTCTTAAATAGTACTCATTCAAGGATAGCTGCCAGAACACAATTTTTGCTCATGGTGACAGATTTTTTAATGGTGATAATTCGCGACTGTCCTATACGATGGAGTAACCAAGCGAGCATCAATAAAAAAAAACAAAACCATCGATAAAGATGAAATATCTTATAGATATTAAAGTAGATAGGAATATCTAAAGTGGATCACAATTATATTATAAATGCGAAAGTTTGTATGTAAATGTGTAAGTATGTTTTCTCTTCTGCCGTAACGATTGAACGCATTGAATTTGGAATGTGCATACCTTTTAGCTAGGATTATCACATAGGCTACATTTTAGCTTAGTTTACGCGGGCGAAGCCGCAAAACAGAGCTTGTTCTGTATACATAAATAGTTAAACTCTCAAGTACCTACATAGACAAAATTAGAATCCGGGCGTGTCGAACAGAAAGATTATTTAATATTAAAAAGAGGGCTTGGTAAATGCCAAAAAATCGACGCCCAAACACACGCCTCCTTCAATAAAAAACTCACACATGATCCAACACATGCCACAAAAAACTCCCCAAACTTTTTTATCGCTTCAAAAACCTCTGCGATTGGTCGCGTTCCCCCAATAAAAAAGTTAAAGACGCGTGCCCGCTGCGCACGCGTTCTCCATTCAAATTCAAATAAGGAACACACGAGCTACCGTATGTAACATACGGAGCGCGGCTGCAACTTATTATTAAAAGGTCACCACTCCACAAAAGACTTTGCCATCACGTTTTCTAAGCTGCATTACGGGTCTTCCAACTCTGGTTCGTTCGTATAAAAATAAGCGCGAAAGGAAAAAATATAAAATAAACGTTAGGGAAGTATTTTAAAAATAGAATTCTCTCCCTTCCGATTTAGGGGAGTGACGGCTTGATATATTGCTGGAGTTACTTGGGATTTTAATAATACACAGCGTGTGTTGGTTCAGTGAGGCCGTAAGATTTGTCAATATGGCATTCTGTGGGCGCTATTTTGGGTGAGACGCGTGCTCGGCCCTAACGTAAATATCGAGTTTCTAGATATTGTGTTGTTTACCTGGTTACTCCGGTTACTGCTTCCGGTTGGATAAATGATAAAAATCTTGAGAGTTTTAGATCTTGATCATCCCACTGTCGCCTATTTGGATGATTCTTAATTTAAATGCAGAATAATATACTGCAATGATAAGTGATTAGTTGTAGCAGAATATAAAACCTGCATCGCATTTTAAGAACAAAAATCAGGTTACTTACCTGCTTAATTGCTTATAATTATTCTTAACGAACAATTTATAATATAAATACGAGTTTAAAAAACGAATAACTGACTCCAATCGCAAATATATCCGGAACTCCTCATCAAATCTTGATCAATTTATGAGACATTTTGGGAAGTATATCCTTTTAAACAAAAAATATTTTTTCTAATAGGTCCAAGCCGTCTTCGAGTAATCGGGGAACATGCATAAACAAAACATATTCCGACGAATTGAGTACCTCCTGCTTTTTTGAAGTCGGTTAAAAAATAATGTTGGTAGCGCATTAGCAACTTTATTGCCAGGTGCCTGTTCATTTATCAGAAGGTTTGTAGATTGATTCTTGGAGTTCTAACGCTAGATATTGTTCTATGAGAAAATCATTTTAATAAATGATTGGGCATATACACCGCTGCCGTTGTTACTTTCGTTGACTAACAAATTATGATATATAAAAACCAACACATATACTAAAAAGCTCCCTTCAATATCGCTTTAAAAGGTATGCTGCGATTGGTAGCGCTCCCCCAGTAAAAAAGTTAAAACACGTGGGGATAAAATTCCTCTTACATGCTTAATTTTATATATCTACTAGCTGTACCCGGCATTCATTGCAATGCCACGTTTAGAAACATGTTTTACCTCTTTACGTTTATGGTCGCCTAGTATTTCAATATCATACTAAAAACTTTTTGGATATTTTTCATGCATAAATCTAAATCACGATAAAAAAATGGAGTTGTTCTTTTTTTATCTTCGCGAACTTCAATCATGTTCATGACTTTATTATTTAGTCTATGTGTTTATTTGAAAAAACACCGGGTCTTTTCGCGCTTTTATTGTTTACAGTCTCTCGTGTCCACGGCACGTTTATTAAGTATTAACGATTAATAATCTACCATTATTACACATAAAAATTCGAAAAATCAGGTCTAGGAAAATCAAACAAAATCAACGACGCCATTTTTTTAGTTTCGCGCCAAAACTCCATCACGTACTTATTTATACTAAAGGGGGTACCACAGTATATTGCAGTAAAGTATAATTGAATTAAAGAGTATAACTTATCAGAACTATAATCTGTGGAACAATAAGTGATTTTTGCCCCAAATGGTAAATCGATTATCAACAACGTAGATCTTTGGGATTTTATTAGCGAGTGACGTCATAGTTAACAAACCCGCATGTTATAATAATTAGTCAAATAAATCGTTGTCTTTTTGTATATACCTTAGTATGTATATGTTATAGAATTATTTTGTCTCGTCGAAGCTGCAATTTATATATGTACCTATACCTTCTTACTGCCGAATCAGCTGAACTGAAATTAATGAAATTTTGCACGTAGATAATGTAGCTCAACTGGTCTGTTAAGTATAGTAGATCTGTCTTATTATTATCCAAATTAATCGTCATTATAACGCAGGAGATGCCGCGATGCACAGCGAATGTATTGTTAGATACATAGTGTTAAATACAGTATCATAATAATTTAAACGTAAGCAAAGCCTACAAAAATCGATTTCGAGAAAATTTATATGGAACCTCTGAAGTATAATCTACCAAACAAAAAAATATTTTTTAGATCGTTCCACAAATGGGGGAGAAATCGGTGAATATACATAAAAAAATACATACAGTCGAACATAGAACCTGCTCCTTTTTTGAAGTCGGCTAAAAATATTAACTACAGAATTTATCTGTATAAAAACTGATGGTTTATTTGTTTATTAGTAGACTAGAGAACAGGCTAGTGTCAGCATTTAAAAAAATCCTGGTCTATAAAAAGACAACTTATTTTTAACTTAACTTGAAATAAATATTTAAGACGTCCAAATGATGACTACACAAAATAAAGCTTCATAATTTTCATAACTGACCTCTTTTTTCAAAAGCCCTGTGAAAAGCTACGTCACCACAGAACAATTTTAATTGTTATCCTTTCCCATACACAAATAGATTAAAAATAAAGATCAATCTAATTGCCATTAGCTCGCACATCTCACACGCTACGCATTTGAGACCGACAATTTATTATTATGGACCCGTATCCAATTTAAAACAACGCACGACCGAATGGAGCCATTAGGAGGGGCCACATTGTTTTCCATAGAGAACATAGAGGGGAACACTGAATAGAAAAAACAATTTAAAAATAAAATGTAATAATTATAAAAGGAGGGAACGGCGCGTGGCGCGCGCTTATTTATTCGTTTTCGGGCGCACTCTCAGCTGCCGTTTGAGATTTGGATTTCGAATCGCACTGGCTGGTGACATGTGGTTATTGAAAAAAGGAACGTTTTCTTAACACCTGTCTATGGATTTCTTGTCTTTGCCAGTTATTTAATTTTACCATCGAATACAACAACCTTAAGTAAGGAGTTTTGTCGCCTAAGTGAAAATGAATGGCGATGTTGATTATGTATAATTTTCAAAACCTTGTTGTTACCGGTATTTACCGTTAATACTTAGTAAACGTGTATAAGTATAGGCAAATCATACAAAGTTGAAAAACGTGATTTTCGCCTTCGCTCCAAAACTCCAATAGAAGTTCTAGTAAAGTTTCTACCACTTTACTAGGTCATGACTTGACTACGACTGGACTTGACTCTTTTATACTTGATTTTGACTGTGACTTGTAATTAAAACTTCTTTTACGAAATATGTACGTACACTTGAAATATTTTATCACTTGACATTGGCTAAATGCACAAAGATTGCGAGGCCTGAATGAAAAAAAAACGTATCTGGTATCTATTATTATACTAACTTAATAGTATTATTATACTACTTTTAAAGATTTGAATTTAAGGTAACTTAACGTATTTTAAAACGTTTTTGCATACCCGACAGTAATTTATTGTTTCTAGTTGTTAATTAATCTTCATCTGTCAAAGCAATTGGTTAATTTAGTAGAGAAGGTGGCAAACGGCCTTATCTCTGATCTTGCCACCTACAACTTCCTTGGAAACCTTTGTGAGATATGTAATTTGGATGACCACTAGACCACCCTAATGGCAGCTGTGCGTCCAGGTACTTTTTAATTTAATTATTGATATAATTAATATTATAATATGAAATTTTATCATCTTATTATGTAGTTGTACTTACTTAATTATTGAAGAAGTTTTAATTGGGAATATTTTATTATCTCATTTTATTTATTCTTTTTTTATTATTAATTATATATTTGCACGAACATATAAAAAGCAATCAAATGAAATCAAAATCGTTTATTCACATGGGCCCCAAAGAGGCACTCATGAAAGTTAATGACTCCACTGCCAGATTCGCAAAATTACAGCCACAGATATTAAACTGAGTGTGGATTAGACGACAGGAATCTCCCTTTTTGAAACCGGTTTAAAAATATAATTCAAGACAAAAATATTCGGAATTTAAATCCATTAAGCGCAATTTAAATAAGAAAGTCCGAGATTACAGCAGAAAAGAACACGTTGCATAAAAGAGTTCTAAAATCTTAAAAAACAGTCGGTGGTCCGCGCAAAAAATAAGCTCCGAGAAATCGCTGTCTATGGTCGAAATTGGCGCTAGTTGTACAACAATAGACAACTTTTTTTATCACTAAGCATCTGCAACCGGACACTGAACGATAACCAGCCACAATGACTACTGCGTGCATAAATCTCTAAGAACTTACAATTATTTTAGGATAGTTTTTTGTTTGGTCGATTATTGATCGTCCACCCTCGCATCAAGGCCATTGTCATGTCAGTAAAAAGAGAGATTTTTTCTGGTCATTTTGGGGCTATTGTGAAATGTCGTATCGCAAATGTCCCCCTTTTAAGGGTACAGCTGAAGCGGTTCTTTGTCCGGACGTTGGCGAGTGTGGATTACATGGATGGAGAGCTTATGTGAAGAGTATCGTTATCAACGGTCAAGGGCTTCTAAATTTGAAATTGTAAAATTGACCATATAACTGGAGATTTTATCTCTCGTGGAATTTAGCAGTTCGACATTAGTATGGAATTATTTTTGCAAACCTGATAAATACAATATGGGAGTCTTTAAGTTGCGAGTGAATAGGCATCTTCTAGGCAAACGTGCTCCATCGTCGACCGCATCGTCACTTACCATCAGGTGAGATGACGGTCAAACGTTTGCCTATCTTGAAGAAAAAAAAATTGCAAACCTTAATCATTTTGTATTAAGAAATAAATTTACAGAAACAAGCAAAGGGCACTCTAATTTTCAACCGATTTCAAAAAAGGAGGTGATCAATTCGACTGTATGTTTTTTTATGTATGTTACGCGATATCTCCGCCAATTATGAATCGATTTTGATGATTTTTTTATGTTTAGTAGATTATACTTCAGAGGTGGTCCTATATAAATTTTATCAAAATCGATCCAGCCAAAACCAAGCCAATCCTTGCGTTTAATTTTATCAGTTATCTTATGGTATAACTACGATATAATTAAAAACACATACCTAAACAAAGTTTTAAGTCGATATTCCACCTCGAGTAGTATAACTAGGTATTCCATATTTATAACTTCATATACCACCAAAAGACTACTAACCCATAATACGAAACTAAAAGCCAATAGATATGACTAACAAATATTGTACCCAGATGCAAGAGGCACTTACTAACTATTTGATACGGACTACCTATACCTACTTAAATACCTAATACCTAATTTAAAAATTGTAAGGTCTTTAATTTTTTTTTATTACAGATAGGTAAGCATTCGGCCGCTATCTCACCCGATGGAAAGTGACGATGCGGCCGAAGATGAAGCATGCTTACCTAGAAGATACCTATTCACTCTAGACTTCTCTCTATTTATGGTGTGCATTATAGAGTTATATATCTATTTTCAATCAAATCCGTTTAAACGTAACAGGGATACCTCGATCCAAACAAAACATACTGTAACGTATTTTTAATATTAGTTACTACATTCCAGTTTGGGTGTAAATTGCATCTTTCATGACGTCCATGACGAGGGTAAGGTACCGTTTCTGACGGTGACAGTGCACGTCTTCAGTCCTTAGAAGATGGTTCCAAAGCATTAAAAAAACAAACTAGTCGTTATCACCTCTGATAGAGTAAATTCTTTTCTACGGTTATCAAAGCAAAAAACTGATTTGTTAGTAGCGCGCAGGACGCGAGGTGCACAGTTTTTTAATAGGTATAATAAAAAAAATCTTATAGTTCTGTGAATAAAGTGCTGCCATGTTTTTTAGTTTCTGCTGAGTTAACTGCCCAGAGTCTCGGGAAAACCTAAATTAAACCTAAATAAAAATAATAAAAAAAAAGTTCTTGTTATCTAATTGTTTTAAGTATATAAGAATCTGTACTAGTTCGTATATGCCTATATTATGTACTAGATGACCTGCCCGGCGTCACCCGAGTAAAAAAAACATAGCCTATGACACTCACAAATAACGTGGCTTTCTACTGGTAAAAGAATTTTCAAAATCGTTTCATTAGATCCAGATATTACCCCCTACAACCTCACAAACACACAAACTTTAAATCTTTATTATATTAAATATAGATCTAAATATATATAACTCAAAGGTGACTGACTGACTGACATAGTGATCTATCAACGCGGGTACTTCCCAACGGATCATAGTATCGGATTTTCACATTAACCGATCATAACAGTTGTTCCCATCTGATCATAAACGCACAGCCCAAACCACTGGACGGATCGGGCTGAAATTTGGCATGCAGGTAGATGTTATGACGTAGGCATCCGCTAAGAAAGGATTTTGATTAATTCTACCCCCAAGGGGATAAAATAGGGGATGAAAGTTTGTCAATTTTAAAATAATACTTCTTAACGCGAGCGAAGCCGCGGGCAAAAGCTAGTATAATATATTTTTAAATGGCCTATCTACTATAGAGAATTTATTTCTCGGTCCACATTATTCCCTTTGATTGAATAAACATAGATTCATTTAATATGCGGCACATCTTTTTAAGGGTCGACTCAGACGGTCGAACACCAAACTATCTCCGTCACATGCAATGAAGACGAACGACCCAACTAATGAATGACTCAGGGAGGACAAAGATTAGATAGTATAGAATGGATCTTGAGATAATATAGAAGGGATCTTGGAGTTATCTTGATTCAATGTCAAATATTCAACTCGTTTCTTCTAAAATATGAAGACCTTGCGTATTTTATTTTATACAGCCACTAGTTTATTTAGTTTTAAGCTATGCGAAGACAGACTGGCTATGTCTTCAACACACACAGATCTAGTAAATATAGGTAAAACCGGTTATTTATTTTTAAAAAGAAAAAAAAAAATTTGTTGTCGTCTCTCCCTGGTTTACCCTACTAGCTAAAATAAATAAACTACAAAGAGATGAAGACATTGCGTATTTTTCAAAATGGCTGTTATATTTTACGTTTTGGCTCCATTATGAAAAATTACTGAATCGACAAAAAACTCTATAAATATAATTATTGCACCTGCTCACAACATTTCACGAAAAGCAGTTGAGAAATGCGACCTGTAGAGGAGAACCACCGGAAAGCCGGCCTTACAAAAGCAATTTGCCCAAGCTGAAACGTAGACGCTTCGCTCGCGCTTTGCGCTCGCTCGGTCAATTATATTTTCAAGATCCGTTTCTCCACCATTTAAAAAAAAACAATTAAGAATATTGGTTCCTATTGATGAGTTATTTTCTTAAATAACAATGCAATATGAGTCGGTGTAAACGTGTTAACTGAATGGACAAAAAGAATTGTGTTTCAATATCGCTGTGAATACTTACGTATGGTTTTGTTTTCGCTTAAATTTTTTGGCATGTTGGCGCATACGTCTGTCGTCGAGAGTTTGAAACTTAGAGATAGAAGCGATGATTGGAGTCGGAATTTATTAAAATATTAATGTGGAATAACTATAGCAAAACTTTAGGTAATGTAGTAAATATAAAAAAAAACTTTTATTTCAGACATAGTCCATATTGAAACATTGCATAAAATATGTTAGTCTTACGCACCTTACAAAACGATGTATCTTGATTACAATGCTTAAGTGTTGTAAATATTTATATCTAGTTATTATGGTTATTAGTTTCAATTTAGTATTTAGTTTAATTTATTACTATTAAAGAAAAATAATCTAATGCGGAATATATTGAATCTAGTGAATCTATAAATAAACTATGTAAGTAACATTAATTTTTTATATTATTATTACATTAGATAGGTATGTTTTTGCCGCGAAAGTGAAAAACTAGCCTTGTTGATTTTGTATAATTTCCAAAACATGTTATTCTTCGAGTGTTAATGTGTAATAATAATTGATTTATTAACCGTTAATACTTAGTAAACGTGCATAAGTTATTTTCTTAAAAGTAGGCAAATCAAACAAAGTTGAAAAACGTGATTTTCGTTTTCGCTCTAAAACTCCAATAGAAGTTCTAGTAAAGTTTCTACCACTTTAGTAGGACATGACTTGGCTATGACTGGACCTTGACCGTTTTACTTGACTTGGACTGTGACTTGTGACTAGGACTTTTAATATGAAATAAAGTGGAAATACATTATTACTGCTGGCTAAATGCATAAGACTGCGAAGCCAATATTAATAGAAAAAAAAATTAGACATTTATATGTCACCTCTGCATTCTTAATCTTTGCACCACATGTTCAGGAACCAGCGCTGCACTTGTTCCGAATGTAGCCAACTTTTTACCAAACCTTTTTTTCTTTATAAAAAGTGTAACACGAGCCTTACGGCATGCGGATGTATAAAGCTCCCTCTTTGCCGTTATACATGGCTTTAAATGTAAATTATTGGATTCAATAACAAGGCATTTCATTATGTTAATTATCTAAAAAAAATAACTAGGCTGAGATCCTTTAGCTATACTAACTTTCGTGGCTATTTGCATCCTGCTTGAAGCCTAACATATTAATCAGGTATTTTATGCTAGATTAGCAAGCATTTGACCGCTATCTCACCTGATGGAAAGTGACGATCCGGCCGAAGATGGAACATGCTAGCCTAGAAGTTACCTATTTACTCTAGACTTGAAGACTCCCAGATTGTACCAGGAAAAAAAACGCATGCTCCACTTTTTCGCTGTACGGATGATAAACGAGAAGCAAAACGCTTCGAGCAAACTAGAGGTATTAACAATAAATTTAATAAATTTACTTAGTTGTAATATTCTTCCAGAATAAAGAAAGAAATAAAATCACCTGCCTTAGCCTTCAGCACACATGTAGCAATAGGACAAAAAGTCGAACCTTCATTTAGCATTTTTGCTTATTTTTTCCGAATTCCTTCAGGGTTGCCGCAAGTTCGCTCTACCAGGAAATGATGCTGAGGAATGAGGATATGTACTCGTTAATTTGCACCATAAATCATCGAAAATGTTAGTTAAAATGGTGGAAAAGAGAAGTGGGCGTTGAATGAACCTTTTTGTCGTTGTCGGCGAGTGTCGAGTTTCAGGAGACCAGTTTTTTTGGATACCAAGACTTTTTTCGGATGAAATAAATTATGTTTGTTATAGCACAGCTATCGTACAGTTATTTGGTGGACATATAGTTCACGTTATCTCATACAGTAAACTGTATCTCCAAACTTAAGGTAACTTTTAAAGTGATTTTGGAAGTTTATGTGGGTTTAATCAAAAGCTATATTTCTTTATATTTTTTATTGTGTAGGTAATCTGTCCACAGCTGGAGAGAACCTGATGGAAAGTGATGATGCGGCCGAAGATGGGACATGGTTACCTAGAAGGTACCTATTCACTCTAAGACTTGAAGACACCCAAATTGTACCATCCAGGGAACAAAGACGCAGGCAATGAGTTCCACTCCTTCGCTGTGCGGATGATAAACGGAGAAGCATAACGCTTCGAGCGAACTGGAGGTAGGTCAACAATGAATTGATGACGTTTGATAGTTTGTCTTGTTGGTAGATGATAGGGCATGGAGGAGTTACATCACGTAATTCCTGAACACGCTCTCGAAAATATAAGCGATAGAATACCAAAAATAAAACAGATACTACATGCCTTTATATACATGCTACATGCTTTATAACATTTTTTTTTTGTTTTTTTTTTTTACTTTATGATAGTAAAACTGAAACTAGACTAGTACGTAGGTGGAGCGACAATAGGGTAGGGCTACTAGTAGGGCTGCTGATAACGGCTGGAAATGAAGAGCCGAAGATCAGATTCAGTGGCACGTTTGGAGGCCTATGTCAACAAATCCGGTCCCAACGGAAGACCAGCGCTGATCTTTTGATCAACATTTATGCTGAGTTGGAACCGATTTGTGGCAATGGCACCAATTATTTTTTATGTTTAACTATTTATTTTATTTTCTTTTTTATTGTTGTTAGGTGTTTATTGTCACAAATAAATATATTTTCTTTCTTCTTCTTTCTATGTCTACCAGTGGACTGAGGTAGGCTGGAATATAATGATGATGATGTAGAGTTCATGAAAAAAAAAATCCTTACACTAGGACTGCCGAGTTAGAATGTATCATCTAATATTTTGTTTGTTTAGTTAATGAAGACTATTTATACATATAATATATATGAATAAACACAATATATATATATTACCAAACTATACTCAGAAAACCTACATATATCTATTACTAGCTACGCCCCGCGGCTTTGCCCGCGTAAGTCCCGGACCAGCCAGAATTCGGGGTTAAAAAGTAGCCTATGTCTTTTCTCAGGCTCTAGACTATCTGTGTACCAAATTTCATTTAAATCGGTTCAGTAGTTTTAGCGTGAAAGCGTAACAGACAGATAGACAGAGTTACTTTCGGATTTATAATATTAGTAAGGATGATAGTAAAACTGAAACTCCGCGACTGAGCGACAATATACGTAGGGCTGCTGATAACGGCTGGAAATGAAGAGCCGAGGATCAGTGGCACGTTTGGAGGCCTATGTCTACCAGTGGACTGAGGTAGGCTGAAATATAATGATGATGATGATGTAGAGTTTATGAAAAAAAAAAACCTTACACTAGGACTGCCTAGTTAGAATGTATCATCTAATATTTTGTTTATTTAGTTAATGAAGACTATTTAAACATATTATATATGAATACACACAATAAAAATATATTACCAAACTATAATATATCTATTATATACATACTATTACATATTATGTAGGTTTTCTGAGTATAGTTTGGTAATATATATATATATATACCAGCCGTGCCCCTCGGCTTCGCCCGCTATTATCAAGTTAAAAAGTAGCCTATGTGTTAATCCTATGTATAATCTATGTACATACCAAATTTCATCCAAATCCGTTCAGCCGTTAAAGCGTGAAGAGGGAACAAACATACTTACACACTTACAAACAAACTTTCGGATGTATAATATTAGTAGGATTGTGTTTATATCAAGATATCTAAAGCAAAACCAGACAACAAATATCAGTCAAACTTAACGAACTTTTCCTACCCCTTAGTTCCGTTAACTAACAAAAAACATAGCTTGACAAAACTTGAACATTGTCCTGTCCATATCCGTTGCAACTAATTCCCAAGGAAAAGTATTTTTATCCCGGATAATATTACGATAGTTTTGGGAATTCGCCAACGCTCCGATTTCTGACTTATTGACCTCCGGGGAGCACGGGTCGGAAGTACTGGCAATCTTGTAGCTGTTAAAAATATGACTGGAGATGTTGAGATGGTACAATGAGTTATTGGGAGCCTGAAGTGGATATAAGATAAGATACAGGTTTCTCGTTAAAAAAATACAAATAATTTTAGTAGACGGCCGGCCTCTCAGCTTTTGGGATAAACAGTAGCTTTATTTTATTATAATTAGATGTTGAACTGCCCGTTGGCTTATTAAGGCCGGCTTCTTAGCAGGGGCTTTTTTATCGGCTTCAATTCCCGGCAGGAACACAAGTTTTCTTCTTAAGGAAAATATGTGTTGCTGGTTATGGTTGAGATTGTGTTTGTGATGTGAATGTTTCCGGCACCCACGACACAAGTCATCGAACTTAGTGTGGGCCGTGAGAGTGAAAACTTTTTTTTTATTTATATTGAAATATTCCATTGCGGCCAGTTTGCGATGTCTCCGTTACACGGAGATCAAAAATCGTTATATTTTTTTTATGGTTTACTTTTAACCGTCTTCAAAAAAAGGAGGAGGTTCGACTGTATGTATTTTTTTAATGTATGTTCTCCGAATTCGCCGCCATTTGTAGACCGATTCTCAAAATTCTTTTTTTGTGTGGTAGATTATTATATACTTCAGAGGTGGTCCCATATACATTTTATCGAAATCGATTAAGCCAAAACCAAAATATCTGAAGTCGGTTTTTTAAGCTTTGGTTACGTTCCAATGATTGGTTTGATGAAAAATCGGTCCTATATTATTTACTAGCCGCCCTATTATCAAGTTAAAAAGTAGCCTATGTGTTAATCCTAAGTATAATCTATGTACATTCCAAATTTCATCCAAATCCGTTAAGCCATTAAAGCGTGAAGAGGGAACAAATATACTTACACATTTACACACACACACACTTACACATACACTTTCGGATTTATAATATTAGTAGAATTATCTGTATCCCGTAATATGCTAAACTAGCTTAAGCACATTTCAAACCATAATTCACCCTCATTAAGTCCATTACAAATGTCACAGAGTTACCCCTAATTAGTACCTCACAATGCCCCCTAGGAAATGCCTCACATACCCCACATACCCCGGTCTAAGTTCACGTCTCGTGGGACCCTGATCATTAGCTGAGGAACCCTACGGAACCTGACGGAACCTCAAGGAACTTGGCAGCACCTGCGAAAGCACGTGAACACTTGAACTCGAACTTTTTTCGACAGGATTTCACACTTTGATGAACTATACTTGAGTCTTGTTCGCACTCATGTTCTAAATGACACTGTTGCGGGAATGTCAGCCCAATGTGTAGAGAGTGATGGTGCAGGTTTGAATGAAGTGTGATCGGAAGTAAATGATGAAAATTGCAATGGAAGTTATCTCGTAGTTTTAGAGAGAAAAATGTAGAAGTAAAGTATTGACTGATAGAAATATAGGTGCAAAATAATATAGGTACCTATACTACTGGTAGGTAAGTGCCTACTTACCTACTTAACACAGTGTGCGGTTTACAAATTATCATAGTTTAAAACTTGTAGGTACCTATCTAATTATGTAAAGTTTCTACGAATTAAATCAATCATATTTATTTATAACAGTTTCATATATATGAATAAAAACATATGCTTGTTTTCCTCATATAGTTTTATCTGAACTTAATTAAAATGAGAATGAATGGTGTTTCTATAAATTATTATCACTCGATGTTTTACTACAACTATTTAATTGTATTGTTTCATATATTAATTAATAATGATTTACTGAAAATAAACATCGTTCAATTTGCAAAGAAAAGTAGACCATTTCTTTCATTTGCTCATCTTCAAATTCCAAATAGCAAAAATCTATTTTTGTATTAGCTGACCCGGCAAACGTTGTTTTGGCATTTATACATTATTTCTAGGTAATTTATAGTGTAGACAAAAAATATGATTAAATGACTAAAATGGCAATTAAAGAATAGGGGTTGGTGATAAAGAGGTAAAAATTTAGGGCTGTATGTATTTTTTAATGCCACATTATAGAAAAATAAAAACAAAAAATGTTGTCCAAAAATTTAAGAAAAAATGTTAAGGGTGAACAACGCTTATCACTTAGGGGTATGAAAAATAGATAGTAGCCTATTCTCAGACCTACTGAATATGCATACAAAATTTGGTAAAAAATCAGTAAAGCCGTTTCGGAGGAGTAAGGTAACTAACATTGTGACACGAGAATTTTATATATACCTAAGATTATATTTTACCCCAAAAACTTAAATAGATAGCTAAAGGTGTTCTACATTTGATTTGCACAGGTATATATAAAAAATACTACAAGAGAAAGATTCTTGTCAAATAATCGCCTACGCAAGTGTTGTGCGCATCAACAATAGAAAATATTACAAAAACATGGAGAAAAGATCAGATGTAAGGTTGAAAGATGAAGGATTGATGTAAAAGGTTTTAACCACTCGGTTATATTGAAATTGCGATGATGCATTACATACTCGACATCCGCAAGGTGTTCTGTATGACAAATGACAATCTCTATACAATTGAACGCATCTTTATGTAAACAGCAGATTTTATAATACCAGATGTACCAGATGTAGATGATCTACTCGGCATGCGTTGAAATACCAAGTTAAGAATAATTAAACGCAAGCAAAGCTTAAAAAAACCGACTTCACCGCTTTATCTTCGGAACCTTGATCATATTCAAAGTATTAATCTCGCATTATTGACAATAACTCAAAAACTAGTGATCAGATCTTGACCAAATTTAAATGGGACCACATGAAAAGCACCAGCTTTCAAATAAAAAAAGTTTTTGTTGTTGATGTATAGGACATAACGGATATTATACGTAACTATAGATCACAGAAACTAAAGGTAGAATACGTAACTTTTAGCTTTTTTAAATGTGTAGTTTTTGAGATAGACCCCGTGACAAAATAGGTCTAAAAACAGTGACTTTGGTGGCGTATGTTTATTTTCCAACATATATATTTTTTTAAACCGGTTTCGAACTCATTTCAACGATACCCCCTAAGGGTAGATAAAAATTTGGACTCAACTAGCTTACTATTGCCATATAGTATGAATCAAGGGTAGTCAAAACTAATAAAAATAACGGAACAGTTCTAAATTACAACCATAATCTTATTTCTTCAATTAGCGGCATTTTTCTTTTCGCAGGTCCTCTCACAAATAGCATCCTTTATTTTCATAAATTGCTCTACATATTTCTCACAAAAACAAACAATGACAAACATCCTTTGTTTTACATAGAACGTTCTGTTTGCGCTCCCACAAAATGCACCTCTTTATCAGGTAACAATTTTTTCGCAAAGAAAAAAAAAAAAAAAAATTTGGCGGAATAAAAGCATCCCGGTGAAAGTTTTATACAAAAATCTACGCGAACAAACACACATAATGCATTTTTTTTTGCGACAGATTTAAATAAAAACTGGACCTTTCTCCGAAAACAGCTCGACCACAAAAGGGTTTTGGATTTCACAAACAGATGCTTTTTTTTTATTCGTTATATGAAGGCTTGTGATTTCTATGACATCTGTCATTTGGGATCGATTTATCTGAATTTTTCATGGTACTCGATGTTAGGTACACATTTTAGAGTGAATTTTATTTATGTTACATGCTCTCTAAGCTTTTCGAATGATGAGTTGTGGAGTATTCATCAATATTTTTTTATAATATGGCTTTAAAAACGATAGATAAGAAACAAGAGATTTTGCAAAAGTGATAAAATGGCGTTGTTGATTTTGAAATTCTTGCAAAACTTGTGATTCTTCGAGTGGTGGATTATTTATTAACCATTTATAGTCTGTGAACGTGCATGAATCTAGACAAATCAAACAGAGTTGAAAAACGGGATTTTCGCTTTCGCTCCAAAACCCCAATAGCAGTTAAAACTGAAACTTTTCTATAGTAAAGTTTCTACCATTTCACTAGGGCATGACTTGACTGTGACTAGAATTTGACTCTTTTACTTGACTTTGACTATGACTTGTGACTAGTTATACATCTCTTACTAAATAATATGTAATATCTACACTTGATACATTTTATTACACTGGATAAATGCACAAAGATGGTGGAGCCAAAAAATACGGAAATTTTTTTTTCGTGATAAGCAAACATTTGTCCACTATCTAATGTGATGGTAAGTATCGATAGAGCACATTTAAATCTGTAATAAGATAAATAAGTGACGGTAACATAGATAAAAAAGACATAGCTTATCCCGGCAAGGATTCTAGTACGTCTACGTCATGGCGCTCTTAAAAAAACAACTAGACTACTAAAGTTGTCAGCAACATATTTTCTAGTCTAAATTACAGTTATTACTTTCTTTTACAAAATAAGCTAGTTATTACCAAATATTTTTGTGATTTTTACTAAATAATATCTTACTAGCCGTGCCCCGTGGCTGCGCCCGCTATTATCAAGCTATGTGTTAATCCTAGGTATAAGCTATATACATTCCAAATTTAATCCAAATCCGTTCAGCCGTTAAAGCGTGAAGAGGGAACAAACATACCTACACACTTACACACGAACTTTCGTATTTATAATATTAGTAGGATTTATCTATTGTGTACCCTTTGATTTATGAAATGATGTCATAATTCTTAAAAAATATTCAAGGTGCCAAAAATATTTTACAAATCTCGTTGCCGAATGATACCGCTGACAAGAAAATTATGACGTTTGACAGCAGGGCATTTGACAGACATGCACCTTTGCCGCCCTTTGTGCCTCACACGCGCGACCTTTACGTGTACATTAATATTGATTCAATAATCACTGGTTTTGATGGACCTGTCAAAACGGGGGCGATATTGAAGACTGGTTTAATTCGAATAAAGAATTACTTACGTAGCTGTAGGAAGAAAAAAACGCTTTCATACACAGAGCCTCGCATTAAGTTCAAAGATTTGTTTCGTCGGTGCCGGAAACACAATTTCACCTAGGTGTAATTGTGTGTTTCTGGTTCTAGAATCTGAAATTTCCCTTGGGGAGAAATCTTGTGTTTTCAATGCGATTCCGACACCTGTTGCCTAGAAGGCAGACGAGCTAGCAATACACCAACGCGACGGACTAATAAAAATGGTTTTGAAGCTCTCTTTATAGCAATAAATATATTTACTTCTTTGATTTGGGGTTTTAGAAGAAAACGTTATTTAACAAAGACACAGTATAATCTGGGAGTCTTCAAGTCTAGAGTGAATAGGTATCTTCTAGGTAAGCATGCTTCATCTTCGGCCGCATCGTCACTTTCCTTCAGATGAGATGGCGGCGAAATGCTTACCTATGTGTCTTAAAAAACATATTGTAATTTTTTTTAACTTTCTCTAACTATTTGAACCGCTGTACAAAATAGGTATGTTACCTAACTTCAATTTGCATCTCACACCTTTGGACGAAGTATTCAGGATAATCGTACCAAAAGGTATAGTATGTTGTTTTTCGCTGGACTATAAGGAATAAAAATAGCCTGTATCCTTATTATCCTTTTCAGGGTCAAGCTGCAATCATGCGGCTGTAATCTGTATACCTACCTTATTATATATACTTGTGTATACACTGTTTACATTATAGTCACAGAATGACATACACAAAAGTGTACCTTTTTTATTAGTACTATTATTCGGACTTTATTGATAACGACTACATTATCTTTTTAGCGTCTGCAGCGTCACTGTCAAGTTGGAAAATCTGTCGCTAAAATGTAATAAGTCAAAATCTAATAAGTCTTCTTCTTCTTCTTAGTTATGGCTTCGCAATCTTGTGCATTTAGCCAGTGTCAAGTGATAATATAATATTTCAAGTGTATTTCATATTATAAGTCCTAGTCACAAGTCACAGTCAAAGACAAGTAAAAGAGTCAAGGTCCAGTCATAGTAAAGCCATGCCCTGGTAAAGTGGTGGAAACTTTACTAGAACTTCCATTGGAGTTTTGGAGCGAAGGTGAAAATCACGTTTTTCAACTTTGTATGATTTGCCTACACTTATGCACGTTCACTAAGTATTAACGGTTAATAGTCCATCATTATTACACATTAACACTCGAAGAATCACAGGTTTTGGAAAATTTTACAAAATCAACAACGCCATTTTTTTTTTGTTTTTTATTTGTGATAAGCTAGTGTTTGACCACTATCTCACCTGATGGTAAGTGACGATGTGATGTGACTTTCAATCCTATCATCTAATAAGTCAAAATGTAGTTCAAAGTGTTGACGTATCTGTCTAACAGAGTGCCAGATTAAGCAGTGACTGTTATTTAATCTATGATACAGAGATGTATAGTAGGTAGATAGACAGTACAGAGTAGTGTCATAGTAGAAATATATGTAGTTTGTTACCTTCATATGATTTTATAATTACTAGCCGGTGTTAATCCTAGGAATAATCTATGTACCTACATTCCAATACCTTCTAGGCAAGCATGCTCCATCTTCTGCCGCGTCATCATTTTCCATCACGTGATTGTGGTCAAATGCTTGCCTATCGGGCATAAAACTTACCATTGGGTAAGATAGTGGTAAACTATTTACGTTAAAAAAGTGACAAATAAAGTGACTATCTACATGAATAAGCTAGTCTAAATCTCACTGCACACAAAAAAAGGGGTAACATGTTTTTGATTTATTTATTCAAGTTTTCAACTATTTCTACGAGTTAAATTACATAAATGCTTGTAAATGCATGATTTTCATCACAAATTTAAATCAAATTTTAAATTATTTTAGCAGTTTTTATTACATAAGTCTAGGACATGAAACGATTGTAATTTTGCTAATTACTGTAGTAATATTCAAATTTAATACAAGTGGTTTTTGCGGTCAAAGTTGAATGTTCGTTTTTTGTCAACATTTTTATTTAGTAATTCCTAGCATTGTATTTAAATTGCCATAGAATACAGGAAACGTATATTGTAAACATACATAAAAAGTTTACAATATGCGTAAAATGAATAACAATCATGCTTAAATGTTGAAAAAGATTGCCTTACTGTTATGACGTCTTAAAATTATTTTATCCGCTTAACTTAATTCTAAATCTTAACAGATTAGAAGTTGTCGTCAAAAAAGCGTAGCAAATCAAGCTTTAGGGACAAAAACTAAATTATTTGCTGCAAGACATAATCACATGCTCTCCTCATAATATTTTAAAGGCAGAATCACATTTGTCGATCGAAGTCTCGAAAATTCGCGAATACTCAGAAAATTTACGAAAATAATCGAGTTAAGAATATCTTGTAACTTTCAACCTAACTTAACTTTATTACAATGCAGTTTAAAAAGCTCTTTGTAAAATTTTGAGATACGCTTGAGATGATAAAAACATGTCTACATTGTAGATTTGATTAAATCTGCAGCAAAACCCTTTCACCATACCATTCGATATTATATTAGATAACCAAATACCGCTATGGGTACAATTCCTCACACGATTCTCTCGCTGTGATATCTCACAAGTTCTCAACCATCAAACTATCAAAGCTTCGAATGTTCGAGAAACTCGTGTAACATAAACTAAACCTTACACCTAAATTTACACTTACATTAAATGCATTTGAGTATTCATCTCATTTTGTTTCATTTACAATTTTGCACTATCGTATACACGTATCAATGTCTCCAATTAAATCAGTAAAGTTTATCCTGATTTTGTTTGAAATTAGCGTTATCAATTTGTCCCTTATCATACCTTCGACAATAGTCTAGACGTAATGTTTATAAGAGAATACCTGGTTTTCCGCGCTTTTATTTTCAAAATAGCATTATTTTGACTAACCTCGACGTTTTGGTTGCACCGGCCATGGTCACGAGAGTCTCTCAGAATATATAAACATGATTGAAGTTCGCGAAATTTTAAAAAAATCTAATAGTCTAGACATGTCTAGATGCCTGATAAAAACTATTTAGTCCGTCTAGTTATATTGGACACGTATTTTTTCTTTTGTTAATTAAACAAAAAGTTGCGAGGATATAGTACGTTGAGATTCCGCGTGACGCCACGTTTCAGTACACCGTTTACAGGGACGTGACGTCACGACTCCCATTTCCGAACTTTGACGCTCTTTATCATTGTCAATTTAGGAATATATTAATTTGTTGAAAAAAAATACATGGCCAATATTTTTTGACAGTCTAACTGACAGACCAATAAGTTTTTTTTTATCCAGAAATCATCCCTATTGCATTATTTCCTCATTGGAATTATTCAAACTTATAATCTCATTATTTAAATAAAACCTGTAATTGTATACGTCTCATACAAACGCAAAATTCCGATCCATAATTACCAAGCGTAGTTCAAATACTTGTGACAGTTTGTGTGTGATATTTTTCTTACAAGACGCAATAAATTGTATGGGATTTGTTCCATATGTGACAGAATAAAATATAACACATATAAACAGATCGAACAATAATTTAAACGCAAGCAAAGCCTAACAAAACCGACTTCACCTCTTTATCTTCGGAACCCTTGAACAGATAAAATTAAATAAAGACGCATTATTGAGGATAACTCAAAAAAATCTGGTCAGATCAAGATCGAATTTAAATAGGACCACATGGGAAGCTTCAGATTTCAAACCAAATTATCAAAATCGGTTCACATAGAAAAATTATACATAAAAAAATACAGTGGAATTGTGAACCTCCTCATTTTTTGAAGTCGGTTAAAAGGGCGAAATTTTGCGTATGTGTGAAAAGGGTAAGCTCAGTCTTCTAGATGTAAAGGTCGAAGTCGAACGCTCCGCCACCACTCAGGTAGTCATAGAGGTACACCTCCATCTCCTCCAGGGCTTCCATGCTCGGGTCTCGGAGGGGCACGTCGCGGGCTGACCGACCGGACCTGGAGAATGTTCTGGAAAGACAAATTCATCTCTCAGGTTACATCTAAATAAAATTTACTTATTTATTAATTTATTTACTTATTTATTTACTTTAATTAATACGGTACATGCTCACACCAATTACAATAATTAAAGGATTGTTATTTCATTAATCATACATACAAATTCAAATACCCAATGTTAATTATTCACAAAAAATCTAAAAATAAATTCAAATATGCCAGATATGCACAAAATTAAAAAAAAAATACAAATCATAATATAATTAATTAAATGTCAGCTAAGAATGTCAATAAAAATAATATATGATGTCAAGTACACACGGTAAAAAAAACAAACATTATAAATAATCTATAAAAATATTATTAGATTTATGTATATCTTTCACAAAATTCCAAACACTCAATAAATAATTATATAATTCGTCTACTGTGTTTCCTAAAATATGTATGCACAAAATGCTCCAGAATTCGGGTTTAAGGATCAGGCAAGTGGCAACCCTGCTATTTTAATTTTACTTTTTAGATACAACACACAATTAGACATACAACACACATTTTAAGTCAACACCAATAACTTACTCGACTAAGCTTGCATAGATATCTAAGTTCTGACTAACTTGACAGCACTTAAATATATGCTATCTCTGTCTTGTGTTCCTATTTTGTAAAAGACAGGAATAGTTTAAATTTAATTTAGTGTGTGACATCAGAATCGAAGCCAATATCGGTCTTATCTTGGTTCTCAATGAGGTTACCGACAACCGGCCCACTGTCTATTGTTGTCAATTTCCTATACATATAATTAAACGCAAGCAAAGCTTAAAAAAAAAACCGACTTCACCGCTTTATCTTCGGAACCTTGATCAGATTTAATGTATTTAACACGCATTATTGACTTTAACTCAAAAACTAGACATCAGATCTTGATCAAAATTTTAATGGGACCACATGAAAAGCACCAGCTTTCAAAATAAAAAAATCATCAAAATCGGCTCACAAAAAAAAAAGTTACGACCTAACTTTTGAAGTCGGGTAAACGAGAACATCGTCAAAGTAGTCCACAAAATATGCATTATTGACGATATTTCAAGAACTACTGATCAGATCTTAATCAAATTTTAATGGGACCAAATAGAAAACAACATCTCACGTGGAGAGAAGCTATGAGGTAACACACATAAAAAAAAAATACAGTCGTCTTGAGTACCTCCTCCTTTTTTGGAAAGTCGGTAAAAATATAAGTACTTATAGGCACGGATAGCTTACCCAAAATCGGTTTCAGTGTCAACGACGTAGTCTTTGGTGAAATGCTCATTGATGTCCTTCATGATGCAAGCCTCCAGCTTCTTGTGCTAAAAAACATAAAAAAACATTGTTGATTGCTTTCATGATTATTATTCACTATTTATATCCTTATACACAATATAGCAGATTTAAACATATAGCGGTTTTAATTCGTAATTGATGAAACTCTTCAGAAATAATGAAACGAAACTTCTTTTAGAAACAAATTCCGTGCACTTTAAGGTCTATAAAGAACTGTTAGAAACTTTTTATTATTTTTCACACTCACAGTCGCACACTAAATTCAAAGACTTGTGTCATTACACACAAGTCCGATCGTGTATGGAGTACTGCGGCCACTTGAGGGATGGATCCGCTAAGTACCAGCTTGAAGCTCTTGAGTCCATTGACCAGCGTGCAAAAAGACTCATTGGCGATGATAAGCTAGTCGAGTCCAAATTGCAGAGTCTCGGTCACCGACGTAAGGTCGCGAGCCTATCGGTATTCTATCGTATACATTTTGGCGAGTGTGCACAGGATTTTTACGAGTTAGTCATCCATATATGGTTGACATACCTCCAGCTTGCTCGAAGCGTTTCGCTTCTACGTTTATCATCCGTACTGCGAAGGAGTGAAACTCATTGCCCTCGTCTTGGTTCCCAGAACGGTATAATCTGGTAGTCTTCAAGAAAGAGTGAATAGGTACCTTCTAGGGAAGCATGCTACATCTTCGGCTGCATCATCACTTTCCATCAGGTGAGATTGTGGCCAAATGCTTGCCTATCGGGCATTAAAAAAACTTGTATCGTGGTTGCCGGAAACATTTACATATTACGCACACACAATCAAACCCAGAACCAGAAGCAAAAATGTCGCTTCGGAAGGAAAATTGTGCTTCTGTCGGAAAATGAACGCTAGACACGGCAGAGGGCAGACATTTGCCTACCGTGCCAACTGGATCGTTGTAAACTAAAATAAAGAAATACTCAGTCTACTAAGAATCTTCTTCTAATAAGTCAAAATGTAGTTCAAAATGTTGATGTATCTGTCTAAGAGTGTGATAGATTACGCAGTGACTGTTATTTAATCTATGATACAGAGATGTATAGTAGGTAGATAGATAGATATAGAGAAAGTAGTTTCATAGTAGAAATATATGTAGTTTGTTACCTTCATATGATTTTATAATTACTAGCCGGTGTTAATCCTAGGAATAATCTATGTACAATCCAAATTTCATGCAAATCTGTTCAGCCGTTAAAGCGTGAAGAGGGAACAAACATACTTACACACTTACACACAAACTTTCGGATTTATAATATTAGTATGATATAATTATGTTAATAATGTGCACGTAATATGTAAGAGGACCATACGCCTGGTCAAATCTCTCCAAGGTTTTCAGGTGCTTTTTACTCGCATGTAATAATTAGTTAATGACGACCCAGTTGGCGCAGTGGACAAGTCTCCGCCCTCTGCGCCGTGGGTTCTGGGTTCGATTCCCGGCAGGAGCACAAATTCCTTCCCAAGGGATATTTGTGCTTCTGGTTCTGGGTGTAATGTGTGTGTGATGTGAATGATTCCCGCACCCACGATACAAGTCTTTAAACTTAGTTTTGAAGCTGTGAGTGATTTAACAACAACAAGCAAGTTGTTGTTAAATCTTATGTGTAAGGAAATAAATTAATAAGATTTGTACCTTGTAACAGCGGAAGAAAAATATGGCTTTGATTTGTTCCTGTGGACGCGGCACGATGTCGCGCTTGTCTTCTGGGACGCATTGCTGAAAATAAAATAAGCAATCAAAGTCAAATGAATTTATTATTAGCTCGTAAAAGTGAGCAACTCTAAATTAAAACTAATTTACACTGCGCTTATACAATAATTCATTACTCTGGAATGAATACTGAAAGGCTCACAACTTTTGTAAACTGAGATAATCGAGATCTTCCCAGCCGCAATAGACTGTTCTAGATCCTCTGCGTTAGGCTATTTATTTGTTTATTTTTGTTATAATTAATCCACGTAAAATAATATAATAAATTATTTTGTAGGTACTAGCTGCGCCCCGCGGTTTTACCCACGTAAGTTCCGGGTCCGCGGGAATTCCGGTAAAAAAAGAAGCCTATGTTCTTTCCAAAGCTCTAGACTATTTGTGCACCAAATTTCATTAAAATCGGTTCAGTACTTTCGGCGTGAAAGCGCGACAGACAGACAGACAGAGTTAGTTTCGCATTTATAATATAAAAAATATAAGTAAGGATGATTATTATTTAAGACATCTTTCGTATTTACTTTATATACTACTTGCCGTGCCACGCAGCTTCTTAAAAAATAGCCTATGTGTTATTTAATCCCATGTATAAGCTATGAACAATCCAAATTTCATCCTTATTCGTGCAGCCGTTACAGAGCGAAGAGGAAACAAACATACATATACAAACTTTTGGATTTATAATATTATGAATGTGTGATGAAGAACAAAGCAAAGAGAAAGACAGCAGATGTTATACAACAATCTCATCAATATTACATATGCATTTAAATACAAATATTTATTTTTCTAAATAAAAAAAATACACTTTTCTTCTTTTAATTATAATTCCAAGGGCTTATCAATTTCAATAAATAATAATATTGTGTGTGGGAGAAGGTTAGGTGCTATTTGATCGTCGCTTAGCTCATGATTGAGGTCCAAGTTGCATCGCGCAGGTCACCACAAACATGTGATACAAACGGGACAAGCTTTTCAATACTTACCGAGAACTTCTGACAGAACTGCAAGCCTTCTTGAATGTCGTTCTTCAGCTCATTCGAGACTGGAAGGTTCTCGATCCTTTGAGTTATTTGTTCGTAGTTTGGCTCCAGGTTGTGGTCGATGTAGCCAAGCTCTTGCATCACGCAGGTTACGTTGTGGCTACTTGGCATACGAGGGATGTTCAAGCCAAGCCGGGTGCGGAGGCTAAGTTGACGCTGGGGAAGAAGTTATAATGGAAGTTGGGAAATATATATTCCTGGGTATATAATTGGTATTGGACAGTGATTCTTGTACACTGCATTCATCATGCCTGTAAGAAGTCCACAGTCATTGATGGATGTAGGCCTCCACCATAGATTTCCGAAAATGACGGTTGGTAGCAACCTGCATCCAGCAATACATTACAATACACTATGATGGTTCTTTTTTATATCAAAACTATAACTAATACGAAGATATAGATCGCTAAAATTCCGAGTGACTTCACGTCTCAGTTATTATAACAAGGCGTGACGTCACAAGCTTCCACTCCCGAACTTTGAAGCCTTTGTCTTTGTAATTTTTTGTTTAATCATAATTCAACGCAAGCAAAGCTTAAATAAAACCGGCCAAGTGCGAGTCGGACTCGCGCACGAAGGGTTCCGTACCATTATCTATAAAAATCAAGTTTGTTGTTTGGGGGCCCCCTTAAATATTTATTTTATTTTCTTGTTATAACTGCAATAGAAATGCATCATCTGTGAAAATTTCAACTGTCTAGCTATCACCGTTCTTGAGATACAGCCTGGTGACAGACGGTCGGACGGACGGACAGCGAAGTCTCAGTAATAGGGTCCCGTTTTTAACCTTTGGGTACGGAACCCTAAAAACCGACTTCACCGCTTTATCTTCGGAACTTTGATCAGATTAGATGTTTAGTACATCTAATCTGATCAAAGTTTTACACGAATTATTGAAGTAATTTCAAAAACTACTGATCAGATCCCGAACAAATTTAAATAGAACCAATTGAAAAGCAACCTCATTCAAACAAAAGAAAAAAAATCGATATTGGTTCAAGTCGAACGAAGTTATGAGGTAATGCAAATTAAAAAAAATACAGTCGACTTGAATACCTCCTTTTTTTGTGAAATCGGTAGATAAACGTAAACGTTTTCACACAGCCCCACACTAAGTTCCATGACTGGTGCCGGAAACATTCACAAAACACACATATTCATTCGTTTAATTGACAAAAAAATACGTTTCCAATATATTTTGATCATCTAACTTACGGACTAATTAGAATTTTGTTTTTTATTTCACATCCCTATTACAACCAGAACCAGAAACATCCATTTTCCATGGGGAGAAAACTTTTTATGCCCGATAGGCAAGCATTTGACAACAATCTCACCTGATGGAAAGTGATGATGCGGCTGAATAAAAAATGATATTTTTTGTTTTATAGTAAAAATGACTAACTTTGTAGTCGACTAGTTTCGGAGTAGTTTGTTGTCTTTCATCAAGAAAATTGTGTTCCTGCCGGGAAACGACCCCGATACCCCCAACTAAGTCAAAGGGCAGTTCATCAATAGTACGAGTAACTATCACTTGTATTATTTCAAAATTATACAAAAAAGTTAGCTTACATTCTGACAAGTATAATAACTTACCGACATCCGGCTATTTGCAAAATACGGTTGCGGATAGAATCCCTGCATCCCTTGCAGGCCTTGGAATTGCTGGGGGTAGTAGGGGTTGTAAGGAACCTGGGGGTACCCCATCACGCCTCCGTACGGCTGGAAAGGGTAGATAGGGGGAGAGTTGTACGGCCGGAGTTGAGGTTGCATCATAAGGGGTGATATCGGAGGCGGGGCGAACGGACCCTGGAATCAAATGGCTGATGTTAATATTTCAGAAGACAGTTGAACGGCTTTCCTAGTAATGCTGTGCCTCTCAGAACTTCAATGATTCAAAATCCTGAGCGGCAGTGCAATGCAATCGTTACCCTGAGACATTGGATGTTAAATTACATGCCCTGCGATTTCATAGGAAACATTCCTATCCTTAGAAAATACATAGGACGG
Source organism: Lomographa bimaculata (assembly GCA_948107665.1). NCBI lineage: Eukaryota > Metazoa > Arthropoda > Insecta > Lepidoptera > Geometridae > Lomographa > Lomographa bimaculata. The sequence continues at coordinate 5,444,519 of OX403588.1, read as the reverse complement.
GTACAACTTTCTCTATGCATTAATGAGAAGAAGAACATCGTTCGTTGTATAGTAATGTCGTTCAAAGAAGAATGCATTGATTCTACATACTTAAGTTCCTTTTGTATTAAGTCGTCTCCAGATAATAAGGGCAAATAAGAAAACTTGGGTAGGTACATCTAACTAATAGTATGTGATACAAAAATGTCAGGCTAGAAATGTTGTATGAAGCTTTTTTTGTTTGGCTACGAAATCTTATGCATTTAGCCAGTGTCAAGTTATTAAATATATATCATGTGAATTTCATAATAAAAGTCCTAGTCACAAGTCACAGTCAAAGTCAAGTAAAAGAGTCAAGGCCCAGTCATAATCAAGTCATGCCCTAGTAAAGTGGTAGATACTTTACTAGAACTTCCATTGGAGTTTAAGAGCGAAGACGAAAATCACGTTTTTCAACTTTGTATGACTTGCCTACACTTATGCACGTTTTCTAATAATCCACCATATTACACATTAACCATCGAAAAAGCAAAGGTTTTGGAAAATTATACAAAATTAACAACATTTTTTTTCACATTCACGGCTAAAACTCAATTACAATTTTGTTCACTTTCGTGGTAAAATTCCAAAGGATGTTTATGACAAATTACCAATTGAGAGAATAATAACAAATTAATATCTACGTAGTCATAGCAACGAGTTAAGCACCAACATAATAATATATATAGTTTAGTAATTTCATCATTTATGCTATCGCCTCTTTAGCTCAGTGGTAGAGCACTGGTCTCGTAAACCAGGGGTCGTGAGTTCAATCCTCACAGGAGGCATCGACGTAATAATTTTTGTCATTAGATTTTTTTAAGTTAAGTTAATTTTACATCTTTTACTAACCCCTTGTGGCCTAAATGCAAAAATTGAAGGTTTCTGAGATTGGGGTGGTGGATCCTGATTTGGCAAATCATTTTCTTGATTACTACCGCCATCTGTCGGTTTGGTGATGGTTTGCGTATTCGGGTCCATTGAGAAGCCGGGTGGGAGCTTGCTCAGTAGAATGGGTGGCATATGTGAGTTCAAGCTATCTCTCATAGGTGGCGCTGTTGAACATTTTGCATACGCTTCTTTGAGTTCTTTGGTAATTTGCTTCAGGAGTGTTGTGCCGAAACAACTTTCGTATATCTGAAAAAAACCTGCATTTAGTATACATTCGAATATACGTTCTTAGTTGTGTCTAACGTGTTTCTTTTTACATTATGCGCCTTAACGTATGCTACGGGCCCATTGACTATTTTTTCATATTAAAATTAAATTATTTTGGTAAGTACTTACAGACCTAAACCAAAAGATACCATATTTTTCTACTTATTTTTTTATTTACTTATCACAGATAATAAAAGTAAAATATTAAGACGCGGCAATATGACTTTGAAACGGGTCGTATATAAGTTAGATGGAAGAGAAAACTCTAAAATTCTGAAAAGAATCCAGCTATGTTGTCATAATGAAAAAAAATCTTATACATTGGTATTTAAAAATGTGTGTCTCTCTCTCTCTCAAGTGTTTAAAAATGTGTAAAAATACAAAATTGTCTCTTATTTTGTTGTAAATATTACATACATTTTTGTACACGTTAACTTATTTCAACTAACTCATCAGCGGCAGACGTGGCCGAGCGGTTAAGGCGTCTGACTAGAAATCAGATTCCCTCTGGGAGCGTAGGTTCGAATCCTACCGTCTGCGAAGTTTTTGTTTTACATTATGGCATTTAATTACCTTCAGCATAGCGTAGTCTTTCATGAACTTGTTATCACCGCTGTCCAAGGCCTTTGTCGCTGCGCACAGCGCGAAACCCAAAAGTACTAATTTCTGCATCTTGCTTCTGGAAACAAATTAAACTTTACGTCAATTACAATTCTAAATAAACTAAATAATAAAATTGTAATTAATTAAGCTCAGTAGATTTGATTATATGTATATTTAAAATGTTGCTAAGCGAATGCAGTCATAGCCCTGAGTTGCATATAAATGTGCTCCTCTTCCCCATCTGATAATATTCCCAGTATTTAAATAGATATCCACATAGAAGAAGTCAACCCGCTTTGCTAACTAGTCCTAGAGATAGCGCGAGAATAGACGATTCTCACTACATCCATACATCCAAGAAGGACTTAATAGTGAGATTTTTACATGCTTTTATTTGCTTAGTTTCACCGTTGTTTCACCTGTTTCGTTATATGTCTGCCAGTCTAATAGTAAATAGGTACCTTCTAGGCAATCATGCTACATCTTCGGCTACAAATATTTTCTGATTTCTGATTTCGGCTAATAAATATTTTCTGATTTCTGATTTCTACATCATCGCATTCCATCAGGTGAGATTGTAGTCAAATGCTTACCTATCGAGCATAAAAAAGTCTGTCTGTAATTTAATCTTGCATGCTAATTTTGACCCATTTCTCGATGTCAGCTTGGACTCAAATTATTTATTGATAATTAGAAAGGCCAAAAACCACTTTCACTAATTAACACATTATTACATACATTATTAGTTAAAACATTATATAAATTATCGGTAAACTTAACTGTGGTAACTAAAATTGGTAACTCCATGTACCTGCCGACCTGCTTTTAAGTCGTAGTGATGTAGAACTAATCCAATGAACTCAAACCTAGAGCTTGGAGGTCCCCAAGAGCCTAATTGCAACAGTCCACTGCAAATTGAAATCAACACTAACAGATGTGTCGAAACTATGAGCTCTAACTATCTAGAAATAAAGTTGAAATTAAACAAAATCATCGTCCATGCGTAAGTATTTTGATATGAAACAAGTTAAAGACGTTCATAACGGTGCCGGCACTTCATCAATGTTAACGAACCAACACTCCCGACAGATTTGTTATCGAGTATTCGCCCACACTGATAACTACCGTACCACAGCTGTGTACATCCCGTACTAGTATTTCAATTGCTGAATTGGTAATTGATTTTATTCAGTCCATCCGCGATATAATGAGTATAATATCATATTGCCATTAGACGAGGAATGAATCGAATTCTTCGACTATGATTATAATTTTTATAGTTCCATTCGCCGCCGCCTGTGTCATTGTGGATGGCGCTAGTGTCTAAGAATCACATTGTAGGTATAGTATAAAATATATCTTTTTATAAATATTAATATTTATCGTGTGTATGTGATTGAATTCCTCCTAAACTGCTGGACCGATTTTGAATGGTTTTGACATTTTTTGTGTGTGTTCTGGTGGATTCAAAAAATTTTAAGAGACACAATTCAATACAATAAATAATATTTTTTAATTTACGCGGACGAAGCCCGCATCTTGTCTGTATCATATAACTATACTAATATTATAAATTCGAAAGTTTGTGTGTAAATGTGTAAGTATGTTTGTTCCCTCTTCACGCTTTAACGGCTGAACTGATGGAATGGATGAAATTTGGAATATGAAATTGTGTTAGCTTATACCTAGGATTAAAACATAGGCTATTTTTAAATTGATATAGCGGGCGAAGCCGCGGGGCATGGCTGGTTTTATATAAAAATTGATCCCTATTTATCTTGGTCATTAATTACCTGAGAATGACTTTACCGATTTCATTCATCTTTTTTTAAAGTTTGCTAATACTTTAAGAAGGTTCTAACGGAAAGAAAAATAAAGATAATTTAAACGTAAGCAGAGCTTAAAAAAACCGATTTCCACGCTTATATTTTGGTTTTTGCTTGATCGATTTCGATAAAATTTATATGTGACCACCACTATCTACCAAACAAAAAAAGAATTTTGAGAATCAGACCACAAATGGGAGAGAAATCAGTGAACATATAATAAAAATACATACAGTCGAACATAGTACCTCCTCCTTTTTTGAAGTCGGTAAAAATCCGATAATCTCAGAAAATTTAACGACGACTTTTAGTTAGGGCGTTTGACGGTTCGTGTGTTTACGGCTACAACGATACAAGTTTTTGAACTTAGGGTTGTGATTGAAATCCATTTGAATGTTAAAAGAACTACCATGTATTACGAAATTGATTTACACCTGGCTTGAACAAAATATTGATCGAACAGGCTCGCTTGGAAATGAACCACATTCCAATGACCACTTCGCCGACCATCGACGTAAGTGTGATGTGCTTCAAACCGGGTTTGAACACTATATGAAAAACTCAAGTACCTGTAGCTAGGTAGAGTACCTATCTATACATTAAACCAATAACTCATCACTGTATTTTTTGTAAGTAATTTACAATTTGACATGTTTGCCTTTTTTAACATACTTAGGTCTGTGTAAAAAGTTGTTTTTTTAATTTATTTTTGGTTCGGCAATCTTGTTCATTTAGCCAGTGTCAAGTAATTAAATATTTTATATGGAACATATTTCATAATAGATGTCCTAGTCACAGTCAAAGTCAAGTAAAAGTAATTATAATACATTAATACTCAAAGAATCACAAGTTTTAAAAATAATACAAAATCAACGACAACACTTTTGCGCCAATGTAATGGATTTTGAAAAAAGTTAAACGTTCTCTGAAGTAGATCCTACTTAATTTTTTTATAAAAAATCGTCTTAAATTATTTCATTTATTTGTTGGTCCACCAAATCAAATCGAAATCGTTTATACACCTGGGCCCCAAAGAGGCACTCATGAAAGTTAATGACTCTACTGCTAGATTCGAAAAATTACAGACTCGAGTAGAAGCTGGCATGAAACCACGTAGCTAAGCTCTTTCAAGTAATAAAATAATTACCGGTTTACTAATCTCGATTAAATGTTCTCAATTATGGGTCCAACTAAATGAAACCTTTGTATACTTGACGGCGCGGCGATGGCATTCGTCGAGGGACGATGTAGTTTAAACAACTATTAATTATAAATTGTATAAACATAAACACCTTCATACTCACAGCCCCACACTAAGTTGGATGATTTGTGTCGTGGGTGTCGGAAACATTCATATCACACACACAATCACAACCAGAACCAGAAACACAAATTTTCTTTCACAGTAGCATAAATACAAAATACAGAGACGCTAATAAAATTTGCACGACTCCACAAACCAGCTACCATGGGCAATTTCAAATTATATTTACTGTTAGTAATATTATTGCAAGCATAAGCGAGATGATTAATTGACGCGCAAAATTAAACTCCACGCGGACTGCAGTAACCGTTAACTCGAGGTGTTACTTATTCTGTGGTTAAGTTAATAATCTTGATTTTCATTGGAACAATCACATAAGGCTTAATATCGTAAGGTTTAGTAATAATTTAAACGCAAGCAAAGCTTAAAAACCGTCTTCACAGATTTATCTTCGGAACCCTTGATCAGATTAGAATTAATAAAGAATTATTGAGGATAACTCAAAAACTGCCGGTTAGATCTTGATAACATTTAAATGCCAACACATGGGAAGCACCAGCTTTCAAATAAAAATATTCATCAAAATCGGTTCACCTAGAAAAATAAAACAACGGGTTGCACTCCGGGAGTACCGACAGAAGTAAAAACTTGAAAATTTTTCGCCGCGCGGTAGAAACAAAGGGGGATATTACTTCCCCTTCTTCGTCTTACGAATTTTCAATCAAATCACGTGTCCTGTCGCGAGTTTTAACATTTTTACCCATCCCAAAAAAGTGCACAACGCCGCTAAAGATTTTTCACTTCAAAAATCTGAGGTAACCAAACTAAACACATATTATTATGAACGATCGAATTGAGAACCTCCTCCTTTTTTAAGTAAAGGAAAGTAAATGCGATAAGCTCATATAATCTACACATTGAACACTATTTTGTGTATTATCTGATTTAAAATATCACTAACAAACGCGTGACAGAACAGTTTATTTTTCAAACTGATTTGATGACATCTAATCAGATGTCAGAAGTGGGATTCAGCCAAGTTTTTATAAAATGGACACCCAATTTATTTGACTATTTTGGTTTTTTTTGCCGTGGAAAGCTCTAATTACAAGCTTTTTTTAGCTGTCCCGATGTCTATCGGAATGTAATCAAATTTTGCGAGCTAAATTAAATCCACTTCCCAATGTCCGTTTGAAGTACTTATGTATCAACAATACAATGATATGGTACCATGGAGCTGGTCTGTTGATGGAGACGGAAGATGGCCATAAAAACTTCTGAACTAAACAAGATAAACCCATCGAGTTCGGGCTCGTTTGATTCGTCTTGACAAGTCATTTGGTTATTATTACCAAGTATTACTTTTTTCTATATTGATATGGCACTGTAAGTTGCCTTAATTAGTATCGGAGCACTTCCTATGTCTACTTGGATAGAGTAGCTATGACTATAATTCCAGTAACATAGTAATATCAAGCTCAATTAGAAAATCATCCCAAGCAACTAACGAAACCTGTATTACATGTCACGTAAGAATGTCATGTAAGAACAGCGTACATCAATTGTTCTGATTACATAATGTAGGTTGGGTAGGTATAAGATAATGCTACCTCATTAAGATATATTCATAAAAACCTTAATTGCTTTTGATATTTAACTACTAGGTACTTCAAATCCACTAGTTCCAAGCTATTATCACTCAATATCAAACTTATTCTGATTACATCCACTTACGTAATTACATAGATTGTAAACTTATGTAATCATCAATCATTACCGACTTTTATCATCGGAATAGTAACATTTCATACGGGTCTTTGAACTGATGACCTTGCTTCCAGCGCAATTGAAGAGGAAATTTATAAAGAACTTAGCAGCGAGGCAGGAGACGGGATATTGATTATGAATGGCTGATGTAAGATCTAACTAGGTATACAGTGATAAACATAAGCATAAACGCTTTTACACTCAAAGCCCCACACTAATTTTGATGACTTAGACTTAAGACTTAGACTCGATTCTATTCGAATACTTAGAATTATTTCTTGAATCTTGTGTGAATTCATCATGAATGTAGTCTATATTTTGAATTGGGATGAATAGAATATCCTACTAATATTATAAATCCGAAAGTTTGTGTGTAAGTATGTTTGTTCCCTCTTCACGCTTTAACGGCTGAACGGATTTGGAATGTACATAGCTTATACCTAGGATTAACACATAGCCTACTTTTTAACTTGATAATAGCGGGCGAAGCCGCGGGGCACGGCTAGTAGTATATATTAGGATGAATAGAATCTATACTTATAATAAAATTGTAACAGGCATATGTCTGTACATTAAAGATATTAAAGAAAAACTAATATGGGGAGTCTTTATTAGAGCAACAGAAGCCAAAACAATCATTTTTAGAATGCTTGTCTATTTGTCTGTCTGGATGTTTGTACGCGAATCAGGCTAAAACTACTGCATGGTGTTTTTACCAATGTATTGCTATAGATCTAACTTAAAATATGACTTAATTTTATTATGTCTTTTATGGGATATATTTCGCAAATCGTACGCTTGACAACAACATGATATACCCTTACTTTCATTTTAAAACCCCTTTTCAATGATACCACACATAATATATTTCAACAACAATCTCTTATTGTTTGTTTGGTGTGACTCCCTGACTACTACCATAGTATATATTTCTACTATGCTACTACTTATAACTTAGTTTTGAGTAGTCTTCTTTTTCTACTTTTGATTCTACGCTGTTTTGTATAGATAAGTGTTTTTCTAATTCCAATGTTTTATTACATAACATGAATACATACATAATACATAATATTATAAAGAGCTAGCTGTATTTTTAGATTCAATATGCGAAAACTTGTTAATGGTGTTTAGTTTTAATGCTTAGCTTATATCTATGAATATGTATCACTATTTATTTTCCGAATAAAATAAAATAAAATAAAATAATGGGGTAGGTTCTTAATGAAATACATGTGAAATTCTAGATGAACTGCCTGTTAGCTTAGTTTGGTTGGCGTTCTAAATCTATCGAGTTCGATTCCCGGCGGGAACACAATTTTTCTCCCCAAGGAAACTTTGTGTATCTGTTTCTAGTTGTGATTGTGTGTGTGTGATGTGAATGTTTCCGACACAAGTCATCGAACTTAGTGTGGAGCTGTGAGTGTAAAAGCGTTTATGTTTATGTTTGTAGCTCAATCAAGTCAAAACGACTATACGGATTTGTATGAAATTTGGCACACAGATAGTTTATTACATGATTAACACATGAGATGGGACTTTTTAACTACTACGCGGACTAAGTTGCGGGCAGAAGCAAGTATAGTATACTAGCCGGGCTCCACGGCTTCGCCCGCTATTATCAAGTTAAAAAATAGCCTATGTGTTAATTCTAGGTATAAGCTATGTATATTCAAAATTTTTTTTTTTTTTTCATATGGATTTTTTTTTTCATATCCTTTACTAACTACGGGCCAATTGCCTAGTTCCAAATTTCATCCAAATCTGTTCAGCCGTTTAAGCGTGAAGAGGGAACAAACATACTTACACACACACTTGCACAAAAACTTTCATATTTATAATATTAGTAGGATATTTAGTGTCATAACTGTGTGAAGGTATACACATAATTAGAAGCATCAACAGCTTGCTCATTTCGGACGTGCAATATTAATTTTAATCAAACTTAAATAATAAAAAAGCTGCTTAAGTTAACAGAAAACAAAACTATAATTGGTGCTTAATAATTTTTAGAAACATACAAACAGTTTAATTAGACGAAAAGTATTCATTTAAATTGTAAAAGCAAGATGATGTTTGATGAGTAGATACATCATTTTCCAAGTATCATCATCGTGGCAAAGCCGCGGTTGTAACTAGTCTAGTAAGCTTTTAAATTAATAGCATTTAAGCAGATTGTAAAACATTTACTGTAGTACATTACGTTTATAAACGGCAATAAATATTATGGATTCAGTCAAATTAATCTCACATTATGAGCACTTATTACAGTACCATTAGCAGCTTAGATTTTAGTGGCGTTTTCTTACTATTATAGCCCTTTTCCGTTACTAAAGATAGGTCAAAACGGATGTATAAAAAAGCAATCAGACATGCTATTATTTTTAGTGTCGACTATAAATAGCAAATACTATTACCACTTTAACTTTTACTATTATTGTGCATCTGTAATCTAATCTACGAGAATTAATTAATTACCCCCAGGAAGAAAGGCGAGGGTTATCATTTTGGCACCGTATTTATGTGACTATGTATGTTTGTTCCCTCACTGCATCCAAACTAATAAATATATCTATATATCCTACTAATATTATAAATCCGAAAGTTTGTGTGTAAGTGTGTGTGTAAGTGTGTAAGTATGTTTGTTCCCTCTTCACGCTTTAACCGCTGAACAGATTTGGATGAAATTTGAAATGTACATAGCTTATACCTAGGATTAACACATAGGCTATTTTTTAAATTGATAATAGCGGGCGAAGCCGCGGGGCACGGCTAGTATTTGATATGATTTTTAATTGTATAAGTTCACGCATTTTTGATAAAAAAGACAGACATCGAAGTGGTATAAGGTTTTTTTTTGTCCCTTTTTAGAATACGTAGTTCTTGAAAAAAAACTAATAATGAAATATTTGATGGTAAGCGTCACGCTCTCCACTTTTCATTATTAACTAGCCGTGCCTCGCGGCTTCGCCCGCTATTATCAAGTTAAAAAATAGCCTATGTGTTAATCCTGGGTATAATCTATGTACATTCCAAATTTTATCCAGATCCGTTCAGCCGTTAAAGCGTGAAGAGGGAACAAACATACTTACACACAAACTTTCGGATTTATAATATTAGTAGGATGCTATCCAGAATGCATTCCACACAAAAAAGCGATGTAGCTAAGTGGAGGCAGTCCCGATCGGGAGGTCGCGGACTCGACTCCTACCACGGCCATACATTTCCGTTGAAGTTAAAATTGTGATTAAATTCAAAGTCTCATTCTAGTCCTAGCGTGTTTACCACCCTCAACCACATCATAACTATCCAACAAGTGAGCTACTAACCTAAGTACTTATATAAGTTAAAAACGCCTAGCCTTTCAAACAAAAAATTTAGGTAGTTGCTTTTTTTTATTCTAGAGTGGTAAGCAATTGACCTATCACCTAATGGATAGCGATGATGCAGCCGAAGATGTAGCTTTCCTAAAACTGTTCACTATTCTATTCCTATACAATATTATATACAAATTAAATATTCTGTCAAATAAAACTTCTTTTTACCGAAGATGTGCACTACCATATCAAAATATCCTCGATACACCCAGGTTACCCAGGTTAAGAAAATGCTTTGAAGCATGAAGTTTGCCTATGTACCTACAATACTGTTTGTGCAATAAATTTTTATTTTAACTATTCTTTATATTAACTTTTTATTTCTACTATATTCTTTATATTCTTATGCTAGCTGACCCGGCGAACTTCGTACCGCCAATAAAAATTTGATAAATGAAGAACCGCTCGACCGATTTTGTGTAAACTTCACATAAATTATATTTATCTACTAAATAGTCCGAACATAGCATAAACATTTGGTTTGGATAGGTGAGCCCGTTCTTGAGTTATAAAATTACAACGAATGTGGCATTGATTTATATATATATAGATTAACTATCTGTCTATCTATATAGAAAGTTACATGGTTATGCTATAAATAAATAATTAATATTAAGATTAATTGGCTGTCGGATGTGTCTATCAGTATAAGTTAGTGCAAGTACAGACTGCTTTGCAAGTTAAATTTATATACCTACTAGACCTGTTTGTGTCGAGATTATACGAGATTAAATAAACCAATAGACTTAAAAGATTATTATTATGGTAATTTTTAACTGACCTCAAAAAAAGGAGACGTTTTTTCTATGTGTTACTTGATAACTTTATTCTAGTTGAACTGATTTTGATGACTATTTTTTTATATGGAAGGTGGTGCTTCTTATGTGGTCCAGTAGATTTTGAGTTAGCCTTAATTATGCGTATTTAATTGACTTCGATTACAGTAATGATGTTCTAATTTTCATTGTTTATGGTTGATATTCCAAGGAATTAAGCGTTTTGCATCCACATTAATTATACGTACTGCTAAGTAATAGAACTCTTTGCCCGAGTATGTGTTTCCCGATAAGTACAATCTAGGAGTCTTTCTTCTAGGCAAGCATGCTCCATCTGCGACCACATCGTCACTTTCCATCAGGTGGTCAAATGCTTGCCTATTGAGAATAAAAAAAAACTTTCTTATGGTTGTTATGTGATTACTCTTAGACGGTTGGAACGATTTGCTTTTTTTGTGTGAAGTCTGTTTTTTTATGCTTGCTTGCGTTTAAATTATTATTTAACTAACATTTAAGTTCGTTTAGTATTAAAAAAAAAAAAATTTTTTTTTCATGACTTTTGTCGATTTTTAATATATTGCCGGTAATCATTACACATTGATAATAATATTACACAAATGTTATACAAAAATAAATATTTGATTAATTCAACCAGGCTGGGAAATTTTGTTTTTACTTAACTAACTTAAATTTAAATAGAAATAATTTTATATGTAACTTCTATAATGATTAAAAAATAATAATATACTTAACCTGTATTTAAATCTCATACATATTACCTATTACAAAAGTATTATATATTTTAATTGCTTACGTAACAATCTTTATTCAATAGTAATTAATTCTACAGAAGTAATTATTGAAGAAGAAGATTTTTTTATTTTCACACTCACAACCCACACTAAGTTCGATAACTTGTGTCGTAGGTGCCGGAAACATTCACATCACACACACAATCACAACCAGAATTGGAAACACATATTTTCTTCGGGTAGAAAACATGTGTTGCCGCCGGGAATCGAACCCGACACCCCTGCTTAGAAGGCGAACGCTCAATCAACTAAGCCATTGGGCAGTTCAATTCTAAGCTTAGTAATCGATGCCACTTTAATTACTTAAGGTCTGGGTTCACCAAGCATCGATTAAGTAAATAACGGCTATTTAATACTCCGTTATTTAAATTAAATGCTGTTAAATCAAACTTCATCTCAGGCAGCGGTGAATGACGATAGGGAATATAATTATTTTGTATGCTCTTAATCTGTTGTTAACATATATATATTGAAGAAAATAATTAAACGCAAGCTTAAAAAAACCGACTTCACCGCTTTATCTTTGGAATTTTGATCAGATTTAATGTATTAAACACGCATTATTGACTATAACTCAAAAATTAGAGATTAGATCTTGATCAAATTTCAATGAAAACATTAAAAGCACCAGCTTTCAAATAAAAAAGTAATCCTCAAAATCGGCTTACAACGAAAGAAGTTATGAGGTAACTTTTAAAGTCGGTTAAACGAGAAAATTGTCAAAGTAGTCCACAAAATAGGAATTCTTGACGATATTTCAAGAAGTACTGATCAGATCTTGATCAAATTTAAATGGGACCAATTGGAAAGCAACATCATCGAAACTAAAAAATCATTTTCGAAATCGGATCACGTGGAGAGAAGTTATGAGGTAACACACATAAAAAAAGAAACAAATATTAATCTTATTAAAAAACGAATTACTACATATAATGACAAGGCTGCAGGGAGGGAAATTGCAAAAGCACTTTCTGGCTACTACAAATTATAGATATATAAGTACCTACGTTAATATAAATCCTGTATTAGTAATTTATACAGTTTAAAAAAATTATTAAAAAATGCGCCGCCGTGTTTCTTGCCAGGTTCTTCTCGAGATAGCTGTAATTTTGCGAATCTGGCAGTACAGTCATTAACTTTCATGAGTGCCTTTTTGGGGTAGATCTGAATAATGACATCAAAAATGTGAGAACTGACGTCATGAATTAAGTTTAGAAAATAGCGTGGATATTGTTATTTTAATTCAATTTTCCACGCATTATTTTCGATTTTAATTCATTAAAAATATGCATATTGAAATTTTACTGGACTTAATTCTCCGGTCAAATCTCAACAGAGCGTTAATCAAATTGTCAACAAAGCGTTAGTCTAATTGTCAACAGAGCGTTAGGCAAATTGTCAACAAAGCGTTAGTCTAATTGACAACAGAGCTTTAGTCAAATTGTCAACAAAGCGTTAGTCTAATTGACAACAGGGCTTTAGTCAAATTGTCAACAAAGCGTTAGTCAAATTGACAACAGAGCGTTAGTCAAATTGTCAACAAAACGTTACTCAAATTGACAACAGAGCTTTAGTCAAATAGTCAACAAAGCGTTAGTCAAATTGACAACAGACTGTCTCGACTTTTATTTAAATATAGGAAATATCCATTGACATTAAATTTATTAACAGCTTATATTATATTTAATGAACACAAAATGTAGATGAATAGCTAATTAAATTAAATTAAATTTAAATTTAGAGCAACATATTTTATTTTTATTTTGGCTCGGTAAGCTGCATATTTTTTAAGTTTATTTAACAAAAACTTGTTCTATTTACCAGTCACAGTCAAAGTCAAGTAAAATAGTCAAGCCATGTAAAGTAGTAGCATAGTAGGTAGTAGATACTTTAATACAATTTCTTTTAGAATTCTGGAGCAAAAACGAAATTCAAATGTGTATGATTTGCCGACACTCATGGCCCACGTTCAAAAATGAATAATCCAAAAATATTATATTAACACTCGAAAAATCACAAGTTTTTTTAAAGTAATACATAATCATTATTAAACAACGCCATTTTTTCAATAAATTTCTATTCTATTCTATTCTAATATGTGTTACTCCGGAACCTTAACTGTCTACATTCTAAATTTCATCGAAATCAGTTTATTCGTTACGGAGATACGTGGTAACAAACATTTACACACACACACTTTTGCATTTATAATATTAAGTAAGAAGTACACTGTTGTGGCACATAAAAAATATGACAAGCAAAACTTGTTACAATTCCATTAACCGAAGAAAAAACATCTTGTTAAATAGAAACAAAATCGTCCATGATTATGAATAAGTCACGTTTGAAATAAAACTCCAAATTGCCCAGTTAAAATATAGGCTATGGCTGCCACGATCAATTTATAGGCTAACCACAAATTGTAATGTAAAAAACATCTCGTTACATTGAAACAAGAACATGGTTACGATAAGTATGAAATAAGCTGGTCTAGTGATGCACTTTAATGTACTTAGATGAAGAAAACTTGTTTCCCTGCCGGGAATCGAACACGATACCCCCCCTCCCTCCCCCTGCATAGAAAGCAAACGTTCACCCAACTAAGCCAACGGGCAGTTAAATCAACTTACGTCATTAAAAGAAAAAAATATAAGGTATATTTATTACTTGTGAATGTTTCATTCATTTTATTTGTTAACAAATTATCATTTATTTTATTTGTTAACAAATTAACGTTAATTTGTTAACAAATAAAATAAATGAAAAATTCACAAGTAATAAATATACCTTATATTTTTGTAATGTAAAAAACATCTCGTTACATTGAAACGAGAACATGGTTACGATAAGTATGAAATAAGCTGGTCTAGTGATGTACTTTAATGTACTTTGATGAAGAAAACTTGTTTCCCTGCCGGGAATCGAACACGATAAACCCCCTGCATAGAAAGCAAACGTTCACCCAACTAAGCCAACGCGCAGTTAAAATCAACTTACGTCATTAAAAGGAAAAATGTAAGGTATATTTATTACTTGTGAATTTTTCATTTTTTTTAATAGTTAACAAATTAACGTTAATTATGTTTAAGTGAATGACAATTTATTACATCGTTATTCACTTTAAGAAAACATAATGATATCATTATTAAATGTCATCTTGTTTTATTTTATAATCAAAACATTACATTTTCAAATATTTTTTCCCCCGACTGTACTAATTTCCTATGGTAGTCGAGTTAACTACTATAAATAATAAAAAAAGGTGGCGACTCGACCACGCGGTCGATTATTTTGCGGTCGAGTTAACAACCAACTTAAATTTACAGCACTTAAAAGTTTTATGAAAATACCTAATGTGAGTAACGGTTTTACTTCTTACTCATAAATTTAAAAATGACGTTTATGTCCTTCATAGCATATTTGTCTATACTTACTATTATTTTCTTTATATATATATATATAATTCTAATGTACGTGTGTATGTCACTGAACTCCTCCTAAACGGCTGGACCGATTTCGGTGGCGTGGCGCCCTGGATGGGTTAGATTCACAAATTAGCCCGGTAGATGGCGCTGCAAGGGTTGCACAAGGGCAAACCCGGGGCGAATCACTAGTTATATACATATTTCGTTACTTATTGTGCGTGTTAGAAATAATAGTAAAAAGAACTATAAATGTTCTTTTCACTTAAACTGTTGATTCTCAAAACTTGACGACTTACTCGTAGCTAACCCTTGCTCCCTTGGGAAGACAATAGGATTTTTACAATCATGGCTAATTAGGTCGGGATGAGATATTAGAACTTCTTTTAAAAAATATATTTTAAATAATCGTGTACCACACACGTCATTGAAATCATTAAAAGAAAAAGAAAAAAATAAACAAATGTCAAGTAAAACTTAACTTCTACCTACAATTCACCCTTTTCTATGTTAAACTCATGTCTATCGATTTACCCATAATTTAATACCTTTAAACGAGCAACTCTTGTATATATGTATATATATAATCTGAATCTTGGAAACGACTCCAAAAATTTTCATGAAATTTAGTATGCAGCGGGTTTCGGGGGCGATAAATCGATCTAGCTAGGTTTCATTTTTAGAAAACGTCATTTACCAAAAAAAAATGAGCAAAGCTCGGTCATCCAGTTACTTTTATTTAAACATTGTGTAACGGTGTAATTAAGTCATATTTATATTAAAAAAATATAAATATTCCATCTCAGTTTTTCCACAAAATATCCAACACTGATTTCTTCAAGAATTACTTGTGTGCTCAAATAAACTACGCTCTTTCTGAGTCTCGTCACTTACACACTTGAGCGCTTTATTGTAGAAGGTGCCTACTATTCAAGGGGCACTTAGCGTTTTTTCTTCGCAATCACAAGAAAATAAGCAGTTCGCCAGTCCTGTTTGCCATGTCAGATAATGGTAGGAATTAGCCTGCCTGAGACGGTTGCAAATAGCAGACAACTCTATTAAGTTATATCGACGTATGTACGAACTAGGTATTTGTTACCGAGACAGGCTGATAGTAAAGCATTATCTAGTACCCTAAAACGAGCAATTCTTGTATGTATATAATCTGAATCTCGGAAACGGCTCCAACGATTTTCATGAAATTTAGTATGCAGTGGTTTTCGGGGGCGATTTCGAGCTAGGTTTAATTTTTAGAAAACGTCGTTTTAACAAGTAAAGCTCGATCATCCAGGTGTTTCTTTTTTGTATGTATTATTGTTACGCTATAATTCCGCAATTATGAATCGATTTTCATGTTTTTTTTTGTATCGTAGAGTATACTTCTGATGTGTTCCCATATACATTTATTCTAAATCTATCATGCCAAAATTATAATATAAGCAGTGAAGTTGGTTTTGTTTAAGCTTCGCTTGCGTTTAAATTATCTGATTTAAATGTCTTCTGATAATTTGGTGTGCGAGATTCGAATAAATTAGTAGATATAACATTATTTGTTTTTTTTATTAACTGGTGCAGACTCGCAATGCTTTTGTTGGATTTTCCAACTATTTCGACCGACCTCAAAAAAGTAGGTTCTTAATTCGAATGCATGTTTTTTCTTTTTTTGTATTCATGTTTCCTGATATCTCCACCAAGTATGATTTTTTTTTTTTCATGCCTAACTACGGGCCAATTGCCTATATTTCCTAGAACTAAACTAAAACTATGTAAAGCAAAGAACTAAGTTACCTACAAGACATTGAAGTATGAATAGATTTTGATGATATATTTTGTTTGGATGAGTATACTTTAGAGGTATATAAATTTCGGAAATCGGTCAATCCAAAACCAAAATATTAGCGATAAAGTCGGTTTTTTAAGCTTTGCTTGTGTTTCAATTATAGGATTTATTTCCTTTTTAATGTATTGTGGAAAGAATGTTTTGCGTTGAGGAGGGGCACTAGGTTTGTGGTGACCACATTATAAATAAATAAAAAAAAGAGTAAGCTTTGCTTTTTTGCATACCTCTGATGTCATATCTGGCATACTGCATCACCGATTTTCACGAAACATAGCCAAGAAGCAGCTTGATAAAATCAGCTATCTTATATTTTTTTGTTTAGTTTTGGGTCCGAAATCTTTGCAGTTAGCCAGTGTTAAAAAAAAACATTTTAATTTTTCATGTATTCACCCTAGTTACAAGTCATAGCCAAAGTCAAGTAGTAAAATGTAAAGTCTAGTTTTAGTAACGTCTCTCCTCCAGTAGTTTCTACGACTATATTAGAACTTCGATTGGAGTTTCAAAGCGATAGCTAAAATTACGTTTTTCAACATTGTATGATTTGGCTACACTCCAGTTAATAATTGATCGACCATTGTACATCTTAGCACTCGATAATCTCAAGTTTTAGGAAAAATAAGTTTCTTGTTAAAAACTTTTTAAGGACAAGCTTTTAGAAGTCTGCCATATTGGATTTAAAGTGACGTCACTATATTTTTCGAGTTAGTCTACAAGCCCTTTTATTTGATACCCATATTGTAGGAGTGCATTAAAAATTACTTGTCCGCCATTGTATGTTCCGCCATGTTGGACTTAGAATGACTGAAATTAATGAATGAAATTTCAGCTCAATCGGTTGAAGATATCTGCTTCAAAATTGAGTTGCACGATTCCACCCGAACAAACATACATACATACAGTGCAAGCTAAATAAAAGCTTGTAAATTACAAAATGGCGTAGTTGGCCATTTTATCCCGTTCGCGGCAAAACTATACTTTATTATGTTTCAATGTTATATTCGGCTTAAAACACGAAAATTTCGACTTACTTTGTAGTCAACTAGTTTCGGACAAATTAGTTGTCCTTCATCAGGATGAGTCAGACGCGCGATACGCAGAGGCGTGCGGCTCGGGCCTCGGCGCGTGACTGACTTTGTCCGAAACTAGTTGACTACAAAGTAAGTCGAAATTTTCGTGTTTTAAGCCGAATATAACATTGAAACATAATGTGTAATACTCACGATAGTTTTAAATTAAAACTATACTTTATATATATATCTTATACTTTAAAACTGCATTGTAGATAAAAAAGTGAACTGCCCGTTGGCTTAGTTGGGCGAGCGTTCGCTTTCTAAGCAGGAGAATCAGGTTCGATTCCTGGCGGGAACTTAGTGTGTGGCTGTGAGTGTGAAATATTTTTTATTTTTATATTATAAAAAATCATTTATAATGTATATAACCGCATTTAATTTAGTTCAGACCCACAGATGCTACAGTGCCATACATTGATGTACGGAAATTGCTATCAAGCTTCTTACCACAACCTTTTTTGGCAATTTAAACGTATGCTTCTTTCGTCCAAAGCTGCCACTACTGATGATGATAAGTAGCCATTAAATGGTAGTACATGAAGGTTAAAAGACAACTCTTTACTCGTACGCGGTTGCAAGTTTAAATCGAATGACTACTCCGACAGATAAATGAGACCCGAGGAGACAAGTCTTGTCGGATCCAATCAAGCTTGATAAATAACATGATAATAACTACTACAAGTAATCAGTTGCTTCTTTTTAGATAAGTACGGCGCATGATATCGTGACACTGCCATTAACTAATGCAAATAACAACTTTACTTAAGTCCCTATCAGCTTCCTAATACACCGCTTGTATGAATTAAAAGTTCTGATATTAAAAAAAAATGTGTTGGTGAATTTTGTCGTTTGAAGCAGGACTTGGGTGGCTCAGCGGTTAGAGCAACAGGGACCTATGGCCACGGTTTTAAATGCAGCCTCAAGCGATATTTTTCCTTGTTAAATTTACTACTTTATGTCTCTATCGAAACTAAAACGTTTTTATGTAAAGAGATAACAAACAGATTTGTCATTATTGTGCACTTTGAACATGATTTAAGGGATTAAAGAATTTGTAAGTAAATTAAGAAAACGGGGAAGTACAAAAAACCGGTGAGAACACCGGGGAGCACACATTTTCTTAAGGGATATTGCTGTGTCAATACAATTACTGGTATTAAGTAGCTGAAAAGTTTTATGATTTTTTTGTGACTTGATGTGTACTGCTTTAGCTGCCCATGTCTTAAGCTCACTTACCATCAGGTGAGATAGTGATAATTTTTTTGATTAATTAAAAAAAAAATCTATACTTGATTAAAAATTTAATCACACATCAACTTTCAAAAAAATACATAAATCGTTTTAGCAATTTAATATCAGGTGGCGTTTATTTGAGATCCACTCCTGCACTGTACGGCAGTAAGTGGTAGCTATTAATATCCACCTACAGAGTTTATCATGTATAAAATACACATAAAACTATAAAGTCCGAGTATTCTGGATGTTTTGCCAAGGTATAACTGTTCTCGGCTTACTGTTCAGTTTTTGTGATCGTTCATACATCCGCCTGTTTGGAATGTACATGAGCAAATACTT
The DNA here is from genome assembly GCA_948107665.1 of Lomographa bimaculata. Lineage (NCBI taxonomy): Eukaryota > Metazoa > Arthropoda > Insecta > Lepidoptera > Geometridae > Lomographa > Lomographa bimaculata. The sequence goes on along the minus strand of OX403588.1, from coordinate 5,425,014 downwards.
TGCCAAGAACTAAGTACCTATAAGTATATATATGTAGCAAACGACTATAGAACCGTTTGTAATAGGTACTACCTATATATTTTTGGTACAATATGCTTTTTACTGAACAAACATATCTTCATTAATGGAAGAAAAATACTTGAAGACGACTTCGTAAGTGGACTTTGAACCAAAGTCATGTTGTATATAATAATTGGCGTATTATTTAGGAAAGTATTTTTTTATCTATTTCACTCTTTTTTTACAAAAATAACTGGCCATTTTGAATTGCCCGCTGGTGTAATTGTTTACATCATATTTGCCTTCGACTCTGAAGTGCCAGGTTTGATTCCCGGTCCCCACCCGGTATCGAACCTGGTATTTCCACAAATCTTCTTCCCAAAGGATATTTGTGTTTTAATACGAATAATTTTATTCAATATTAAACAGTCCTACTAATATTATAAATCCGAAAGTTTGTGTAAGTGTGCAAGTGTGCAAGTACGTTTGTTCCCTCTTCACGCTTTAACGGCTGAAAGGATTTGGATGAAATTTGGAATGCACATAGCTTATACCTAGGATTAGCACATAGGCTACCTTTTTACTTGATAATAGCGGGCGAAGCCGCGGGGCACTGCTAGTAATACATAAAAGACTAAAAAAGGGAAAATAAACAAATAGCACTTAGAAATAATATAAACCGCACAAGCCATCGAACTTAGTGTGGAGCTGTGAGTGTGAAACCGTTTATGTTTATGTTTATTAAGTGGCAAAAGTAATGGAATAACATTTATGGGAACGTCGGAAAGTACTCCACATTTTCTCAGGTTATTAAACAGCAGTTTAATGTAAATAACAAAAGCTCTTAAACGTGAGAAAAAAATAACTAAATTGCGTTACCCGTTATGTAGTTATAACGTTACAACGTACTATGTATAGCGTTATGGTTTCCTAACGAGCGATTTGTTTTTATAGCTGTTATTAAAAAATCGCAATCTTGGCGAAGAATCAACAGATTGAGGTCTTTTAAATATTAAAAGAATAGCGGGATTTTATTTTATAACCCACTAGTTGACCAGTGGCTTTAGAGTACCTACTGCATACTCTATATCTTCTAAATCAATCCAACCCTTACAATAGCAATATCGTACTGCTATAATTATACTAGAAATAGCAATATCGTACTGCTATAATTATACTAGAAATAAGCATAGTTGATAGTCCGAAGCGAGATCTCTAAGTTGACTTGAGTCTTACAGACAAAGTGCGTAGTGAGATCTGTCCGTCCATCCGTTCCTCGTTACAAAAATCTATTAGAGCGCCTGGTTGAGGCGACGCGTGATCAAAATGCTGGCACTTATTTGGCACAACGTATTAGCAATGCAATTCAAAGAGGCAATGCCGCCAGCACGATGGGAACGCTACCCACTGGTAGTGGGCTTGAGCACTTGAGTTACCTATAGTTCGATGTCTTGTAGGTAACATAGGTTTTTGTTGTAGGAAATTTAGGAAATATATTGGCCTGAAGTTGGAGGATTAAAAATAATCTAAACGCAAGCAAAGCTTAAAAAAGCGACTTCACTGCTTATATTTTGGTTTTGAATTGATCGACGTCGATAAAATTTATTGGGACCACCTCTGAAGTATAATCTAAGAAACAAAAAAAAAACATCAAATTCGATTCATAATTGGCGGAAATGAGCGGATAACACACAAATAAAAAAAAATTCAGTCGAATTGAGACCTCTTTTTTTGAAGTCGGTTGAAAAATGAATAAGTATCGCGAAAACCTAAGAAATCATTTTAGAATGTGTCCATTAACACTTTCTTATTGTCTCTATTAAGCGAAGACACTTGGTTCATGTGTTATTTTTGAGCAGCACTTATAAAACACTACATTACACTAATACATTAACACTAAACAAGTTCAAACGGTTTTAATATTTTATGTCGTCTGACTATATAATGTGATCGAGGAGCTGTTTGGCTTCGACGTTTACCTGATCGTGAAATCTATATTCATGAGCTTCTGCGTATTTTTAATGATTTTGTCAACGAACTCGATGTTGAGGGCCTGGTGGAGACAATATAACAAGAAAACGTTAATTTAGTTCGCGAAAATTTAATTTTCGCGCTGTCCACTGCGCACGTTGAAGTCTTTTCTGAGTGCTGACGAGCCTGCTAGAGATAGCGACAATCTACAACAATAAGCCGACAAGGCTGCGACAATTGGTTTTATTCCCTTATTATTTTATTTTTATTTGTTTTTTTTATGATAGATAGGCAGCATTCGACCACTATTTCACCTGATGGAAAGTGAAGATGCGGTCGAAGATGTGACATGCTTGCCTAGAAGATACCTATTCACTCTAGACTTGAAGACACCCAGACCCAGATTTTACAATTCGGGAAACAAATACGTAGGTAATGAGTTCCACTTCCTCGCTGTACGGATGATAAACGTAGAAGCAAAACGCTTCGAGCGAACCGGAGGTATGTCAACCATATAATAATGTTTAACGTTTGACAGTTTGTCTTGTTGCTAGGTGGAAAAAGGGCAAGGGGGAATTAAATCATGTAATTCCTTTTCTTAATTGTTCTGCGATGTTATGGTCCTTTATAAATTTTATTGAAATTTACTAAGAAATGTTTGAGAACATGAACAAAAACAAAAATGTCAGCAATGAAGTCAGTTTTTTTAAGCTTCGCTTGCATTAAAATTATGAGAAATTACAATTTCGCGGTAAAATTAAACTGGCTGGTTAACAATCGATTAAAAGTTAAAAATATATATTCCCTTCTTTGTTACATCCACAGAGTATAAAACCCGTAGCAGCGCGAGAGCGTCTTGCTCTGTGGTTAAGTCTAATGAAGCAATACAAAATACAGTAAATAAAACTACAAAGGTTACACTTATAAGTTACCCGGCGGGCATTGAAGCCTATGCAATTTGCTTAACGGTACTCGACGGAACTTAATATAGCTAAAGTTTAACGCCGACTTAATTATATGCTTGAAAAAACTTAATTATTGTGGTATGTTTCCTGTTTTGAGCGCGGAGATATTTGGTCTTAGTAAATCTTTATTAAATCTCTGAGCATTTTTTGCGATGTTTTTACTGTTTGAACTGCCCGTTTGGCTAAGTTAGGTGCGAGTCCGCCTTCTAAGCAATGGGGATATCGGGTTCTATTTCTGGCGGGAACACAAGTTTTTTTCACCCTCTGTGCGTGAGTCCGACTCACATTTGGCCGGTTTTTTTTTTGACAACTATTTAGATTAAAATATCACCATTGAACCGATTTTGACCAACTCTATATGGGACTAATCTAAAAGTATCAAATAAAAAAAATCTAAATCGGCTTATAAATGATGGAGTTCTGAGATAACAAACATAAAAAAGAAATACAACCGAATTGAGAAACTCCACCTTTTTAAGTCGGTTTAAAATAAAATGGCCTACAAACATCCAACTAATATATTAAGGTAGATCGAAGTATTCTTGCAATTTAAAAGGTAGATACGATACACAGTCTTACCAATAATTTCCACAAACATTTCCATGTATTGTAATTGGGCCACATATAGAATATATTAACAATAACCAAAATTATTATTATGACGCTATAAATATATCTAACTACCTAGCCCTCAAATCACTATTTGCATGGCACTATTATGACCAAGACGTGTGTGAACTATATTGATACATCTTAGTTAAGCAGCTCTTAAGCCCATAGATTGTCTATGATTAACTTTTTATACTCATAAGCATTACTTAGGTGCTAACATTATTTAATATGAACTAAACATTCATATTAATATGTGTAAAATTACTAGTTTGACCAAAGAAATAACATGTATTAGAATAAGGTGTGTTTTATTACACAACAACAAGTAATAAATAAATAAATAACCAGTCTGAAAAAATCATTGACACACAAATATCTGATCATGTCAGAGACGCGACACGCTGGACGGGCCTCGCCGCCCGGATTGAAAAATAAAAAAACATTATTTAATCTATAAAGTAAAAGTAAAGTAAAAATTGTTTATTTCATAAATTATTGTACATTTTACAAATTGCGGCCCTAGTTACCAAACTGGGTGTGAGTAACACCCGTATCTTGGTAATTAGTTCCTTCCTAAAGTGAACATTTTATTAAGTACTTCTTATCTAGGTCGTTAAAACATTGAAAAATTAGATTAATTAGATTTTTACATTAAGAAACAAGACAAAATAAAATTTTTAATCAAGAGTTATTTTGAAATTATAAGAACATTTTTTTTACAGTTTATATAAGTAAAGTAAGTTCCGCAGCTAAATTTTAGGGTAAACTACCTAAGTCTACATAAGTCATGTTTCTAAGATAATTTGTATATATATTTATTCTTACATGTTTATTTTTACATTTATTAAATGTTGAATTCATTGAAATTAATTGATTCATTAAAAATTTTAAATGTCACTGTAATTAACAATATACCATAGATATCAGATATATTCAAAACAATTTCATTAATCAATGCATAATGCTGCGAGAAATTAAATGAGTTAAAAGAGCTTAAGAATTTCAGATTTTTATACATTTATTTTTATTTTTTTTGAACATTTTATTTGAACATTTATTTTAATTTAATTTATTTTAATTTGTATATGTCAATTAGAAATTTTCATGTGTGTAAGTGAGTGTGTGTGTGTTTGTGTGTGTAATGTGTGTGTGTGTGTGTGTGTGTGTGTGTTTGTGTGATTGCATGTAAATTTAAGACAGTCTAATTTAAAGCTTTCAGTAGATTTTCAGTCTCATTGTAAGATAATCCTTTCAGCCATGACAATAGAGCATTTTTGCATTCCGCCGAAGACATGGGGTAAATGTGTAGACACTTATTTATTTTATTGTACAGCCGTGTGCTGAGTGCCTCAAAGTGTCGTCCAGCTAGAGCAGTTCTGTACGACCTCACCTTACATACAACATATTTCCGACGTTTGCCGTTGAGCTCATTAGGGACATAAGTGAGTTGAGAGTGCCTTCTTAATATCAACTGATGTACAAAAAGTTGTCTAATTGTGAGGAGTGAACACTCTTTGTAAAGTTTAGTTGTAGGGTATCTAAACGGTTTTCCTAACATAACCTTTATTACAGCCCTTTGAGCTCTTTCTAAACGCAACATGTTGGTGGGATATGTACCTCCCCATGCTGTGATACAATATGACATGACCGATTGTGCTAAAGAGTAATACACAGTCTTTAAAAGTTCTGTGGAGGCAATCGGTCTGAGTTTCTTGAAAACAAACATAAGCTTCCTAATACGAGGGATGAGCGCCTGTAGCTGTCCATTCCAGTTTAGCGTGCTATCAATAACTACACCCAAATATCTAATATTTTCACTGCGTGTTAGTTTTAAGCAAGTACAAGAACTAATTAACGAATCACTGCAAAAGTGAGCTCTAATATTGATACAATCTAGAGAAGGTTTAAATTGTGGGTTTGACGAGAATGCAATATAACTGGTTTTTTTGACATTCAGGGTTAACATATTGTCACTTAACCACTCCATCACCTTTTTAAGGGCAGCTTCAGCAAGATTTTGGACCATCCTCCAACTGTCCCCATAAACTAGTAATGCTGTATCGTCAGCATATGTGAAAATTTTGCAATTTGATAGTGACATTTTGCAGAGATCATTTATGTAGATGATAAAAAGGGTCGGCCCCAAAACGCTCCCTTGAGGAACACCATATGATATGTTTCTCTCAGCACTGATATAGTTTCCTATTTTAACACTCTGTTTTCTGTCTGTTAAATAATCTTTGAAAATTTGCAACGAAACGCCACGGATTCCTATATTCTCTAACTTTTCCAGCAAAAGGGGGACAGAAACAGTGTCAAAAGCTTTGGATAAATCTAGAAATATACACAAAGGTTTAAGTTTTTTATCAAGGAGACGTACAATGTTATTTGATAAATCTAAAACTGCATCTTCTGTGGATTTTGCTTTCCTAAAACCATATTGATTTTCTGCTAATATTTTAAAAGTTTCTAAATAGTTAACCAGTCTCGTATTTAATAGTTTTTCTAAAATTTTTGAAAGGATTGAAAGGACCGAAATGGGTCTATAATTGTTGACACTATTTCTATCACCACCTTTGAAGATGGGATGTATGAGAGCTTTTTTGAACCCAGCAGGAAAAACTCCAGTGGATAGGCAAAGGTTGCAAATATGGGTTATTGGTGGGACTAAGTGTAATCGCGCGTATTTTAGCACCCTGGCTGATATCTTGTCCCATCCTGTAGCGCAATCGATTTTAAGACCATTAACTAGAGAGTCCACCTCTTTACAGTCAGTAGGTAGCATGACAAATGAGTTGCTCAAATAACTACTAGAAGCATTATTAGTGGTAAAGTTATTTTTGGATGCCAAAATTTTACTTGCTAGTTCTTCACCAATTCCGGCAAAAAAGGCATTTACCTGGTTTGTTGATTCGATAGGATTTTTGTTTAACTGCAATAAGTCGGTTGAAGGTGAATTTTGCGTTGTAATTCCGGTGATTTTCTTTAACACTGACCAAGTGCCCTTAGGGTTGTTTTTGACCTTCATTAGCTCATTCCTTTCATAATTATTTTTTAGCTTTCGTAACCGATTTGTACAAAAATTGCGATATCTGCAGTATGAAATTTGTAAGATCATATTATCTGGATTTTGTTTCACTTTTTTATGTAATTTATCGCGATGTCTGATACATTTTAAAATACCTGGAGTTATCCAAGGTTTTAATATCTTATTTTTCCTTGAAAAATTAATAACTCTAGTGTGATTTTGAATAATTATAGATATTATAGATATAAGATTATCGGCGGCAATATTAGCATTGGTAGAGGAAAAAATACCAACAAAATCAGTGTTTGCAAGATCCATGGTGATAGCATGAAGGTCAAGACGAGTCTTTTCAGTAAAGTTTTTTTTAGATTTGCTTAGACAAGTAAAATTTAAATGAAATATTACAGGCGCGTGATCCGTTATGCACGTGTCAAGAACCAGTGTAGTTGCATTTTTAAGGTAAGTTTTTAGTAAAATATGATCCAGACAATTTTTGTCTCGAGTTGGAATAGTGTGTGTAGGCAGAAGTCCGTGCATAGCGGTTATGTTTAAATATTCATCAGCTAAAATATCACTGGTATATATCTATGGAAATTGGACAGTGATGGCTATCTATGGAAATTGGACAGTGATAAAAAGAATACAATTAAAGGTGTATTATTTCCTCTTGTTCCATAACAATCACACTAATATTAAAATTCAAAAAAATTGTGTGTAAATGTGTAAGTGTATATGTATGTTTGTTTTCTCTTCACGCTGTAACAGTTAAACGGAATTGGATGAAATTTGGAACGCGGGCGAAGCCGCGGGGCACGGCTAGTTGTAAATAACCACTGTATAAATAGAGTGGTCACGTACAATTAAAAAACGTTCTAAACGTTTCGCCGAACAAACTGTACACAGGCCGGAACACGACACCTCAAAAAAAAAAAGAGATTGCTTTTTTCAGCGGCAGAAGAAAGCCAAAATAATCACGTACTCTTTTGAAAATACACAATGACCACAATGAATGGGTATATAGCGCCTTTATTAGAAAAGTGGTAAAAACTTGACGACTTCATTTTGCGGTTTAGTGATCTTTTTTGGCATAGGCACTTAACTTTTGGTAACTTTTACTATAACCACAGAGTACATTTATACACCGGCTAGCTACGAACTACTTAGTGAAGATTGTACAATGGAGTTTTGCCGCGAAAGTGAAAAAATGGCGTTGTTGATTTTGTAAAATTTTCCAAAACCTGTGATTCTTCGAGTGTTAATGTGTAATAATGGTGGATTATTAACCGTTAATACTTAGTGAACGTGCATAAGTGTAGGCAAATCATCCAAAGTTGAAAAACGTGATTTTCACCTTCGCTCCAAAACTCCAATAGAAGTTCTAGTAAAGTTTCTGCCACTTTACTAGGGCATGACTTGACTACGACTGGATCTTGACTCTTTTACTTGACTTTGACTGTGACTTGTGACTAGGACCTATAATATGAAATACACTTGAAATATATTATCACTTGACACTGGCTAAATGCACAAGATTGCGAAGCCAAAACTAAGGAAAAAAAAAAAAGATTGTACAATAAACACATCATAGTAATATCTACTGAACTACCCGTCGGCTTAGGTGGCGTTCAAATCAAATCAAATTGTTTATGGGCCCCAAAGAGGCACTCATGAAAGTTAATGACTCTACTGCCATATTAAACTGCCTAAACTCGGCGGCGCATTTTTTAAAATAATTCTTAATCTCTTATACATAATTATATTAACCTAGGTGTATCAATATTATGTAGAAAGCGCTTGTGCAGTTTGCTTTCTAAGCACCGGGTTCGATTTCCGGCAGGAACACCAGTTTTCTACCCAAGGAAAATCTGTGTTTTTCAAATCATCAAACTTAGTTCGGGACTCTGAGTGTGAAAGCGTTTATTAAACTAGTACAAGTAATGTAAAATAAATATATAAGTTATAAAAAAAAGTTTTACTACACTAAACCATATTGTTTAAGACGATCTTTAAAGTTCGGCAGTTCCCAATTTTTTTATTAAAGAGGTATATTTAAAAAAATCTGACAATGTTTTCTGTATAATTTTAATAAATAATATTTTCTATGAAGATTATCACAAATATTTTAATTGTAACAATTTCGTAATTTTAGCCTGTACTTGAATAGACGCATGTTTTTGTATAAATTAATGGTTATAAATCTTAATTAATTAGTGTAATTGTATCAGAAATTAATGATAATGATTGAGTGGTCTTATTATGAAAATACCAAGTAGATCCGTATGTGTATACATCAAAGGCCGTGGTATAGAACTTTTGATGAAAAGTTTGATACAAAACCAATCAAAGGCAGTGGCAAAAGCAGAGTGCTGAATTTATTTTGAGTCAATCATTTGAATACCACTTTAAATTTAGCTTTTATAAAGTTAAATAAACATTTTAATCGTAATTATACTATATTTAACAAAAGCAATAAAATAAAAAAAATAACCAATAATATCATCAGGCGGACGACTTGCTCGTTTCTTCACTCAATTACCTTAAAAAAAGCTTTTTCCTTCATATTTTTTTTTATGTTTATGTTTTTTATTTCCGGCACTTTATAAAGACTGTTTCAGATAATGCTAATAGGGTAGCAAATATTTTTTCAAGATTCCCCGAACGATTCTTCAAGAGTCTTGAAGTTAATAGTGAATAGGTATCTTCTAGGTAATCATGCTATATCTTCGACCGCATCATCTTGCCATCAGGTGAGATAGCGGCCAAAATAAATGCTTACTTGACATATTTTTTTTTTACCTAAATTGCCATCTTAAATTTATATTTAAAGCTTAGAGAGAGTCCCGTTACTTTTTTATTTTCATACTAAAAACAATTAGATAATTATTTAATGTACAAAATAATATATTGACGCTGCTATCTACGGACCAATTGCCCGGGTGTAAATTCATTAATTATTTGTCAAATTGTGAATCTACACCATTCTTGAATCCACCTGAACACACATTTGTTTTTATCAAAATCGGTCCAGCCGTTTAGGAGTTCAGTTACACACGTACAGAAGAATTACAAAAAGGCTATATAACATAAAAATAATGATTATTATTTAAAATTAAATAAAATGTATATTATAAATAGAACTCACCAGTTCCACGGGTAAAAGCACAGGCGCGCTAAAGGTGCGCGGGCGCAAGTATGCCGCGCGCGAGGAGCAATGACTCCGACGGGCGCACTTGACCTTGCGCAAGTAGACGCGAATCCACTCTATGTACTGGTTTTATACTCGCATCATTGGGACACACGGGCTGGAAGGTACGGAAACTTCAGACCAGCTAAACTAATATATTGTTTTTTATAAAAACTATCGCGATTGCTATTCATTGTTATGGTATTAACCGGCTATTAATCGCGTTATATAGTGTGTCAAAATATTCTGACCAGTTTTGAGAGTATACGACGCTCTTCATCTGGGAGTTGACTCTAAGATGAAGAGCGTTCTTACGCTCGAAATCCTATGGGAGTTGAGCGTCGTATATGCTCGAAACTGGTCGGAGTATTTCGACACACTATATAACGCGATTAATAGCCGGATAGTATAATAACATAACAATGAACCATAACAAAGAATAGCAATCGCGATAGTTTTAAAATAAAACTAATATATGTACACCGTTAGATCATATTTTATAATTTTATGCACATAACTACATGTTATATAAATTAACATAATCGACCTAGTTGCGGCAGTGAGCAGGTCTCTGCCCTATGTGCTCCTGCCGGGAATCGTACACAGGTCATATCCTAGGTTGACAATAATAATACTTACACATTACACATACTTGTAACTTGTAACGTACTCCCTTGTATTGAGCCTCTAAGTCATGACGCTTACGTAGTGACTATTATGTATTCTGTGGTAACGTGCAAAGCTCCGAACATTTTGCTCGGCTGGCCATCCAGCTGACCAGTGTGTAGTTTCGCTGCTTCTATCAAGTACGCAGGCACACCAAGCGGTGATTGCACCTAATGTAAAAAAGGGACCCCAGCACATGCCTATCTATCTATCTCACTGATGGCTCGTTTTTTGCTTATACGCAATTATTATGAAACCCCAAGTATGCTGCACTTCGAAAGGCTTAGGGAATCAATCTTATCGTAAAACATCAGAGCTTTTAGATGGTCTAGAGATATAAATTAAAATAAATATTAAAATCAAATAAATGATTGTATGATCGAAGGTTTTAAGCATTACAAAGTTTTCGTGAGAATTAAACATTATAATATTATTAGTTTACGCCGCGAGATCGCGACGAAGACTTCGTCTCGTTCTTCGTCGCGATCTTGCGGCGTAAACTCATCCCGAAGAAGAGCATCGTACATGCTCGAAACCTAGGTCGACAATATCGATCAAATGACGTAAGTGATAGCCGTATTTTAATAATATTATAATAATCCAACTATTGTAATTTATTATGAAAACTATCGCGATTGTTATTCATTTTTATGGTACTAACCGGCTGTTAATCGCGTTATCTATTGTCGAAATACTCCGACCAGTTTCGAGCGTATACGACGCTCTTCATCTGGGAGTCAACCTGTATTTATTGTAATTTAGCATGGTATGGGCATGTTGTGAGAAGGGAAGAACATCCTAGAAGATACATGAGTGTAAGGTGGATGGATACTTTATAGAAGTAGAGTCTTCAAGTCCAGAGTGAATAGGTATTTTCTAGACAAGCCTGTCACATCTTCGGCCGCATCTTCACATTCCATCGGGTGTGATGGTGATCAAATCCTTGACTATCTAGTTTAAAACAGACGCGCCGGTAGAAAGGCATATTATAATTTCGAGATAAAACTAATATTTCAATTAACCTATCACAGCAATGAAGTGCAACACAGCGCTATAGGGATAGCCACAAATATCACCATGATCATAATTATCACTATCTGCATATTCTTGTGAAATAATTAAACGCAAGCAAAGCTTAAAAAAACCGACTTCACCGCTTTATTATCGGAACCTTAATCAGATTTAATGTATAAACACGCATTATTGACTATAACTCAAAAACTAGAGATCAACCCTTGATCAAATTTCAATGGGACTACATGAAAAGCACCAGCTTTCAAATAAAAAACGAAATAATGCGTGCTTTGACGATGTTCTCGTTTAACCGACTTCCAGATTATACCGTTCGGGGAACAAAGAGGAGAGCAATGCGTTCCACTCCTTCGTTGTACGGATGATAAACGTAGAAGCGAAACGCTTCGAGCGAACTGGAGGTATGTCAACCATATATTCTACTTACATAGATATCAATGGAAAGCATTAATATTTACCTATACTAATTTCTATAATGGTTTATCACAGGTTGTATAGTAAGGGCTTAAATAATTCAGAAAGTAGGGGTTAGACCTAGCTCGAGCCTACAGTCCTCAAAGTAAGTAATAAAGTTTGAGCTTCTCTAAGCTGGAGGAACTTAATATTTATAGCCCAGTTGTACCTCATAGAGCAGAAACTTCTGTGGTTGAAACATGTATGGACCTAATTTAAACCTAAATGACTTTCATAAGCTTACTAATGTATTCGATAATAGACTGAACTGAAGCTCATCACGACATACCCAATTTCTCATTCCCTAGCATATGAGTTCTATAGTGCTTTCTGGCAAGGTTCAAAGTTGTTTAGGCGGAATGCAAAAATATCATAATCGGTAGAACCAAATCGAAGGCAATCAAATGTCAGATCAAGTATGTTTAATTAAGGCTTAGAGTTATTTAGACGGAATCGATATAAATCGTTATCGATAGACTTTGAAATTTATCGATGGACGCATGAGTCATGACGTACGCGCCAAATTTCGGATTCAATCAAATGGAAGTTCAAGCACTTTTAAAATAGGTTCAAAGTTCATTTTAGCATTTACATTCATAATTTGTCAATCTAAGGTATAAGTTACTGGTAAATTATTTCATTCTCATAATTTGCTCAATTTCAATAGCAATAATAATGGTTTTACAAGATGAAAGTCCTTTATCTCTAACTTGAGGCTTAACTGAACTTGACTGCCGGAATCCAATTAAACCTCCGTCAATAAAGCATGACTTTACTTAGATAATTATTAAGGTTTCTCACGCGCAGGTCACAGATTATACCAAAGCGAAAGATATTTTATGGTTTAGTATTCGCTGTGGTAAATCGTTATCTCGGACATAAACTACTTCGGTTCAAACGTAAGTATACGTTTTGGGAGTTTTGCCGCGAAAGTGAAAAAATGGCGTTGTTGATTTGTATAATTTTCCAAAACCTGTGTTTCTTCAAGTGTTCAAGTGTAATAATGGTGGATTATTAACCGTTAATACTTAGTAAACATGCATATATAAGTGTACGCAAATCATACAAAATTGAAAAACGTGATTTTCGCTTTCGCTCCAAAACTACAACAGAAGTTCTAGTAAAGTTTCTCTACCACTTTTCTAGGGCATGCCTGGACCTTAACTCTTTTACTTGACTTTGACTATGACTTGTGACAAGGATTTTAAATATGAAATACACTTGAAATATATTATCATTTAACACTGGCTAAATGCACAAGATTGCGAAGCCAAAATTAAAATAAAAAAACCGTAAACTTTACAAAATATATACTCTTTGATGGCCTACAACGAAGATAAATTAGGCAAGCACATCCGTGTTGTTAACCTAGTTCCACAAGTCTATAAATTCAAACTTATGTGCATCTATTTTAGAAACAGGATGGTATATTAAGTGATTAGAACGTAATGAGGCTTTTCAGTACATACATGTTGCTTACATCATGATGGTGATAGTTTGGTTTTTACACGCTTTATATTAGCTTCACTTGTATGTTTGTAACCGACTCCTTTGGGCGCGATTTTGACCCACTTGAACGGTCAGATTTCATTTAAACTTTGTAGATTTATTGAGGACCGATGACAATACACTAATTTGATAAGATTATTCCATTATTCAATTTTCAAAAAGAGTATATAGAGAGAAAATAAATAATAGTTAAAAAAACTAAAAAACACGCTTTATATAGAAAACAAAACTAAAAAATAGAAAATAAATTTTGATAAATGTGAATTAATAATAGTGTAAATAAGAAAAAAATATTTTATTTAAAAAAAACCGTGGTGTGCATGGTGTCAATAGTTATAAATATTTCATTGATATATATGAAAAGAAGGTTTATCATTTCGATCATATCTTAAAAAGCACCCCACGCTTTTATTAAAATAAAATATTTTTTTCTTATTTACACTAAGTATTATTAATTTTTTTTACACTATTCTTAATTCAAATTTATTAAAAAAAAATAGTTTGGTTTTCTATATAAAGCGTGTTTTTTAGTTTTTTTAAACTATTATTTATTTTATGTAATTGTTTTTGTTCATAATACCTTGACTATAAGGCTTGAAATCATTGAATTGATGATCATTATTTATCTGTTACCTATACTAGTACTTACTAGGCATATATTTTCGATTTATTCCCACTACACTCGAATAGCTTCGCCTTCTTTGCATATCGGGTTCGATTCCCGGCGGGAACACAAGTTTTCTCCCCAAGGAAATTTTGTGTTTCTGGTTATGATTGTATGTGTGATGTGAATGCTTACGGCATCCACGACACAAGTCATCGAACTTAGTGTGGGCTGTGAGTGTAAATACAAGTACAATGAAAATTGGTTATCGATGTAAACTTGTACTCGTGCCTATTTGTTGTTCACATACTTCCTACTTACTGATGTAGGGTCGGTTTTTCTATACCTATCTACTAACTTTATTATACCTATTATTAAGTCAACCAATGCATGTAATAAAGTTAAAGCTAAAATGATCACAGTCATTATAATATGCAAGCAAAGCTTAAAAAACGTGAAGACGTTGAAGTCGTTCAACGTTTATGTTCTGGTTTTGGCTGGATTTCGATAAAATTTATATAGTACCACATCTGAAGTATAATCTACCAACCAAAAAAAAAACATGAAAATCGATTCATAATATGCGGAGATATCACGTAACATACATACAAAAAAAACCGTCGAATTGAGAACCTCTTCTTTTTTAGAGTCGGTTGAAAATAAAAATTGATGCATACCTGCGGGATATTAACTTGTAGGTGGGTACTTAAATTTTACCAGGCGTCTTTAAGACAAATGTTTCATGTAATATCGTCGAAGTTATAATTATAACAGAATACTATTTTAGTTAAGTACTTCCTTGAGTTCATGCTAAGCATGTTTATTATCCTCTTACACACCACATCATCACTCAGACCCCTACCTACCTCTGTTGCGAGAAGTTTCTATTTGAATGAAGCAAACATAAACCTCATTTTTACATCAATATGTAGGTAGTCTAAGTATTTTACATCAATAAGTAAGGTTAGGTACTATCAGATGAGATGTTGGTCAAACGCTAACCTATCAGAGATAAAAAAATTACTTGACTGACTCTTTTACTTGACTTTGGCTAGGAATTATTTTAAAATTATTTATCACTCCACGCTGGCTAAATGTACATTCATTGTGAAGCCAAAAATAAAAAAGAAAAAAAATAAGTAGAAGTGGAAGCGGCACGATTTGAGTTTTGTTTATATCTTTGATTGCCATCAAAACATTTTGTTTTACGTGTTCTGCCGAAAACACCAAGATTATATACTAATCAACACAATGTGCAGCAAGCCTAATTCAAAGAGGACGATTTATGTAGGTGGTTTAGCCGAGGAAGTGAACGAAAAAATATTGAACGCTGCTTTTGTGCCTTTCGGAGACTTAGTCGATGTTCAGATTCCCTTGGACTACGAGTCGGAAAAACATAGAGGATTCGCTTTTATTGAGTTTGAGAACGCTGAAGATGCCGCCGCTGCTATCGATAATATGGTATGGTTGATTATTTATAAACGTAGGTATATTTTAGTATCTACAACAGCTGTATTTATTAATCTTCATAGGTTATTTATCTCCTGTATGTTTATTGCAAGTTATGGAACTTTAGCAAAAACCATAAATATTTGAATACTAGCAACCTGCATTTCAGATCAGATTAGAATGGAATCACTACTTAAAAAAGACATTGATTTACTTACTGAGGACAGCGAAGAGCTACAAAAATGATCCCATGTTTCAAAAATCATCCCTATGAATACAAACTTCAGCAACTAGATTTAAATACCTTGGAACCATGGAGACAAAGGGGTGACCTAATAGAGACATAAGATTTTGACAGATCACTACAACATAGAACATGCTTATAAACTCTTTAAGTTGAATACAAACAAGGTACTGCGAGGGATGTCAAGAAACAGATCAAAAATGCAAGTGCAAGCAATCCCGAGAGCACTACCTGCCGAACTGAATAATAAGAGTGAAACAGAAAGAGGGAATATGAAACCAGAGACAGTAATTAGTGCTCCCTCAGTGAATGCATTTAAAATTAAAACAACAAATATGTGAATTCACTGGAAAGTGACTTCACTGGAATATTGTCCTTCAATCTGAAATGCAGCACCTAATATTTGCACATTATTTCTGTTTATCATCATTTCCCACCAGTTGAGATAGTGATCAAATTCCTATTGAGAATAAAAAAGAAGATTAATGATTTGTGTAGACGGAGTTGTTGTCTTGTGGACTGCATGTTGTCAAGCTTGCCTCCAACACCTGAAGTGAAGACCAGGACCACTCTGTCAAGAGTGATACCGACAAAGAAGAAGAAGACGGACTTTGCATTGCAAAAGTGTTCTACCACTACCAAACCAATTGGTGCAGCCATGAGATAACCTGTTAGGGCTGTTACCAAGGTTTAATTTTGCTACTTTTATCAATTTCAGAATGAGTCGGAGCTGTTTGGGCGTACTATACGAGTGAACATAGCTGCACCACAGCGCATCAAAGAAGGCTCCACACGACCCGTCTGGTCCGAAGACAACTGGCTTCAGAAGCATGCCGGCGAGACACTCCAGATAAATGAAGCTGAACAGACTGGAGACAAAGAAAATGAAACTACTAAGACTGCATCTACTGTATGTATTTTATTCATCAACTCTGCACCTCTATATTGTAATCTAGCTGTTCCCTACAGGTTTGCCCATTTTCTTAGATAGTGATAAATTCGGTTTTATAATGATAAATTCGGTTTTTAGCTGAATTTATCATTATCATAAATTATTTAACCAGATTATGCATTAAGCTGTTTTACTTCATAACAATATTCACCAGCGGAGGTAAATGTATGCTTGTGATTGGCCAATATGTGCTTACCATTGGCAGATCTATAGTTTTTCATTTGTGTAATTGAGAGACGAGACTTGCATGTCGATTGCTTGATGGTTAGCATCACAATTTAATTTTATTATTTAGGTAATCATTTGGCTGCTATGTCACCTGATGGAAAGTGATAATGCGGCCGAAGATGTAGCATGCTTATCTAGAAGATAGCTATACTAACACGCTTACCCATTACAGTTGAGTGCAGTTTTAAACTTAAATAATTCATAGCCCTGCACAGGGGTACTTCCCAACGGATTATAGTATCAGATTTTCACATTTACCTATGATAACTGTTCTTCCCATCTGATCTCAATATCAATTGCAACTAAAATAAATTGTATAACTATGCTTGCTTGCTTGTCGTATAGACTAGTGGGCAGTCCTAGTATCAGGATCTTTCAAGCCGCCTTAAGGCATCCAACATCGCTTAACGTCTGGATGCTTACGACTAACAACCGGGACCGATAGCTTAACGTGTCCAAAGCATGGTGACACTCAGTTGATTTTCCCACTATATATATATGTATAATATATAAGCTGACCCGCCCGGAGTCCCTATACACATTAATGCTTTCACACTCACACCCCCACAGCCCCACACTTCAATGACTTGTATCGTGGGGCCGTAAACATCTAAGATTCACATAACATTCACAACATACTTCAAAAACACAAATTTCCCGTGGAGAAAAAACTTGTGTTCACACCGGCTTTAAAATACCGTGCTTTAAAGGCAAAGTTCACCTAACTAAGCCAGCGGGCAGTTCAAAATTCAATGATAAGTTATTACCGACTAAAAAAAACAGCTATCGAATTCATATTCTACTTCTTATGTAAGTTGGCTCAAAACGTAGAAGTATGCCGGATTCTGCAGTAACTGTTACTCATTCTGTGACCCATCGTTTTCACCTTCAAATAAATATCACGATTACTTCTAGACTATAGGTCCAAATTATATGCAGTAAAGGGCAAATTGTATCTACGTGAACTACGTAAGACGATGAAACAAGTTTATTTTGATAAGGAAGATACTGAATGCCTCAAAAAGCCAACAAAACAGAAGCCGCTTTTATCAGATTTTAACAAAGAAAGGTATTTTTTTTGAGCCAAATATACATGTTAGATAGATGCTGTCGCAGACTTTTTTCTAAAACACACAAAGTTCAACATTTTTGCCTTACATTGTATTCACCTATGTCTAACTGTTTAGTCAGCGTACGCCGATAAAGCGGCCAGATAGCAATTTTTTATTAGACTTGTCTTATGAATATTATTATTACGAACTGATAACTAACTTTTATCCCAACAAATAGCCTATGACACTCAGGGATAGTGTAGCTATCTATTAGTGAAAGAATTTTCAACATCAGTAGTTTCAGAGAGTTCCTTTTACATACAATCAAACAAACTTTACCTATTTATATTATTAGTATACATAGTATAGATAATAATTTAAACGTAAGCAAAGCTTAAAAAAATCGACTTCACTGTTCATATTTTGGTTTTGGCTTGACCGATTTCGATAAAATTTATATATTGAGTATCAGTCCACATATGGGTTAGAAAACGGTGAACATACATAAATAAAAAAAATACATACTTTCTTACATAGAACCTCCTCCTATTTTGAAGTCTGTTAAAAACTTACAAATATTAAATAGGTATTTGACATATTTTTTGTAAAAAGCTATATCAGGTATATAAAATCAACTACTTATACATCTATATTAATCTCTCATATATGGTACGGTACTCTCATGTACCCCCGTATCTCTCCAGTTCCCCATATCCTGGCAACGGTCTTCCCTAGCGTCTCTAAGACTTACAAATGTGGATACATGTATATAAAACAATTTAATTTATGTCTAAACTCCATTTAGTAGGGGAGCCCACGATGCTAAATGGGGATTTACTCGAGCGTCATAGAGACCTATTGGGTTGGAAAGCTTAGATGATAAGAAGAAAAAAATGTTATATATGTATACCTTTTCATCGGTGGGGGGAGCGGCTATAAATTTTCAAAAATGTAAAAAAATACTGTTGCATGGGCATACTCGAGCGCGTCAGATATTGATAGCATCAATGTCCTACGTATTTTTAATAATGTACATATGTTAATCTGATCGTTTTCATGATGGGGGTGGTCGTACTTAAGGGTTGAAAATGAAAAAAAAAAAAATTTTGTCGAGCGCGTCAGATTTTCTAATGGGGTGTTAACTGTACCTAAAAAAAGCTCTAATTAAATAATCTGACGATTTTGATGTGACGCAAACTCGTGGCCATTATTACAATGTGTAAAAAAAATTCGCCATTTTGAAATACTCAAGCGCGTCAGATTAAGATATATATGGTTCATCTTTATGTCCTAGACATGCTGTCTCATAATCTGACCATTACCTAGAGGGATTCGCCTAAACTGACAAAAAAAATATTTTTTTTAAAACCTTGTGTCATCAGCTGTGATGGCGTCATGGCAACCGAAACCAGAGTAGGGACGGAGTAAGAGAGTAATATATAGAGAAAGAGGGAGAGGAGAATAGAAACGCGGAGAGGGGAATATAGGTATCATGCAGCTGCACGCATTAAACTTTATCGACAAATTTTTGGTACTTCGGCTTGTTGAAATGGTCAGATTATATATTTTTCGTTAACCTTGAATTATTTCCTACAAAATAAAAAAAAAATTAGCCACGCTCGAGAATGTCGAGATGACGTTTTTTTTTACAACTTTTTAGCCCTCCCCTTTCTTTACGTCACTCTCAAATTGTCAGATTAGTGGAATATACACTTTTTAGCATGTAATTAACTCACCCTACCTTAATATGACGCGCTCGAGATTTTCTGATGATCAATTTTTTTTTACTAATCTGATCCTTTATCCTTGACGTGCGACCATATATATGGTGCTCATATTTGGTGGAGGTACTTAACCGGGTACAAGGTATTCCCCTGTATATTAATCTGCCGCGCTTGAGTAAATCCCGAAATCCCCGCTTGGGCTCCCCTACTAATTAGGACACAACTTATTTTTGCTTGCAACAATTTGCCAGCGTATATTGCTATGTTCCGTGGACACTACGCGCGGACCGAATTCTAGTAGCGTCCCGCGGCTTCGCCCGCTGCCAAAATGTAGCCTATGTGTTAATCCTAGGTATAAGCTATGTACATTCCAAATTTCATCTAAATCCGTTCAGCCGCTAAAGCGTGAAGAGGGAACAAACGTACTTACACACTAACACAAACTTTCGGATTTATAATATTAGTAGGATTGATTGAATCGATGATTTTAGAGCAAGTTATTAAAAAAACCTTTTTTGACGGAAGGTTTTTAACTTCTCTTTGCATAGCTGTCACTTGACATAACCTTCTGTCACAAATGCCGTATCGTAGTTTAATTTTATATTTGTTTACTATATAGGTATTTATAAAAGACATAAAAATAAGTTTTTAAAAGCATAATTCAACAAGTTACCTATGACTATGGGCGCATGCTTACGAAAATCGGGAGGGAGTAAAGATACTCCCACCCACGAACCACCAGTAAGGGCACCTAGTCAACACCGGGAACAAGATTTGGCGACCAAATTTAATAAATCAATAGAAAAGAAAGACAGCGATTTAAAACAAGTAATACAAGAAATTAAAAAAGATTTACCTACGCCCAAGTAAAGATCTAAACTGCGTTAAAATAATCCAAACATAAAACTTAAAAATCGATCGCACGGTAAGAGTGGCAATGTTGTAGATTCAATATATTAGAAGTATCAACTGTTTTAAATCTCATCATTAGGAATTTAGTATTTTATTTATTGTGTAGCAGTACATACTGATGTAGTATATGTACGTAACACCAGGTCATTATTTATTATAGTCCTTAGTAATTCAATATTAATAAATAATTAATTACTATATAACTCTTAGTGTTATTGTATATCTTTGACTTGAATGTTATACAATGTGTAACAGAAAGGTTTAGTAATACTCAAGTTACACATCTAGCTAAATGGAGTCAAACGGAACTTCTGCATTCGCGGCAGCGCCAATAATATTGAGTTATGATGAATTAAAGTTAAAAAATAATAATTTCATCTTATACTTTTCTACACCACGTAGCCTTTGGACCTAGACCTCTGACAGTGGTGGCCATAACAAAGGTCAAGGTCACACGCCACTGATGGTTGGCAAAAAAAATATTTTTTAATTTTTGTACGGAAAAATATCTCCGATTGCCGCACATGTAACTGTAAGGTTGTCAAAAGTATTTGAAAAATATATTTTATTATTTTTGTATGGAAAAAATTATGTCTGATTTCGAGTTTCGTTCTCTGGCAGATTCCTGGCACGATACACATACACACCACCAAGTATTACTACACCTTTTTGTTACAGGTTGTACATATTCACTAGAAGTTTTAAGTAAATCTATTAGGAATATAGTATTTGTTTTATGTATTGTGTAGACGTTGTATACCGGGTGTATACGTCATAGAAGTGATTATTTAATTACAATAGAACTCTTAGTATTATTGTATCTATGACTTGATATAGATACAATAAACACAGTCAAAGTCGCAAGGCACATCAGTATTAGAATAACAGTAATCCTCTTTTGTGACTAAACTCATAAATTCTCATTAATTGGCTGTCACTTATTAAATGTATGCTGACTTTTCTTAGCTGTCATAAAATGCTGCATAGACGTTTCGATTATACGACGAAATATAAATAAGGCTTTCTAAATCGCATTTCCCAATAAATATGACTATGGGCTTATGCTGCCGCAAATCGCATTCGACAGATGTTCAAACACAAGAACCAGTGAAACTGCCGAGTCCTCAACCAAATGTAGATATAGATAGCAAGTTTGTGCATAAACAGCAAGAACGGAAGTTAACTGACGAAATCGTAAAAACGGCTGATAAAGGGACGCAAGAGACTCTAGATCCGTGTGATAATGAACTGGTGAAGCTGATTAAAGAAGACAATGGTACTGAAAAAGCTGTTGACTACAAAGACGCAGGTCCGAGTACGGTCGAACAAATATTGGAGCACATTGATAAAGAAATGACGATAGAGTACGCGGAGACTAAGTTGCAGATGCTACCATCAGAAATACCCATGGAAGCAATGGAGACGGTTAGTTAAAGGTTATTTGTTTAAACAAAGAGGAGGTTCTCAATTCGATTGTATTTTTTGTTTTATGTATATTACCTCATAACTGCTTTCTGGGTGAACCGATTTTGATTGTTTTTTTTTATTTGAAAGCTGGTACTTCCCTTGAGGTCCCATATAAATTTATCCGTAGTTTTTTAGTCAAATTTAATTCATTTAATCTGAAGTGTTCCTAATATAAAGCGGTGAAGTCGGTTTCTTTAAGCTTTGCTTGCGTTTAAATTATGTATGTCGTCGGCTATGAAAAATTAAATATTTATTTCCTTGAAATATGGTACCATCGGGTGATCGAATGATATTGGAACAGCATGTTTCACCATAGACTGGCATACAAAAACTCAAACTACAATATATATATATCTCGGAAACGGCTCTATATATAGAAATCTATCTAGCTAGGTTTCAATTTTAGAAAACGTCGTTTTATCCGTGCTTTCAGCCGAACAAAGCTCGGTCATCCGGGTACTGTAATACTTTTCAATGAGCAATTCTTGTATATATGTATATATATATATATATTATCTGAATCTCGGAAACGACTCCAACGATTTTCATGTAGTGTAGTATGCAAGGAGTTTCGGGGGCGATAAAATCGATCTAGCTTGGTTTCATTTTTAGAAAACGTCGTGTTAATGAGTAAAGCTCGGTCATCCAGGTATTAAATTATAATACAACTAGCTGCGCCCCGCGGTTTCACCCGCGTGGTAATGGAAAATTATGATAATGATGATAGAAAGTATTTTATTATGTCGTCAATTTTTCAATGTTTTTATATTATTCTGCAAATCCAACAAATTAAAAATCATGAAAACAATTACATTATGTAATGTATGTAAATTGGAACTAAGTATTTTTTATGATAATCTCACTTATAGGTATTATAAACGCTATAGTTTGTAAGGATAGATAGATAAGATCTTACATTCTAAATATGCACGC
Source organism: Lomographa bimaculata (assembly GCA_948107665.1). Taxonomy (NCBI): domain Eukaryota; kingdom Metazoa; phylum Arthropoda; class Insecta; order Lepidoptera; family Geometridae; genus Lomographa; species Lomographa bimaculata. Next base: position 5,402,029 of record OX403588.1, on the reverse strand, counting down.
CCCTCCATAAACATTTTTATACATTGGACACTCGATCGTTTGACAAAGGAGATGTTTCAAAATTGAAGGAGCCTGGGCCAGCACCATATAGCTATACTATATAGTAGGTAACCGTTTTTTAATGTTTATTTTCTTTACTTATATTTCGTTTTAATGTACATTTAAAATATCTTGGTACATTGATAGCAACACAACACAATTACAAATGGCGGATTGCGACAATATTGAACTGTCATTTTGACGTGTCATTGATCATTTATTGTAAGCAACATATCAATTCTGAAATATTTGGGTTTTGTTATAATTATAATAGGATTATAGAATATGTTACTCGATTGAAACTCGGAACAGAGTGACATTCAGTATCTTCTTGCCATGACTGCCCCAAAAATAGGGTTGCATTGGGTTATTTAAAAATAATAATTTGAGGGTACAGCTGTAATCTTCCGCAGATTAATTTATTTGTATTTTTAAGAAAATGCAATATTTTTTCCCTATTTTTCTATGTATGGTACATAGTGCTGGCCCAAAATGAAACATCTCCTTTGGAGGAGGGGCGTGCACATAAAGAATGAAAGATATTCTACGGATGTATATGATGATTGATGGTAATGCAAAAGTTTGGGAGTCTTCAAGTCAAGAGTGAATAGGAATCTTCTAGACAAACATGTCACATCTTCGGCCGCATCATCACTTTCCATCAGAATTATTGTAAGTAACTGTTAAGTTAAGTAACCTACCGATATAACACTAAAAATAAAAGTGAAGTATCTTCTTATACGTGTCTCCTAACCACAAAAATAAACCTGCCAATACCTATCTATTACATTATATAGGTACAGTGAGTTTTTAACAAATCGCTAGTGCCTTGAAAATTCACGATACAGACACAACCGTCAACGACGTCTGTCCGTATTCGGGTCGCGCTCGGCACTGAGCGACATCTGACTCTTCCCCTACCCCGCCCGCAGTCGTCCGACCGCCCGCCCGCGCGCCCGTCCCATTCGCCTGCCACCGGACCATACCATAATATCGCGCACTCAGTTGTTTATCGTCATAACTATTCAGATATTTGTCTAAATGATGTAGTGTAAAAGACAAATTTTATTTACTTAAAATCCCAAATGCGATAAAAGTATTTATTTTTATATAAGGATCTATTTGTTACTACCAAATGTGCCTTAGAAATAAAATATAAATTTTTATTGTATTCTGTTTCACTATTTTGGCGATAGTGGCTTACACATAAAAGATAGATATATGCTGTCGCGGGCTTTTTTGTAGGAATATTTAAGATGAACATTTTCATTATACATTATATACGTATAACTTCAACGGTTTCTGCAGCGCACGTCAGAATAGCTCGCAGATGGCAGATTTTTCTCCTACTTACTTGACACTTATCGTTATATTTTGGATAAATAACATTATATCTTTATAAATTATAGCCTATGTGTTATTCTGATGTGTAAGCTATATTATGGGAAAGTTTCATCAAAATCTATTCAGTAGTTTTTGCGTGAAAGAGTAACAAACATACATCCATACATTCATACATCCATACATCCATACATACATACATTCTTACAAACTTCCGCGTTTATAATATTAGTAGGATTTAAATCAGACAGTAACTTACCACATACATATTATATTATCATCGATCTATTCTTATCATTGTGAAGATATGTCATAATTATGCTGACTGACTTGTTTTGTGAGTCTACATTCAAATTTTAGACCTCTCTCTCATATTACATAACGAAGATAAGTTTTAGTCACTTACTTGATACGGACACAATCATCCGAACATGGGTGAAGTATGCAAATGTCAGTGTGTGAGTGCATATCGCTGCAAACTATTACACACAACTAAATACAAACAAAGAAAAAAAAATTGTCACTTAGGTATAGGTGTATTAGCGCCGTTTCTTGGTCCTCTGGTGTATTTGCGTGCGCGTACGTAGCTCGTGTTATGACAAGGGAAATTTGTGGGACCAAGATGCTTCACCCTATTTGTATACGGAATTACGTCCGTATTTTTTTTTGTCCGTGGTTGTTCTCATGTTGAGACCCGGTGAGTACCAGTTTGAACTGCACATTGGTGCCGATTCTGTTGTCCAGAATTAGACTAAACTAGCCTAAAATTAGTTTTAGTCCTGCTTTAGTCCAAAACCTATTCAGAAAATGCAAGATTAGACTAAAATTAAGTTTGACAGGACTAAGTTAGTTTAGTTACTCTATTTAGTGAAAATGACCAAATTCTTATTCTGATGTACATGTTTTACGTCAAATTAAGACTAAAAATAAAAAAAATTAACTCAAATTAGTCTGCATGAAAAGGATCTGGATAATTTTTAATGTGATCTTATACTTGAAAGAATAGCGTTTAGGTATTCTTTGACTAAAATTAGTTCATTTTTAGTTTAGTTTAGGTTAGTTCGGTGCTTAAAATTAGTTTATTTTTACTTTAGTTTAGGTTAGTTCGGTTTATTTTTAGTTTAGTTTAGGTTAGTTCGGTGCTCAACAGAATTAGCACCATTGTCTCTAGTGTCGGCGTTTAGTAAGTTCGGTGTTATCTTTTCTCTAAGAATAGAAAGGAAATGTATAAACATTATTATCTGCAAATTCGTCGTGATGATATTTTGTAAGGATATTTGTAATGTTCGGAGGTCATTTTGCCAATGACGGTATATATATTGTTGAACTCTTCTACGGTGCGGGGAAAAGAGATGGCAATAGTCTAGCTCTAATATTGATTGTCATTGTCCGCGACGGAAAGTGAAAAATGGCTTTGTCGTTTTAGAATTATTTTTTTAAACTTGTGATTCTTATAGTGTTCGTTTGTAAAAATGGTGGATTAGTTATATTTTGTGAACGTGCAATGATAGGCAAATTATATTAAATTGTTTATGTTTTCGCTCCAAAAGTCCAATAAAACCTCTAGTTCACGTTTCTACCATTTTACTAGGGCTGAACCATGACTCTTTTACATTTATTTAACAAGCCGTGCCCTGCGGCTTCGCCCGCTATTATAAAGTTTAATCCCAGGTATAATCTATGTGCACTCCAAATATCATCCAAATCCGTTCAGCCGTTAATCGTAAAGAGGGAACAAACGTACTTACACACAAACTTTCGGATTTTTTATATTAGTAGGAAGTAGGATATATTATTTGGCTGTAACTGGTGATTAGGACAGGTTTTATGAAGTACTTAACTAACTAAAAAAAGAAGTAAGCTAAATGCACTTAATATGCGGAGCCAAAAACATCGCGCCTTATTCGGGCATGCTCTCACTAAAACTTAGTATTGTCTTTACTGGGACCCTACACTTGAAGACTCATTCATCGAATATTTTCTTTAAATTTCAGGTGATAACAGCAAAATCTATGGAAATGCGGAATCTATAATATCTATTTTGTAATAATGGTTAATTTTTAACCGTTAATAGTTCGTGAACGTGCATGAGTGTAGGCAAATGATACAAAGTAGAAAAAAGTGATTTTAATTTTCTCCAAAACTGCAATAGAAGCTCTAGTCAAGTTTCTACCACTTTACCAGGGCATGACATAACGACTTAACTAACATAATATTTATTATGACATATATGCATATAGTTGGGAACTAAAATTAAAAAAAAAACGCGAATTAGCCGGACCTGTTCTCACTTAAACGTGGTCCATCGTCGACCGAATCGTCACTTACCATCAGGTGAGATGGCGGTCAAACGTTTGCCTATCTTGAATAAAAAAAAAAAAAACTTAAACTTTAGGATTGTCTTTACTGGCACGCTACGCTCGAAGACTCATTCAACAGATTTTTTTTTCTGCTAGTAATGTATATATATATATATATACATATATATATATATATATATATATATATATATATATATATATATATATATATATATATATATATATTTCTTTCTTTCTTAATTTCAGGCGATACCAGCAAAACCTGTGGAAAAACGGAATCCTCAAGTGTATTTCGATATAAATGCGGGCAAGCAGACGCTCGGGCGGATCATCATGATGCTGAGGGCGGATGTGGTGCCGCGGACAGCGGAAAACTTCCGGGCGCTGTGCACGCACGAAAAAGGATTCGGGTACCAGGATAGCTGCTTTCACAGGATCATACCTGACTTTGTATCCTTTTTATAACGCCAAGAAATAAGATTTAAAAGTTTAGCCACTTTAAATGGAGGTATTTCAGCCATAAATGGATGACACTTGACAGTTTTTTAAACGCAAACGCGTTCTCACTCACTGCCCCACTCTATGTTTAAAGACTTGTATCGTGGGTGGTAGAAACATTTACATCTTACACATAACCACACCCAGGAAAATAAACACAATTGTATCGTGGGATGGGAAATAACGACCCAGTTGGCGCAGTGGACAGGTCTCCGCCTTCTGCGCCTTGAGTCTTGAGTTCGATTTCCGGCAGGAGCAAAAACCTACCTACCCTAGGGATATTTGTGCTTCTGGTTCTGGGTGTAATGTGTGTGTGACGTGAACGTTTCCGGCACCCGCGATACAAGTCTTTGAACTTAGTGCGGGGCAGGGAGTGTAACTGCGTTCGTTAAAAAAAAAAGATTTTCTGTAAAGTCGGTTTACGGACGATAGTTTTACGTGATAACGCCATAAAGAAACATTGATGAAAAAGTGCAAACTTTTATGAATTGAATTATTATCACTGAATTATTATTATTTTGTATAATACAAAGAGGAGTTAATTGAAAATTATAATTTTCGATAAATTCACATATTTACACTCGTAACGACGCTTGGGCCGGTTGTGCCTCTCTATCGCTTATTCCGCGCTCTCGCTTGCACGCTTAGGCTCAGGCGGAACGTGACACTTTTTCGCGCGTGCAGCCGGTGTTCATCGATTCATAAGACGTTATCACGTAGCCCGCGGACCGCGCGCGATTAAGTTCCAAAAGGTCGCATCCCATTCTCATCGCGCGCGGATTATTAGTTGATTACACATTTCTATATGTTCCTTCGAGAAAATTCCTGTATAATTGTCTCAACTACACGCCAGATGTGCCAAGGCGGCGACTTCACGAATCACAACGGGACGGGCGGCAAGTCTATATACGGCCGCAAGTTCGACGACGAGAACTTCACGTTGAAGCACACGGGGCCCGGCATACTGAGCATGGCTAACTCGGGCCCCAACACTAATGGCTCGCAGTTCTTTCTCTGTACAGCTAAGTACGTTTCTGTGGTACTGAACCTCTTTTTTTAAGCGACCTCAAACAAAGAAGGTCTCAATTCGGTTGTTTTTTTTTTTATGTTAGATTTTCTAGGTGAATTGGTTTTGATGATTCTTTTTTTATTTGAACCTGTCAATGTGGTTTGATCAAGATCTGGCCATAATATAAGTTTTTGATCAGTATTTTTTGAGTTATCCTCAATCCTACTCATATTATAAATGCGAAAGTTTATGTGTGTGTGAATGTTTGATACCACGTATCTCCGTAACGAATAAACCGATTTTTATGAAATTTAGAATGTAGTTAGTTTAGTTCCGGAATAACACATAGGCTACTTTTTAACTTTGTTAACGCGGGCGAAGCCGCGGGGCACTGCTAATAATAAATGTAACATAACATAAACGCTTTTACACTCGCAGCCCCACACTAAATAGGGGTGCCGGAAACATTCACATCACACACAATCACAAGAAACGCTAGTTTTCCTTGGGGAGAAAACTTGTGTTCCCGGTAGGAATCGAACCCGATACCTCTGCAAAGAAGGCGAACAACTACTCAACTAAGCTTTTTTTTGTATGTATGTTACGCGATATCTCCGCAAATTTTTATTTGTTTGGTAGAGTATACTTCAGAGGTCCCATATACATTTTATCGAAATCGGTCAAGCCAAGACCGAAATATAAGCGATGAAGTCGGGTTTTCAAAGTGTTTATTGCGTTTCTAATTTATTTGAAAGCCGGTGTTTCCCATGTGGTCCTATTTAAGTTTTATCAAGATCTGACCAGTAGTTTTAGAGATATCCTCAATAATCCGTATTTAATTCATTTAATCTAATCAAAGTTCCGAAGATAAAGCGGTGAAGTCGGATTTTTAAGCCTTGCTAGCGTTCAAATTATTACTTTAAATGAGTGTATGTTATTTTACAGAACAGAATGGCTAGACGGTAAACACGTGGTGTTCGGTCACGTGATATCCGGCCTCGACGTTATGAAGAAAATGGAGCGGTTCGGCAGTAAGAGCGGGGCTGTGACCACCAAAGTTGTTATAAGCAATTGTGGAGAATTACAGTGATTATATAAGTTTTTAACGGTTGCTTGTGTTTTCGCGATGGAATTCCTTCGAGATAACGAATGTCGCGGCGTCGGACGCAGATCAGTCGAAGGTATTAGAATAGGAAATATGCATGGTTTAAATATTGCTCAGAGTATTTTTTTTTAACGTTTATAGCTATAGAATTATAATAAAATCATTTTTTAATTAGACATATTAATGAATATAAAGGATAAATGCATGGGATCCAAACAGCAAAACGCGCGCTATTGGCTAAACTGATTCGTGACGTCAGTCCACGCGTTTTTAATGTCAATGATTGGTCAACTTTCCTTGACGGTGATTGGATTGTGGATGTCGCAGATGAACGTCAAAATGGCCGCGTTTAAAATTGCTCGATCATGCTCGCATTTTCAGATATTTATTTTGATATGAAATGTGATGTTTTTATGAATGATTTTTTTTATTTTCGGAATTATATTAACGTGAACAATCGGTTAAAAGCATTAAACAATTATGCGTATTCCCTATTGCCCGAACCAGATTGCATTTTTTAATATTTATTTTGATATGAATTGTAATGTTCTGATGTTTTTTTTGTACTGTCAATGTATTAACGTAAACAATCGAATAAAAACATTAAAAAAAATGCAAACCCTGTTAGAGTGATACTATATGTATAGTTTCTGAATCATAGTGAAATTCAATATGACGGCAACCAGACGCTATCACACTAATATTATATAAGCGAACGTTTGTAAGTGTGTTTGTATGTTTGTTACTTCTACACGCTAAAACGGCTACATCAATGATGAAATTTAGTATGGACGTAGCTGACACCCTTTTTCAATAAGATCCAATGAAAACAAGTGAAAGTCTGGGTGCTCCCCGACTTTTTTTAAGTTGTCTTCCGTGCTACAATTGCGTTGGTCAACTGGTTGGACGATGGGCAATACAAAACTTGCCCGTAGTCCAACTAGTTGGATAATGCAGTCGGACCGCAACAAACTATAACAGATAATGTTGGATGTGTCGGATGTTACAAAACAGTCGAAGTAGTTTAAGTGACATTAGGTGTTTTATTGTTTTGGGGCCGTCTCCACGAGCGTGAAAATCGCGGCGATATAATCGTCGTGCCACGTATTTTAATACACTCTCGCCGCGATAGCATCGCCGTGTGTAGACACGTTCTAAGAGTGTGTATCTCGGTATTCTATCGCTTACATTTTGGAGAGTGTGCTCAGGAATTACATGATATAATTCCTCCATGCCCTTTTTACCATCAAACAACAAGACAAACTGTCAAACGTCATCCATTTATGGTTGACATACTTCCAGTTCGCTCGAAGCGTTTTGCTTCTACGTTCATCATCCGTACAGCGAAGGAGTGGAACTCATTGCCTGCGTCTTTGTTCCCTGAACGGTATAATCTGGGTGTCTTCAAGTCTAGAGTGAATAGGTACCTTCTAGGCAAGCATGTCCCATCTTTGGCCGCATCGTCACTTTCCATCAGGTGAGATAGCGGTCAAATGCTTGCCTATCTAGTATAAAAAAAAAAAAAGTATAGAAATACGTGGCACGACGATAATATCGCTGCGATTCTCTCGCTCGTGGAGACGATCCCTTTGATTTGTGTGGCCAAATTGACTAAATAATATACCGCGATGTTAGATGAGCTGTCAAAGTGCGTACATTGACATTTCACAGAGTTATACCTAAAACCAGAAATAAGAATTTCTCTTGAGGATGAAACTTGTTTCTATCTTTAATCGAACCCAATATGCGCTGCTTAGAAGCTTAAAAAATAGATGACAGAAAATGGCTCGAAGGCTTCAATCTGACCTCTAATTGTGTGACCAAGTGACCAAAATAGAGAGTAACTTTAAATACATGAAGGCGGTCTGCAGTCTTCAGGAGTTCGTTTTGCGGCGCTGCAATCGCGGGCGAAGTTTTCTGACAATGTTGCAACTGGACAAAAATAATTGAAGAAAAACACATGAACTTATATCGGTAATTCCCAAAGACTGCCCCTTTGGGGGTTACCGATATAAGTGCGGTGACGATGACACGAGTTTCACGCTTTTTGTTCACCCAACGTCACCCAATCTCGGTGACTTAACGGAGGGACACGCGGGCCATCGGCATCTATTCGTCCCCGGATTCGTCATCGTCACACCCGAATACGCTCAGACGTCGATCTTGGGCACAAAAGTCTAAAATCGCTTACAAAAACCTATAGCTACCGGAGCCCCGCATCGCATGGACGGGGGCCCACGCCGCGCGGAAACTAGTTATTATTATTATATACTTAGATAAGATTTCAGTCAAAGTAAACATTGAACATTATAAATGCTAAACACGATATTCTCAACACTAAACGCAAATAGTAAATTAAACTCTAAAAATAAACAAAACTTTTTGTTTGCACCGTTGATGGTGCAAGTCAATGGTGCATACGGTACGAGGTGCAAACGCTAGTTGTGTTTGCACCATGAATGGAGGAAACATAACTAATTGGTTGCATCTGCACCATTGTTGGTGCAAGTCCGACATAAGGAAGCAAGCCTATCGGTATTCTATCGCTTACATTTTGGAGAGTGTTCTCAGGAATTACATAATATAGTTCCTCCATGCCCTTTTTACCGGGTGTCATACTAAATATCTAAATATAGTCCGACAAACCTAACTTCGACAACGCACACTTTAGAAAGACCACTACTTCGACAAACTTGCTATGGGGATCTGCTGCCGATGTTGAAACTATTTTTATTCTACAAAAGAGAGCGGTTCGTGCAATATATGATATGGGTCCACGCGAATCTCTCAGGGAATTCTTTAAAGAAACAGGCATACTTACCATGCCTTCGCTTTACACCTTTGAAAATATTATGCATGTTCGCAAAAATATTAGTAAATATAAATTAAGAAGCGACGCACACAATCTTAATACTAGATATAAGCATAAAATTACAGTGCGCGCATTTAGATTAAGCAAAACGAATAAATCTTTTATGGCAAATGGGGTTAGATTTTACAATAGAATTCCTAAAATCGTAACTGAATTACCACTGGGAAAGTTCAAATCTGTAATAAAACGGGCATTAATTAAGAAAGCTTATTATAAGACTACAGACTATATTAATGACAAGGATGCATGGAGGCAAACTGCACAGGCTCTTTCTAGCGAACATAATAACACCTAGGTTAAGAAAATTATGTATTAGAAATAAGGAATGTTTTTAAAAAAAAAAAAATTGAATGAAAAAAAATGCGCCGCCGAGTTTCTTGCCAGGTTCTTCTCGAGATGGCTGTAATTTTCCGAATCTGGCAATAGATTCATTAACTTTCATGAGTGCCTCTTTGGGGCCCATGTGAATAAACGATTTTGATTTTGATTTTGAAACCCTGCTTCGACGTGCACTTGTTCGGCAGATAATTATTTCGACAGAAACATACCTTCGACATAATTCTCCTCTAGTTTCATTGGATTGAAGAAGTCGAAGGTATGTTTCTGACGAAATAATTATCTGCCGAATAAGTGCACGTCGAAGCAGGGTTTGTCGAAGTAGTGGTCTTTCTAAAGTGTGCGTTGTCGAAGTTAGGTTTGTCGGACTATTCCTTGTCGAATATATGATCTGTCGAAGCATTGGCTTGTCGAAATATAATTTTTCGAAGTAATTAATTGTCGATATTTAGTATGACACCCCTTTTTACCATCAAATAACAAGACACTGTCAAACGTCATAGTTTTTTATTTATAGTTGACATCGCTCCGGTTCGCTCGAAGCGTTTTGCTTCTACGTTCATCATCCGTACATAGGAGTGGAACTCATAGCCTGCGTCTTTGTCCCTGAACAGTATAATCTGGGTGTCTTTAAGTCTAGAGTGAATAGTTACCTTCTAGGCAAGCATGTTCCAATTTTGCCGCTTATCGCTAAAAGCGATCCCTTCCAGACAACCCTTAGATAGTATTATTATGTATAAGGAAAGAAGAAAGCTCAAAAATATCTTTAAAGATCAAGGTCACCAGTTTTTAGCGAGACGTACTAGATGGCGCCAGTGGCAAAATTAGCACGCGCAAGCGTTTCGTTTGGAGATCATGCAATGTATGTTCAATTTATAAATAACTCTTTGCTACGATATGAATGCACTGTTGACCATTGTAAAGCGTTTTTGAATTCGTGTAACGCCAATGTTAGCTTACTTACACGTACATGGATGACACTTTATTAAAATATAAAAAAATACATAAACACTTTCACACTCACAGCCCCATACTACGTTGGAAGACTCGTGTCGTAGTTGCCGGAAACATTCACATCATACACACTATCACAACCAGAACCAGAAACACAAATTTCCCTTGGGGAGAAAATTTGTGTTTCAGCCGGGAATCGAACCGGATACTGCTTAGAAGGCGGACGCCACCCAACTAAGCCAACGAGCAGTTTAATTGTACATTAAATTACAATCACACTTGACACTATTACACTGACAGTGTGCAATTGTGCATATGTTTGTTACTTCTACATGCTCAATGACTGGGCCAATTTTGATGAAATTTAGTACGGAGGTAGCTGACACCCTGGATTAACACATAGGCTACTTTTACCCCGGAATTCCCGCAGGACCGGGACTAACGCAGGTAAAACCGCGGGCGGAGTTAGTAAAAACAAAGAAAACGATGTGTATTGTGTATAAAATGTGGCCTTATCGCTCAGAGCGAACTCTTCCTGACAACCAAACCTTAATGAATAAACAATTTAATTAAAAACGTTGGTGCATACATATTTTTGCAAAAGCTTGAGTTAACAACACAGTAAATAATCACACTAGTGTTATAAATCTGAAAGTTTATGTGTAAGTATGCAAACTGTAACAGCTGAACGGATTTGAATTAAATTTTGAATGTAAATAGCTTATACCCAGGATTAACACATGGGCTACTTTTAAACTTAATAAATGCGGATGAAGCCGCGGGGCACGGCTAGTACCTCCAGTTCGATCGAAGCGTTTCACTTATACGTTTATCAACCGTACTCGAGGAACTCATTGCCCTCGTCTTTGTTCCCCGAACGGTATAATCTGGGAGTCTTCGAGAGTGAATAGGTATCCTTCTAGGCAAGCATGCTACATCTTTGGCCGCATCATCGCTTTCCATCTGGTGAGATGGTGGCCAAATGAGTACTATGAGTAGTAAAATGTATCAAAATGTATGTATAAATACTTGGTATCTTAAAATAGACAATTTTTTATATAATACTATTATACAATTTTTTTTTTTTTTTAAGATTTTCATTACGAATTAAAGATTTTGTAAAATAAAAACAACTTCTTACCGAAGATGTTGCTCTACCATATCGAAATATCCTCGATACACCCAGGTTAACTGGAAGAAAATGCTTTGTAGCATTAAGTTCGCCTATGTACCTACAATACTGTTTGTGCAATAAAGAATCTAAATGCTTGCCTATCGAGCATAAAAAAAAAGTTGGTTCTGGTCACAGATCACAGAAACTAAAGGTAGGTATATATATATATGTGGTTCTGGTACTTTTTGTTGTAGTTGCATGTGTTTGACGTGAATGTTTCAGGCATTTACTGAATTTTAACTTAGTTGGGTGAGCTTTCGCCTTATATAATTTGCCTACACTCGTGCACGTTTACTAAGTATTAATGGCTGATAATCCACCATTACTTCAACACTCGATAAATCACAAGTTTAAAATAATCCAAAATCAGCAATACAACGCCATTTTCACTTTCACCAAACCTCAATAATTAAGATTGTTTCGAATGATGTTTATCTGTAGTTGACATATAATGTGTTCGTTCTACAGTACAAGATCAAGGTCACCCGTTTATAGCAAGACATACTAGATGGAGCCAGTGGAAAAATTAGCACGCGCAAGCGTTTCGTTCGGAGACCATCTGATTTATTATGAATGTATTTCCAGAATTCAAACAATTTTTTATGTTACGATGCTATTCATTGTAAAGAGATTTTTTGGAATCGTGTAATGCTAATGTTAGCATACATGATATACATATAATATAACCTCTAAAATGTTAGAATCTGTTAGATTTGAGTTCGACTTCCCAAAGAAGGAGGAGGTACTCACTTTTTATGTGTATTATTACCTCATATCTTCTTTCTAATCTGATCAAAGTTCCGAAGATATAGCGGTGAAGTCGGTTTTTTTAAGCTTTGTTGCGTTTAATTATTTTAATTTTAATATAGCTGTACAAGCGGGTAGAGTAGACAAACAATGTAGAGCGGGTCATGCGCCGTCGATAAAAAAAAAGTTACGTTTATCGCGCGTACTGGCGAGACAAAAATCACTCGCGCACCCGGGACGCTTGAGTGGATAATATATATATTTCTACTATGATAATACTACAAGAATCTTTGTCCTGATATACTGATTGACTGACTGACTGACTTAGAGACAATGCACAGCCTAAATCGCTGGTCGTAGAGACTTGAAATTTGAAGGGGACATTTGTCTAAGTACGTAGGGGTGTACTAAGAATGGATTTTTGGAAATTCTACCTTGAAGAGCGTTAAATGGGGTGAAAACGTTTGTATGAAGGTTCATTGTTTTCAACTGACTTAAAAAAAAAAGGTTCTCAATTCGACTGTATTTTTTTTGTATGTATGTTACGCGATATCTCCGCTAATTATGAATCGATTTTGATGTGTTTTTTTTGTTTGGTAGATTGTAGTAGGTACTTCAGAAGTGGTCCCATATAAATTTTATCGAAAACGATCAAGCCAAAACATAAGCGGTGACGTCGGTTTTTTTAAGCTTTGCGTTTAATCTAATATCTTTAAACGACCAATTCTTGTATATATATATATATATGTGTAATCAGGATCTCGGAAACGGCTCCAACGATTTTCATGAAAGTTACAGATTAGGGTGTTATACAGTATTAACACATATACTACTTTTTAACTGATATAACGCGGGCGAAGCCGCGGGACTCGGCTAGTGACATGATAAATTATTCCTTTAACATGTAATAAAATGTAAGAAAAAAACATCAAATCACATGCAAACACATACATTTTTGTTTTTAAAACACTTTATTTCATCATTTTATATCAGATCCCTGTGAAAGTGATATTATTATTTTTACTAGACGAATGATTTCTTCACCTTATTTTTTTTTGAGGCGCGTTTTCACGAAATTTTTACAATACCATAAAAAAAAGCAAAGATTGCCACGCGTGACTTTGCGTAATAACCATCATATAACAAACAAACAAACGCATTCACACTCACAGCCCCACACGTTTGAAGACCCAGTCGTCAAACGTTAGTTAGGTCGTTAAGTTATGCAACATGCACATTTATGTGCAAAAATGTAAAGGGGGAAAATGGATGTGGTTATAAAAGTTGCTCACATTGACGTATACCCCTCAAGGTTAATTATTAATGAAATGATAGAAAACAGAAAAAAAAGTTATCTAAGTATCAAAAAACAAAATCGGGATTTACAAAATTAGCTTTGTACTAGCCCAAGTTAACTTAAACAAACAAACAAACGCATTCACACTCACAGCCCCACACTAAGTTCAAAGACTTGTATCGTTGGTGCCGGAAATATTCACATTACACCCAGAACCAGAAGCACAAATATCCCTTGGGAAGGAATTAGTGCTCCTGCCGGGAATCGAACCCATTAAATGTCATTAATTAACTTTCCTGTACTTATGGTGTATATAAATGGATCTAATAGTTTCGAGTAGCAGATGTAGGTATGTAGGTCCGCTTACCATCAGGCAAACTTCTTGCTTGTCTAATTTCTTACTAGTTTTGCTTGCTATACACACCGTAGTACCGCTGTAAAATTAGAGACTACAGTATTATAAATTACAGGGATGTTAAAAAATAATCGATTTTTATTTAAATCGATTATTATTTTCTTATAATCGATTTTTAAGTATCGATTTTTATAGATTTATTAATAGATTTTTAATAAATCGATTATATAAATATTTATAGATTATATAATAGTACTAAAATTTGTATCAATAATGCTATTTGGTTTCCTAATTCCTTACCTTGAAATTTTATGGAAACATTGCCTTTGGTTTTAGTTTTGAATTGGTTATTTTTTTTATTCATATAATTTTATTTGATTTTTGATATGATAAATTGTTAATTTGAATCTCTGAGGTTTATTATTGGAATATGAAAGCATGTTCTTTTAAATAATACAAAAAAAAACGTTTTTTTCGCAGAAATCGATTATTTTTATTAAAATCGATTGTTTACAAATCGATTAATTTTTAATAAAGAAAAATCGATCATTAATTAATCGATTCTTTTACATTAATCTCACATCCCTATAATATAAAATACATTTTGACAACACAGCATTAAAAATTTAGTACTGTTAGAGTCGCGTCTGCTCGGCACGGCATTATCGTGAATGAAACGCTTTCGCGATTTAATTTTTCCACTAGCGCCATCTGTTGAATTCTGGTGAACAATTGTACTAAATAATCTATAATAATTATAGAACCTGCTCACAAAATTTCACGAGAATCGGTTGAGAAATGCGACCTGTAGAGGAGAACAACCGGAAATCCGTTGGACATACGAAAACATTTATGGTCGAAATACCTCCAGTTCGCTCAAAGCGTTTTGCTTCTACATTCATCATCCGTACAGCGAAGGAGTGGAACTCATTGCCTGCGTCTTTGTTCCCCGAACGGTATAATCTGGGAGTCTTCAAGTCTGAATAGGTATCTTCTAGGCAAGCATGTCACACCTTCGGCCGCATCATCACTTTCCATCAGGTGAGATAGTGGTCAAATGCTTGCCTATACAACAAAAAAGATAAACAATTTTGTCTAAGCTGAAACGGAGACCTTCGCGTTCGCTCGGTCAATAAATGTGAAAGTTAGTGTGTAGGTATATTATTATATGTAGGTGAGTATGTTTATGCGTGCGAAGCGACGAGGCACAACTAGTTGGTACATAGTATTAGCCTTCTAGACTTTGGAACTATTCGTTAAATAATTAGAATAATTAATTACCTATAATAAAATCAATCACATACAATATTAACTATGTAGTACACATCGATCCCAAATAATTTTGCTGTCTCCTCTCCATCCAAAGGTTGTCTGGAAGAGATTACTTTAAGCGATAAGACCGCCACTGTAGCTAAGTTAATTTTTAATATATGATTAGAAATGTTTTAATGTTAATGTCTAAACTCATTGTGAATTTGAATTAATCTGTGATAAAACTTCATTGTTTTTAAATATAAGTATAAACATTTTAGAGTCATTTAATGTATTTTTCTTTATTTATGGTATACGTACAATAAAGGGTTATCTGGAGAACATTGCCATCTCTGAAAAGGATGTGACTCCAGGGGCTGTAAAACAGCTTTTGCTGAGAACCTAAACCAAACCTTTTCGTAAGCACTTAAAATTGTATAACAATATTTCAAAATCTATAGGCGGGCGTTCGCTTACCATCAGGCGTTTTGCTTGTCTTATTGCTTATCTTATGTCAAACGATGTTTCCTGCCGAGACTTATTCAAGGAGCTTAAAATATTGACGCTCCCCAGTGAGCTCATATATCAAGTAGCTCTGTTTGTGCATACCCACATACACACATTCCAACGTCATCGTGGCGTCAATCCTTCTCGATTTCTGCGAAGTGACAAATATAGGGATCGTCTAGTAACCCCTACTCATAAGCTGAGTAAATCTGAGAGGTCCGTCTATATAATGGGACCTTCGGTCTTTAACAGACTTCCTGACGCTGTACATAATGCTCCTGCCATCAGAAACTTCAGACTCCGATTAAAAATGGGGTTACTGAAACACACTTTTTTAGACATAAATGAATTTTTAATTTTACCTGAATTTAATCCTACTAATATTATAAATCAGAAAGTTTGTGTGTAAGTATGTTTGTTCCCTCTTCACGCTTTAACGGCTGAACGGATTTGGATGACATTTTGAATGTACATAGATTATACCTAGGATTAACACATAGGCTACTTTTTAACTTGATAATAGCGGGCGAAGCCGCAGGGCACGGCTAGTATTATTATAAGGTTTATTTTAACTTTTAAAAATGTACTATTTTTGTAATATGCAATTCATTAATATTTTCACCATGTTTGACTTGTAACTATGGAATTATAAATAAATTATATGTATCTATTTCTAACCAGCTGGCTTGTTTTACACACCGTAGTATCCTCTAAATTTAGCGACTACAGTGTTATCAAAATTATCTTTTCAAGAAAACTCGAGTAGTCTGCAGTGTCTGCGTACATTAATTGAGTCGCGACTGCTCGGCACCTCATATTCTTGAATGAAACGCTTTCGCGTTTTAATTTTTCTACTAGCGCCATCTTTTGAATGCTGGTGAACAATTGTACCAATGTTTACCTATGAATATTTATGTTGAAAGATCACAGATAGTGTAGTAGTTACTTAGTACATACGATGTCAGTCTAGACTTCTAGAGTCGAGATATATATTATTATAACAGATTAATAAGAGACGCGATCAACGCGTTATGAGGGCGTGAATGGCGAATTAAAGAGCATACTACTAATTGATTACTCCCATGTACAATAAATAAAATAATGTTGTATGTATTTGTATGACCAATGACATTTCTGTGTCATACTGTTCTGCTGCTCATATACTCGTACCAATTATCCTTACTAATATTATAAATGCGAAAGTAGTTATGTCTGTCTGTTGCGCTTTCACGCCAAGGCAACTGAACCGATTCAAATTAAATTTGGTACACAGATAGTCTAGAGCTTGGGAAAGAACATAAGCTTCTTTTTATCTCGGAATTCCCGCGGGTCCGGTACTTACGCGGGTAAAACCGCGGGGCGCAGCTAGTATTATTATGATTCATGCTGTAACAAATATACTTACTCTATTATAATATTTAAAAAAATATATAATAAAGTAAGTATATTTTTGTATTTTATACTTGCGTTATTATTATTATTACGTTAGAGAATTTATTATGTTTATGTATTTAAATACCTTAATATATATTTTCTCATAAAGTTGTATTTACACCCCCGCTTCACCGAATTACTATAAATCTTCTCGTTCCAAAGGTTGTCTGGCGATAAGATCGCCGCTTGTAAACCTATAAGTGCTTTAATTATTTAAAGTGATTATGTAAGGTGTGACAAAAAAGCGTTATCTATCCTTGATTACAGTGGTAGGTATAATTGGCATTGATTGCTAACAAATCATAAGTATAAGTTTAATAATTATATTGGTTTGACTAATTTCGATTTCGCCTGGGGCACCACACCGTTGTCAGTCCGCCATGCAGTAAGTGTGCAAACATTACCTAGTGTACAACTGTATATACCTCGGCTTGAAGGTCAATGTTTCCAGATAAATTACAGAGCATAAAGAAGCATTCACATTCACAGCCCCATGCTCAGTTCAAATACTTGTAATGGGTTGCTGGAAACATTTACATATCACACCCAGAATAAGAAGCAAAAAAGTTCCTTGGGAAAGTTGCTGGGAATCGAACCCTTGACCCACGGCGCAGAGGGCAGAGATTTGCCCACTATGATCACCTGTGCTAATTGAAAAAAAAGAAAATAAAAATTTATGTATTCAACATACAATTGAGAGCCTGCGTATTCCAGGTCTAGTGTGTTGACCAGCTTCGATCATATCGTCACTTACCATCAGGTGAGATAGTGGTCAAACACTAGCCTGTCAAAAACAAAAAAAAAAAATGTTACAACGTATTACTAATAACTTACTATAGGGTTAATAAATAATATGATAAAAAAGAGAGAAAAGAAAGTTATCTTAATACTTACAAAATTGGCTACTTATATTATTATAAAGTGTTAGAAGATAGATGTATGACTCAGCATTTTGACAGTTGAAAGCCCAACTAGCCGCCAAAAAGCTGGGAATCCTTGGAAAGGTGTGACGGTACTTCACTCATGAACAATTCCTCGACCTGTACCAAGCGCAGGTGCGTTCTTGTATGGAGTATTGTTCTGATTTTTGGGACGGTTTTGGTTAGTACCAGCTTGAAGCTCTTAATAGATATTTCTAAAGTATATTCTGGCAGTTGATAGATATTTCGATCAAGAACGAAGTCGGTGTTCTAACGCATTGAAAATGATGACACAGTTGACTATAGATAACGAATCTCGTGATTCAGGAATTATATTGTCAAGAGATCTTTTTGACGAGGTTTGCTCAAAAATAATTACCGAATGAATTGCTGCCACACGGATTTCCAAAAATTACAAGAACTTTTTGTTAACGCTGCTTGACTTTGACAACGTTCCATCCCGATCTCATCGCACGCGGATTATACTCGTGTTGCAAGAACTTGCCAAATTTCATGTGTTTAACGCTTTCACACTCACAGCCCCTACACTAAGTTCGATGACTTGTGTCGTGAGTGCCGAAAACATTCACATCATTCACACAATCACAACCAGAACCAGAAACACATTTTCCTTAACGAGAAAACTTGTGCTCCCGCTGGGAATCGAACCCGATTTACTTTGACAACGTTCCATCCCAATCTCATCGCACGCGGATTATACTCGTGTTGCAAGAACTTGCCAAATTTCATGTGTTTAACGCTTTCATACTCACAGCCCTACACTAGGTTCGATGACTTGTGTCGTGAGTGCCGGAAACATTCACATCATACACACAATCACAACCAGAACCAGAAACACATTTTTCTAAACGAGAAAACTTGTGCTCCCGCTGGGAATCGGACCCGATTTCGAACGCCACCCAACTAAGCCAACGGGTAGATTCTAGGTCTTATTTAATTGTTATGTTAAAATATGGTCTTTTGTTAGTATCTTCCGTTAACGTAGGTCAGTATGTGTAGATATAATTTAAAAAAATATGTGAAAAACGCCTTACAAAATACCTGGATAATTATAATTGTCAAAGTATCTGTAGCATCGTTACTCATATAATTTAATTCAACGGAGGGCACTTCAGCACAATTGGATTTTAATGGAAATAATAATATAGGAAATTATTATGGGACATCTCCAGATATACCTCTACTCAAGTCACTCGAAGCGTTCCGCTTCTTCATTTATTGTCCACGTTGTTGGATGGTAAAACGTCCACGTTACCACTGGGAAAGTTCAAATCTGTTGTTCAAAACGGGCTTTAACTAAGATCGCCTATTATAAAACGATTGACTACATTAATGACAAGGATGCATGGAAGCCAACTGCACAAGCGCTTTCTAGCGACTACAAAATATAGATATAGGTACATATAGTTTAATATAATTATGTATTAGTGTTAAGGAATATTTAAAAAAAATAAAGAAAAAAATGCGCCGCCGTGTTTCTTGCCAGGTTCTTCTCGAGATGGCTGTAATTTTGCGAATCTGGCAGTGGTGTAATTAACTTTCATGAGTGCCTCTTTGGGGCTCATGTGAATAAATGATTTTAATTTTAGCATAGAGGTATTAACTCGTGTAATTCCAAGAGTGGAGAGATATCTCTGTAACGGTTATTAGAATTTGAATGAAAAAAAAATACGCTAAATATATATATATATATATATATATATATATATATATATATATATATATAGTCTAAACCGTGGATAGTGGCTTTATATAGGCATTGCAGTCGGGTCCCAACTATTCTAAACAATTTTATAGTGGACTCAAGCTTCTTCTGTATTGTCCCGTTCTACCCTTTGGGTACGGAACCCTAAAAATGGAATAACTAATATAATAATTGAAATTATTTAAATGTAAACAAAAATTTGGTGATGAAAAAAATGGTGAAATAAATGCCTCACAAGTAAAATCCAATAATATTAAAATAAAAATCATGTCCCGGTGTAAAAACTTAATTATAAATTAACGAGTTGTAGCAATAATAATAATAATTATGACAGTAAATTTTTTTATATCGTTCATACCGAAGGCTAAGTTGGTTAGGTTATATGATTCAATCAACGTACCACATTGTTATGTTTTACATGGTTTTGTTGCTTGCCCTAGCATCCGAGATATATACAGCATAATCTTTAAAAACTGGTACCGTCTGGGTTCAGTAGAAAGGTCTGTAATTGACAAGTATCTGATATTTCATAAAAAATATTTTCTTAGGATTCCTTAAATTAGAACCCTTAATTCCTCGGTCCATTGTCGCATTTCTGCGAAATCCTCTCAACGAAATGAAGCTCTTCGTTCATTATTTAATTTTATTGTTGGAAATAAACTTTAGAACACGTTTTCACTGACCCCTTTTATGATAGACGTATAAATAGTAAGGGATATAACGACGTCAAAGTTTTGGTTGAAATAAGCTTGTTTTTGTTATCGAATTGCTTTAAAACTACCTTACAGTTACATACAGACTAACCTAAACTAAACTAAAAATAAACAAATTTTAGTCAAAGAATACCTAAACGCAGTAAGTAACGCGGTACGTTGAACTTAATTTAAAAGTTGAAATGACAGGACTAAAATTGATTTTGACAGCAACCAAATTGAATTGTAGGTATTCACAAGAGCCGCAATCACATATTCCTCCATTATAGACTTTGTAGGTCAGTATTTGCTTCATTAATTGCACTTTCAAGTATAAGATCACATTAAAAATAATCCAGACCTTTTTCATACAGACTAATTTGAGTTTTAAATTTCTATTTTTAGTCTTAATTTGACGTAAAACATGTACATCAGAATAAGAATTTGGTCATTTTCACTAAATAGAGTAACTAAAATAACTTAGTCCTGTCAAACTTAATTTTAGTCTAATCTTGCATTTTCTGAATAGGTTTTGGACTAAAGCAGGACTAAAACTAATTTTAGGCTAGTTTAGTCTAATTCTGGACAACAGAATCGGCACCAGTATCTTTATTCCAATTGGTTTATAAGCTCTTTGAAAAGTGTAAGGTGTCCATTGCTATTAAGTTTGTTACATAATATACCTATTGAAATGAACCTCAACGTATAATGTTTCTACCATGTCACCTCATCCTGGTTTAGTTTATCTGAATAGAGGTATAAATAAAAAAAATATACTAGATGAATAAAAAATGTTGTGTGGATATCAAACAGACATTACCGAAAACCCTCGTAGTTGCACGCTACTTGTATGACTTTTTTGAGAATTCGAGCCCCACATACCCCTTTCCTTCATCCCTGGGAAGGAAGGGAAGTGCAAGGCATTTCCCCCCAAAAAAAAAATGCATCCTTGTCATTAATGTAGTCAATCGTTTTATAATATTTGATTTTGACAACGCACAAAACTTGACGATCCATACTGTTAATATAGCATGTAAAGCCCGTAAAAGTGGCTCTAATTTGGATTTCTCTGCACAATTTCCATTAATTTAGTTAACAGTGGGAACCACTAAACGCTAACGTTTTCTCTCCGCTATTAATTTAAATACTAGAGCAAACTGTTCGGACTGAAAGGGTTTTATTCTTTTCAACCGACTTCAAGAAAAGGAGGTCTCAATTCGACTGTATTTTTTTTTGTACGTATGTTACGCGATATCTTCACAAATTATGAATCTATTTGATGATTCTTTGTTTGTTTGGTAGATTATACTTCAGAGGCGGTCCCATATAAATTTTATCGAAATCGATCAAGCCAAAACCGGTCGGGTTTTTTAAGCTTTGCTAGCGTTTAATTATCAATATATAAACTTAGTAGCCGTGCCCCGCGGCTTCCCCCGCTATTATCAAGTTAAAAAGTCGCCTTTGTGTTAATCCTAGGTATAAGCTATGTACATTCCAAATGTAAATTCCATCCAAATCAGTTCAGCCGTTAAAGCGTGAAGAGGGAACAAACGTACTTGCACACAAACTTTCGGATTTATAATATTAGTAGGATAAGTAGGATACATCACCTGGGTACGCCGACACTTGGGGCATGGAATAATGCAGCCAAAGTGAGGAGAAACAGTTTCTCGGGCTGACATTATCCTTCTTTTACCTACTACTTGTCTAGTACTAGACTTATCATTCTATTATCTGACTAAGCCTCTCCCACATTGTTAACTTAATATTAAAATATCCGGATGACCGAGCTTTGCTCGGTATTTTGTTTTTGGTAGAATGTGTTTGAATTTGTAGCCTCAGAAAGCTCCATCTAGTGTCGAGTAGAAACAGTTTTTTACATCGGTCATGACGTAATAGATGGCGCTGATAGTTTCTTAAACCCGGTTTTTCAAATGCAGTTTGGGAACCGAGCATTTCTCGGACCTGGAACGTTGATAAATCGATTCCTCGGGCCGAAAAACCCCTAATCTGTAACTTTCATGAAAATCGTTGGAGCCGTTTCCGAGATCCTGATTACACACATATATATTTATTAGATTAAGAATTGATCGTTTAAAGATATTAGATAAAATTAAAACAAGTAAGTATTGGCGTGACTAACGATCGATGTCTAAATCGACGATGGTCAATTAAGCTTTCATGAAGAGATAGTGGTCTAATATTCTCTAAATTGCTTGATTTTGAAAATTTTTTTTTATTGGCCACGCCAATGAAAATGAAAAAAAAAGTGAGAAAGAAAAATGTTAAATTTGAAGCGGTTGGTGGATGGAATATTATGTTGAATTTTACATAAACACTGCCCTGCAATCTTTGAAAAAACCTTTTATTTTATCTTTATCTCTATTTATATTATATCCTTAAAATATTATCAATATAATTAATCTTTTTTTAACTCTAAATAGATGACGTGACCCATAATTATGCATCTTTGTTGCGAGCAGTTTCTATTTGATTTATGCAAAAATACAATACAATAATTAATTATTGCCCACCAAATAAAAGAAAAAATGTAAAACTTAAAATAATACATTTATATGAGGTAGTATACAATGGGCAGTCTTATCGCTTTAAGAGATTTCTGCCAGACAACCTTTGGATGCACAGAAAATGTGCAGGATGATTTGGGTCTGTGTCGCGTTCTATACTAATATGTAATATATCGAAATAAATGAAAAACATACATAATACACATACACACTACATACACAATTTATAGATATACATAATATATACCTACATAAACAAAATAATATTAACTACTTTTATATGGACCGATAATTCTTAAATACCAATGTTTTAAATATAGCAATCAATAGATCTAGCTTGCCTGATGAGCACATGCAGCACATTCCACAGACGGACAGCTTGAATTGTGAAAGATCTGTCATAAGGTATGTGATGTGTGAATACCTATTGGATGACCGTAGGGAAAGGGAATTAGAAAGATAGAGAAACTTAAAGCGTTTTTTCAAGTAGAAAATATTAGCAGGAGAGAATAGGATATTATAGAGAAGGAAAAGGATGTGAGTATTACCGGCGAAGACGAATTTGTAACCATGCGGGCTTTTTGCGGCTGTCCGACACATTGTCGTATTTCCGCAAACCAAAGATGAAACAAATGCAGAACTTTTATAGGCGTTCAAACTTGTCGAGTTGCTCCTCGGTTAAATCTAGATAACATGCATCATTAAATCTAGATAATGCATGCATAGCACCGTTATGAATAAGCTTTTTATGAACAACTTCCTATTATTTTGCGTTATTCCTATCCATCCAAAGGTTGTCTGGAAGAGATCGCTTTCAGCGATAAGACCGCCTATTGTTACAGTTTTATAAAACTGTACTGTTAAAACTTTACTATTTGTGTTATTTATTTATTAAGGTGTTCAATTAAGAGTACATCTATTATCTATCGGCATAGTCTAAAATTGGGAAGAGAAGAGATTTTACGAGCTCAGTTTTAGTAGAAATGTGGAGAAAATTGCGCAGTCTTCTAAGGGAGGCATATGAAGCATATATTTTACGACTAACTTCAGTCATTTGAGGTCCCCAAAAGTTTCCTATCCAGAAAAAAATTACCTTATTTCTTAGGACTTTTGTCGTTTTAAAATGGAAACCTGTTGCAAACAGAGATACGTAGTAAGGGGTCAGGTTAACTTCGTACCACGCCATCTATTGACAGTAAACCGAAGTGGCAATTCCAACAAAATTACCAATTTAGCTTTTTTTAGGCTGTTCTGTTTCTGTTGTGAATTTTTCGAAAACAAAAGATGTTGCTTTCTAATTGGTCCCATTTAAATTTGATCAAGATCTGATCAGTACTTCTTGAAATATCGTCAATAATGCATATTTTGTGGACTACTTTGACGATGTTCTCGTTTAATCGACTTCAAAAGTTACCTCATAACTTCTTTCGTTGCGAGTCGAATCATGGCTTTGCTAATACATACCAATAAATACCTACCGCTTAACAGCTTTAGGTGGCTTAATTATTCTAATAATCGATTAGATTAATTAAGCTCTAGGTAATCCTAGCCCCAACAATAATTGACTTAGGTGTCTCATAAACTGGTTAGATGTGGACCTTGGTACACATATCATAATAATGCCCAAGTTTATTTATAATTAATAATAAATAATAATAATAATAAAGCCCTTTATTCAGACCAACTTAGTATCTATTAATATACAATTTTTTTTTGTAGCTTAATTTATTTCTTTATTTATTTATTTATTTATAAGGAAGACCAACAGCCGAAACCAATTAATGGTCCTCACGGCTAGAATTAATCTTAATCTATTCTAATACTTAATTATAATTAGAATATTTTAATTTTTCGCGATCTTCAATCGTATATGAAATAATTAAACGCAAGCAAAGCTTAAAAAAACCGACTTAACACCTTTATCTTCAGAACCTTGATCAGATTTAACGTATTAAACACGCATTATTGACAATAACTCAAAAACATCTTGACCAAATGTAAATGGGACCACATGAAAAGCGCCAGCTTTCAAATAAAAAATAAATTTCATAATCGGCGCACAAAAAAAGAAGTTATGAGGTAACTTTTGAGTCGGTTAAAAACAAGAACATCGTCAATGTAGTCCACAAAATACGCATTATTGAGGATAACTCAAAATTTACTATTCGATCTTGATCTAATTTAAATGGGACCAATTGGAAAGCAACATCTATCAAACAAAAAAAAAATCAATATCGGTTCACGAGGAACGAAGTTATGAGGTAAAATACATAAAAAAAAAATGCAGTCGACTTGAGTACCTTCTCCTTTATTGGGAAGTCGGTAAATAGCATTATTTTGACTAACCTCGATGGTTCAGGCAGGGTTGCACCGGCCGTGGTCACTAGAGACTGTTTTTATACAGATTTGCGTAAGAACTCAAGTGTTAAAGGTGAACTCGTCCCTTTAAAATAGGGATCAGACCCAGTTTACCAATTTTTTAAGTAATGTGGCAGTATGCTTAATACTAATGCCAATTGACATAGTGGGTTTTTATTTTTTTAGTAAGTACATATAAATTATTAAGTATCAGTGCGTATAGTCGAGGATACACGGGCCCAAAATGCTATAATGCTATCACGCAAAATGCTATATAAATATGTAAAAAATTACAACAACAATTACTGTAATGGATACTCAACAATAAGCTTTATTATGTGTTACCGGAGAGGGTCGCTGTAACCCAGCTATACAGGCTCTTAGTGCTGGGGACTGAGAATCACAGAGCTACATAACATCGTAATTATTATTTACATAAATATTGTACCCTAAATCAAATGTACCAAACACTGCTGTGTTTCTTGCTGAATAAATAACTTTTATTTTTATTTATATATATAAATATACAATCAAAAAATCCAAAGGAACAACCGGAAAATACTAAAAAAACGGTATTGGCAATTTTATCTGGGAATTTCTATTTCACTACTAACATAACTACTTCAAGTTTCTTTCAATAGATGGCCTGTGACAAAGTTCATCCGGTCATATAATAGTCAGAGATAATAAAGTGCCTATCGCCGTGTCTATACTCACCTTCATTCTGCACCACAGAATGTATAATTAACTTCTAAGGTGTAGGCCGTGTAGGTACCTATGTTTGCTATAATTGGACTGGTGTGTAATTCTATCTTCATCAGTGAAGCAATTTGATGGACAGTAATTGCATTTATGTCATAGGTAAACGATAAAATAGTCAAATTAAGTTCGCTCTACTCGTCTGTGGTACAAAAAGTTTTAAATCCCTCGTCTCACGAATAAAATCATAGCTAGTTAGTTACTTTCATAGATAATATAGCTAATTCGTTTTTTTTTATTCAAGATAGGTAGAAAAACTGGTGACCACCATCTCACCTGAGGGCAACAGACTTTTTGGTTGACGATGGAACAAGCTTACCTAGATACCTATTCACTCGCAACTTGAAGACTCCCATATTGTACTCATCAGGAAACACCGACTCGGGCAAGGAGTTCCATTCCTTTGCGTTCGCACAATGAATGTGGAAGCAAAACGCTTGGTGCGCATTTGTGGAATGTCTACCATATAGCGGTGTCGCTTAGCAGTTTGTCTGCTTATCCGATGATAGAACGGGGATGGGGGAACTAGATCGTGCAGTTACTTGGCACATTATATGCATCCGATAAAAACCGAGAGACTAGCTACCATGCGGCGATGACCCAAGCTCTGAAGCTTTGAATGCTCGCTACCAACGAGTCTCTTGGCTCTACGCTCAATGGTGTCAAGAACCTCGATCTGGTATTTAGCTGAACCGTCCCAAAGATGAGTAAAGTTCTCCATACATGAACGGACCTTTGATTACGAATTGAGCAACTGTCTCGGTGTGAAGTACCGACTTACCTTTGAAAGGATTCCCAGCCTTTTGCAGCAAGTT
The DNA here is from genome assembly GCA_948107665.1 of Lomographa bimaculata. NCBI lineage: Eukaryota > Metazoa > Arthropoda > Insecta > Lepidoptera > Geometridae > Lomographa > Lomographa bimaculata. Next base: position 5,374,991 of record OX403588.1, on the reverse strand, counting down.
GGGCTTTTGACTCAATTAAAGTTCCAAAATTGAGCTATAAAGTTAGAGTCATATCGAGTAACTCGAGATTGTCAGTTATTCTTGAATCACTGGATTCGTTATCTATGGCCAAATGTGTCATCATTTTCAATGTGTTAGAACACCGACTTCGTTCCTGATCGAAATATATATTACTAGAACTATTTGACGTGATTGACTATTCAACGTCTTACCCCTTTTCCATTAATTATTAATTTATCACTAAAATATTGACACAATAATATCAATCTCAAATTTAAAATAAATCTCTAGCAGAAATCCACGCGTAGCATAATATGCGAGTTTCGAGGCGAGTTCGCCGACGCTACGGCTGTCCAGCGGATCGTGCGCGTCTCAGTTTTTTTTTTTATTTCAGACCAAGCAAACGTTTGACCACAATCACACCTGATGGAAAGTGACGATGTAGTCTAAGGTGGTTCCAAAAGGCCGAATGCTTGCCTATCTAGCATTAAAAAAAAAGGCCGCATCACATTCTCATTGCGCGCGGATTATACGAATGAGGGGAAAAGTGTGATCAAATGTCTGCCTATGCTTTATAACAAAATTCCGGTTTAAAAATAGCTTTACAATCGCATTCCATTACGGATTCATCACAAAATATCCAAAACCATAAAGCTCACAAGCGTAAAAGGTACTAATGTTACTTACGGATTCTAAGTGCTCACTAAGACGGGATTTGGGGAAGTTCCCGCGGGACGGGATGACGGGAATAGGGATTATAGTGGTGACGGGTGCGCTTACATGCCCCATATTTAATTCAGTTCGGTGTAGCCTCCTTACTTACAAGTAAGTGTAGCATTTACCATTGAGGGTCGATGTAGTTCAACAGAAACACTCTAGCGCGGTCCGCCTGGTCAATCGAAAATGTTTGGCTAGGTTAAGTGAATGATAAAGGGTATTAGTAAGCGAATAAGAACAAAATAAATATTAAAATGTACGTAAATTATAATATTATTAATACAATAATATAGTTTAGATGCTAAATGCCTCTGACAGACGGACGGACGACTGCTGAACCACTCAAGACAATTTAGTGTCGTCGCTTCTCTCGGTCAATAAGATATATATTTTTGTCAATTTAGTAAAAATATTTTTTTAATAACATGTGCCATCTGCGGCACAATATAAAATAACTTTACAGCCGAAGAATTTCACACTTACAACCCCACACTAAGACCGAAGGCTCATATGTCACGAGTGCCGGAAATAATCAAATCACACGCAATTACTAATCCGACATCTGCAGCATAAAATGCAGTTGTGTAGTCAATGATATGCAGTCGTATCGTATGTACCACATTATTATTTTACGAATCTACGTATTGCTTGAACTCGCATCGACCCGCATCGGCGCGCTTCGGCTCGCTTCAGCCGCTTCGGCCATCCCCAACTGTAATTATTACCTCGTCGCCTGACGCTGAAGTGATGTGACGGAGTGTTTTGAATCGAAAATGGCCTCATGCTAGTTACTCGTTTTTCGTCTCCTTTTTTCATCGTCTCCTAGTAGTTTTTCGACAAGTAGTTGCAACCGAATGCTATCAAATCACTTTTGTACACACTTTTGTAAGATAGTTTTTACGACCCATCTTCAACCCTCTTTGGGAATACTTTTGCGATCCACCGGAGCCTTGTTTGTTGATCGGCAGAGGCACCAAATGCAGGTGAAACTTCTCGGGAGGTTATTTATTATACCAACGTTTCCCGCTATATACTTTAATTTTAGAGAGGCAACGGTAACGTTGTAATGAGACAGAGGCACAACTATCTCTAAATTCTCGACTTATCTCGTTTCGAGACTACGTTTCATTTGTGACGAATTTCAACATCAATTTCAACACCGTAGCGTAGTAATAGTTATAAAGTCAGATTGCTTGAGACGACTAATACAGTTTGACCAACATAAGTTAACGTTAGACGCATGAGTCAAATCTTAACTTTTGCACTTACTTACATTGAAACCAGAGCTCAACTGGCCGCTAAGAAGCTGGGTATCCTCGCCAAGGTCTGATAGCACTTCACACCTCGCTAGCTTCTCAACTTATATCAAGCACAAGCCCAATTGTGTATGAAGTACTGTGGCCATCTCTGGAATGGATCCACTAAGTACCAGCTTGAGTCTATTGACCGACGAGCAAAAAGACTCATTGGCGATAATAAGCTAGTTGAGACCAGATTGCAGAGCCTCGGTCACAGACGTATGGTCGCAAGTCTATCGGTATTCTATCGTTTGCATTTTGAAGAATGTGCGTAGGAACTACATGAGTTAATTCTACCATGCCCATTTTACCATGGAACACCCAGATAAACTGTCAAACGTCATCCATTTATGGTTGACATACCTCCAGTTCGCTTGAAGCGTTATGCTTCTACGTTCATCATCCGTACAGCGAAGGAGTGGAATTCATTGGCTGAGTCATTGTTCTCCAAGGGGTATAATCTGGGAGTCTTCAAGTCAAGAGTAAAAAGATATCTTCAAGGCAAGCATGTCACATCTTCGGCCGCATCATGATTTTCCATCAGGTGACGTAGTGGTCAAATGTTTGCCTATTCAAAACATAATAGGATTTCTTTCGTAAACGATCATATTTCTTGTACCTATGTTGTGACGCCACACACGGACAGTACTCTGTGCAGAGGCTGCATGGAGGTAGATGAGACTGTAAAGCATGTACTACTACAATGCAAGGCTACAGAGGTAATAAGAACAAGAACTCTATTAGAATGTGATGGAGAACGGGAGTCGCCACTACAAAGAAACATCATCAAAAGGCCAGACTTGCCTCAGTCGTCCACATTAAAAACTCATGCATCAGCTTTTACTGCTTGTACACATTTGACGGCACTTTCGCATATATCATCACATCATCTAAAACACCTACTTTAGAACATTATAAACTATATTAGTCGGCGACCTAGGGTCATCCTACGCTACTTAAAGGAGCTGGGATGGGTTGGGTAGTTGCCGTCAGGGGGAAATGTATAATACACCCCAAGCGGGAAGTCAGTGCAGGCCATATCACCCCTACTACAAATTAGAATTATAATGTTGTGACGCACTAAAATTACTTAGAACTACGTTTTATGATATAACTTGATAAATTTTTGGCTATTTTATTTGTGAATTTATGATTTTATATACGTTGCTTTAACGTTGGTTTTAGTGGAGCTCGTGGCTTGCTACAAGTCATGCTCTTTACCGATGACTATACTTTTTAATCGTGAATCACGTTGCCGCATATTATGCTTATGTAGAGCATACATAAGGAGACCGTCTCTTTCAAACACGACGTAACCACGTAACACCATACTAATAATTTTAATAAAAGCCCTGTTTGGAATATCAACGTGATCAAACTATATAGGCTCATAGCTGCATTGCATCCAGTCGACACAGGTTGGTTGGTAGGTACACAGTGTGGGGTTTACTATTATAGAATCTCATAAGGAATAATGGGACGTTTCCAGAATCGCTTAGCGAAGTCAAGTCGAGCAGAGGCGAGAAATTTCAAAATTGAATTTAAATGTTATTTTCCACCAGGTCGGGTAGGCGTTAAGTAGCTACAATACTTTTATAAAACTTAATAAACTAGTCGTTCGCTCCGAACTGAGATCTCGCGCCTACATTTTGCCTCATAGAAAAAACGTTTGAGGTTAGATAGATAGATAGATAGATAACGCTTTATTGTCACACCTTACATAAATCACTCAAAATAACAAAACTTAAATTATAGTGTACAATCGGCGGTCTTATCGCTAAAAGCGATCTCTTCCAGACAACCTTTAGATAGAGAATATTATAAATAATTCGGTGAAACGGGGGTGTAAATACAAGTTTAGAAAAAAAAAATATATAAAGTAAGGTATATATATACATACTTGAACTAAATAAATTCTATAAGGCAATACTTATGAATACATATGTTTATAATATAAATACATATATACAACATATTATAATACTTTTTGGTTACTTGTTTATAACTTATTTTCTATATAATAATTGTTTGATTTCTGTATTTGTTGTTCAAGTTCAGGATATAACGGATATTATACGTAAGTTTCAGCGTTCCGTGTGAAGACTTTTTTAAGATAGACCCCGGGACAAAATAGGTCTTAAAACAGTGACTTTGGTGGCCTATCAAATCGTTATTTTCCAACATAGATTTTTTTTGATCGCTCTCTACCTATCAAGTCTTTTTCAACGATACTCCACAAGGGTAGATAAAAAATTTAAAATAGTTTGCTCACAACTTACATGTATGAGAGCACCCTTAATATTTTCATTTATTTTTAAATTACATTTCTGACTTTGGGCCGTAGTTTTACATATTCTATGAGAATTTGAAGTTATTTGCTTGTAGGTATGGTTTAGACTCTAAATGACTCTGACAGACGGACGGACGTACAAAAGGGTTAATTTAAAAATCTCGCTTTGCTCGATGAACAAATTAATTCTAATCGGATTTCTCTTAGGTACCTAGCTGCAATGGAATGCACCTATGTAATATTAAATTTACCGTAGTAAGTACCATCAATAGTACGTCGAAAAAATGTTACCACGGTAAACAAACGATAAACCATATCCTACTAATATTATAAATCCGAAAGTGTGTGTGTTAGTGTGTATTAAAGTAGCTTTGTATAAATGTTTAAGGGACACCCTTCTCTTCATTTTTTATATCTGCCGGAGCGAAATATCCTTGTAAAGTTTTTCAAGTAAATTACGAAACCACTTTTTCAAAATAATCTTGGGATATAACATTAGGTAGGACAGCACATTTGGTAGCAAAGTCACTGTTTTTGTCTATTTTGCCCCGGGGTTTATGTCAAAAACGGCTCCATATTTAAAGCTGAAACGTGCATATAATATCCGTTATATCCTTTAAATAAACAACAAATATTAAATCAAACGATAGCTAATAAGAAAAAAAGTTACAAGCTATTAAGCAAATTATGTTTCTCTCTTAAAGGCAAAATGGGCGAATGACTACATCACTCAATACATAAAATAATCACGCTGCGGTATTTCTATGGCCAAATAAGATATCATTTAGTTTCTACGCGCAGTAAGAAAATTTGGTTTGGAGCTGTGAGTGTGTGTGTTTTGGGTGGATTAGTAACCACTGCGAAAAACTACTGTCTCTCCTATAGAAAGAAAGAAAAAGCGTTTGTTTTACACAAAATCACAACACAAGCAGAAACATAAATAATATAACAAAGATAATAAAATAATGCATAGAAACACTTCGTGTGCTATGCTATGATTGTGATATACACTCGTAATGTGTTACTTTCTAGCTTTTTTTTTTTTTTTTTTCTTGCCTAACTACGGGCCAATTGCCTATATTTCCTAAAACTAAACTAAAACTATGTACAGCAAAGAACTAAGTTACCTAAAAGACATCGAGCTTATAGGTAACACAAGTGCTCAAGCCCACTACCAGTGGGTAGCGTTCCCATCATGCTGGCGGCATTGCCTCTCTGAATTGCAATGCTAATATTGCGTTCTAGCTTGTATTCGATATTATTTATTTGTCGCAGATTGCATAACGTTCAACATTTATTTAAGGCTACCACTCTTACCCGACTACGGAGAAAATAATTAAACGCAAGCAAAGCTTAAAAAAATCCGATTTCACCGCTTTATCTTCGGAACCTTGATCTGATTTAATGTATTAAACAAGCATTATTGACGATAACTCAAAAACGAGAGATCAGATCTTGATCAAATTTAAATGCGACCACATGGAAAGCACCAGCTTTCATAAAAAGAATCATCAAAATCGGCTCACAACGAAAGGAGGTATGAGGTAACATACATAAAAAAAATACAATCTAATTTAGAACCTCCTCCTTTTTTTTGAAGTCGGTTAAAAAGAGGGTAAATTGATCAATGATAAGAACTTATCAAAAGCTATTTAAATAATGGGTAATACCTAGTCAAATAAAAATATAAGTACTTCCACTTACTGACATTATCATTATCTAAATAATTATCTGTTTAGACATAATTTAATTAGTCAACTCTGATGGGAGAAGCCGCTGGCTCCTGATATACAGTTTATAGTCCGGGAGCTTATGAATTCATGATCATAATGTTGTATCATATTATATCTATACTATAATAATAATAAAAATATTATAAAGCTGAAGAGTTTGTTTGAACGCGCTAATCTCAGAAAGCGCTGGTCTGATTTAAAAAAATATTTTAGTGTTGGATAGTGCATTTATCGAGGAAGGCTATATTATATTTTCAATAAAATTAGGGATCCTTACTAAAAGTCCAATAATCACGCGGACGAAGTCGCGGGCACTGCTAGATATATTTGTATTTACAAAGATTACGATTATCGATTATATATATCAATATTATATCTATCGATATATTAATCAAAACGAATCAGCATAATACTGTAGTCGTCTCAATCCATTCGACATAACAATTCCATCAGTGGCCGCTACAGAAACCGAGAGATATTTCGACCGCGATCGAACACGTCATCATTTCCATCAATCGTGTTCAACAATAATTGAAAGCGATGAAAACCTGCGCTCCTATTCCGGAGCCAGCTTTAGCAGTACTCTTGGTTTTGGCACGTTAAGTTGATGGTTCTGGTTGTTAGTCGTAAGACAACAGTCTTTGAGTCATGTGATAAAGTGTTGATTTATTTCTTCGTTAAATTATGTTGAGTGCCTTCAGGCGGCCTGAAAAATTGTGACTATGCCCTTTAGTCTATACGACGAAGCCGCATTTTATTGTATACTAGCCGTGCCCCGCGGTTTCACCCGTTATTATCAAGTTTAAAAGTAGCCTGTGTGTTAATCCTAGGAACATTCAAAATTTCATCCAAATCCATTTAGCCGTTAAAGCGTGAAGAGAAAACAAACATAGTTATACACTTACACACAAACTTTCGGATTTATAATATAGTAGGAATAGGATAGGATAGGAAGTAGGATAGGATAGAAAGTAGGACTAGGCAGTTGGATAGGATTAGTAGGATTAAAAGTTGAGAGAAGAATAGTTTACAAAATGACTAATACTTAATTATGTTCCAGCAGTTATTTATGAGAGTCAGTAATTGTAGGTCTGTGAGTGCATGTGTACCATCCTCGACCATAACATCTTACGCGTAAGAATGTCTATAAGAATGAATCTATTACGGATCTACCTAACCTATAATAAACATTTAAAAAAAAGACCAAAATATAAACATTAATTTTGCACGCCATCACGTTAATTAAATCATAAAACTGGTAGAACTTTCGTTAAAATTAACTCCTTATTATGACAATATTGTTTTTATACATGAGATTTAATTGTAGTGTTTCACTGTTGCCCGTGGCGCTTACCATCAGGCAACTGGCTTGCACTAACAGGTCGGGCAATGATCTACCTACTGACATGTTGCTATACATTGCAATTTTAGGTAAAATCGGTACATCAATAGATGTTGCTAATACATAAGCTTTTTTTTATGTACGATAGGCAAGGGTTTGACCACAAGCTCACCTGATGGAAAGCGATTTTGCGGCCGAAGATGTAGCACGCTTGCCTAGAAGGTACTCATTCACTAAGCTATCATATTGAAGCTAAATATTTACGCATCATAATATTTTCCACCGACTTCAAAAAACGAGGTTCTCAGTTCGACTGTACATAATTTTTTTGTAAATTACGCTATATCTCCGCCAATTATGAATCGTTTTTGATGTTTTTTTTTGTTTGGTAGAGTATACTTCAAGGGTGGTCCCATATAATTTTTATCGAAATCGGTCAAGTCACAACCAAAATATAAGCGATGAAGTCGTCTTTTTTAAGCTTTGCTTGCGTTTTAGTTATGTGTTTACGAAATGATCTACCGAAAATAATACCTAATAATGTTAGGTACATTATTATATTTTAGCGCTTTATGTACCTAGTACTTACATAAGGCAAATGTTACTACATATAGGTACTTACCTTCTATAACGAGCTTATAATAACACTCGAATCAGTAACCGTATATCTACCAGTTATCTTGAATATACAAATTTACAAATTGAGCGTAAGGACACTTGAGAACACTTGAGTTTTTTCCTTTTTTTTTTTCATAGATTCATGTTTCTACTAACATATCTAATATAATTATGATTATCTTTTAATCCTACTAATATTATAAATCCGAAAGTTTGTGTATAAGTGTTTAAGTATGTTTGTCTTCACGCTTTAACGGCTGAACGTATTTAGTTGAAATTTGGAATGTACAAAACTTATACCTAAGATTAACACATTGGCTACTTTTTAGCTTGATAATAGCGGACGAAGCCGCGGGGCACGGCTAGTAAGAAACAATCCTAAAGATAATAATATTATAATTATCTTCTGAACAAAAACTTCACGTTGCCAAATGTTATGTTTAAAGAAGCATTAAAATATTCGTAGTATTAAGATGATTAATTGCTGATCCGTTCGGGGAATAAAACAGTATAAATTTATGCGTGAAAAACCATTTAGTTACGGAATAGTCCTCTAAACGTGAGAGCTCACAGATCTCCTGAGAGTTTTTGGCGCCAGTTTCCGACGGGAGACTGAGGGCTTCGGACGTGCGTGACGTCAGCGCGGGAAATCTCCCGCCGATTTTCGCAATTCGAACACTTGCCAATTTTAAAATAAATCCATTTTTTTTGTAGTCAAAAGTTTACTGCCTGTTATCCAACGAGTTTGTGCGAGAAACTCAGACGAGGTTTTATTGTGAATGTGAGTTCTAGTTTCATAAGAGTGATTAAGTGCAGTGGGAGCGGGGAACTAAGTTGTTTGCAGTTGGAAGTGGTGAGTAAACATCTTTTTTTTATTTAAAATACGAATTCAATTAATTGGTGCGATATAAATGGTGATACCTATAGAAAGTTCTTTAGATACATAAACCATTGTCATAATAATAGCATACAAATATTTAACTGAGGATATTGCATAGGCATTTTTACTATTTATATTCTACGATTTTTAGGATGTTTAACAATTAAAATTAGTTAGTAAAATTAATATTGGATATTCAACAAGTAAAATAAAATATATAAAAAAAAAAATAGATATATACATATATATATTATAAAAAAATATATATTTATTAAATGTATATATTTTCCATATACTATATTTATAAATATAGTATATGGAAATATAATGTAAAAAATAAACTCAACACAATAATTATGTAACGACTTAGATCAAACGTATGAGTTGTTATAGTCGTGTTGAATAAATTATTCATTTTAAGTTGACAAAATTACGTTAAAAAATGGAATGAAATTTAATGACCACCGAAAAAACAATCGTTGCCCTAAACAGCCTCATCCAAAAAAAAAATAATATGTACAAATAAATGAAACCTGTACCAAAATCTTTCGGGCTATTTAAGTCATGCCTGCACTACAAAAACTTTTCATAATCCAAAAAGGCCACCAAAAATAAAATAAAATTTCTCGTGACAAAACCGAATCGGATAACAGTAGGTTAAGGTTATTTTTTTTTATAATTAATACAAAAATATTTATAATACGAAAAAAAATGATTTATAGTAACATATTTGGATGAAATTTTTAAATAAAATGCGAGTACGTATTTGTTGCATGCGTGGCCTTTTTGGCTATTTTATTACGATTATTCTGAAGATACTTGCCTTTTTTAGGTTAGCAGACTATTTCTTCGCAGATTATTTCATAATAAAATGGGGATTAAATTTTTGGGCGTTATATTTCATTATATCTGGTGATTGCTTAAACCTAAGCCTTAAAAAATGATGTACTTCGTAAGCATAAGAACTGCCCGTTGGCTTAGTTGGGTGGCGTTCGCCTTCTAAGCATCTATCGGGTTCGATTCCCGGCGGGAACACAAGCTTTCTCCCCATGGAAAATTTGTGTTCAGGTTCTGGTTGTGATTGTGTGTGTGATATGAATGTTTCCGGCAACCACTACACAAGTCATTGAACGCAATGTGGGGCTGCGAGTGTGAAAGCGTTTTTTATTTATTTATATAATAAAAAAATTGGTGTGGCTATTAATTATATATTAATAGACATGCCTTGCTTGTTCCCATATGAGTATGAGTATGAGTGTAGCTTCTAATAACATTGTTGATTTGGGACCTATGGAAAGACAATTATTTTAGGATCTTGTATATCTTGGACATTTTTCGTATTTTCTTTTAATTATTTGTTTTATTCGTTCTCCTTTCAAAAACGTAATATAAGTGATAGTTGATTAGAACATCCATCTTATCTGAAACAGATTGGTTATCATTTTAGATGTACTTACTGTCACACTTACACACAAACTTTCGGATTTATAATAATAATTAGTAGGATTATTGTAACAGTTCAATAATATTATAAACTTATTGCAGTAACTGTACAGTTTGACGATCGCCCAAATCAGTCAACTCTGTAGTTGTCTGATTTGGTACAGTTTGACGATCGCCCAAATCAGTCAACTCTGTAGTTGTCTGATTTGGTACAGTTTGACGATCGCCCAAATCAGTCAACTCTGTAGTTGTCTGATTTGGTACAGTTTGACGATCGCCCAAATCAGTCAACTCTGTAGTTGTCTGATTTGGGCGATCGTCAAACTGTACAGTTACTGCAAAAAGTTTATCACACTGTTTATATTTTTACCGACTTCCCAAAAAGGAGGAGGTACTCAAGACGACTGTATTGTATTTTTTATATACTCATAACTTCTCTTCACGTGAGCTGATTTCGAAAAAATTTTTTTGGTTAAAAGGTGTTGCTTTCTGATTGGTCCCATTTAAATTTGATCAAGATCTGATCAGTAGTTCTTGAAATATCGTCAATAATACCTATTTTGTGGACTACTACGACGATGTTCTCGTTTACCGACTTCAAAAGTTACTTCATAACTTCTTTCATTGTGAACCGATTTTGATGATTATTTCTTTATTTGAAAGCTGGTGCTTTTCATGTGGTCTCATTGAAATTTGATCAAGATCTAATCTCTAGTTTTCTTTTCTTTAGGGGTTCCGAAGATAAAGCGGTGAAGTCGGTTTTTTTAAGCTTTGCTTGCGTTTAATTATTATAAATAAAAGATGAACATTCTACAAACCTTTAGTACATAGTTAACATGTGTTTTGTCTTATTTTGACGGATGTTAAACGACAAGCGTCAAAATAAGACGAAACACATTTTTAATTTTGAAAGGTTAACGAACTGAGAAAACAAATGAATATGAGGAAAAACAGGAAAAAATGCTAAACGAGGTAATAAAAAACGAATGTAAATCGGTATAAACAAACAAAAATCGAGGAAAATAATGAATTTCATTCGGTTTGATAATGGCTGGGACGTTGGTAAAAGCCCAGATATAAATAATTTTACTTTGATATCATTATATGACCCTACGAAATCAGTAGGAATGTTCTACGTAAATGAAAAATAAGGTGAAAATTCGTGTTTTCCCACGCCAATAACTCACATCGGTGTTCGCTGGTGATTGATGTTCCTTTAACGTTGTGAAATTCGCGCTATTTTTCGCCCTAACCTTTTTTATGACCGAAGAGTGCGTGGGGAATGTAAACTCCTTGATGTATTTTTTTGCAAACATGGATTACTGTTAATTTAGGCCTCATTTTATATCGTCGAAACATCAGTCTACTACTATTTACGCGTTTCGCTTCTACGTTTATCATCCGTACAGCGAAGGAGTGGAACTCATTGCCCTCGTCTCTGTTCCCCGAACAGTATAACCTAGGAGTCTTCAAGTCAAGAGTGAATAGGTACCTTCTAGGCAAGCATGCTACATCTTCGGCCGCATCATCGCTTTCCATCAGGTGAGATTGTGGTCAAACGCTTGCCTATCGTACATAAAAAAGAAACTATTATTTATAATTAGTTATTATTTATAATTAGTTAAAACTTAAATAGAATCAAAGATAGACATTATAAAATACGCGTTACACATGAGTTAAAAAAAAAATGAAAATCTGAAAATTTTGATGAAAATTTGTAAATAAGTATAGATAGTCTAGTCTTGGAATAGGACAAAGACGCAGAACACAGCTAAGCATATAATTTTTATTTAACATGGTCTGGTCACATTCATAATTATTTATATTTGATACGGGATATTTACAATGTAAATTTAGATTTTGATTAAAATATCGATATCCAGTTCTCGTGATCATGGCGGTTTTAACGTTGCCGAAATATCGAGATTTCAATCAAAATGTTCATGGTAAAATCCCGTGTCAAATATTAGAACATAACTTGTTATATCTCCGCTACACTATACTGGTGTCTATTCAGACATTGACATCACAAAGTGGACATTCACTGAATGCAATATATCAAGTTTTTCCAACCCTATCCACAAAGGCAACGTATGGACATTCAAACGGCCAAAAAGTTGATTGATCGACAAAACGATTTGATGACATCGCTCCGAATTAGTGAAAAGTATTTGACTGAGTTATGAAATACCGGTGCCCCGTGGTTTTGTCCGCGTTTGTCGTAATAAAGGAGCCTTAATTAAAGAGTATAAACCATACAAGCGAATAACTTAAAATACTCAGAAAATATGTATGACTTAAAGCCAAAAATAGCAATAATCAAATGATAAAATTAAGAGGGCACTACCATATACGTAAGTAAAAATCGATATTTTTATAAATCTGTGTTGAAAAATAATAATTTGATATGACATCAAATCAAATTATTATTTTTCAACACATATAATATGGATACGATCAACGCAAAACAGAGGAGAGTGGCACAAGAGTGAGGAGGCTTATACCCTGCAGTGGGTCGATACAGGCTGATGATGATGATGATGATGATGACATCAAAGTCGTTGTTTTTAGACCCATTGGTCCCGGGGTCTATCTCAAAAATGGCTAAGTATATATTTAAAGCTAAATTTATTGTTAAGATAAAAAGTTATAAGCATATAAACTTAAAAGTTTCTCTCGATTAGGCAAAATATGTGCTCGAGATCTCAGTTCGGGGAGAAAGACTAGTTATGTACTTACTAAGGAGGTACCATTGAAATAATATATGTATCAATATTCTACATTTGTGTTGCCTTCAACATTTTACGTGTTTCATCCTTACATTTAAACTTTCAATAGGTTCCAGGCTAAGTCGTAAAAAAGAAATCTGAAGCTTTTTATGGGCAGTTTGGTTTACTAAATAGGTTTTCAGAGTGTTTAAAAAGGTTCAGACATGCCTCAGTGAAGATCATAGAAAACCCAAACTGGTCGCTTAAAAGCTAGTTCGTAAATACACCTAGTTAGTGCAAAATCTATATGCACCTACGTGCTATTTTCTTTTTCAGATTACATTAATTAAACATAAGATAAACATTTTCAGAAAACGTTTTCAGACTCACAACCTAACATTAAGTTCGATGACTTGTGTTGTGGGTGCCGGAGATATTCACATCACACACTTAATCACACCCAGAACGAAACACAGCTTTCCCTTAAAGAGAAAACTTGTGTTTTCACTAGGAATCGAACCCGACAGCCGCTGCTTGAAGGGCTGCGTACTTATCTAAATCAACGGGAACAAAGATAATTAAACGCAAGCAAAGCTTAAAAAAACCGACTTCACCGCTTTATCATCGGAACCTTGATCAGATTTAATGTATAAACACGCATTATTGACCATAACTCAAAAACTAGATATCAAAACTTGTTCAAATTTCAATATGACTACATGAAAATCACCAGCTTTCAAATAAAAAAAGAATCATCAAAATCGGCTCACAACGAAAGAAGTTATGAGGTAACTTTTGAAGTCGGGTAAACTAAAACATCGTCAAAGTACGCATTATTCGTCACAAAATAGACATCATTGACGATATTTCAAGAACTACTGATCAAATCTTGATCAAATGTAAATGGGACCAATTAGAAAGCTACATATTTCAAACTAAAAAAAATTTCGAAATCGGCTCACGTGGAGAGAAGTTATGAGGTAATACACATAAAAAAACAAATACAGTCGACTTGAGTATCTCCTCCTTTTTTGGGAAGTCGGTAAAAATAATAACAAGGACATTGTATTTTTCCGAAACCTGGTTGGAGTATCTTCCGACAATACTTTTTTGCACCTTCTCGGTTGATTGGCAGAAAATGCTGTATTAGCATTAAGTCCTCCGTGTACATATGTATTGTGCAAAAGAATAAATAAGTAAATAAGTACGTAATGCCGGTTAACAAGCCTAAACTCGATGGATTTATCTTGTTTAGTTCTGGATATCTTCCGTCTCCAGCATTACACCATCTCTATGGTATCATATCGTATTGTCACCGAAGATACATACTCATATTTCAAAGATTTTGCCGCTAAAATAGGTAAGTTAGTAAGTAGGTTTGTTTCCTATCTCGATGACATAAGTTGCGAAATTTGAGTCCATCGGACATTGGGACGTGGTTCTAAATTTGCTAGATTTGATTAAAGACCGACAAATAAATAACGGCACAGGTAAAACTAAATAAAGCTTGAATAGATTAGAATACAATTAAATTTATTGTAAAAAAATACCAAATGAGTTAAGGTCACAATCACACTTCTTTTTCAGATAGATAGAAAGATAACTCTTTATTGTACACCAGAAATAGAGGAAAATACATTAAAGACATTAAAACGAACTTAGGCTAGTACAATGGGCGGTCTTATCGCTTAAAACGATCTCTTCCAGACAACCAGGTTACTTTTATAATTATAAATTGTCTTCTGTTTCACCTCCCTGTCTCGTTATTACATTTCAAGGTTCCTTCCATACCATTGGACATTCCCAAGAACTTATTTTTTAAATTCCACCCCACTGCGGGTCTTGTCGTGGAATGATTTGTTCCGTCTTGACATTCATCTGGAGATGATATTAATATTATAAGGTTTTCGCTCGGAAAATCTTAAAGTCTCGGTGGAAATGCTTTCTAAATTTAGATAAAGATACCGACTAGATGCGACACGCGGCGATATCTACAGAAACAAGACTGAAAAATAATTCATAATAATCCATATCCTTCCTAAAGTGTAAGTCGTCGCAGGAACGCTAAGCGAAATCTTTCATAGAACCTATTTACCTTGGTCACGCCATAACTTAATAAAACCGGCCAACTGCGAGTCGCTCTCGAAGGGTTCCGTACCATTATCTATAAAAAATCAAGTTTGTTGTATGAGAGCCCCCCTTAAATATTTATTGTATTTGTTGTTATAGCGGCAATAGAAATACATCATCTGTGAAAATTTCAACTGTCTAGCTATCACCGTTCTTGAGATACAGCCTGGTGATAGACGGACAGCGAAGTCTCACTAATAGGGTCCCGTTTTTACCCTTTGGGTACGAAACCCTAAAAACGACTTTACCGATTTCATTCATCTTTGTTTTTAAGGATTTCATTTTTAAGGAGGTACTTTTTTTTAATTGCGTAAGAAATTAAAAATTTCTGAAGAATTAGAGCCAATTTTTACTTGCGCATTTTATTAATGTGCTAAGACAAGACAACTACTATTATATAATTATAAAATTATGAAATAGTATGATGATATTTGTTATTTTTTTAATACAAATGATCTAACGCAGATACACACGGTGCTAAAATCATAACTCTCCTTTTTGCTTCGCTATAATCGGGTAAATAGAAAGAGGAGCGGGTTGCAATGCTATGCATTACTTTGATTTTCAACGTTCCTGTGGTCATGTCATACGCAGCCGTGACGTTTACCATTAGGCTAAGGACTTGCTTGTCTTACACATATTTGTGCTGAGCTTCAGCATAATCAATTCCATTCCAGCCATACTGTGCTTGCTGTCCTCGACTACAGCAACACAAACGCATTCATATTCGCAGCCCTACAATAAGTTCAAAAACCCGTATCAAGGGTTGCCAGAAACATTAAATCACACACACAATCACACCCAAACCAGAAGTAAAAATGTCTCTTGTGTCAGCAAGTTGTGCTTTTGCCGGGAATCGAAGCTAGAACCCACAGAACTGAGGTATAGTTGTCAAAAATATTTATAAATCTTGATATTTTTTGCATCTTGTCTTACTATAATGTTAGTTTCTATAGATATCTAGTAATTTCTGGACAAAGGCACGAAGCTCCATAATTCGGATAGTACAGTAATAAAAGAATTTCATTATATCGGAAACTGTTTTATCTATTACAACTACGAGTATAAAATGAGAATTCCGGGACATCCAATAATGTCGGAGAAGGAAGTTTCATTTCATCATAAACAGAGTAGTTTTTGGAGTGGGAGTCGATGACATTGTTTATTTAAACAAGGTCATCAACCCCCTCGGTTGTGAAATCACAAGGTTGATTTTGTAACACCAAATGGAAGTGACGATGTAGTCAAATCAAATCAAATCAAAATCGTTTATTCACATGGATCCCAAAGAGGCACTCATGAAAGTTACTCTACTGCCAGATTCGCAAAATTACAGCCATCTCGAGAAAAACCTGGCAAGAAACTTGACGGCGCATTTAGTTCGCATTTGGTTAGTAAATACCACAGGTGAACACCTTTTCACTTTTCTTTGGAATACACCCAAATTGTTCCTTTCGGAAAATATACATGACGGAAAAGCGTTCTGTTCTTAGTTCTGTAAATGAGCGAATACGAAAAACATTTCGTGCGTATGATGAAAAATAATTTAGGCACATCGGAATTTTAAATCTTAGGTGATCATTTATCCTAAACATGCTTATTAAAGGAAACCGATTTCGACACAAAACCAAATATGCACCATGAAGTTACGGAAACATTACAATACAATATATTTATTCCCAAATTACAACATTATAGTGGATGCAAACAAAGCAATGTAATACAGTTGATCCAATCGTTAAGTACGGAACTAGGCTTGAGACCCGTGGTATGAGTATATAAACATAACATAAGCACTTTCAGACTCACAGCCTCTCACTTAGGTAGATGATTGGTGTCGTGAATGCTGGAAACAATCACATCATCACATACACAATCACACCCAGAACAAGAAACACAAATTACCTTTAGATAAAAAACTTGTTTCCACCGGTAATCGAACCCGAAACCCACTGCTTATAAGGCGAATGCGCACCCAAATAAGCCAACAGGCATTTCAAGGCTTTTTCAAGTTTTACTAGTAGGCTCGGAATATTGTAAGACCTGTGGATAGACCATGTGTACTGTACTGATTTTATGATGAAAAGCTGCAATGTGCAAACTGTGGCGGCAATAACTTCCCAGTCACCCGGCGGCAACTGGGATTTTTTTCCCGATTGCCACCTGCTGGTAGTCCACGTGGACTGGGAATATATGAAAACGGGTAACTCTTTACTGTTCTGACTATTACTAATTTACATTTTTATTTTTAATCTTGCATCTTTCTGAATTTTGTTACGTTAAAACACCGACGTCCAACTTTGTTGCGTAATTCCTCTCTATACAAAGGTTGTCTGGAAGAGATCGCTTTTAGCGATAAGACCGCCTATTGTTACACTTATTTTGTAAGTAATTATTTTGTATTCTGTTTTGTCACAAATATGGTGTTCAATAAAGAGTTTATCTATCTATCTATCTTAGTTGTCTGTGACAGCTTGCAGCAAAATGCACGCACACAAAGTAATTTGCATGCGTCACCCATGATTGGATTAGGTAACGTCTATAATTCCTTCAAGTCCATGGCAAAAACCAACAATATATGAGATAGTTATCCTGATTGTTGAATATCTGTAATAATAAACTTTTCGTGTTAGAAACATAATTCAGTTACATGATACGAAAGCAACATCTTGACAGCCGAAAGACAATTTTGCGCAATCAACGAGGGAAATCAACTTTAACAAAGTCTGATATTAGTTTTTTGTTTGTTCTAATAGTAATCTAGTTTTTTTTTTATTAATTTTTACATTGAGTCTCATGTGCCCTAACACCGCGTTTGTAAAAATGTCCTTGTACCTAAATATCAGTTAAGTTTCAAGATAAGTTAAACGCACGCAAAGCTTAAAAAACTGACTTCACCGTTTTATCTTCGGAACCCGTGATAAATTTAAATTAATTAAATACGCATTATTGAGGATAACTCAATATCTACTGGTCAGATCTTGATCAAAATCGCTTTCAAATAAAAAAAGAACTATCAAAATCGGTTAAAAAAAACAAGAAAACGTTTACACAAAAAATACAGTCGAATCGAGAACTTCCTCCTTTTTTGTCGGTTTAAAATGACGCTCGTTCGACTCGCAGCACACAATATTTTACACAGATAATTAATTATGAATTAGAAACATTATCATATAAATATATGTTTTTTTTATGTTGAATAGGCAAGCATTTGATCACTATCTCACCTGATGGAAAGTGATGATACGGCCGAAGATGTGACATGCTGGCCTAGAAGATACCTATTCACTCAAGACTTGAAGACTCCCAGATTATACCGTTCGGGGAACAGACGCAGGCAATGAGTTCCACTTCTTCGCTCTACGGATGATGAACGTAGAAGCAAAACGCTTTGAGCGAACTGGAGGTATGTCGACCATAAATTGATGACGTTTGATAGTTTGTCTTGTTGTTAGGTGGTAAAAATATGTTATCCAATAGATGGATAGATTTATAGATGGGAATTAATATAAATGTCAAAGTTATTATCGAATATACAATATGTCACTATTTGAAAATTATAATACACTATGAATCGGTGAACGTCGTACTACGCCATATAATTATATTGAAAGTAATCCGAATTTCCATATATTTTCATACATTCTCATACAAGTTTACTATTGCAATTTCGATTTTCCGGCTGTTTCTTTGGAGTCTTAACAATAAAAAAATTTCCTCATCGCAACTAAATAGACGCAAAAAAAAAACAAATGTGTAGCAATTTTCGCATTTTTTGCGAGACTAACGTACGACAATTGTTTTTTTTAATGGTGGATAGGTTAGCATTTGACCACGTTCTCTATATTATGTGTAGATAGATTAAAAATGTACTACAAGTAAACGCTGAAAATAGATGGGAACGCTACCCACTGGTAGTGGGCTTGAGCACTTGAGTTACCTTGAGGCTCGATGTCTTTTAGGTAACTTAGTTCTTTGCTGTATATAGTTTTAGTTTAGTTCTAGGAAATATAGGCAATTGGCCCGTAGATAATCCAGCATAAAAAAGTTTACTTACTACAAGTTATAATGTACATTAACTACAAATATAATTTCGCCCGCTGCGCCGTGGGTCCTGGGTTGACGACCCAGTTGGCGCAGTGGACAGGTGTACGCCCGCTGCGCCGTGGGTCCTGGGTTCGATTCCCGGCCGGAGCACAAATTCCTTCCCAAGGGATATTTGTGCTTCTGGTTCTGGGTGTAATGTGTGTGTGATGTGAATGTTTCCGGCACCCACGATACAAGTCTTTGAACTTAGTGTGGGGCTGTGAGTGTGAATGCGTTTGTTTGTTTGTTTTTGTTTTGCTCATGTGCTGGCAACATCGACGTACAACCCATATAGACTACGATTGTGATGGATTTGAACTGTCTGTTGACTCAGTAGGTTGCAGCGGGTATCGGGTTCGATTCCTGGTGGAAATACAAATTTTATCGAAGAAAATAGCTTTGTAAATAGAGTATCAAACTGTTAAAAAAAACTATTTTGGAAAATAACAATTTGGTAGGACATCTCTTTGTCACTGTTTTAGATCTATTTTGTCTCTGTATATTGTCTCTCTCAAAAATTACATATATGAAGCTAAAACTTCAATATAATTTTCATTAAGTCATTTACTTGAACATCAAATACAAATATCAAACAATTATTATAAAAACAAAAATATGAGCAATTAACCTCAAAAAAAACTCTATTAGGCAAAATCTAGACGAAAGATCTCGTTTTGGGGCAAAAAATTAGTTACGCCAAATTCAGTGAATTAAAATTGTCATCGAATACAATATGGCTGCCACCCATGCAAATTGATTTGGTGATATTTAGCGTGAACCTTGCAGGAAGCCACTCATAAATTTATAATCAGCTTATCGCGTACTCATGTTAATCTGCGCTAAAAAAGCTGATAACAAAATCGAATATAGTTAATTAGATGTGTGCTACCTCGTTATATACCTTTAAACGAGCAATTCTTGTATATATATATATATATATATATATATATATATATATATATATATATATATATATATATAAATATATAGGTACTAGCTGACCCGCCCGGCGTTGCCCGGGTAAACAAAAGCTTAGGTACACATAAACGCTTTCTCACTCACAGCCTCACTGTAAAAGTACTATAAGTTGTGTCGTGGGGCCGTAAACAATTAACACCACACACACAACATTCACGTCATACCCAGAACCAGAAACATAAACAGCCCCTGGGGAAAAAACTTGTGTTATTGTGTTCCCACCGAGATTCCAACCGCTGCTTTAAAGACGAACGCGCACTCATCTACGCCAGTGGGTAGTTCAAAGTTCAAAGATTCCCCACCCTGCGTCGCCCGGTTAAAAAATCAACACATAAATACTTCCACATTCACAGCCCCACACTAAGTTCAGGGACTTATAGCGTGGGGCCGTAAACATCCAAGATTCACAACATATTAAAAACCAGGAACACAAATTTCCCGTAGGGAGAAAACTTCTGTTACCACCGCGAAACGATCCCGCTGCTTTGAAGGCAAACGCGCACCCATTTACGCGAGTAGATAGTTCAAAAGATGACCCGCCCGGCGTCGCCCGGTTAAAAAATAAACAAATAAACAATTCCACATTCACAGCCCCACATTAAGTTCAATGACTTGTATCGGGGGACCGTAAACATCCAAGATTCACAAAGCATTCACAACATACTCAAAAACCAGGAACACAAATTTCTCGTGGAGATAAATTTTCTAGGTAAATTACCACCGGTAATCGAACCCGCTGCTTTGAAGGTGAACGCGCACCCATCTACGCCAGCGAGCAATTCAAAGTTCAGGAACGACCCGCCCGGCGTCGGCCGGGTAGTAAATATTAAAAAACGTACCCATAAACGCTTTCACATTCACAACCCCATACTAAGTTCAATGACTTGTATCATGGGGCTGTAAACATCCAAGATTCACACAACATACTCAAAACCAGAAACACAAATTCCCGTGGGAAAACACCTGTGTTCCCACCGGGCATCAAACCCGGTGCTTTAAAGGCAAACGCCCACCTAACTACTCCAGCGGGCAGTTCAAAGTTCAATGATAAGACTAAACAAAAAAAAACAGTCGAATTTATATCCTCCTTCTTATGTTAGTCGGTTCAAAACATAGACGTATGCCGGATTACGCAGTAACTGTTCCATTCTGTGATCCAATGTTTTCACCCTCAAATAAACTTAACGATTTCTCCTAGACTAAAAAAAAAAAAAAATCTATTAATGCCTTTAATAGTTTAATCTTTGTAGTAAAGGATAATAATTATTATATTTTCACTAAACACGTAACCAAATACGTATTGATTTGGTTCATATTTTGGATACTGGTGTTTTTTTTTAATATTATTGTATTGCTTGCCGCTGGATGACTCGAGCGCATCACTACCTTGTAGGTTACTATGCTGATTAACAGCTATTACTATTATATGAGACTCAAAATTGTACAACTACCTACATTTTTTTAATGTCATAAAAAGTGATTACGTATATATTTGTTTTGTTTCGTATTTGTACAATGTTCAGATAGACTTTAGAAATATATATCTTACTGATAAATATTCGGAACGGAAGGTTAGCATTCGTAACACAGGGCTACCTAGCACGAATGCTAACGCTGCAACTTATTGTCTTGTTTGTTTTTATTATAATAATTGGCTCTATTGATTTTTAGCAATAAGGTTCTAATTGTAAGTTACAATCATACACATTGTAATTGTTTTTTGTGATTAAATAAATAAATAAAATAAAAAAATAAAAAAAATTCTCCTAGACTATAGGTCCAAATTATGTGCAGTAAAGAGCAAATTGCATCTACGTGAACTACGTAAGCCGATGAAATAGGTTTTTTGATAAGGATTAATATTAAATACTTAAAAAAAGCCAACGAACTAGAAGCCGCTATTTTTTAATGTGCAGGAATTCGTAGTACGTATCGGTACATTTCTGACCCGTCCCGTTCACGGGCGGACTCCCGTGAAACTAATTTCACGATTTCTCATAGACTATTTATCTAAATCATATGCAGTAAAAAGCAAAATGTATCTACATGAACTACGTAAGACGATGAAATAGTTTATTTTGATAAAGATTAATACTGAATGTCTCAAAAAGCCAACTAAACAGAGGCCGCTTTCTTTTTTCAGATTTTTAACAAAGAAAAGTATTTTTTCTGAGCTATATATACATGTTAGATATATGCTGTCGCGGACTTTTTTGTAAAACTCATGAAGGCCAACATTTTTGCTGTACATTGTATTCAACTATGTCTTACCGTTTAGTCAGCGTACGCCGATAAAGCGGAAAGTTACAAATTTTTCTCCGACTTGTCTTACGAATATTATTATTTCGAATTGATAACTAACTTCTATCCCGACAAAACATAGCCTATGACACTCACTGATAGTGTAGCTATCTATTAGTGAAAGAATTTTTGGAATCGGATCAGTAGTTTCAGAGATTACCTTTTACATACAAACAAACAAACAAACTTTACCTCTTTATAATATTATATAGAATATAGATATATAGATAAACATTACCATTATACATTATATACGTATAACTTCAACGGTTTCTGCAGCGCACGCCAGAATAGCTCGCAGATGGCAGATTTTTCTCCTACTTACTTGACACTTATCGTTATATTTTGGATAAATTAATTAATTATCTTTATAAATTATAGCCTATGTGTTATTCTGATGTGTAAGCTATATTATGGGAAAGTTTCATCAAAAATAGATTTTGATGAAATGAAATGAATGAATGATCAGTAGTTTTTGCGTGAAAGAGTAACAAACATACATCCATACATCCATACATCCATACATACATTCTTACAAACTTCCGCGTTTATAATATTAGTAGGAAGTAGGATAATCAGGATCTCGGAAACGGCTACGATTTTCATGAAATTTTGTATGCAGGGGGCTTCGGGGGCTAGGATCTAGCTAGGTTTCAATTTTAGAAAGCGTCGTTTTATGTGTTTTCAGCCGAGCAAAGCTCGGTCATCCGGGTCCTTTTATTTATATATTTATATTATAAGAGGAAATCTTACGGCTAACTATAGATTAGGTTACAGACCGACAAACTGAGGGCCACTTGAAAGTTTTCACAGATCTAAATAGCGTGGATATTATAATAACAATAGACAAATGTGCGAGCACTGAACAAACATACAGCAAATTGTTTTATTCTATTATTGAATATTATAGTTGAATTTTTTTATTAGTTATTTTATTGGTTGATGGTTATTATTAGCCAGCTGGTACCCGCGACTTTTTTTTTTATGATTTATAGATAAACATTTGACCTGATGGAAAGTGATGATGCGGCCGAAGATGTGACATGTTTATCTAGAAGATACCTGATCACTCTTGAGTTGAAGACTCCCAAATTATGCCCCTCGGGAAACAAAGACACAGGTAATGAGTTCTACTCCTTCGCCGTACGGATGATGTACGTAGAAGCGAAACGCTTCGAGCGAACTGGAGGTTTGTCAACCATATATGGATGACGTTTGACAGTTTGTCTTGTTGTTAGATGGTAATATGGGCTTGGTGACTTCTTCCGCGATGGATATATTTATTTTAATGGTTGAAATTATCAGATGATATTAATATTACCGCACAAGATTTGGTTGATTTTATCGAAATCGAATTTTCAACACAACGTGTGTTATTTGAATACTCAGGCTTGGATCTAGTGATTTACCCAAGTATTAGTATTTGGTTCCATGTGTCAACATCCCGTCTCGGCATTTTGTATTACTAATTGACGAAGCAAACAGAAACAAAAATGCGAACTTGCGAGTAACATTAAAACTAACCATTAACCGATCAACCATTCCTTAAAAATATCACTTCACGTATCTTAAGCGTTTTAAACTGTATTGTAAGACCAAGAAAGCATAATATTGAATGCATTTGACCCAAACAACTAGATCAAAAACAATCTTCTCAGAATTGATATATTTTTATTCGATAAGGTTAAATTCTATTAGTGAATATTATAGTTGATTTTTTTTATTAGTTAATTTTATTGGTTGATGGTTACTATACTCGTCACCTCTTATAGAGATGCAACCTAACAAATTGCACTATACCACATAAAAAGCATTGATTTTCGGAATTACAAATAGCCAATGTTTTGTTTCAGGATTGTAGCTATCTACCTACCAAATCTTAACAAAATTAAAGAGATTCTCATTTCAATCTACTGCCGAATTGATCCTCTCCTACAGGATTCGCACTGGTTTTCGACATGAAAAGAAACCCATGTTAGATTACCCTATTCCAGAATAACAGGTATCAATCTACCAAATCTTATAGAAATGTGACCAACAGTTACAGATATACCAAATTTGAAACATTTTTTATCACACAATTTTTTATCCTGACTGCAAGCAAGGCCGCGGGGCATAGCTAGTGTAGAATGAAATCCTATTAATTTGATAAAAGCTCACGCACATTTTGAACTAATCAGTGCGAGGTGGGACGCGACGGCGAGCGCTCCGCACTGAAGAAGGCTTCCAAATGAAGCCGAAACAATTGTCGATTTAAACATTGACAACGCGTAAGTCACGCTAATTCTCGTTTTAATTGAAATCCTATTGTGTGAAACTCGGCATCAATGTTGGTCATGAAACCAGAGTTGATCCTCTGATGGTACCGAATTATTAACAACAATGCAAATATTCACATCAACACACACAAATTTACAACTCCAAATGTATTCAGACAAACAATTCAAATGAGTTAATCTACAGTCATATCGTGTGACGAGCTTTACATAATTTACCAAGTATTGTACAAGTACATCGATCTAGTAAAAACTACAGATACTATGCACGGAACATGAGAGTGAAGCCGAATAAGAAATACCACTCACCTATTGCTTTTTATTAAAAACTTGCTATCGTCTCATTACTTTTTGACATATCACAAGGCAAAGACAAAGGCAAGATTATTTCGTTGATAGGCTAGCATTCATACGCTTTCTAACCTATAGGATAGTCGTAATGGGTGGTGCTCGTTTTGGACCCACCCGTGGGTTGAAGAGGAACTCACGATACTTGTACCAATGGGACAAACGGGAATCGCTCAATATCTACAGTTCACCCACCACTCAGTGTACAGCGGATAGTTTGTACCTATATAAAATATCTGTCTTTACAGGTTAAATTGTTTTAACAAGCGAAATCTAGAATGAGACTGATGTGTTGTAAATGTTTCCGATACCAGCAGCACAAGTCTTCAAACTTAGCACTCGGCTGTGAGTGTTAAAGCGTTTTTGATCGATCGAAGCGAGATTTCTAAGTTGACTTGGGTGGTTTAGCACTTTGTTTGTCCGTCCGTCCGTCTGTCAGAAGCATCTAGCGTCTAAACCATACAAGCAATTTACTTTAAATTTTCAGAGAATATGTAAAGCTATGGCCCAAATCCAGAAATGACAATTAAAATGATATAAATGAAATAAGGGGGCACCCATAAACGTAAGTGAATGCCAAAAACAAAATTAATTTATAATCTATCAGTGTGGCATACATTTAAAATTTGTCTGAACGTAGAGATCGAAAACCTTTTTAAAAAAAAATAATCTATGTAGGAAAATATCAATTTGGTAGTACACCAAGGTCACTGTTTTGTCCCGGTATCAATAAAAAAGGCTACATATTTAAAGTTGCAACTTGCACATAATATCCGTTATATAAACGAATACAAAATCAAACATTTGTTCAGATAATAATTTAAACGTAAGCAGAGCTTAAAAAAACATACTTCACCGCTTATATTTTGGTTTTGGCTTGATCGATTTCAATAAAATTTATATGGGACCACCTCTGAAGTATAATCTACAAAACAAAAAAGGAATTTTGAGAACCTGTCCACAAATGGGGGAGAAATCGGTGAACATAGATAAAATATATATAAATATACATACAGTCGAACATAGTACCTCCTCCTTTTTGAAGTCGGTAAATAGTTACAAACACCTCAAAAGTTTTTCTATAATAGGCAAAATATAGACGAGAGATCTCAATTCGGGGCAATTTGTTCTGTACATTTTTGTAGGCCGTCGGACTTCAAGTAAAAAGCTTATTAGAGAGCTTAATGTAATTGTATGTAGGCACACAATAATAACCTTTACCATAGATACCTTAATAGTTACTAGGCAACGTTATATCCTTTATTAGAAATACTCCCAACATAATGACGGTGCGACAATACTCCTTCGCCTGTTTCAGTGTATATATTGTATATGTAGTTGTGTTGTTACACACATTCATGTTATGATGTTAATTAACAATACGGCGTGAGTCAGCAATTTTGGTTCTTGCGTTGTTACATTTTGTCCCATGGAAATCTGACATAATAGTACGTAAGTTTGGAATGGTTTCTTATAGTTTAAACTAAAAAAAATCTACTTTATACTTTATTATAAACATGTATATTTTTTAAATTTTAATTGACTAAAAAAAGGAGGAGGTTCTCAATTCGATTTTTATGTGGTTACCTTATAACTTCATTCGTTCTGTGAGCCGATTTTATATTTGAAAGCTGGTGCTTTCCATATGGTACCATTTAAATTTCATCATGATCTGAGTGGTTTTTGACTTATTGTCAATAACGCATTTTTAATACTTTAAATATGAGCCAAGGTTCCGAAGATGGTTTTTTTAAGTTTTGCTTGCGTTTAATTATTTGAAATAGTTTTTTAAAGCTCTTTCAATTGGTACCCAAAACGATATTTGCGTTTTTAATTTTTTTCTCGTCACCACGGACGCCATTTTGTTTGTTTCTCATAAAAACCTATTATATAACAGCCGTGTCATTGAAATGAATTCAACTTCACCCTTTACATTAAATACTATAAGAATAGTTGTCCTGACATACTGATTCACTGACTGACTGACTGACTGATTGACTGACTTAGAGACCACGCACAGCCTAAACCGCTGGACATAGAGACTTTAAATTTAGAGGGTACATTTATCTTATACGTAGGGGTGTACTAAGAATGGGTTTTTGGATAATATACCCCAAAGAGGGTTAAATGGGGTGAAAATCTTTATATGAAAGATCTTTGTTTTTGAACTTATAACGATGAAAATTGGTATTTGAGTAGTTCATTTAAAATAAAACATTAAGTGATCAATGTTTTTACTAGGGGTGCATTTAGGTGGTGCAATGGGGGATGAAAGTTGATGTTGAAATTTCTTTATTTATGGAGTAACACTGATGGAAATTGGTATTTGTGTAGTTCATTTAAAAAATTAAGTTTGTAGTAGTATATTTTGCCAGGGGTACATTAAGCTGGTGCAATGAGGAATGAAAGTTGATGTTGAAATTTATGAATTTACACTGATGGAAATTGGTATTTGAGAAGTTCATTTCAAATAGAAAAATGGTGTTGTCAATATTTTTTGCCAGGGGTGCATCAAAGTCAACAAAAAAGCAATGGGGAATGAATGTTCATATGGGATTATTATTTTATTAATAAAGTTAAAGTGATGTAAATTGTATCTGAGTAGTAAAATGAAAGATAATTTTCAATCGACTTCAAAAAAAGAGTTTCTCAATTTGACTGTATGTTTTTTTTTATGTACGCTACGCGATATCTCCGCCAATTATGAATCGATTTTGATGTTTTTTCGTTTAGTAGAGTATACTTCAGCGGTGGTCCCATATACATTTTATCAGAGTTGGTCAAGCCAAAACCAAAATATAAGCGACGAAGTCGGTTTTTTAAGCTTTGCTTGCGTTTAATCATTGTAATCGCAATCGATGTGCTAAAAACATACAGTCGAATTGAGAACCTCCTGTTATGAAGTCGGTTGAAAAAAAAATTGGTTGAAAAAAATACTTCAATAGTTATGACTCTTCAAATGTTAATGAGTATTATTGATTGATGGATTATTAAAACTTGGAACCTAGATCTAGTAATATAAGTTGTAACTATCTATAACAATAATAAAATAGCTGTTGAATTCTTGTCAATAACATCTGAATTCTGAGCCAAACTTGAAAACGAAACATTCGCGCCAAGCTTTAAATAACTGAGAATCAATATTTACACGTGGTATTTTATAATTAGTTTATTTTTCTTTTTATTTTGGCTTCGCAATCTTCTGCATTTAGCCAGTGTCAAGTAATAATATATTTCAAGTGTATTTTATATTAAAAGTCCTAGTCACAAGTCACAGTCAAAGTCAAGTAAAAGAGTCAAGGTCCAGTCAAAGTCAATTCATGCCCTAGTAAAGTGGTAGAAATTTTACTAGAACTTCTATTGGAGATTTGGAGCGAAGGCGAAAATCACGATTTCAACTTGGTATCATTTGCCTACACTTATGCACGTTTACTAAGTATTAACGGTTAATAATCCACCAGTATTACACATTAACACTCGAAGAATCAAAGGTTTTGGAAAATTATACGAAATCAACAACGCCATTTTTTTCACTTTCGCGGCAAAACTCCTTATCGTTTGTTGAATTTTGTTTGTAATGGCGCATTAGCCATGTTTGTTTTAATGTCAAAAAAATCAAATGTCAAATGTCAGTAGAAGCATAAATTTCTTTTCCAAGGGACATTTAGTTTAAATCATTAACTTAATTGTTCTTTTTAATTAATGTGATGTCTAAAATATATTGTTTATACTTCAAAAAGGGCATGGACGTTAGGTCTGTGGTGAGTAAATTTTAGTAATAATAAAAAAAACTTGAGATGTGTCAAGGGACACCCGGATGGAACAAAAGTTTAATTTCCGTCTAGCCCCCTTTCGCAACGCGCGATAAGGAACTTTCGTTACATAATTAAAAGAAACATGCAAAAACCAACATCACGCGGTGTTCTCAGGCTGTCACCCATCCAAGTACTGACCGCGCCCGACGTTGCTTAACTTCGGTGATCGGACGAGAACGTGGTATGGCTTACAACTATAGCAAAAAGTGTCGTTACAACTTTTGGTCTTAATTTTTTCCGTCTAGCCCCCTTTCGCAACGCGCGATAAGGAACTTTCGTTCCAAAAAGGACAAATGCATATCTGATTCTGGGTGTGTGATCCATATTCTAAATGTTTCCGATACTTAATACAACTCTATGAATTTAGTGTGGGGATGTGAGCGTAAATGTAATTAATTTTTTCATTGGAAATGGCAAAATTGAAGATCTCTTAATTAAGTCTCTTTCAATCGGATGTCTCTTAGACGCTTACTTAGTTGCTAAGTACTGTTCCAAGTTGAGTGCTTAGTGCAGCAAGCTATTAAAATTAAAAATGAAAGCTGCTTGAAACGAACAGCAGATTTTTCCTTTGTAAAATCACAGTAGATATACATACAGGGTAATCGTGTAAGATACAAGTAGCCTCTCGGGATATCATTCCAACCATTGAGACTAAAGTCTTTCGTGGTACGGCTATTGAAAATTCCGTTTTATAATATACCAGCTGCGACCCGCGGTTTTACCCGCGTAAGTAAGAGTTCCGGGATAAAAAGTAGCCTATGTGTTAATCCAGGGTGTCAGCTACCTCCATACCAAATTTCATCAAAATTGGTTCAGCCGTTTGAGCGTGAAGTAACACACCAATAACTTTCAGCCCTATAATATTAGTGCGATTAGTGTGATCAAACTATTTTTCAGAGATATTATTTACTAGCCGTGCCCAGCGGCTTCACTCGCTATTCTCAAGTTAAAAAGTAGTATATATCTCAATCCTAGGTATAAGCTGTGTACATTACAAAATTCATCCAAATCCGTTGAGCCGTTAGCGTGAAGAGGGTACTAACATACTTACACACAAACTTTCGGATTTATAACATTAGTATATTATGAAAGGCGGCGCGGTAATGTCGTTCTTTGTGGGACAGTGTTGTTTAAACAACTTATTAATGATTAACACCTAAAACATTGCTAATTAACTAAATTATACCATTATATGATTTTTATGAGAAAATGGGTAAACATTTTTATAACACCAGTAACGTTATTTTGCTAGTATGTTTGTTGAAAACTTTTCTCAGTTACGCCCACACAATACACAATTCTTTATTGACACCATAAGATAAATACAGCTTACAGAGAAACTTATAAAGATAGGTACAATGGGCGATCTTATCGCTAAGAGCGATCTCTTCCAGACAACCTTAGGATGGAAAAAAAGAAAATATATAGGGATGGTGGTGCGATAAAATGCCCATATGACTACGATTACAAATAGTGCTAATTTGAGGGCTGCACTAACCTTAAGCTTCAAAGTAAGTGGCTCGCTAAACTACGGTTTTGAACATTTTATTGCTTGTTTTACGAATACCGAGTACTGCGGAGATAAATTTTATGGAATTTAACTTTATAGTTCGTGAACGTGTGTCACCAAAACAACCTACAGTGAGGATATACCTACCTTAATTTACGTAACATTTGTCTTCAGTAACCCAGTTTTGAAACTATGTTTTGTAGAATTTTAGTACTCATAAAGATTAGTGATAGTAAAGAATAGGGAGTAAAATTTGATGAATTGTTCAAGTTATGGTCCGACGTGTGTCGCTAGTTAGATGACCTAACAGAGAGGCAGACAGGCACGCCATATCACTACCTGTTGCCCGCGACTTAAGGTGGCGATACCAGATTTCATTGAAAACAGATGTTTTTGTAGCCATTTTACTCGGTATTCATAATAAAACCAGATACATAAATATTCGTCGTAACCTGTGTGATACGATGAATGATGCCTTCTTCTTAGAATATTCATAATTTTCATAAATAGAAAGAAAAATATCGAATATCTTGCAAATAACATGAATTTGTGTTTTGTAACCATTGCGTTCCGCCGTTTTATATCAAAACTCTGTGAAAGTTATTTCATATACGCATATTTACAAGATAAATGATTTCTTCAGCTTATTTTATTTAAATTTGAGACGCGTTTTCATGAAATTTGAATAAAACCATTAAAAACCAAAGATTGCCACGCGTGACCTTGCGTATCCGCCATGATGTAATTTATGCTATATACACCTTTATATACCAAAGTATAAGGGGGATAATTGGCTGTGGTTGAAAAAGGTGGTTGCATTGACGACGTTGTACCAAAATATACTCAATAGTAATTGAAACCCGCAAAGAACAGCATCGCGCCTCGTAATATGCACGCCAACGCCAGTTGATACTTGACACCTTAGACCTAACTGAGAAGATAAATACACAAAAAAATTTGAAAAATCATTTATCAGAATCTGTAATAACTTTGCCATGAAAGACGTTTCACATTTGGTTGGAATGATGTCCCAAGAGGTTTTTCGGATTTCACAAATTATCTTGTACATAACAAATTAGATAAATTTGTCCACTACGTAACTTCTAGTAGAAGTTTTGCCACGAAAGGAAAAAATAGCGTTGTTGATTTTGTATAATTTTCCAAAACCGATTCTTCGTGTGTGAATGTGTAACAATGGTGGATTATTAACCGTTAATACTTAGTGAACTTGCATGAGTGGCAAATCATACAAATTTGAAAAACGTGATTTTTGCCGTCCCTCCTAAACTCCAATAGAAGTTCTAGTAAAGTTCATACCATTTTACTAGGGCATGACTCGACTATGACTGGACCTTGACTCTTTTTCAATTCAACTTTTTTCCATTAAGTAATTTTTTACTGTTGTAAGCACTCCATTTATAAATAATCTTATTAAATATATTGACAATAACAAAATAACATTCTAAATACTTTTGTAATAAATTCATATTCATCTATATCTACTTTCCTTTATTTATCTACTAGCCGTGCCCCGCGGCTTCGCCCGCTATTATCAAAATAAAAGGTAGCCTATGTGTTAATCCTAGGTATAATATATGTACATTCCAAATTTCATCCAAATCCGTTCAGCCGTTAAAGCGAGAAGAGGGAACATACATACTTACACACTTACACACAAACTTTCGGATTTATAATATTAGTAGGATAAGCTAACTTTGTACTAGAAGCTTTTTATAATTTTGGCTTAGCAATTTTGTGCATTGAGCGAGTGTCAAGTAATAATATATTTCAAGTGTGTTTCATATTAAAAGTCATAGTCACAAGTCACAGTCAAAGTCAAGTAAAAGAGTCAAAGTCCAGTCATAGTCAAGTCGTGCCCTAGTAAAGTGGTAGAAATTTTAATATAAGTTCTATTGGAGTTTTGGAGCGCAGGCGAAAATCACGTTTTTCAACTTTGTATGATTTGCCTACACTTATGCACGTTTAATAAGTATTAACGGTTAATAATCCACCATTATTACACATAAATACTCGAAGAAGGTTTTGGAAAATTATACAAATGTATAACTTTTTTTTTCTCTTTCACGGAAAAACTCGAAACAAACCTTTGCAGTGAAGGCTGTTAATATTTTTATGATAATAATATTGATTCTAGTAGTTTAACACCTTTTAAGGTTTTATATCTTGTGAATATAATAATTCTCCATGTACTTAGCTCTCACTAAGCCGGGTGTGCACGACAGTGATTGGCGTCTCTAATGACTGCTAGCGCCGGACTCTTTTATTAACATCTATGGCATTATTATCACCTAGTCGCTTATTGTATTGAATAACATTAATTTTCGTTAAAAGGTTATGACATGTGAAAGCGCCTTCAAACGCATGACATTATAGAGGCCTGCGGAGGTTAATTTGCCCATACAATCGTAATACCGAAATTATTTGTAATTCAAGCATATTACCACCATACTGTGCTGTTATTCAGATTAAAAACGTATTAATCTGGGTTCCTGAATAGTTTTTATTCCAAAATAATTACCTGAAACGAAATATAAATCAATTGATTTTCACACATAATTACGACGTAAATGTCGCATCTTTAACTTATTCGTTTTGTATTAAAAACTAATACATTTCTTTTGTCATTACAACAGGAACATAGATTATCATTTCAAGGTACTATTAATGCAAAAAACAATGGCTAAACATTACATTTTCATTCATAATTTTTGGTATTACGGCACCTATCATAATTTGTTCGGTCGGTATTGCTATCGCATCAAGCATGGGCACAGTTTGCCAGCTAAACAGAGACAGCCTATATATCGTTTCACAGACTACCCCGGCCTCTTAAGAGAGTTCTCTCAGTATCTTTATTTATGAAGCTACAGCGAAGGAGTGGAACTCATTGCCCTCGTCTTCGTTTCCCGAACTGTATAATCTGGGAGTCTTTAAGTCAAGAGTAAATAGGTATCTTCTAGGCAAGCATGCTACATCATCGGCTGCATCATCGCTTTCCATCAGGTGAGATTGTAGATGAATGCTTGCCTATCGAGCATAAAAAAAATTCAAATAAAATCGAATGTTCTTCAAACAAGTTACAAAATAGTTGTGCTTTGCTAGTTTATGGAAGTAACTGAACCGTATTAGGTCCAAGTTGCAGAGTCTCAGTCATCGACTTAAGGTCGCAAGCTTATCGATATTCTACCGTTTGCATTTTGGAGAGTGTGCGCAGGAATTACATGATTCCCCCTTGCCCTTTTTACCACCTAAGAACAAGACAGTTTGCCAACGTCATCCTTATATGGTTGACATACCTCCAGTTCGCTCGAAGCGTTTTGCTTTTACGTGTATCATCCGTACAGCGAGGGAGTGGAACTCATTGCCTGCGTCTTTATTTCCCGAACAGTACAATCTGGGTGCCTTCAAATCTAGAGTGAATACTAGGTATATTCTAGGCAAGCATGTCACATCTTCGGCCGCATCTTCGCTTTCCATCGGGTGAAATAGTGGTCAAATGCTTATCTATCTATCGTAAAAAAAATTTGAAATATGCTTTGGGGTGTTTAAGGGCCATACATATACGTTAAAGCGGGCACCTTTTTTAATCATACCCAATTAATCTTACTTGCATCTTATCATATTAAAGGTGAAAATTGCATAACTTATATCATGGCTGCTATGCAAGTTTGTGTGTTTTTATGTGTATTAAATGTTATAATATGTAACAGAAAGTGGGGAGTAAAATAATGTTTATTTATTTTATCTGTGTAGTTGAAAAAGCTTTGCAAGTAGAGCACGAAACCGTTTATTTTAAATTCTATGTTAGACATCAGTCACTTATTTTAAGCTTATTTTGTTCTACAGCTTGCCATCAAAACGGCTATTCATTTAAAACTGAAACTTGAATCTAATATCCGTTATATCTATCTATTTATTTACCTTTAAACGAGCAGTTCTTGTATATATATAATTATATAATCTGAATCTCGGAAACGGCTCCAACGATTTTCATGAAATTTAGTATGCAGGGGGTTTCGGGGGCGACAAATCGATCTAGCCAGGTTTCATTTTTAGAAAAAAGTAATTTACTAAAAAAAAACCTATCGGTCATCCTCTAATTAAACAACATATACAAAAATCAAATAATACTATAAATTTTATTTTATTTAATACTTTATTGCATAGTAAAAAGTGTACAAAAGGAGGACTTAACGCTAAAAACAAGATTTAAGCAATCAATAATAACCTCAAATGTTTTACCCTATTAAGCAAACTGTATCTCGAGTATCTAGATTTTAGTTTAAGGCCAACGACCAAACTTAAAATATTTATATTTTGATTTAACACTGGCTAACAAGAAAGTCAGCGAGAACAAAACTGAAAAAATAAATACAAAAAATTTCACAACTATCTTCTCAAGCTTCCTCACATCTTGATTAAATTTTTATGGGGCACGTAACATAAACATCACAAATACCTATACCTATGTATCTAAATTAGTTCGCGCGTGCTGGAGATACGGGCTAGCTAACCATCATAAAAGTGCTATTTTGGGACAACATGTTTCTTTTTAAAGACGTTTAAAAAGAAACATTTACAAATTGATAACTTTGTTTTAAGATAAACTAAAAAAAACTTTATCTTCTAATATATAAACATCTCGTGTCACGGTGTTCGTGGCGGAAACGGCTTCACCGATTTTTTTTGTAAATTTGATCGGTATGATAATAAGGTCTTAAAGTATTTTTACCCTCCTACCGTTACCCCCATTTTTTTACCGAGATTTTATTATTTTTGTATAAACAATATCCAAAAAGTTTTTAGTATGTATGGTATTAAAGCATAAAAAAGATCTCCCCGAGTATACAATAGTACTAGGCGACCATAAACGTAAAAGAGTTAAAACAGTTTTTCTAAACGTGGCATTGCAACGCATGCCTGGTACAGCTAGTTTTATATTATAACTAGCCGTGCCCTGCGGCTTCGCCCGCTATTATCAAGTTATAAAGTAGCCTATGTGTTAATCCTAGGTATAATCTATGTACATTCCAAATTTCATCCAAATCCGTTCAGCCGTTAAAGCGTGAAGAGGGAACAAACATACTTACACACTTACAAACAAATTTTCGGATTTATAATATTAGTAGGATACGTTCCTTGTAGTGGAAGGCAAATGATACGAATTATGAAAGGTATCATCTTTTCGGACCTAAGGTCTGCCCTAACATATTTTTACATTGCTATCTAGTCAAACTATGTGCATTTAGCCAGCCTTTCTCATAAAAGTAATCTTTGTCGCTAATTACAGTCAGAGTCAAGTAAGAGTCAATGTCCAGTCAAAGTCAAGTTATGGCCTAGGAATTGGTAGGAACTTTACTAGAACTTCTAATACAGTTTGGAGCGAAAACAAAAATATCACTTTGTATGATTTGCCTATACTCATACACGTTGACTGTTTTAATGGTTAATTATCCGGATGACCGAGCTTTGCTCGGTTTTTTGTTTTTGGTAGAATGTGTTTGAATTTGTAGCCTCAGAAAGCTCCATCTAGTGTCGAGTAGAAACAGTTTTTTACATCGGTCATGGCGTAATAGATGGCGCTGATAGTTTCTTAAACCCGGTTTTTCAAATGCAGTTTGGGAACCGAGCATTTCTCGGACCTGGAACGTTGATAAATCGATTCTTTGGGCCGAAAAACCCCTAATCTGTAAGTAACTTTCATGAAAATCGTTGGAGCCGTTTCCGAGATCCTGATTACACACACACATATATATATATATATATATATATATATATATATATATATAATATATATAGAATTGCTCGTTGAAAGATATTAGATACTCCACAATTATTAAACGTTAACACTTGCGGCAAAGAGTCTTTTTTTTATTGTGAATAGGCTAGCATTTAGTCTCTATCTTACCTGATGGGAAGTGATGAATACCTATTCACTCTTAACCTGAAGAAGAAGCTGTAAACAATCGATAGACCAATAATTACTCCCACCTAGCTTCCACCTTTGCAATAATTATTTAAGACGAGACTGACGTAAAATGGAGGTGTGTTTGACTTTGAACAATGAACGAAAAAACAGAATTGGACGGCATTATGACTGTGATGTTATTGGCTTCGACTCCATTCCGAATGAACCCTAATTATGCATATCTATACCAATATTATAAAAGAAGTAAAGTTTGTGAGTTTGTGAGGTTGTGGAGGGGTAATCTCTGGATCTACTGAACCGAATTTGAAAATTATTTTAACATTAGAAAGCCACTTTATTTGTAAGTGACATAGGGTATGTGTTTTTTTATCCGGGTGACGCCGGCAGTTCAGCTAGTTATACGTAAAAGTAGAGTTTGTAACTATTTTTTTACACATTTGATCGCGTTTGAAAATTATATTTTTATTTAATACAGTTCATTATTACTTCGGTATATTATTCCAGCTCCATTAGAGTTTCAATAGTTTATTTGCTATATCAGTTTTGTACTGAAATTAATACACTCATCTAAATAGAGTTGGACTCTAGATTATTGCATTGATTTATGATCGCTCAGTGAGTTAGTGTTTCTCATAAAGATCATAATAATATCAAGCTAAGTGGCAGTGGGTTCATCATTTCTGTCAGCACAGGTTCAATAACCGAATGAGGCAAACTGTGTCGTGTAGAAATCGCGAATCGGCAATTGTAGTAAGTAAAAATATAAACAATTTTAAAACTTAGCTCAGTATTTCTACCATAATATTTAAATTTACAGACAATATAAGGGTTGGTAAAGTATCTTTGGTGGCCGTGCTAGGTCATACCTGTGTTACAGCCATCAAGCTCCTATTACAGTGCACATATTTTAAATTAGGTAAGTATTAAGTCCAGTAAATTGGTTCAAATTAAATTATCTTCTAATTATATACTTATATATTATTAGTATATATATCTAGTAGAGAATCGGTCCACAAATGGGGGAGAAATCGGTGAAAATATATAAAAAATACATACAGTTGAACATAGAACCTCATCCTTTTTTGAAGTCGGTTAATAATATTAATAGGTTTTAATACATAAGTATTAGAACAGATAACGTCTATGTTTTATAAAACAGAACTAAACATATAAATATAGATAATTAAGATAATTTTTACTCTTACTTGGGTCGGGATTTGAACCCGTGGACATAGGTTGTTACACCTAACCTCTAACCGCTGATATACAAGCCAATACAAGGTTACTTTGAATTAGCGCTCCATACTTCACAGGGGGGTCGGGTATTGAAAATGCAACAAAATTTTTTTAAAAATAAACTTTTTTTTTTATACGTTTGTAAGTGGATTATTGGTTTTAATCGTAGCTCGGCACTTTACAAACTTATCAAAAAATAAAATAAAAAAAAAATGTTTTTTTTTATATTTTTTTGTGTTGCATTGTCGATACCCTACCGTGGAGTATGGAGCGCTAATTCAAAGTAACCTTGTATACCGCCATATGATAGCCAAGACACGCTTCAAGAGGCATAATTTATTCTTTCCTGTTTTTAACTAACATTTGCAACGTGACGCCATCTACCGGAATAGTAATAAATTACAAACGATGTTGATGACTTTTATTCACATAACTATCTTATTTCACTCGTTTAGTTTTATTAAAATGTGATTTTTATAATGTATGTTCTGATGCACGATCCGACTGCGCGACGCAAAGGATCAGTCATCAGTTTATGTATGTATGTTTCTCCCTTGTGGCTTTGTAGAGACCAAACGCGTGGGCCGATTTTGATGATTTTTACGTTTATAGATGATAGGAAACAAACCTGCGGTTATTATTTTAGTTGGGAAAGCCATGTTCTTAATATTGCAAGTATCACTAAAGATATGACAGTGAAATATAAAAATTAGGTAGGTATTACAAAATATTTTTTGTGCCAATTTTAGCTTTGATGACAATTTAGGATTTACAAAGATTTGAAATTGCTTAGAATTAAACGCAAACAAAGCTTAAAAAACCGACTTCACTTCTTATAATTTGTTTTCTGTTGATGAACTCAAAATAGGCTTAATCAATTTCGATAAAATTTATATGGGATCACCTCTGAAGTATGATCTACCAAACTAAAAAAGAATAATCAAAATCGATTCATAATTGGTGAAATTAACGCGTAACATACACACAAAAAAAAACAGTCGAATAAATTTAAAAGCTATCTACGGGCCGTATAGGGCCAATTACCTATATTTCCTAACACTACAAATTAATTAAGTCATTGCTGTATGTAATTTAAGTTCAGTTGAATTGAGAACCTCCTTTTTGAAGTCGGTTGAAAATAGAAAGAGTAAGGTAACTTCTTACGCTGTCTGGTTTTTGAACTTTTAGTATAGACTTGTTTAAAATTGTATCTATCTATATACATCCCAAAATATCCGCATACCAGCGAATCGATATTTCTCAAACAAATTATAAAAAACCGTAACTATGTTTGTTCAGGTCTACATTAAGATACGAGAAAAAGCAATAAATTACATTTTTAAGGGATGCGAAAATAAACTATGTCGGTTGTAAATAAAATAAATTTTAGCCCAACATACGATGTAAACGTTTTAATGTAAACATTGTGTTTTCAGCTGGTTAAGGTTTGAAATAAACGTGGTTGGTGAATGCTTTTAACGTACGAGTTTTACTAATGCTTTGTAGCTCTCGAAGCGCGGTCCGTTTTCATTAACACAATTCAGTTACGCTGGCCCATCTTTTGGCAAAATCGTTGTTGAATAATTAAACGCAAGCAAAGCTTAAAAAAACCGACTTCTTCGGAACCTTGATCTGATTTAATTTATTAACACGCAATATTGACTATATCTCAAAAACTAGCGATCAGATCTAGATCAAATTTCAATGGGACCACATGAAAAACACTAGCATTCAAATAAAAAAGAAATCATCAAAATCGGCTCACAACGAAAGAAGTTATGAGGTAACTCTTGAAGTCGGGTAAACGAGAACATCGTCAAAGAAGTCCACAAAATAGGCATTATTGACGAAATTTTAAGAACTATTAATCAGATCGTGATCAAATTTGAATGGGACCAATAAGAAAGCAACATCTATCAAACTAAAAAAAAAAAAAAAAAAATATTTTCTTTTTTTCAATTAGCACTCTACCCTCTGCGCCGTGGGTCAAGGGTTCGATTCCCAACAGGAGCACAAATTTCCCAAGGACCTTTTTTGCTTCTTATTCTGGGTGTGATATGTAAATGTTTCCAGCAACCCATTACAAGTATTTGAACTGAGCATGAGGCTGTGAATGTGAATGCTTCTTTATGCTCT
The DNA here is from genome assembly GCA_948107665.1 of Lomographa bimaculata. NCBI lineage: Eukaryota > Metazoa > Arthropoda > Insecta > Lepidoptera > Geometridae > Lomographa > Lomographa bimaculata. Next base: position 5,335,196 of record OX403588.1, on the reverse strand, counting down.
GTAATTTATCTGGAAACATTGACCTTCAAGCCGAGGTATATACAGTTGTACACTAGGTAATGTTTGCACACTTACTGCATGGCGGACTGACAACGGTGTGGTGCCCCAGGCGGCCTCGAAATTAGTCAAACCAATATAATTATTAAATTTATACGTATAATGATTTATTAGCAATTTACCTACCGCTGTAATCATGGATAGATAACGCTTTATTGTCGCACCTTACATAATCGCTTTAAATAATTAAAGTAATACAGTATGACACAGAAAAGTTAGTAGTCACACAAATACATGAAAAAATATTTTATTTCTTGTACATGGGAGTAATCAATTAGTAGTACTGCTCTATAATCCGCCATTCACACGCCCACATAGCGCGTTGTTCGCGTCTCTAATTAATTTATGATATCTCTCGACTCTAGACTGACATCGTATGCACTAAGTAACTACTACACGATCTGTGATCCTTCAACATAAACATTCATAGGTAAACATTGATACAATTGTTCACCAGCACTCCAAAGATGGCGCTAGTAGAAAAATTAAAACGCGAAAGCGTTTCATTCACGAATACGAGGTGCCGAGCAGTCGCGACTCAATTAATATTCGCAGACGTCTCTTTGATCTAGTGTTAAAATTATATTTTTGATAACACTGTAGTCGCTAAGTTTAGAGCGATACTACGGTGTGTAAAGCAAGCTAGCTAGTTAGAAATAGATACATATAATTTATTTATAATTCCATAGTTACAAGTCAAACATGGTGAAAATATTAATGAATTGCATATTACAAAAATAGTACATTTTTAAAAATTAAAATAAACCTTATAATAATACTAGCCGTGCCCTGCGGCTTCGCCCGCTATTATCAAGTTAAAAAGTAGCGTATGTGTTAATCCTTAGTATAATCTATGTACATTCAAAATTTCATCCAAATCCGTTCAGCCGTTAAAGCGTGAAGAGGGAACAAACATACTTACACACAAACTTTCTGATTTATAATATTAGTAGGATTAAATTCAGGTAAAATTAAAAATTCATTTATGTCTAAAAAAGTGTGTTTCAGTAACTCCATTTTTAATCGGAGTCTGAAGTTTCTGATGGCAGGAGCATTATGTACAGCGTCAGGAAGTCTGTTAAAGACCGAAGGTCCCATTATATAGACGGACCTCTCAGATTTACTCAGCTTATGAGTAGGGGTTACTAGACGATCCCTATATTTGTCACTTCGCAGAAATCGAGAAGGATTGACGCCACGATGACGTTGGAATGTGTGTATGTGGGTATGCACAAACAGAGCTACTTGATATATGAGCTCACTGGGGAGCGTCAATATTTTAAGCTCCTTGAATAAGTCTCGGCAGGAAACATCGTTTGACATAAGATAAGCAATAAGACAAGCAAAACGCCTGATGGTAAGCGAACGCCCGCCTATAGATTTTGAAATATTGTTATACAATTTTAAGTGCTTATGAAAAGGTGAAGTACTCAGCAAAAGCTGTTTTACAGCCCCTGGAGTCTTATCCGCTTCAAGGATGGCAATGTTCTCCAGATAAACTTTAATTGTATACCATATATAAAGGAAAATACATTAAAAGACCTTAAAATTAACTTAGCCACAGTGGCGGTCTTATCGCTTAAAGCGATCTCTTCCAAACAACCTTTGGATGGAGAGGAGACTGCAAAATTATTTGGGATCGATGTGTACTACATAGTTACTATTGTATTATATATAATTAATTTCATTATAGTTAATTAACTATTCTAATTACTAAACGAATAGTTCCAAAGCCTTCTGCTAATACTATATACCAACTAGTGGTGCCTCGTCGCTTCGCACGCATAAACATACTCACTTACACATAATAATAGAGAGATATTAGATGTGTGAGTGCAAATATTAATGAAGACACTTCATCTGTATGGGAGCGTGGATTGTTCAGTGAACAATGGATCTGCACGTGTACAAGACGGTCGACTAGTCGGGTGATAAATCCGACCACGCTCGCTCTATGGAGCGAAGGTGGGGCGCGTCATTTCAGCTTAGACAATCTCTACCTACATACGAGTATTGTTGTACTTAATAAACTAAATATTTTCACATTCACAGTAACTTCGATGACTGTCATGATGATGTGTCGTGGGTGCTTATTTACATCACACCCAGAACCAGAAACACAAATTTCCCTTTAGAAAAACGTGTATATCTACCGGAAATCGAACCCGATATCCGCTAGAAGGCGAACGCGCACCCAACGCCAATGGGCAGTTCTACTACACCTTACATGCTGGTACCCTATATGCTGTCCACCATAAATAACGTACATTAGCAGCATAAAGCACAACCGTTAAATAAATCACCAAAATAGGCGCCGTGCTGATGTTCACGAACAACTTTATTAAGCAGAAATATATCGCTCCAGAAGATATATATTGCTCTATGAGATATACATCGCTCGAGAAACTGCCTACCTCATCCGAAGACCTCTAATAAATAAGAGATATGCGATATTCTGGTACTTTCACGTAATAACTTTGTTCTGCGTAGATGGGAACGTAAAGAACATAATAGGGTTATTTGAAAAATTCTAGAATACTCTCAAACCCTGATTATTGTTTTAAACTCATAATTTAGTTCTACGACTTTCTTCTGAATGCTGTATTCCGTATAATAATTAAGATGATGTATTATATACAATAAACTAGCTTTTGCCCGCGGCTTCGCTCGCGTTAAGAAGTATTATTTTTAAATTGACAAATTTTCATACAAACTTTCATCCCCTATTTTATCCCCTTGGGGGTAGAATTAATAAAAATCCTTTCTTAGCGGATGCCTACGTCATAACATCTACCTGCATGCCAAATTTCAGCCCGATCCGTCCAGTGGTTTGGGCTGTGCATTGATAGATCACTATGTCAGTCAGTCAGTCAGTCACCTTTGAGTTATATATATTTAGATAATTATTATAAATTGTTGATTAAACTGCACTGTCCTGCAAAGAACGGCATCGCCATGCAGCGCTTCGTAAATGCACGCCTTTGCCAGTAAACACTTAACACCTTAGACTTAACAGAGGAGATAATTAATATATTTTTAATTTAAATTTGGAATAGCCGTACTAAGAAATACGTTAGTGGTTTTGGTTGAAATTATGATCCCAAGAGGTTTCTAGGATTTTTGGTCTTTGCTGTATATAGTTTTAGTTTAGTTTTATGAAATACTATAGCAGTGCCCGCGACTTCGTTCGCGTGATTATTGGACTTTTAGTAAGGATCCCTAATTTTATTGATAATATAATATAGTCTATAGCCTTTCTCGAGAAATGTACTATCCAACACTGAAAGAAGTTTTCAAATCGGACCAGCGGTTCCTGAGATTAGCGCGTTCAAACAAACAAATAAACTCTTCAGCTTTATTATATTAGTAAGTATAGATAGTATAGATAGGCAATTGGCTCCTAGATATTAGTATCAGAGGTTTCTGGTATTTTACAAATTATTCTGCACTAGCCGTGCCCCGCAACTTCGCCCGCTGTTATCAAGTTAAAAAGTAGCCTATGTGTTAATCCTAGGTATAAGCTGTGTAGGTACATTCCAAATGTCATCCAAACTGCGATCAATACGCAATATAACTTGATAATAGCGGGCGAAGCCGCGGGGCACGGCTAGTAATTAATAAATCAATGAAAAAATCATTTTTTGACTATAAAAAGTATATAGATTATACTGTTTGGGAAGCATATTAACGAGTGACGAAATAGCAGCGACCTCTTTAGTGCACTCAGCAAAAAACTCGAGAACGGAAGCAGAACGAGAATATGTCAAAAATCTCAGCATCAGGGTACAATTTAGAGTCTTTCTAATAAAAATACTTATAATATTCCAAAAATACGCCACAAAATTGTTAGTTAGTCGCGTGTAGAGACTAAGCAAGCTGAAGTGGCAGTGTGGTGGTCACACATGCCGCATGAACTGACAACCGTTAGAGACGAGCTCTGGTGTGGAGACCGCGAATCGGTAAGCGTAGCAGAGGACGACCTGTGACTAGGTGGAGCGACGATATATACGTAGGGCTGCAGTGCTGGTAACAACTGGAAGACGAGCCGAAGATCGGGCTCAGTGGTGCGCCTTAGGAGTGGCCTATGTCAAACAGTGCACTGAGGTAGGCTGAGTACGATAATGATGTGTAGTGAATATTCTGATATATTTCGTCCGTCCGTCAATCAAGGGTCATACTTTACAACGAAATATGTATCGGTATATATTTTTTATCGACTTCCCAAAAAAGGAGGAGATTCAAGAGAGACTCAAGTCGAATGTATTTTTTTTTTATTTGTGTTACCTCATAACTTCTGTCCACGTTAGCCGATTGCGAAAAATTTTTTTTGTTTGAAAGATGTTGCTTTCTAATTGGTCCCATTTAAATTTGATCAAGATCTGATCAGCAGTTCTTGAAATATCGTCAATAATGTCTATTTTGTGACGAATAATGCGTACTTTGACGATGTTCTGGTTTACCCGACTTCAAAAGTTACCTCACAACTTCTTTCGTTGTGAGCCGATTTTGATGATTCTTTTTTTATTTGAAAGCTGGATTAAGGTTCCGATGATAAAGCGGTGAAGTCGGTTTTTTTAAGCTTTGCTTGTGTTTAATTATACTTTAAACCCTTTCACACTCATAGCCCCTGAGATATTTCTCCATCCGTCGTCGATCGGCTTAAACTTTTATATTAAATTTTATATTTATTATTATTTCATACTCACAGTACATAGTTCGAAGACATGGGTTCACATCACGCATAAAAATACACCCAGAACCAGAAACACAAATTTCTACTGGGAATCGAACCCGATACTTACTGCTTAAAAGGCCAACTAAGCCAGCGGGCAGTTCAATTACTTGGATATACTTGTAATTCTCTCACAATGTTTAAACTTTGACCTAAAATGTGTAGGTGGAGTATCGCTGAAAAGAGCTGTGCAACTTTTAAATTAAATTAACCCTTTGTCCGTCAAAAAACCTTGAGTCTCGTAACTGGTTTCGACACAGGAATATTTTTACTTGTACGAAAATAGGTTTAATCAAGGAATTGTTTTACTCGTACGTTACATATATCAAAGGATTTTTGAAGTGAAAACTTCTTTAGGCGCGTTGAACACTTTTTGGGTGAACAAAAATCATGGAACTCGCGTCATTGTCACCGAACGCTTTCCATGAGCTATATATATATACATATACTGTGTATATATGTGTACTTTTTGCATGAACAAAAAGCTTGAAACTCGCGTCATCGTCACCGCACGCTTTCCATGAGCTATATGTATACTGTGTATATATAAGTTATACATTGTTTTTACTCCTATCGGTAGTCCCCAAAGACAGCCCCGCATGTTTTTTTACAATAACTGAGAAGTTTTCTGGGCGCTATCTGGGAGTCTTCAAGGCATGAGAGATTAAGCATCTTCTAGGCAAGCACGTTACCTTTTCGGCCAGCATCAGTTTCACAATAATTGAAAAGTTTTTTGAACGTTATCTGGGAGTCCTCAAGGCAAGAGTGATTAAGCATCTTCTAGGCAAGCACGTTACCTTTTCGCCTGCATCATCACTTTCGCATCAGGTAAGATAATGGTCAAATGCCTTGTAAAACCTCTTACAAATGAAAAAAGTCTGATTGATGCTGCCCTTCTGTTTTCATTTTTACTATGTAAGTAATGTCACATAAATTTCGACTACCAGCAGTTTTGCGTCGAATTATCGTAACATTCGTTTAGAAGAAGGTCAATCGATCCTAGTTTCCGGTCGGGAACTCGGAACTTTTGCACTGATTTCCAATGTATCGGCATTATCTGGAGAAAGAGTGTCCAGGTAAGTTATTTTCTTGCGTCCATTAGCTTGAAGTCTTAGGAGTTCTGGAACGAGTTTTACGTTATGTTGTGTTTTATTATGCTAAAACGTGAATTAATAAAATGTTTAGTAAAACCATTCTCGCTAGGACTATAATAATATAAGTTACTTATACGTCAGTAATTAGGTTTTATAGCTTGAATTTAATCTGTTTTATTATTGCTTGGGAGTATATATTATAATAGACGTGCCCCGCGGCTTCGCCCGCATTTATCAAGTTAATAATTAAACGCAAGCAAAGCTTAAAAAAACCGACCTAACCGCTTATATTTTGGTTTTGGCTGAACCGATTTCGATAAAATTTATATAGGACCACCTCTGTAGTACTACCAAACCAAAAAAATCATCAAAACAGCTTCATAATTGGCGGAAATATCACTTAACAAACATACAAAAAAAACATACTGTCGAATTGAAAACCTCCTTTTTTAAGTCGCTAGAAAAGTAGACTATGTGTAAATCCACATCCTAAGTATAAGCTATGTAAATCATACGAAACCAATATACTTATGTATAAATTTCATGCATATTCCCGAATTCAAGGCGTGTTCTATTTACTTAAAAAACAGCTTAACTTTGTACGCAACATAACATTAACGCTTTCACACTCACAACTCCACGCTTAGTTCAAAAACTTGTATCGTAGGTGCTAGAAGCATTCATACTGCATACTCACTGACACCTAAAAAACTTTGTATTCTCGGGTTCGATTATTTTACGTTACTTACGCTACGATTTTTCGCAAGCTATTAACTTTAGAAAACAAGTTTAAATCCTAATCAAATAATCATTGTTCAACTTATATTATACAAGCTAATCAATTTTCTACAAAATTCCTAACCAAAGTTTCTCTAACTTTCAGGTTTTTGGAACTTTCAAACGGTAATATTTATTTTACGAATGATAATGTAAAACGATACTGTTTACTTTAGGTATTTGATCCGAAAGTTTAGAAATAGCCTTTCAGCGCTTCCACTGAAGTTTGATGTTGGAGTTTCATCGTTCATCGGATTTCAGATTAAGGCTGCAGCCACAATAGAAGTGCTTAATTTGCTCGTTCTTCGTTAATATTAATTTATTGAGGGCTGGTTTTATGTTTAGTTTAAGAAGTAGAGTCAAATTCAAACTCTCAAAATCAAATTGTAATTTTCGACCAATACGCTTGTATACTATCTTATTTTATTTTGGCACGCAATCTTTGTAAATGTATTAACTATATTAAAGAATCCATAATATCTGTATTATAATATAGGTATTTCATTATAGAATTCTGGTCTTAAGCCGCAGTAAATTTTTGGGTCAAGTCATAGTCAAGTCTATGCCCTAAATAAGTGGTAGAAACTTTACTAGAAATTCTATTGGATTTTTGGTAGATTTTGATGATGATATATAAAACATTGTATTATTTGCCAACACTTATGCACGTTCACCAAGGAGTCTATAGTTTAACACTCGAGTATTACAAGTTTTGTATAAAATTTAAAGAATCGACAACGCCATTTTTTTACTTTTACATCAAAACTCCGCTTGTTGCAATGTAAGTAACATTGCCATAATTTTTGTTCGTACCAACGTATTTCGTATATCGCATTGCGCCGAGGGGGTTTGAAAGCTCCATTCGGCAGTCTCAAGGTGTACGAGGGGTATATAAGCTATAAGTTTGGTTTTCATTCGGAACCCTTCATCATTGAATAAGTGCGGAGCGCGCACCGTCTCGTCCCACCTCGCACTAGGCGAGGCAATCATTAATTGCGCCGAGGGGGTTTGAAAGCTCCATTCGGCAGTCTCAAGGTGTACGAGGGGTATATAAGCTATAAGTTTGGTGATCATTCGGAACCCTTCATCATTGAATAAGTGCGGAGGGCACACCGTCTCGTCCCACCTCGCACTAGGCGAGGCAATCATTAATTTGTAAGTAGGTAATTATGTCGACCAAACTACATGCTATTATCTCAATGATGACAAACATCATTGCTTTTTCCTGATGCACCGAATAGTTTAAGTGGTAGGTGCAATCAAAAATAAGTTTATTTAACAGCAGAAAACACAACCTTAATAATACAGTTATAATATAGTTATAAGTATAAATCAAACTTCGAAACTAAGTTAGTTTTAACTATGTTTGTGAAAGATGTAACATGCTTGCCTAGAAGATACTTATTTACTTTAAACTCGAAGACACCCAAATTGTACCTTTCGGGGAACAGACGCAGGCAAGGAAGCCACTCCTTCGCAGTTTGGATGATAAACGTAGAAGTGAAACGCTTCAAGTGAACTGGAGGTACTAGTTACAAAACAGCGAAAGAAAAATCTTCTCTCGTAACTGGTTAGGTAAATCTGGTTACTAACGTAGACGGAGGCGGTATGTCAACCATAAATTGATGACGTTTGTCAGTTTTGTCTTCAGGTTCACGATAAATTTTATGCTGTAGCCTTCACAATAGGCATGCTTGTATTATCTGGCAGTTTACGATATAATTAAACGCAAGCAAAGCTTAAAAAAAACCGACTTCGCCGCTTTATCTATATATAGATAAATTAAAATATCTGAAGTCTTTTAAACTGTATTGTAAGGGCAAGAGAGCATAATATTCAGTGCATTTGACTATTTAAGGTCCGAAATTGATATGTTTATATTCGATAAAGTTAAATTCTGTTATTGAATATGATAGTTGAATTTTATAGGGATATATGTGCTTCTGGTTCTGGGTGTAATGTGTGTGTGATGTGAATGTTTCCGGCACCCACGATACAAGTCTTTGAACTTAGTGTGGGGCTGTGAGTGTAAATGCGTTTGTTTGTTTGTTTGTTTGTTTTTGTTTGTTATATATTAGTTAACTACCCTTGCCCCGCGGCTATTATCATCAGCCGCTATTATCAAGTTAAGAAGTAGCTTATGTGTTAATCCCAGGCATAAGCTGTGTACATTTAAAATTTCATCCAAATCCGTTCAGCCGTCAAAGCGTGAAGAGAGAACAAACATACTTACACACTCACACATTTACACACAAACTCTCGGATTTATAATGTTAGTATGATTTTATTGCATGATGGTTATATTCATTACCTGTAACGATACACAGGTAGTCTCAGGTGGAATTCAATATGGACCTATCCTGGATACAATCGCTCACTCCCCACTGCCTAGGAGGCCTTTTTACCCTACGACTACTTCCCAAAAAAGGAGGAGGTATTCAAGTCGACTGTATTTTTTTTTATGTGTTTTACCTCATATCCTTTTCCCACGTGAACCAATTTCGATTTTTTTTTATTGTTTGAAAGATGTTGCTTTCCAATTGGTCCCATTTAAATTTGATCAAGATCGGATCAGTAGTTCTTGAAATATCGTCAAAAATGCGTATTCTGTGGACTATATTGACGATGTTCTCGTTTTTAACCGACTTCAAAAGTTACCTCATAACTTCTTTCGTTGTGAGCCGATTTTGATAATTATTTTTTTATTTGAAATCTGTTGCTTTTCATGTGGTCCTATTGAAATTAGATCAAGATTCTGATCAGTAGTTCTTGACATATCGTCAATAATGCGTGTTTAGTACATCTAATCTGATCAAAGTTCCGAAGATAAAGCGGTGAAGTCGGTTTTTTTTAAGCTTTGCTTGCGTTTAATTATTGTACACCCTTGTGTACACCCTCTATTGTGCGGCTGAGCGCCTTTCGCGGTAGCCCTCCCGCTCGGTGACACTGCGGAGGCTACACAAAGCCAGTAGCGTGTAGTCAGTTCGAAAAAAAAAAACGCTCACTCTCTCTGTCTATAAATGAATAATGAATATACGCCGAATGTAACGTTAAAATTGTTCGCAGTACCATTCAATATTCACAATGGGCTTAACATTTTATTTTCTGTTGTGGCTTGCGGCCAACATCGAGGTGATTATCCGACATCTGTCAGGAAGAGTTTTTGTACTGTTTTTAAAAATAAATGTCCCTTGGGCTATTTACCTTTACATTTTAACTGGCTAGTATTGAATGATGAGTTGAATCAGTAAGTTTTTTATTCTTTACTAGCCTTGCCCCGCGGCTTCGCCCGCTATTATCAAGTAAAAAAGTAGCCTATGTGTTAAACCTAGGTATAATCTAAGTACATTCCAAATTTCATCGAAATCCGTTCAGCCGTTAAAGCGTGAAGAGGGAACAAACATACTTACACACAAACTTTCGGATTTATAATATTAGTAGGATTGTACACACATTGATCAAAATTTTTACAATAAGGCCATAACAAATGATGTACAAAGGCAAGCTTAACCTTTCACAGAGTTTTCTTCCAGCAAACCCTTTAAGTAGGATATAATATATAGGAGCGAGTAGGTTGTTGTGTACATAGAAATATGATTACAATACAAGATACTAATAATATGTTAAAAATATACATTCAAATTTATAAATAATTATGGACACCATATAAAACATAAATAGATTAGAAAGTTATTTTTTTTGTAGGTTTGACTTTTGAAATATATATTTGTTTTCAATGGTAGCCTTTTGTGGAGTAGCCTAGCTCTTTTGTGGAGACCTCCTGGCACCAGACATTCAATCGCCAAGCAGTGGTATTTTTTTTTTATATTTACGATAGGCAAGCGTTAGACCACAATCTCACCTGATGGAAAGCGATGATGCGGCCGAAGATGCAAAACATTACTGTATTCCGAGTTAAAGAGCAATGTTTCCAGTGAAATTCCAGGGCTTAAAGAGATCTAACATGTAATAACTCAGGGTGCCATCCCTACATTGTCTTTTCGTTTATATTTCCATCCAAAGGTTGTCTGGAAGAGATCGCTCTTAGCGATAAGACCGCCCATTGTACCTATCTTTATAAGTTTCTCTATAAGTTGTATTTATCTTTTGGTGTCAATAAAGAGTTTTTGTATGGTATTGTATTGGTGACGTACGCAGCGCTTTGCCGCGGAGGTTTTGGACCTATATAAGTTCAAAACTTTAGTTAGCACTGAACTGCAATGGGTAAGCGTGACGCTTACTATCAGATGAGCGACTTTCTCATCTCTCTATTAAATAAAAAAAAGAAATAGCTCACCGCGACTTTGTTAAAGACCATTCTGACGTTTACTTTTCATAAGCTACCTAACTACCTGCCAAATATTAGGACCGTATAAACCGAATTGCCTGTGGGCTTATTTGGGTGCGCGTTTGCCTTCTAAGCAGCGGGTATCGGGTTCTATTCCCGGTAGAAACGCAAGTTTTCTCTCCAAGGAAAATTTGTGTGTCTGGTTCTGGTTGTGATTGTGTGTGATGTGAATGTTTCCTGCACCCACGACACAAGTCATCGAACTTAGTGTTTTACCTATGATTTTATTATCAATATTTTCCCGTTATTATGCATGAATATTTTCAGAAGCATTTTAGGAGCAGAACATAAATCAATGCATTTTCAACAAATTTTCTAACGTTTTCATAAAAGAGGAGGAGTACTCAAGTCGATTGCATTTTTTTATGTGTGTTACCTCATATCTTCGACCGATTTAAAACATTTTGTTTGAAATTTGCTTTCCAATTGGTCCAGTTTAAATTTGATCAAGATCTGATCAGTTGTTCTTGAGATATCGTCAATAATGCGTATTTAGTATATCTAATCTGATCAAAGTTCCGAAGATAAAGCGGTGAAGTCGGTTTTTTTAAAGCTTTGCTTGCGTTTAATTATATTACAGTAGCGAAAATATAAATATATAATAACTTCCTGGGAACAAAGCGCAGCGCCGGCCGGATGTTTGCTTGAACTCCTAACTTTGTTGTTATAAATAACTCATTAATAGTTTTAATTGTGCCGTAAAGCTATAATGTACAGCTCATTAAATTTTAAAGAGTTTGCCTTCATTATGATGAGCTTAATTACTTTAGTGATAAAGCTGTGCGTTCTACAGAATGCCACTGGACTCAAATGAGATGAATTTATTATTTTTAATTTACTACGAGTATATATGTGAAATGAAATGAAATACATTTATTTGGCACTAAGGATAAGATAAACAAACAACAAAAACATGAAATAGACAATAAAAAACAGCTTATAAAGGTAATTAGGCATAAGTAAAAAAAAAGTGCCAAAAGGGTCGTGACTCAGCATTATTGCCAATAGGCGCTGATTTTCAGTCACAACCCAGAGGTGGCGGATCTAAAACAGTAAATATATATATATATATATATATATATACACATATATATATATATATATATATATATATATATATGTATGATATCATATTACATTATTATAAATATATAAAAATACAATAAATATATAATAAATAAATAAATAAATAAAATAAGTCTAAATAATATAAAATATACACATACATATACACAAGTATATACATTTACATATGTATAAAATGAACAACAAACAAGCAAAATTATATAAACAGGACAATATTTTGAGCAAACTACAATTTAAAAAAAATAAAAAAGTGATTCCTTTAAATGCTGCCACATATGCTGAGTATATTAAAAAAAAAAAAAAAAATATTACGCTACTTAAAAGAGACAAGACAATGTAGTTCCGACAGATTTAGTTATCAATGCTTAATAATTATCAATGATTTAATTATTAATTTATTATATAAAGGAAATGTCAGCATTGATACCTTCGTGCTGCCTCTGCGCATCTATCAGGAACTTTCTTAGCTTAATTGTATGTAGGCTATGGTATCATTTTTAAATTATTTAAATTGTAAGTGTTTTGACTTATTTTTGAACGAGAAACACAAACTTCCTTCAAGAAGACTTGTGTTCCCACCGAGAATCAAAAAAGATATTCGCTGTCTATATATTATATAAGGCTAACAAACAGCACAGGCTGTTTAGTTTTTATCTCGATAACACAATCACAAACAGAACCAAACATTTCCTTCAACAAACTTCGTACCCAACAATGATCATTGAACACTAAACGAGAAACAGATATCTATATATATAAAAGAAAGTAGTGTTAGTTACTCCACTTATAACTCAAGAACGGCTGAACCGATTTAGCTGAAAATTGGCAGGGAGGTAGTTTAGAGCCAGGAGAAGTACATAGGATACTTTTTAAGAACGTACATTTCTTTAAATTTTTTTTTACATTTCGACATGCTTTCCATTTTCTCATACGTCACTCGGATTTGGTAAAGTACTAGGCAAACATAAACATGAAGGTTGTAATAATATAGTCACGTGACATTGTAACGCATGCCGGGTATGGCTTCCTAAATATGCACATTCATTGACTGTTAGGCGGAACGAAGGTCGCCGGGACAGCTAGTTTTTAATATTTCCCTTACGAAGAATATATAATACTCAGAATACGTTCTTTCAGTATTATGAGATATAATCATGGAATTTTGAATATTTCCCTTACGAAGAAGACTGCTTTTCCACCGTGAATCAATCCCGATACACGCTTCTTGTAAGGCGAACAAACAGCACAGGCAGTTCGGTATTTATTTAGATAACACAATCACAAATTGAACCAACATTTCCTTTGACAAACTTTGTACCAGACAACGTTCGAAATAAATTCTCAGGAGTTTCACTTTCAAATTATGCTCGAGAGCTAGTTCCGTTTTTCATCTTTGCATTCATTAAGTTTGTTCAACGTAGCATCCGAGTTATGACCTCATTTCCATAATGCCCTGTGAAAAATGAACACAGCGTTCATTCCAACTAGTTTCATTTACTGCGATATAAACAAAATAAACGTATTAACAATATAAACGCTTTCACATTCACAGTCCCACGCTAAGTTCGATGACTTGTGTCGTAGGTGCTGGCAACATTCAAATCACACACACACTGAAGAGTTTTGCCGTGAAAATTAAAAAATAGCGTTCTTGATTTTGTATAATTTTCCAAAACCTGTGATTTTTCGACCGTTAATGTGTAACTAGTCGTTCGCGCCGAATTGAGACCTCACGCTTACATTTTGCCTCGTAGAGAAAAACTTTTGAGGCTGGGTACTTGCTTATAACTTTTTTATATTTATAATTGTTTGATTTCTATATTTGTTGTTCAAGTATAGGATAAAACGGACATTTTACGAAAGTTTCAGCGTTCAGTGTGAAGCCGTTTTTGAGATGACCCCGGGACAAAATAGGTCTAAAAACAGTGTTTTGCGGAGGCCTACGAAACCAGCTATTTTCTAACATAGTTTTTTTAACCGGTTTCGTACTCTACTTTTCAAACCCTTTTCAATGATACCCCGCAACGGTAGATAGAAAATTTAAAAAAAATGTTGCTCCCCACTTACATGTATGGGGTTCTCCCCTCAATATTTTCATTTCTATAATTTTTTATGTCATTTCTGGCTTTGGGTCGCAGTTTTACATATTCTATGAGAATTTGAAGTCATTCGCTTATATGGTTTAGACGCTAGATGCCTTTGACAGACGGACGGACGGACGGACGGTCGGACAACGTGCTGAAAGACCCAAGTCAACTTAGAGATCTCGCTTCGCTCGATCAATAATGGTGGATTATTAACCTTTAATACTTGGTAATCGTGCATAAGTGTAGGCAAATTATACAAAGTTTAAAAAACGTGATTTTGCCTGCCTCCAAAACTCCAACAGAAGTTCAAGTAAAGTCTCTACCACTTCACTAGGGCATGACTGGACTATGACTGGACCTTAACACTTATGTGACTTGTGACTAGGACGTCTGTTATGAAATATAGAATTTGTTATTTTTCGTTTAATATTTCGTCTGAAGGACTATGCATCCATGGTCATGAAACAATTTCAAAAACACATACACACTGACAACCAGATTTTTTTAAGGGAGATAAATAATTTGAAGCTTTCCTTGCGTTTCAATTATTATTTCATATGGTATATCTCTCACTTGTAAAGTTCTTAAGTAAATCGAGTTTTTATGATATATCTCCTAACCGACATAATGATACGTGGCTCTGATCTATAGTAGTGTAGTTTTATTTAATTTTAATGTATTTTTTATTTTATACACATCCAGCTTAAATTTCAAGGTTCTGGTTGTGATTATGTGTGCGATGTTTATGTTTTCTGCACCCATGACAAGTCATCGAACTTGGTTGTGAGTGTGAAAGTCAATCATTACTTTCAATTTTTATCATCTTAAGCTATCTACAAACGTGTTTGTCTCTTTGTAGCCTTTGAAATAAATATCTTGGGAGAGATTTTTAAATTTTGTAACAGTCCTATTTAGCGTTGCACGATACAAGAACAAGAATAAAGACACTGCGCCCGTGGGGACCAGAAGCTTATTCTATTTTCAAAAATCTATCAGAGCGCCTGGTTGAAGCGACGCGTGTTGAAAATGCTGGCACTTATTTGACTCAACGTATTAGCATTGCAATTCAGAGAGGCAATGTCTCCAGCATGATGGGAACGCTACCCACTGGTAGTATAAGCTCGATTTCTTGTAGGTAACGTAGGTCTTTGTTGTATATAGTTTAGTTTTAGGAAATATAGGCAATTGGCCCGTGATCTTTACTATTTAGTATATGTTATGACTTGTAGCAGATGCGTCTAAACATATTTTTATATCTTATATAAAAAAAGAACAAGAATATGATTCCTGTATACTATGTCTCTACATCCGTCTTAGACGGCATGTACATCCCTATAGCAAGCCAAGTACTAAGGTCAGGTGCATAGTCAGTCCAAGGTAAGTAACCCGATCCGTTATGCTCTATTAAAAAGCTCTCAGGGCTTGCTTTACCGGTCTGAAATGCGCGAGAATGCATGCTCCACCGCCCACGGGTATGGAAAACGATTTCAGGTTAAGTGGGTCTAGATATGTTGTTAAATATTATCGTAGCGTTTTATATATATACGCTTTAGTGATAAATTTAGAAAAAAAAAATTATCGCTTGAGGCGGGGATTGAGCCCGCGACCATAGCAGGTAGGGCTTGAGTATGCCTATGGTCGCGGGTTCAATCCCCGCCTCAAGCGATAATTTTTTCTACAGATCTGCTAGCATGGCTAATGCTATATAAATAAAAATCTATATAAGCTTTACTTGACATTTGGTAAACATTTTAATATTTTGAGCTAATAATTAAATCAAGTGCGCCACAACTGAATTTGTGGTAAAGACGTTCATTTTACATGTCACACTAATATTATAAAAGCAAAAGTTTGTGAGTGTGTGTGTTTGTTACTTCTTCACGCTCAAACGCTCAAACACCAATTATTGAACTGTCCGTTTGTTTAGTTCGGTGGCGTTCACTTTCTAAGCAAGGATCGGGTTCGACTCCTGGTAGGAACACGAGTTTTCTTTACAAGGAAAATTTGTGTTTCTGGTTCTGGTTGTGATTGTGTGTGCGATGTGAATGTTTCCGGCACCCACGACACAAGTCATCGAACTTAGCGTGGGGCTGTGAGTGTGAAGGCGTTTATGTTATGCTATGCTATATTAGCTTATAAGCTTCAGTATTTGATATATTTAAATTGAGTTTTAATATAAGTAGGCTTTATGTTTTCGCGTATTGTGTGTATGCCTGTGCCGTGATATCGAACGGCTCCAAAGGAAGATGAGCTCTGATTACCTGTCGGCATTATGCTGAGTTGGGGCAGATTTGTGACTTTTATTTGAAGATATACTATATTATAATAGTATATTTTGTTGTTCTTTTATCAAATTCGCCGAGTCACAAATAAATTATTTCCCATTTTCTTTTTTTTAAACCCCTCTGACAGGTAGACGGACGGACGGATGGACGGACAAATTGCTAAACCATCAAAGTCAACTAAGACGTTGAATAAAAAAAATGTGCCGCCGTGTTTCTTGCCAAGTTCTCGAGATGGCTGTAATTTTGCGAATCTGGAAGTAGAGTCCTTAACTTTCATGAGTGCCTCTTTGGGGCCCATGTGATTAAACGATTTTGATTTGATTTGATTTCTTCTCCCAATTCTGGACTATGCCGACTCCTGCTTCCTAGATCTAACAGAAGAGCAGTTAAACAAGCTTGAGCGATTACAAAACTTCTCAATTCGGTTTATTTTCGGTCTCCGAAAATACGATCACGTGTCAGAATTCCGCTCTAAGCTCAAGTGGCTGCCTATCCGGGCTCGCCGGCATACTCATGTCCTCTCCTTCCTCTACAACATACTTTTTAACCCTAAAGCCCCACGATACCTTAAAGAGAGATTTGAGTTCTTTGACTCCTCCAATTCCCTTTGTCTTAGGTCATCAGAAAACTTGCGTTTAAGGATGCCTCCGCACTCTACTGGTTTCTATGACTCGTCCTTTACTGTGCAGGCTGTGCGTTTGTGGAACGCGCTTCCGATCACTATCAGACGTGCTCAATCCCTTGATTCGTTTAAATTGCAAATAAAAGACTTTTACCTTAGTAACATAACAGCGTAGAATAAGTTTTTCTTCTTTTTTTCTTTTTTTTTTGCTCACTTGTATGGATGTGTTTGTATGTATTAATTTATTTATGCATGTGTATGTATTATATTTATTATGGTATATGATATTGTATATATATATTAGATATGTATTAGGATAATTATATGTGTACATGTATATGTAGTGTTTATGTAGTTTATTTAGTACTTAGTCTCAGTTTTACCACACCACCATCCCTGCTTATCTGTATTATTCTTTTCCATCCAAAGGTTGTCTGGAAGAGATCGCTCTTAGCGATAAGACCGCCCATTGTACCTATTTATTAGTAATTTCTTTTCTGTACTTTTTTATTATTGGTGTCAATAAAGAGTTATTGTATTGTATTGTATTGTATTGTATTTGATTTGACGTTGCTTTGCTTAGTCAACTATATCCCAGATCGCACAGATAAAAACGGATAGTTAATATCTACGATATGAGTACACGAGACTACGTTAGTACACTATGGTACATGCATTAGCTAGAGGTAGATAGAGGTGCAGTTCTCTCAAGTGCTAGAGCGGGGAACGGCTAAGCGGATAAATATAGCAGGATAAGTGGGTAATGTTGGTTTTCCGTCAGGAATTTATTGCGATATATCACGTGAAACTTTTCTGTTCCTGGTTTTAATCTATGCTTGCAAACATCGCTGTTACTATAGAACTATTGAATATATTTTTGAAATTAGATTTTCCTTCTAAAATATTGTTCTATAAGGAAATTATGTTGCATGCCCCCAAATAATCTATATTATATATATATATATATATATATTTATATATATATATATATAAATGAACCCCTATAACTTGAGAACGGCTTTACCGATTTCATTCATCTTTTTATTAAATGTTTTCTTTTAAAAAAATTTAAGACAATTGCGCAGAAGCTTTGAAAATTTGAGAAAACTTAACGACTCCCTTTATTATAAACTTTTTAAATGTAACCTTAGTTCCAGCGTTATATACTCTTTGCTAAGCACGTTTGAAGTAACTGTCAGTTGATTGACAGTAAGAGACAGATCGCACACCGCCAATATTGTTTACAAAGATCCATGACAAAGATCGCATAATTCTAGCGTAGCGTTATATTCTCTTTGCGTTAATTAGTTTTATCGGTAGGAATCAAGGACTTCGGATTCGATCAGCGTTGTATACACAATAATTCAGTGAAAAGACTAATTGTGGAACAACACCAAATATTTTTCCATCATCACAACGAATTGGTTGCATTATTCAAGACCGCATTAGATCGCATGCTATCTGATAACCACAAAATTGTCATCAGAGCCGATAAGACGGCTGTAGGACAACACGCAAGACGTTTTGATGTGCCAATAATTGATGAAGTCGCTATTGTCGTCGTGGGAAAACGAAACCAAAACTAACAAAAAAGTTAGTTCAATGAATTATTGTTCATAATGACTGATGGTTCGGGAAAATGAGGACAACCACATCTTAAAATGTCGGCGTCTATTTCACCAATATGCTATGGATATGAACGTGAAAGTTGAGACAGAGCGTTTGGCATACATTAGGAACGGGGATTGAACTGGACGGGGTCTTGGTGCGGGTGGGGACCCAGATGAAATACCTGGGTCTCATCCTGGACGGGAGGTGGGCTTTCGGGGTCCACTTCTCCCAGCTGGCCCCGAGAGTTGTGGGGGCTGCTCCTACTTTGGGGAGGTTGCTGCCGAACGCAGGTGGCCAAAACGCGGTATGCCGTCGGCTTTACTCCGGAGTAATCCGGAGTATGGCTCTGTACGGGGCGCCGGTCTGGGTGGACGCCCTCAACCGCGGAAACAAGACCCTGCTGCGACGTCCGCAGCGGGTCATTGCAACGAGGGCGATACACGGGTACCGGACAGTGTCCTGGACAGCAGCGTGCGTGCTTGCGGGTGATCCCACCTGGGAACTCCAAGCGGAGATCCTCGCCAAAGTTTACCACTTCGTAGCGGCGTGGAGGGCTTGAGGAGCCCCCCAGCGTGGGGAGAGTTCACCCGCATGCGGTGGCGGGCGCGGGCTGCCCTGTTGCGGCGGTGGACGGAGGACCTGGCTCCACCGGTCCCCGGGTAATGGACGGTGGAGACCATCCGCCCGGTCCTTCGGAGGTGGGTGCGGGGGCGTTTTGGGTCGCCTACCTTCCGAAAAATTCACAATGAAGCATTAATTTTAATTGAGCACATGTGCTTGATGCTTACCAACAAAGGATTATTACAATTAGGAATGACAACGCCTAATCGCCCAATGCATGACGGATTTAATCAAGAGTTGAGACGCGAAACCCAATATGATTGCGAAACATTAAGAGAAACCGTTCAAAGATTCGTTCAAGAACCACTTATAAATAAGCAACAAAAATAATAATATGCCTACGATACACTCATGCAAGTAGTGAACAATGGAACTGGCGAACTGAACTAATAGACAATATGTTTTAGAGATAATAAAATAATTCACCGCTTTATAATCGGAGCATGATCCACCAGCTAAAAAAATAATCATCAAAATCGGCTCACAACGAAAGAAGTTATGAGGTAACTTTTGAAGTCGGGTAAACCAGAACATCGTCAAAGTACGCATTATTCGTCACAAAACAGACATTATTAACGATATTTCAAGAACTTCTGATCAGATCTTGATCAAATTTAAATGGGAACAATTAGAAAGCATCATCTTTCAAACTAAAAAAAATTCGAAATCGGCTCACGTGGAGAGAAGATACGAGGTAACACACATTAAAAAAAAAAAAAAATGCAGTCGACTTGAGTATCTCCTCCTTTTTTGGGAAGTCGGTAAAAATACAAACATACAATATCAAAATATACAACAATAGAAATAATTGTTATTAATATAGTATTCCACTTTGAATTGAATGACAGGACAACGCCTGTCGGGTTAGCTAGTATTCAAATTATGTATAGGTATATATAATCTGAATCTCGGAAACGGCTTCAACGATTTTCATGAAATGTACTATGCAGGGGGTTTCGGGGGCGATAAATCAATCTAGCTAGGTATCATTTGTAGAAAATCGTCGTTTTAACAAGCAAAGCTCGGTCATCTAGGTACTATGTATTTAATTGTAATATTTGATTGCACTTGTGTGAGTCAAACATGATATTCTTCCCTACCAGTATGGATAGATCAGTAGGGATATGTGGAACTACCGGATATTATGACCAGAAAAATTGTACAGAATAATTAATGTACCAAGGGAGGCTTCCAAAGGAAAGGTTACGTAATTTACTTGCAGAGTTCTTTTCAACGATGTCCGTTGCGGGCAGAAAGGTAAATGGGTGCCCCATTCTTCATTCAGTCTTATAAGTCAGCGAGGGTAAGTAATAACAACGCTATTTATGTATACTTATTAAAAAAAACTTCAAAAATGAAACCTATACACACCGAATCGATAATAAGTAGAAAAATCTCTTTCCCTGCACTAAATACAACAAACAACAACAAACAAACGCATTCACACTCACAGCCCCACACTAAGTTCAAATACTTGTATCGTGGGTGCCGGAAACATTCACATCACACACTCAATACACCCACTAAATGGAGAAAATATATGTATTTATATATGAGTACTTGTAGTTAAATGTATCAAAATGTATGTATAAATAATTTTTTTTTTGGTATTTTTTGGTATCTTAAACTAGACTTTTTTTATATAATACTACATACAAATTAAAGTTTTAATTGTAAAATAAAAACAACTTTTTACCGAAGATGTGCACTACCATATCAAAATATCCTCGATACACCCAGGTTAACTGGAAGAAAATGCTTTGTAGCATTAACTTCGCCTATGTACCTACAATACTGTTTGTGCAATAAAAAAAAATCTATCTATCTTTCTATCTATCTAAATGGTATAGCGGCAGCTATTCTTAAAACCTGACACATTCTAGGCCTATATAAAAACCTTATATACTGACCTTGACAACACGTGTGGGACGCGACGGTGAACGCTCCGCACTCATCCTGAAGAAGGCTTCCGAATGAAGCCGAAACAATTGTCGATTTAAACAAATACAACGACAAATAGAACAGCAAAAGATTGGAACGCTTTGCCGTCATCTGTATTTCCCGAAAGATACAATTTTGTGTGTTCAAAAGAAAAGTGAATAGGTATTTACTAAGCAAGCGTGCACCTCTTTAGACTAAATCGTCACTAACCATCAGGTGTGACTGTAGTCAAACGTTTGCTTTAGTCAGTTATAAAAAAAGGATTTTTTAATCCTCGCTAAAAGCAAAAATGAATTCTTCTAAACGGTTTTCAATTCTAAAACCTGAGTCTTATCACCTTACTATGCTATGGAATATGTATTAGAGGTAAATTCAATGGCAAGTGCCGTAGCTTAAGGGAAGAGGTAAATATTGGGCCTCGGTAGCACACTGAATGGCCGATCGATCGTGGGCGGTTCTTTGTAAAGTTAATGAGTTACGTTATTAAACTTGCTGACACCTTGTATGGCGTATAATCAGGGTGTGTTGGGGTGAGTTTAAAAGAATTCTAACTTCATAGGTACCTTATCAGACAATACAACTGAATCAGTATTGGTTTATCCCTATGCCTGGTAGAGATCGTTATTAGTGATAAGGCCACCCGTTGTCATGTGAGCGTATAGGTTGTTTGTTACTTTTTTTCTACCGACTTTACAAAAAAGGAGGAGTCAAGTAGACCGTATTTTTTTTTGTTTTTTTTTTTGTTTTACCTCATATCTTCTTTCCAGGTGAACGGATTTATATATTTTTTTTGTTTGAAAGATGTTGCTTTCCAATTGGTCCCATTCAAATTTGATCAAGTTCTGATCAGTAGTTCTTGAAATATCTTCAATAATGCGTGTTTAGAACATCTAATCTGATCGAAGTTCCGAAGATAAAGCGTTGAAGTCGATTTTTTTAAAGCTTTGCTTGCGTTTAATTATATCATATGAAATGGATCAATAAAGTTTTATCTATTTATATATCTTAGCGAGTTACTACTCTGCAAAAAGTCATATAGGATACTTATTGAAATGTAAGTTTTCATACTCACGGCCTCTTACCAGGTTCGAAGACTTGTATCGCAGGTTTCAATTTCAACCGGGGCCAGAGATACAAATTTCCCTTCGAGAAATAAATGTGTTTCCACACAGAACTCAGCATTTGCATCGTTAAAAGCAAGCATTTAACTAGTAATAGGTACTAGTGGGTTCATAAAACATATTTATTCTAGTCAGCAATGAAATAAGTTATAGCAATTTTTCCATAAAAAAGAAAGGCTTAGGTACAACCTATTTCAATAAAAAGTAAGTACGAAGAAAATAATAATCTAGCTAGTTTGAGTGTACTTACTGAAGCAAATATTGGCAGTCTTTCCTCAATAAATTGGGTTAAAACGACCACTAGACTGAGTTTACAAACAAACAATTTCAGTAAACGTTAGGCAAAGTTATATAACAATAGGTAAAAGTGGGTAAAGGTGGTTTGCTCCAGACTTTACTCAAAGCTTGGAGCTGTTTGTCAAAGCACTTAAGATCTAGGCGGAGCCGTAAAGATAACTAACATCCTAGAATGGCTGAAAGTGTCTATTGCCATCACAAGGTATTATCATAGCAGAAATGTATTTCTACTATGGTATTATTATCAATCAGCTATAAAGCTGGGACGCGCTTCGATGCGAGCACAGCAGTCGATTTTATGACGTATTGTGTTATATATAGATGCGAATGATGTTCATATATCATAAATGTATAATAATGTTATATACATTAATTAATCACTTTCCATTAGGTGGGATATGGGTTAAATGCTTGCCTATCTAGCATAAAAAAAAGAAATACTTTAAATATTCCATAAATGTTTAAATCTAGACTTTTGAGACATAAAGCTCAATAAACACACTTTATTGATGCAAATATATGATAGAATATATAATTAACAAAAAAATAAAAAAAATCTAGATACTTTGGCTAAAATTGAATAAACCTAGGCCAGCGTAGCATCTTAGGCCGTATCCTCGCTTTCCAAAAGGTAAGATAGTGTAGATGGCTCGATAGGGAAGCATGTCAAATGCTATCTATAAAAAAATATAAAATAGTGAGGAACAAAATACTTATAATTTTAGAAATAGCGAAAGGACTATAATAAAAATCAATGAAACGTGCCGAATCTTTGTATAATGTATAATTCTTCCGTCTATATGTGACTGAAATCCTCCAAAACGGCTGGACTGATTTTATGAAGTGTTTTGTGTGTTGATTCAAGAATCTTTTAGAGTTAAGCAGAACAAATATAAATTCATGAAAAAATATATGTGCATAGTTTTTTTTTATGTACAGGAATACGTCACCAGGATTTGGTAAAGTACTAGGCAAACATAAACATGAATGAGGTAATAATTTAGTCAATAAGTTTTTAGTACCTATGGTATTAAAGTACTAGGCAACCATAAACATGAAAGAGGTAAAATGCTTTTATTGTATACGTAGCATTGTAACGCATGCCGGGTATAGCTAATATATTATAAGAGTTGGCCAGTTTTAGAAGCTTTCCCCAGTCTAAACATTATCAAAACGATATTATCTTTGTCAACACGTAATCCTCACTGTAAACTGTTTAAATACCTGAGGAAACAATCTTTGCTTACGAGTGACAGCTTAATATCTCTAAGAATAATTAAACGCAAGCAAAGCTTAAAAAACCGACTTCACCGCTTTATCTTCGGAACCTTGATCATATTTAATGTATTAAACACGCATTATTGACTATAACTCAAAAACAAGAGATCAGATCTTGATCAAATTTCAATGGGACCACAAAAAGCACCAGCTTTCAAATAAAAAAATAACATCAAAATCGGCTCTCAACGAAAAAAGTTATGAGGTAACTTTTGAAGTCGGTTAAACGAGAACATCGTCAAAGTAGGCGTACAAAATAGGCATTATTAACGATATTTCAAAAACTGCTGATCAAATTTTAATGGGACCAATTAGAAAGCTACATCTTTCAAACTAAAAAAAAAATTCGAAATCGGCTCACGTGGAGAGAAGATATGAGGTAACACACATAAAAAAAAAATACAGTCGACTTGAGTACCTCCTCCTTTTTTGGGAAGTCGGTAAAAAGATTTTATAGTGGTGTCCTTAGTAGTTATTGAAGAATAGCTAGTATTGTATATACACTACTATTGTTTTCCAAAGTGAATAGAGTTAGATCAAACAAAACCCAATGCTATCGCGTCTCAAACGTGCCGATATCCCTAAAATTCCTTGAAACTGCAGATTTCTCCGATATTGTTTATAGACCGCAGACTGCTACGTTTACATTGCGCTTGATTCATAGTCTTGATTTACGATAACGTGATCGATGTTACATTTGGAAACATTCCTGCGGTATGTCGGCCTTCGTGTCACTTTCAATAAGTGCACTGACCTAGCGTAGGATGGCTTTAAATATAGGTACTGCTATTATTAGTGAAGAGAATCGGCTCATCCATTAAACATAAACACTTTCAGCCTCGCAGCCCTACACTTAGATGAGGACGGGTTCTCAAAAGCATTTATTTTACCTTATCATCACATCCAGAACCAGAAACACAAATTTCTTGTGTCAGTCGGACCCGATACCCGATACCCGATGACGATGGTGGTTCTCGTTATCGATCTAATCGGTTAGTGACTCTTCCAGACAATCTTTGGATGGTCAGTAATAGAAGAAGGAACAGTAGGTGTTGTACAATAAAAACAAAGTAAATAATATTCACACCTGCTCTAGATACTAATACATAAATATACACTGATAAATACTATAACACATACAAACTTAATGCAAATACTTAAAGAAAACAATAATAAGAACATATAAATTAATGATACAATATCTCAGATGTGGTTAAAGGACTATTATGTTTGACGATGTGTATAATGATTACACACCTATACACAAGTATTAAAGCAAATAACGTAATTAATCCAACGCGCAGTTAACAGTTGTTGCGGGGTCACAGTTCGGGCAAAGTAATAAAATTAATATAGGTAAGTAAAGAACTTCTTACTAAACATAGAACCGCCGCCGAAAAAAAAATTTCCCTTTTAAATACACCAATAAGTGAAAAAATTTTACTTCGATGACTTTATTGGTTTTTCCAGCATTTTTAATTATAAAACCAAACTACTAAACCGATGTACATGGAGGACGGACAAAATAATTTTCTAAATCGGTACTGAATAAATGACGGAGTTCAAAGGTGTCAAACATAAAGACAAATTCAAACTAAAAAAATGTTTTATTCACATGGGCCCCAAAGCCACTCATGAAAGTTTATTCTATTTTGCCAGATTCGCAAAATTACAGCCATCTCAAAAAGAACCTGGCAAGAAACACGGCGTCGTATTTTCTTTAAGAAAAATACAACATGAATAGAACCTCTTCCTATTTTGAAGTCGGAAACCGACTTCGAAGTAGTAACATGCAAGTACTTGGTGATTGTACCTGTCTAAATATTCCAACAATTACTATTGCAAACATTACTAATTTGCACCTACACAGAAAGCTTATTATCTATTAACACACCTTGTAATCAGAACTATTATGTTCCACCAGGGGCTCTCAACATTGCCTTAGCAACAATAACATTTCATCAGGGGTACTGAACATTTCCATAGTACCAAATCAACGTAAAGCTGGCTATATACTTGTTTGTAAATAGAGGTAACACGATAAGCTTTCATAACAAGTAGTTCATTACAAAATCCGCGTGGATAAATGAAAATTGAGGGAGTAAGGG
This sequence comes from Lomographa bimaculata, assembly GCA_948107665.1. NCBI lineage: Eukaryota > Metazoa > Arthropoda > Insecta > Lepidoptera > Geometridae > Lomographa > Lomographa bimaculata. The sequence goes on along the minus strand of OX403588.1, from coordinate 5,309,131 downwards.
CCATTTCTCATTTGTTCATGACTTTGAGCTTGTCACGTTCTAGGCTTACCTTGTTTACTACATTATTACTTATAGGCAAGTTATTTAACGCTATCAATAAAAATATTGAGTGCAAGCGTAGTTAGTTACAACTTGGTTAAAACTTGGTTACACCTTGGTTACAACTTGGCTAATACTTGGTCACAATTAGGTTATAACTTGGTTACTACTTGGTCACAGAGTGGTTACAACACTGCGAGTAATACAAATTCTTTCCCAAGGTAAATTTGGCGTTTCAAATTCTGGTTGTAATAGGGTGTGATGTGATACAAGTCTTAGAACTTAGTCCGAAGGTGTAAGTGTGAAAGAATTTAATTTGTTTGTCTCTATTTCTTAGATTACATTTTCTGATTTTGGAGCTAATTTGAACCCTTGTGAATGATCTGGTAGTGACGATGCCGTCGAGGAAAAATAAAAATGGATACTAAGTAAGTATAACTTCTTTGTTCTTAGGTATGCGTTTATGCCGTTGCGATCCGCACCCATTATCTTTAGAAGATTAAGCCAGCGTCTAAGCCTAAGTCTCAGCGTTCTGGTTGTGATTGTGCGTGTGATGTGAATGTTTCCAGCACGACACAAGTCACCAATCTTAGTGTGGGGCTGTGAGTGTGAAAGCGTTTATTTCAACTTTAATAGAGGTTAGAAAACAAGAAACTCTGGGTCCGTGGAAATCAGGAGCACACAAAATTTTCAACAATTTGTCGTAACGTTTGGTCGAATCTTATTTAGCACAAACTACATGTATTTCTATTTAACGAGGAAACGCAGCCATTATTCTGGGTACCTTTCCTTTGGCAAGCGGCTTAAAAAATTAAATGCCATTTATTATATTCTCCCTCTTTTTTACAAGCTTTTATTTAGTTTCACCTGTCCCATTGTCTATCTGTATGAAATCAAATCTTGCAAGCTTAAATAGATCTTCCCGATGACCGATTGGACAAATTTGGTATACTTATGTATCTTTGGTGATAATACAATAATATGGTACCATAGAGCTGGTCTGATGATGGAGACAGAAAATGGCATAGGAACTTCTGAACTTACCAAGATAAATCTATCGAGTTCAGGCTCTTGTTTGATTCGTCTTGACAACTTCTCTGTCTCAATCAATCAATAAAAAAAAAAAATATAACTCTTTAGTTTTTTTTTATTTACAACTGATAAAAGCTTGATTTTAAATAACGTTATGTTAATTACTTATTTAATCTGATACAAGAGAAAAAAAAGGAAGTAATAAAAAAGTGAAGGAGTGGAACTCATTGCCCTCGTCTTTGTTCCCCGAACGGTATAATCTGGGAGTTTTCAAGTCAAGAGTGAACAGGCACCTTCTAGGCAAGCATGTTACATCTTCGGCCGCATCATTACTTTCCATCAGATACTTTCTTTATACTCGATAGGTAAGCATTTGACCACAATCTCGGTCAAAGCCTTGCTTATCGGGCATTAAAAAAATTACAATATAGACAAATGTGGAGCAGGCTTAAGTTTGTCTGAGACTGTCAGATTTATTACGGTTGAGACTTCGTCGTCTAAATTGCTTTGTGAAGCTATAATGTGATAATAGAGTATCCTCTGTAAACTGGATGGAGGATCGCATAACAATACAGTCTCATTCTTAGACGAAAATAAATTGGTCAGTATAATTGGAAGTACTTTATCCTGTAGTATTTATAGGGATGATTAATGATCGCATTAAACCCTTTGATAAATACTTTGAGTTAAAAAAGATGTAACCTGTTTAGACGTTTAGACCTGTTATGACGAAGGTTTGAAAATTAACAACGGGCTTCTAGTATCCACATAATAAATTGATTTTATTTATAAAACATTAGCATTGCTAGGTAGGACTATGTTGATAAATGTATAAAGGAAAAATTATCGCTTGAGGCGAGGATTGAACCCGCGGCCATAAGGTGTCATGGCCTATTGCTATAACCACTGAGCTATTCAAGCCCTACCTTAAGCGACGAAATATTATCCTTTCCTAACTATTAACGTCTTACGGGGACGAGTGATCGCCTCAAGCGATAATTAGAGAGATAGTGGTCAAATACCAGCCTGTCACAAATAAAAAAAAAAAAAAAAAATCTTTTCTGAATTTATCACCCACATAATAATTAAACGCAAGTAAACATTAAAAAAACCTCTCCACTGCTTATATTTTGGTTTTAGCTGGATCGATTTCGATAAAATTTGGGACCACTTCTAAAGTATAATCTACTAAAGAAACAAAAACATCAAAATCGATTCATAATCGTCAGAGATATCGCGTAACATAAATGCAAAAAAAACATACCGTCGCCTTTTTTGAAGTTGGTTGAAAATGGTTTTTTATAATTTAAGACCTCAACAAGCATAATGCAAGTGTTAATCCTGTCGGTCTTTTAAGTTTTTAGTATCTATACTAAAACTCAGAAAACCGACGTGTCACTTCTGAAGATACAATTAATTATAATTAACAACTTTGATTATAGTTTCCATGGACAAAATCTCGTCTATTTGTTTTTAAATGCCCCTTGGTGTAGTTTGTTGCACGTCCTTTTTATCAGCTGCAGGCATCGGGTTCCATTCCTGGTGGAAAAAACTCGTTTTTTCCCCACGACGTTTTGGCCCTCACGATACGAAGTCTTCGATGAGTGACCTTAAATTACCTTAAATGACCTTAAATTGGATATGAATTATCTATCACCTAAAATACTAATTTCGAATACTAACATCTAAGACACATTGCGAATTATTTATATTAGCTGTTACAATATACGAGTAAGTATATGTAATTATACAAACAAAACAAACGCCCTAACAGGAAAACTAATGTTAATGCTATATAATAAACATAAGACACATCTATTTAATCATACGTGTAAACAAAAACTTAATAACTTTGCACAAGAACACACAACTGAGAGTTATTTGATCTGATGTTGTAAAACATAAAGTGACTCGTAATTTGTTAGGTAAATTAATAAAATAACGTCACTTAGCTGTGTAGGTACTTATGTAGTGTAGTAACAATTGCTTGAAAATAATTTAAACGCATCTCCTTGAACAGATGTTGACAATTGTATTTTATCAAAATTCATCAAGTCAAAATTGGTTCACATAGGAAACAGTTCTGAAATAACACACAAAAAAATTTTGTTGAGCTGAGAAACTTCTCCTTTTTAGCCGATTTCAAAAGAAGGGGGCGGATCTCAATTCAAAAAAAAAAAAAATTAAGCTAAATTTAAGCTTCATTTATATCATTTTAATTGCCATTTTTGGCATTGAGCCATAGCATTACATATTTTCTGATAATTGAAAGCAATTTACTTGTATGGTTTAGACGCCAAAAACCTCTGACAGACGGACGGGCAAAGTGCTAAGCTTCCCAAGTCAACATAGAGATAATCTATTAGCTTTATACGAGCAATTCTTGTATATATACTTAATCTGAATCTCGCATACGGTCCCAACGATTTTCATTAAATGTAGTATGCAGGGGGTTTCGTAGGCGAAAAACGATCTAGCTAGGTTTTTTAGAAAACGTTGATTTAACGAGCAAAGCTCGGTCATCCAGGTATTTAATATTAACTTAAATACATAATTACAAATACCTATACACGATCCTTAAATCATAACCCCCTTTTTTCCGTATTAGGGTAAAAGTTAAAACGGAAATTGTAGCGACTCACGCGTTGTCGATGTCTAGATCGACAATAATATTGGCTTTATTCGGATGAGTGCGTAGTGCTCGTTATCACGTCCTCTCCATTCCAATTTTAATTATAATTTAAGAGTTTAAAACATGCACCAGTCTTAATCCCATTATCAAAACAATATTTTCTCAAGAATAATTTAATATTCATTGTTGGATTTCCAGTTAGAAATATGTTAGTACTTCAATAACTAAGTAAGCGAAGTAATACTGAGGACACGATGGAAATTCATTTTCTTAGAGATTTTAAGCTGTCTCTCGTAAGCAAAGATTGTTGCCTCAGGTATTGAGTTTACAGTGAGGATTACGTGTTGATAATGTTTAGACTTGGGAAAGCTTGTTCTAACACTGGCGTACTCTTATAATATACTAGATATACCCGGAATGCGTTACAACATCACGTAAAGAAAACAAACATATTATCAGTAATGTTTGTATAGCATTAGCCATGATTTTTACCTCTACATTTACCTCTATAGTTCTGCCTAGCATGGCTAATCTTCATCTAAATATTATATATATATATCTATATATAAGTATATATAACTCAAAGGTGACTGACTGGCTGACTGACATAGTGATCTATCAACGCACAGATTAAACCACTGAACGGATCGGGCTGAAATTTGACATGCAGGTAGATGTTATGACGTAGGCATCCGCTAAGAAAGGATTTTGATTAATTCTACCCCAAGGGGATAAAATAGGGGATCTATACCTAATTAATAATAATACTTCTTAACGCGAGCGAAGCCGCGGGCAAAAGCTAGTGCTATATAAACAAAATCAATTGATTTGGGTGGGCGTTATCAACACAACGTGTAGCTAACTGCTGGACTCGTTGGCCTTAGTAGTGTCTAAAACTGTTTCGGTAGATGACGTCACGTGGTGTAAGACGTTAATAATAAGAAAAAGGATAATTAAGAGTAATAGGGCATGACACCCTACGGCCGCGGGTTCAAACCCCGCCTTGAGCGATAATTTTTCCTTTCCAAATTTATTAAACATTTTATTCTCTTTCATTTTTATGATGCCTAGTAACCTACCCACTTTAATACAATACAAACAACTTATAGACTAAATTATCACCTCCTTCATGTTTATATTTGCCTAGTACTTTACCAATCCGAGTGACGTATTCCTGGGCATGATTTATGCATACATCTAAACCTTAAAACTTACTAACATTGTTATATTCATAGATACCGACGCGACGTCCAATTTAATTTACTCTTCTTCATACCAAAGTTGTCTGGAAGAGATCGCACTTAGCGATAAGACAGCATATTGTTACACTTATATTCTAGATTGATATTATTTCTTGTTGTATTTGTTAAGGTGTTCAGTATAGAGTTTAACTAGTTTTCTTGTCAATTAAAACTGTATCGGTACACAAAGGTACACGACCTTATGATGGCTAGATAGCCAGACAAGTAAGGTATTTTAACAAAAGCGCAAGGCCGGTGTAGGATTTGAAACCGCGACCGCTCAATCGGAACCGGGTCTACTAGCGCTACGCTAACCATAGCGCAGTGGTAGTAGACCCGACTCCGATCGAGCGGGAAGGCTAATTTAAACACTTCTGGATAGTAAAACCATTCATCTAAATCTATATAAGTAATCTGGAAAGGTCTGGCAAAAATCATTGCATCACATGCAAAACAACAAATTTTTCAGTTGTAACTAATTGTTTTCGATTAGGTAATTATATAATATGAATGTTGTTTTATGTACTTACTGAACTAATGGCGTAGATGGCGCGTCTGCGAAAGCAGCGGGTATTAAGATCGACTCCCAGTAGGAACACAAGTTTTCTCTCCAAGGGAATTTCGTGTTTCTGTTTCTGGGAGTGATTGTGTGTGATATGATATATATACATGTTTCCAGTATCCATGATACAAGCCTTTGAATTTAGTGTGGGGCTATGAGTGTGATAGCGTTTATTTTATTATTATGTAGTTTTATTGCATTATTTATGCACATATCTAAACCTTAAAACTTACTAAACATTCTTATCTTCATAGAAAACACCGACGTCCAATTTAATTTACTCTTCTACATACAAAAGTGTTACTTTTAAAGTTACTTTTTAAGTTTTTTTTTAAACGTAAGCAAAGCATAAAAACCGACTTCACCGCTTATACTTTGGTTTTGGCTTGATTGTATTCTATAAAGTTTAAATGGGACCACCTCCGACAAAACAAAAAACAAAAAAAATATTTGTAGAATCGGTCCACAAATGTGGGAGAAATCAGTGAACATACATAAAAAAAATATATGCAGCCGAACATATAACCTCCTCCTTTTTTGAAGTCGATTAAAATAACTAACTTGAGATAATGGCAGAGAAAGTTGGTTTTTACTTGAAAAAAATTGTTAGATAGATAGATAGAGATATAATATCATAATCTTAATTCTAATTAAATTTTCAAATACAAAGTTTTTTTTTCCAACAGTTACTTACTTAACTATAGGACCCTATTAAAGCATCTAGAAAGGTAATGGGCCTACATTTTATAAACTAAACTAAAACATCTAAACAGTTAATAAGTTAACAAAAAGGCACCGACCTTATAGGTAACTCAAGTATTCAAGACCACTCCTAGTGGGTAGCGTTCCCATCATGCTGGCGGCATTGCCTCTCTGAATTGCAAAGCTAATAAGTTGAGCCAAATGTCTTTGATCGCACGTTGCCTGAACCGGGCATTCTGTTAATTATTTGAAAATAGAATGAGCACCCGTTCCCCACGGGCCCCGAGTCTCAACACCAAACAGCTCAAATATGTAATCACTGCTGAGGTTTCCATATTTACGTCGCTTGCGCTGCTCTGCCGAAGTGTCCGCGGCGCCAACGCCGTTATGTAATCCGGAAGTTGTTGTTATAAGAAGTTTGAACCGCATCAAGAATAAATATTTTCTTGCAAATTTAACTGATTTTAAACCGGAGTTCGGGTACCTTTCAGGTTTCACCATTATCTGATGATGAAACCAAAAAGGTAGGCAGTTCATTGGGACTTTTGTCGAAGCCAAAATTAAAACAAAAACACTACAATTGGCAGTGCATCAAAACCCCTGTGAGTTTTTTTTTCTTCTTTTAAATTTGGTTTCTCAATCTTGTGCATTTAGCTAGTGTCAAGTAATAATATATTTTAAATGTATTTCATATTAAAAGTCCTAGTCACAAGTCACAGTCAAAGTCAAGTGAAAGAGTCAAGGTCCAGTCATAGTCAAGTCATGCCCTAGTAAAGTGGTAGAAACTTTATTAGAACTTCTATTGGAGTTTTGGAGCGAAGGCGAAAATCAGGTTTTTCAACTATGTAAGATTTGCTTACACTCATACACATTAACTTAGTATTAACGGTTAATAATCCACCATTATTACACATTAACACTCGAAGTATCACAGGTTTTGGAAAATTATACAAAATCAACAACGCCATTTTTTCATTTTCGAAAGTAAGAAAAGCATTGGGACTTTTGTCGGAGCCAAACTTTAAACATAAACACAACAATTGGCAGTGCATCAAAACACCTGTGAGTATATGGAGTTGGCTTGTCGAATAGCATTGTAGTGTGCGTGCTTGTAATGAGGTTCCACCCACGCGCTAACTGAAGTGATTATAAATTAATGATAATTAAATGTAGGTAATTAACCAATGTGTCAAGTGAGTGGTGAAACATTTAACAACAATATAATTGGCTCACGGTTATACTATTTTAGTAATGACGTTTGATGGAAATAAAATTGTATTGACTTTTATTAACTTCTTGGTGTGTAGTTATTATATGTGTTTATGGAAGTCAATCCGTTGGCGAATCCTTCTAAGCGTGTGGTTTTTATTTTTAAATTGTCTTTACCAACTTTTATTACTAATTTAAAAAATGCTATTGACCTTATTTTTTTTTATTATGGCGCTTTATTGTCCTCGCAACTCTAAAATAATATACAAATAGATTTATTGACATAATAGGATACAATTTATTATAAAAAAAAAATTTTATTCTAGATAGTCAAGCATTGACCGCTATCTCACCTGTTGGAAAGTGACGATACAGCCGAAGATGGAACATACTTGCCTAGAAGGTACCTATACACTCTAGACTTGAAGACACCTAGATTGTACCGTTCAGGGAACAAAGACGCAGGTAATGAGTTCCACTCCTTCGCTGTACGGATGATAAACGTAGTCATGAATCCATAGGCTCCTAAACTCTATTCCTTCAACTCAGTCTTTTGTCTGTATTGCCTACTCAGGAGCCAGTGACTTCTTAACTAACTAAATTATGTCTGAACAGCTCGTTATTTAAATAGTAAGTATAAACTGCTTATCCTACTAATATTAAATATATAAATGTATAAGTATAATATATATGTATAAATGCGAAAGTTTGAGTCAGAGTTTATGAATGTTTGTTACAACGTATCTCCGTAACTGATAAACCGATTTTAATGAAATTTGGTGTGTAAGTAGCTTATACTCTTGATTAGGACATAGGTTACTTTAATCATCATCATCATCAGAGGGCGAAGCCGCGGGCTAAACTAGTATTTTAATATTTCTAATATGCGTGGGCCCTTTTTTGAACAGTATTACGTCTGTCGGACCTGGTAAAGTAATAGGCAAACATAAACATGAAAAAGGTAAACATCTTTTTTTATGTGGCATTGTAACGCATTCCGTGTACTTATAACTAGTTATTAACATAAAAGTGGTTGACTGATTTAAAAATACGACCATTTTTGTCGTTGAATAGACGATTCCTACAAATTATAATAATAATATTTATTAACACATTTACACCTACAGATTAGCCCCACTCATTATATAGCATACTAGCGATCCGCCCCGGCTTCGCCCGGGTGAGATAAATGAAGAACCGCTCGACCGATTTTGTGCAAACTTCACATAAACCATCTACTAAATAGTCCGAACAAAGTCTAAACATTTGGTTTGGATAGGTGATCCCGTTCGTGAGTTATAAAATAACAACAAATGTGGCATTGATTTATATACATATATATATATATATATATATAGATATAGTTTAGGATTATAAATCACTATCACGGCCCGGATAGCGAAACTGCTCCTAGGCTGAGAAATGGACATGTTAAAGGCTTTTAAACTAGGCTAATGCACGATTTAGTGTTATTAGGGAAGTTGAGCACTAGAATCGATGTAACATCTAGTCTTAGAGGAACTTTCTAAGGTACCTATATATCAGGCTCTTCCATATAGGTAAGTACGAGTACCTACACGCTGCATTGCATAAAGCTTCAATAAAATTTCTTACAAAACAGTAGTTCAGGATGAATACCTACTGTGTGGCAATTAAGGAGATACAAAAATCAGCATGACCCGGATATGTAAAACATAATCATAACATAATCGTTTTCACACTCACAACCCCACACTAAGTTCAATGTCATGTGGCGTGAGTGTCGGAAAAATTCACATCACACACATAATCACACTCAGAACCAGAAACAAAAGTATTCCTAGGAGAGAAAACTTGTGTTCCCGCCGGGGATCGAACCCGATACTTTCCCGATTGCTAAGAAGGCAATCGCCCCAACTAAGGCAACGGGCAAAAGTCGGAGAATTGAATTGCCTTTAGGCGGCCTAAAAATCCTGACACTAAGACTGCCTACAGTCCAATAGTAGAGTCCATACGACAAACAAGCAAGCAACTTTTACACAGTTTTAGATTATGATCTCAAACATCTTGCTGTAAGCTTACGTCACAGCCGATAAATATAAACATATAGAGGAATCTGGCCGACGATATACACTGTTATACACCAAGAAAGTCGTGGGCTGTTGCGTACACAAAAGTGTTAGTTTCGCCGAGATTGCAATTTGTGTAAACAGTCGAGTGGTCGTAAGTGTGATCCGAGCAAATATTGGGAGCTGTCTTCAAGGCTGCGCGGCGGATTTTGTCCAGAATATGGCTCCGTCGAGTGCCTATTGTGTAGTGAGAACTATTTCTAGCTTTGAGGTTCCTAGTTACCTATGAACATTCTTGTATCACACATAATAACGTTTAGCACTTGGTCATGTTATATACAATTCATTCAATATGTTTTTAAGTGATAAGCTGAAAGCTTAAGAGTATTATTCAAACTTCATTAGTCATACTATTTATTTAGTTGTATGTTGTACAATTAAATTAATAATTAAAATATGTATGGACCTACTTATTCTCACTTTATATACTCGATCATTTTAGAAAAAATGTTAAATAATTATCTTGCCTTCAGCAAATGGTTCAGAAAATTTTCAAAGTTTGCCTATTAAGTTACCCTATTCAGTTTTTGTACCTACCTAGTTTATTTATTTTCCGTCTAACCACTTACAAATCGATGAATGTTGTAAACACCTGTAAAAGGTATATGTATCAGAACATATACTATGACATAATATGTCATAGCCTTATAAAATGTTATATTAATTGTAATGTGTAATATGTATACTGTTGGTGTTTCCTTAATAAATAAATAAATAATAAAATAAACTATTCATTTGCGCCGATCTGTGATCTCGCGCCTACATTTTACCCAATAAAGAAAAAACTTTTGAGGTTAGGTTGCTCATAGATTTTGTTTTCAATGTATTAGACACGCATTATTGACGATAACTCAAAAACTACTGATCAGATCTTGACCAAATTTAAATGGGACCAGTGGAAAAGCACAATCTGTCAAAAAAAAACCTTTAAAATCGGTTCACGTGGATAGAAGATATGAAAACACATAAAAAATGCAGTCGAATTGAGTACCTCCTCCTCCTTTTTTGTGAAGTTGGTGAAAAAGGGGACAAACTAACATACGGCAAAAATAAACATCACGGTCATATCGAATCATAATATACTATTTCATTTTTCATAATCACAACCATGGAAAATATACTATAAATGAGAGCCGAACCCACATATATAAGTAGGAAAAAGGTAAAAAAAAAAATACAGTCGACTTGAGTACCTCCTCCTTTTTTGGGAAGTCGGTGAAAAACTAGAGATCAGATCCTAATCAAATTTCATTGGGAATACATAAAAAGCACCAGCTTTCAAATAAAAAAAGAATCATCAAAATCGGCTCACAACGAAAGAAGTTATAAGGTAACTTTTGAAGTCGGGTAAACGAGAACATCATCAAAGTACGCATTATTTGTCACAAAATAGACATTATTGACGATATTTCAAGAACTACTGATCAGATCTTGATCAAATTCAAATGGGACCAAATAGAAAGCAACATCATTCAAACTAAAAAAAAATTTCGAAATTGGCTCACGTGGAAAGAAGTGATGAGGTACACACAAAAAAAATACAGTCGACTTGAGTACCTCCTCCTTTTTTGGGTCTGCAAAAAAGGAGACTAAAAGAAAATATGGAAAAAATAAGAGAGATTTTTTTTAACCTGTACTGTCCCACTGCTAGGCAAAGGTCTCCCCCTTTTTCTTCCACGCATCTCTGTCTTTTACCTCTTCCCACCAATCCTTCTGGAATATATAAGGAATTATAAGAAATTAACAATGTCGTTAGTATTTAATAATATGTGTAACCAACTTAAGTTAGTAAAAATTTTATGACATTTTTTTTTTAGAAAACATTTATTACTGACATAGAAAACTTATGAGAAAACGTTACTGTGAAAAAAAAACATACTCCTAAGGAGGGTTGAAGTCAGGTCTGTCGTACGACCTCATGCAATATTTTTTTTTTATGGTAGATAGTTATATAATGTTATGACAATCTGCTGTTACAATTTTTGAGTAGGTACATTACCAAACCGATTGTTAAACTGTTAGTGTCTTGTACCCAAAATGGGAAAGTTTCTTTACCACGATCGAAAGCTCCGATTCTGAACTCTTGGTAACTAATGAACGTGAGTTATAGCCCTCGGTAAACTTTGATCACTAACTAGCCTATACCAGGGGTCGGCAACCTTTTCTGCGGCTCGAGAGCCACATTCGGCAGTTTGGATGTGAAGCTGAGGCTCTTTAGTTCCATACGCAAATATTAGTTGTTTCAAAAAAACATTTGAAATAATTAAACGCAAGCAAAGCTTAAAAAAGCCGACGTCACTGCGTTATCATCGGAACCTTGATCAGATTTAATGTAATCAGACCTTAATCAACCACATAAAAAGCACCAGCATTCAAATAAAAAAAGAATAATTAAAATCGGCTCACAATGAAAAAAGTTATGAGGTAACTTTTGAAGTCGGGTAAACCAGAACATCGTCAAAGTACGCATTATTCGTCAAAAAAAAGACATTATTGACGAAATTTCAAGAACTACTGATCAGATCCTGATAAAATTTAAATGTGACTTATTAGAAAGCAACATCTTTCAAACTAAAAAAAAAATTTCAAAATCGGCTCACGTTGTGAGAAGTTATGAGGAAACAGAAAAAAAAAAATTATAAAAAATAAATACAGTCGACTTGAGTACCTCCTCCTTTTTTGAGAAGTCGGTACAAACGTTCTGAATCGATTAACAAGTAAATTATGGGATGATTAAGTAGGTATAACGAGTGCATAGAGTTTTCTATACGATTATCATAGTACAGTAGGTATAATTGTTGGCATTAAGGATTATTGTTGGCAAGAAAAAAAATGTTTCTCTATAAAACTTTGAAATATTGTAAATTGTGATATTTGACTCTTCCGACTCAAAAGGTTGCCGACCCCTGCCCTGTACTATCGATAAACTACACTTAATGCCCGGCGACGAGAAATTACTGATTTGCCTATAAGTTGTACACTATTCTGTATGTTCGAAATCCTAGCTTGTACTAGAGAGTTGTAATAAATAGAATTGTGACACTCATAGCGCGGTCCGCCTGGTCGATCTTAACTGATTGACAGTGTTAATCAATGTCCAGTAAGACCAGTGCTTGGATGGGTGATCGTTTAGTGGTATTTTCAACTGAGTGTCACCGGGCTTCGAAGGGCACGCTAAGTTGTAGGTTCCGGTCGTTACTCGTAAGACAACAGTCGTTGAGCCGTGTATGACGCCTTTCAGCGGCCTGAAAAAAAACACTAAAAAACTTCCCTGTAACTAGGACGCCCACTAGTCTATAGGTACGACAAGCAAGCAAGGAATAAATGTAACAGTTATAGCCGAACTACAACGTTTTAAAATTAATTAGAAGCCGCCTACTACAAACATACCTACGCATGTTTATATGCTTTACGCTGCGATCTCTTTCTCTCTCTCACACAAGAACATCTCGCTCGTTAACTTCATAGTGACAATCGCCTAACAAATTACCATTATGTTCTATATCAATAACGATTGAGTAATTACGCGTGAAATGGAACATTTTGGCTCTCACAAATTCAAAGTCTAGTTGCAGTATCTAAAGTCACATTGGCTGTGACGTATTGCCTGACTTGCAAGACTGGTAGAGATCACGAAATTACCTTCTCTTCTAGTCAATATGGGTGAGGGCACAACTCATTTTCAGGTAAAATGTCTAAGGCATATCCTCCAGATGGCTAGCTACTACTATTAGAAGTCTACATCTTGATAGGCGCTTTGGGTGCTGGTGGTCATGCCCTCATTATATGTAAACCTACAAAACAATGAATGTTATTCTATACAAACAAAACAATACAATACAATATGTCTTTATTGAACAGTAGTTAAAAACAATAACAATAAATAAACGAAAAACAATAATTGTTATACAATCGGCGGCCTTATCACATTAAGCAATTTCTTATAGGCAACCTTTAACAACGCTAACGCTTTCGTTTTTTCTTTATTTCTTTTTATAGTAGCAATACATACATTTATTTCTTACTCTATGTGCTTATTGACCAGTTTAGTCTAACTCATGCCTGCATCCTGTAAAATCGCTTGTTTTTTAAATCTTCATAGACAGACATTTGACTAACCATCTCACCTGATGAAGAGTGATGATGCCGCCGAAGATGTGATGTTTGTCTAGAAGATTCCTATTCACTCTTGAGTTTACCAAGATACTTCATATTTTCCAACCCCAATAGGACCTGACGCGTAAACTTTTTATTACACATTTTTCATCGGACGTTGTTCCAATAATATTAAAATTGCTTTTTTAAAAGTTTAACTAAAAGTGGCTATAAAAGTGCTATTGCGGGCGTTTTGAAGACGGAATTAAATTTTTGATGTGAACAATACTTACGTTATAACCGAGTTTGCAATGAGCTTTCATGGTTGAGATAAACGACGGTAACATGGCGCGCCCTTCCAAATTACTGTTTCAATGTGTGTAGCCACATCCTTAAGAGGCCGGGGAGTCTTGGAACGAGTCTACAGGCTGTCTCTGTTTAACTGGCAAACTGTACCCATGCTTGATGCGATAGCACTACCGACCGAACTAATTATGATAGGTGCCGTAATACCAATAATTATGAATGAAAATGTAATGTTTAGCCACTATTTCTTGCATTAACAGTACCTTGAAATGATAATCTATGTTCCTGTAGCAATGACAAAAGAAATGTGTTAGTTTTTAATACAAAACGAATAAGTTAAAGATGCGACATTTACGTCGTAATAATGTGTGAAAATCAATTGGTTTATATTTCGTTTTAGGTAATTATTTTGGAATAAAAACTATCCAGGAACCTAGATTCATATGTTTTTAATCTGAATAATAGCACAGTATGGTGGTAATATGCTTGAATTATAAATTATTTCGGTATTACGATTGTATGGGCAAATCAACCTCCGCAGGCCCCTTAAGCGTTTGAATGTTTTGTAAAGATTCGTCTTCAGGAGCAGGTCGGCAGATTTGTTGGTAAACTTATATAACTAGTCGATCGCGCAAGTCATAGTATAGTTTAGTTATAAGCAAGTATTAGTTTCATAGAATACGTCAGTGCAGCGCAATACTAACTATTCGTTCGCACTGAACTGAGATCTCGCGCCTACATTTTGCCTCATAGAGAAAATATGTTCGAGGTTACTTGATTATAACTATTTTTTATGTATAAATTGTTTGATTTTTAGATTTGTTGTTTAAGTACAGGATATAACGGATATTATACGTAAGTTTCAGCGTTCAGTGTAAATCCGTTATTGATGACCCCAGGACAAAATAGGTCTAAAAACAGTGATTTTGATGGCCTACCAAATTTTTATTTTGCTAATATGGATTTTTTTTAAAACCTGTTTCGTATTGTAATTTTAAAACCCTTTTCAACGATGCCACACAATTATAGATAAAAAAATTAAAAATATTTTGCTCCCCACATGTATGGGAGCCCCCTTAATATTTTCATTTATATAATTTTAAAAGTCATGTCTGGCTTTGGGCCGTAGTTTTACATATTCTATGAGAATTTGAAGTCATTCGCTTATATGGTTTAGACGCCAGATGCCTTGACAGACGGACGGACGGACGGACAAAGTGCTGAACGACCTAAGTCAACTAAGAGATCTCCTTGAATTTGTTTTTGTTTGACAGCCGTCTCAACACGCATACATGCGTTGAGAGTCTTGGTGGCGCTTTGTGCTTCACAAATACATTCAAATGTTTTGTATTTTGGAGGGGCGCGCTTTGCTATCGAAGTTTATCTTTATTTCGGCCTTGTTGCTTGGCTGTTTTGATGGTAATTTGAACCTGATGATACTTGGCTATTTTGATGGTAATCTCGCTTTGTTGATACTTGGCTATGGAGATTAATCGCTTTGATAAGCTAGGAAATTTGTATCGAAGTATTTATCAAGTGGTTTTCTATGGAATTTCGATAATTTAAAACAGCGAAATTAAATTTTGATTCAACGTTATTTACGGTTTGGTGTTTGTTATTTTTTATGAAGAGCTTTTTTATCTTTGAAAGGCATTTGATACGTGTCTTTGTTACTTAAATTTCTACTTTTATATCAATTAACAATTTATTTTTCTTGTTCTTTTTTATTCTAGTTAGATAAAGACCTAGAAGACCAAACTTCAAGATTCACTCTAGACTCTCAGATTGTACAGTTCAGGAAACGAAGACGCGGGCAATGAGTTCCAATTATTTGGCGTACGGATGCTAAACGAAGAAGTTCCGACCTAAAGCCTGGGACAGAGACTTTGTTATTGTGTGTGTGATGTGTATGGTAGAACACGTCTTCAATATTAGCGTAGGGAGGTGAGTGTTAAAGCGTTTATGTTCTGTTTAACTTCATTGCCAAATCATTCGACGTTGCGTGAAATGCTTCGAGTGTTTCTCTTAGTAATTTTGCTTCGCGGGCTGTTGCGTAGAGGCAATAGTATTTAATAATTTCATTAATTTCACCTAGGCTTCTTGAGCGAGCACTGAATTAAATAATTTAAAAACTAAAACCCGACACAGCCCTAAATGGCTTCCTATAGTTGAAAATAATTAAACGCAAGCAAAGCTTTAAAAAAACCGTCTTCACCGCTTTATCTTCGGAACCTTAATGTTTTTGTTCTTGACTTTGTGCCCCTTAGGTGCCTACTTAGCCTATAACCAGCCGTAGTCGGGTAAACATTGATGGGACACCCGCCAAAAACTTATATGTTAAGTTCGGCATAGGCATTATTATTAAGCAGGTAAAGCCACGAGTTGGAGTTAGTAGGGATATTTCACTGATGTCTAGCTACATAGCTCGTGTTGGTTTTTGAATGGATACAAAGCAGTCGAGGCCACAAATTAGGCGTAAAATTTGCGGCTACTATATAAATTCCATTCCATTGTCCATTTCTTTTATGTAAATCTTTTGGGGAACACTCGAGTTTTCCTCGAAAGGTTAGAAAACCTTTTTATACACTTCTGTGTGTGGTATAAAAAGGTTATTTGACTCAAAGGATGTCAAGTTAATAATATTACAATGTGTTGTCCCTGGGTTTTTATAGCGCGTTCATACATACATATAATAGATTCACATAAACACAACACATCCATATCACATCACAATAAAATCCGAAAGTGAGTCTGACTGTCCGCAACGCAATGGCTATATTTAAAGTATTTATATTTTAAAGTATTTATTGGTGAAACGTTACAGTGGATCTTACTGAGCAATTGACATTAAGAGACAAATTCGCTACCAAACTGGCATGCAAGGGCCACAACCACAACAACCACAAACAGGTGTTCCAGGGTAACTGCAACGTATTATGATTAAATATATGCATTTGGATTAAATTTATAATCAAAGATAGGAAAAATATATTATTTTTTATTTATTTTTTACCATACTTAAGTTAAAGTGGATACAACAAAATTTTAATTTCTAACTTCCACACTAGGCGAGCCTGTGTTGTGGAAGGTAGCTTTCGTTTAACAGTATGCATACAATAATAATAACAATGAAGAGTTAAAATCAATTGATTAGTTATTAACAAATAACTGTCAATTATTAACAATTAATTATCAATTATTAACAATTAACTACTAATTATTAACAATTAATTACAATCAATCAATTAAACTTATTATTGTGAGTGAACTGTTGTTAAATATATGAAAGAACCAATGAGTTAAAGTAAAACTTTTAAATGAGTAGTTATAATAAAATGTTGAAACCAAACAATCAATATACACCACACACGAAACGCATTTCATAACAGCGGCCGCACTCGCGCCAACCAGTACCAGCTTTTACGAGTTTGTTAGGTTATTGGCAGTAATACATCTCCGAATTGGCAATTAGTAGCTTTATAACACAAGCCGTAATATACATACAAACAAACATAGGTATATAGCGACGTTCATTGTCCCTTTGTGTCACTAACATTATATCCCCCGGCATCATACATAACGACTATTGTAATTTTACCCTTGTACCCCGATAATTAACGCAAGTGGTGCAAATGTAGCCGATTTATGTTAAGATGTTTGTGGCGACGGCCATTAAGTTCACCTTCGAGCTAAATGGTTGCGAAATTTGGCTTTTGCGCGCTCGTTTACATAGGAGTGTTATGAGCACCTAATGAGTGGGTAGCATATGGTAGCGGGTAGCGGGTTGCATCCGCTAAGTTGCGGCGGTAAAGTACGAGCGGTGTCACAAAGAGAATTCAAATAGCTCGATGCAAGAACGATGCGCGATACTTTTTTTTTTTTTTTTTTCAAATTCAAATTCAAATAAATTTATTACCAAAAGTTTAACATATTAAAATTTTCTTATGCTATATTCTTACCTAGGTATATAATCTTAGAAATGTAATGTTGTAAGTTGGAAGACTTATTAATTAGAACCTATTTAAGATTATTTAAAAAAAGCAACGAATTCAATAGCACAAGAGTCATTAGCATTCGTGCTAGGTTGCCCTGTGTTACGAATGATAATTTATTCTGATAATGTCATATATGTAAATATGACATTATCAAGCTACTATGGTCACTTTCACTATAAATGTATTGTATTGTATCAATAACGGGATATTTACCATGTATTTCGTTTGTTTTGAGTTTAAGATATTTCGGCACTGCAAGCACCATGATCACGGAGTAACTGGAAACTCAAAACAAACGAAATACATGGTAAATATCCCGTTATTGATACAAACATTTATAATGATATTATCAGAAAGGTAGAGATAATCTACTCTAACTATTTCTCCATTTAACTATTCAAACATTCAACTTTTTTTGATTTTTGTACGAGTGTATGATTTCTGCTACTTACGTTGAACTGTAGGTGATATATATACATTTTAAAGTTTCCCCATGATTTTAAACGTTTCAACAGGTATAATAACACACGATACGCATTTGGTTCGCATAGTTCCTAGGTATTATATTATTCGAGTTTCTGAATGGATCTTCTATATATTTATGTATGTTCACCGATTTCTCCCCTATTTGTGAACCGATTCTCCAAATTCTTCTTTTGTTTGGTAGATTATACTTCAGAAGTGGTCCTATTTAAATTTTACCCACACAATTTTTATCCATTCCCATATTAATTATACCTAATACTTCCCTTTCTTCCCAGGGGTAAAGGAAAGATGTGGCGGGGCTCGAACCCACTAAAAATCCCCTCGTGAGCAGTCTTCGCCGAGGTGGGTACTGACGAAATGTATCTGACTTTATTTGAATATGTATGCAGATGCAGATCTATCAAAGCATAAAGTTTATTAGCAAATTCTCGACGAAGCAACCTAAAATAATTTTAAATTCAATTTCAAAATCGTTTATTCACACGGGCCCCAAAGAGGCACTCTTGAAAATTAATGACTTTACTGCCAAAAATCGCTTTAACTTCCACCGAACCTTTTATATCTCTATAACACCGCAACCTTGGCGCGGGCATGTCCGTCTAATCTCGTGTGCAGAATGTCATGGAAATGCAAGAACATGCAAACTGTCATATTGCGTCATGTCATGTCATGATAACTATTAGGTATTCAGAAGTCAGGGCTAAAGCTGTAAAATGCTAATGCGTTGAGATGATGAGTTATTGCGGTCTCATCTAGATGCGTATAAAATGAAGAATTTGATAACAAGTAAATTACAAGTACATTTTATTTGTTTATCGATAGAGATTGCGATTTGGATCACTATTGTTGAAATTCTTCGGTTGAGGTTGATTCATCATCATCAGTCTGTTATGTTTGTCGCACAAAGACTATAATCTACCACGTTCTGCTTGGTCGACAATTATTATTTGGCAAATTTTCTTTCATAACAAAATTTACGACGAGGTGTGATTGACCGATGCGTGCTAGTGTTTGGTCGATCCGTGCTTGTGATTGGCCAATGCGACAGTAACAGTTGTCAGATACAGTTGCGGATTCGGTAGGTGAACGACCAATAACCAAGGATGTTGTAGCTAAAGTAATAGGATGGATAACTGACAAACTTACAGTGCCGAATATCAAACATGCATGGAATCTTATCACAACTGACTTAGAGCGTATTTACAATGTCAAATCGTTTAATCAGTTGCATAAAGAACCAATCGTGGTTGCGGTCCCGACGAAATCGGGTGAAAGGTTAGAAAAGACCCCTGTGTCCCTCTCGCACAGAGCGACTAGTTTTAAAAAAGTTTCCATGTGGTAGAAATTGTAGTCTGTAGTAATAATAAGATGTTATCTGTTGTAATTATTTGTTTAATCGAAACCTTACAGAATATGTTTAAAATGCCCTACCTACTATCAAACTATTCTCAATAAAACGATTTTTTTTTTCCTAATAGTATTCGATTTTATGATATTATTTTTTATATATGGGTAATACAAGCCAAGCTACACAACTACATCCGCCATTTATAAAAATATTTTTTTAAAACAAAATAAAGTTATCCTGCTATCATACTTTATCAAGGCAAAAGTTTGTGAGTGTGTTTGTAGTTTGTTCCTTCTTGACGCTCAATTATGATTATATTAACGAATACTTTTGTGAATATGGAATATTAATACATTTTTATTCGATTGTTGCCGTTAAAACATATCGAAATAAATAGGCATTGGGAAATGCAATCAGGTTTTATTTTATTCAAGTAGGCAAACTTTTGACCTCTATCTCACCTGATGGTAAGCGACGATGTGGTCGACGATAGCTTGCCTAGAAGATACCTATTCACTCGCGACTTGAAGACTCCCATATTGTACTCATCAGGAAACACTCAGGTAAGGAGTTCTATTCCTTTGCGGTTCGCACAATGAATGTGGAGGCAAAACGCTTAGTGCGCATTTGCGGAATGTCCACCATGTAGCGGTGTCGCTTAGCAGTTTGTCTGCTTGTCCGACGATAGAACGGGGATGGGGGAACTAGATCGTGCAGTTCCTTAGCACACTCTCCAAAATGTATCCGATAAAAAACCGAGAGACTAGCTACCATGCGGCGCGGCGATGACCCAAGCTCTGAAGCTTTGAATTAGTCAGCTGCTCGCTACCAATGTGTCTCTTGGGTCTCCACTCAATGGTGTTAAGAGTCTCAAGCTGGTACTTAGCTGAACCGTCCCAAAGATGAGAACAGTACTCCATACATGATCGGACATGTGCTTGATACAAATTGAGCAACTGTCCCGGTGTGAAATATCGTCTCACCTTTGCAAGGATTCCCAGCTTTTTTGCAGCTAGTTTGGCTTTTGACTCGATGGAAGTATCAAAATTGAGCTTTGAAGTTAGAGTCAAACCGAGTAACTCGAGATGGTCAGTTACTGGTAGGGATACATTTCGGAAACTTGGAGTCAGTTCAAATTGACTCCGTATATCGGAGAAAAAAAGTTTAGCCAATTTAAACACAGCGATTTGAAAAAACAAATAGAATTTAAGGAAAGTTGACGAATCAGTAACCACAACAATGTGTAACTTAGTCACGATCAGCTTAGCCAATAGCGAGCGTTTTGCTAGTTTGAAATTTCCATCCATTTTAATTATTAAAACTCCTAACAAAAAGCAATTAAAGAAGAAAATCATATTATGGGTGTAATTTTATGAAAATAAAGATTTAAAAAAAATACTTGACCTGTATGTAAATTGTATGCCTATTTCCTATTGATAATTTATAACGTTGTTAAATTTTTCTTATTTAACTATTATAGGCCAAAATGTATGACATATGTTTCATTGTTAAAATGTGGTGTTAGCGGTGGCTTGAAGAATTTAGTAATTTTTAATTTTTCATTGGGTCACACTCTTCGACAACAATTTGAACACAACAATTTGTGTCAGTTAGGTGTCATAAAAGTTAGGGTTTACCTTCATTGGATTTTTTATGGATATATTGATGATCTAGCCGTGCCGCCTCGCAGCTTTGTCTGCGTTTATCAAGATAAATAGCAGCCTATTTGTAAATCCTAGGCATAAGCTGCGTACATTCCAAATTTATCCAAATTCATTCAGCCGTTGCCGCGTGAAGAGAAAATAGACATACTTAAATAATGCCACAATTACACACAAACTTTCGGATGAATAAATTAGTTTGAATTAAGTATGTAATAATAATATTTACCAAGATTCTGACATATCAATGTAGTAATAATATCTGTCATCGATTTATGGATTATTTTTATTCTAGGAAATAAATTTAAACATGGGTTGTAAATGTATCTAGAAGCTTATTACAACAATTTTACAGCACATATCTCCGCCATTTTGAGAAATATCGAACCTGCTCACAAAATATCATGAGAATCGGTTGAGAAATGCGACCTGTAGAGGAGAACAACCGGAAATCCGGACCTACGAAAGCAATTTTGCCCAAGCTGAAATAAAATCGCTTCGTTCCCGCTTTGCGCTCGTTCGGTCAATTAAACCGAAATTAACTTAGTCTTTCATAATAGTTTATAGCCGACCCAACCGGCGTTCACCTAGTTATAAAAACAAACACATATACGCATTTATTTTTATAGTCGGATAAGCGGACGAAGCCGCGGTTAGATACTAGTAAATATATATAATGTTAATTAAATTTAAATGCATTTTGTAACATCAGTGTGGATTTTAATTATGCATATAGTATATTTTAGTTTATCTTTATGAATGACATAATAATATTTTTATTAGATATCATATTGTAGCATGATTACACAGTTAAATATCATTCAAGTAGAACATTATTCAAATGGCTCAAAAGGTTATCCCACAAATCTTAAAAACAGGGTAACCCTAAAGAAAAGGGACACAGAGGTTCTTTGTGACCTCTCACTAGGACACAGATTTTCGGCGGAGTCGTCCCTCCTTTTACAAACCGTAGGTTTGTTTCCTATCTCGATGCCAATAACTATTTAATTAATTTTCAAAAGGTATGTTGTTTTCGTGAGGGGGAAAATGATACTAACAGTCAACTGGATAACGGTCAAGTTGCTAGTAAACACCTTCTTTACGCTAAAATAATTATGATCATCATGTTTATAAACAAATTCTTAATTAAATCATAGGTATTTCTTGGTAAAATAAATAATATAAAATTAATATAAACGCGTTCACACTTACAGTCTCACACTAAATTCGATGACTTGCGTCGTGGGTGTCGGAAACATTCACATCGAACACACAATCACAAGTAGAACCAGAAACACAAATGTTCCTTGGGGAGAAAACTTGTGTTTGCGCCGGGAATGGAACCCGATACCCCCTGCTTAGAATGCGAACATCCGCCCAACTAAGTCAACGGTCAGTTCATATGATTATGACAAAAGGTAGGCCCTTACTTACATGTTCCCTAGTGATATATGGAAACACGCTAGACATCCTACTTAATATTATAAATCCGAAAGTGTGCAAGTGTGTAAGTATGTTTGTTCCCTCTTCACGCTTTAACGGCTGAACGGATTTGGATAAAATTTGTAATGAACATAGCTTATACCTAGGATTAACACATAGGCACTTTTTAACTTGGTAATAGCGGGCGAAGCCGCAGGGCACGGCTAGTAATAACATATAATAAAACAAAATATATGTGAAGGTGACCCAAACCTAATTTAAGGATACTTTTATACCTATATTGTGTTAACATCCACGAATGTCAATTACAATATTTATAACACGTAACAAACCCCAAACATGCCAAAAAGAAATTGTACATTAAAATATTAATTATGTTGATGGAATATAAATTAAGTTTAACGCTTTGCCGCGCTCGTAATTATCGCAGCCTCCAACCAACTCGCTTAATTTACGCATCCTGTGTACAAACATCAAATATACGTGGATCATGTCATGTTATATAATATCGGAGAGGAGGGACGGGAACGGAAACTGAAGGAATGCTGTGAGTGACGCTAACAAGCATTTTGATATTACTCTTGACGACATAAATATCTAGAAACCCGTTTTTATTAAACGTAGCTAAAAACGCTCTCGATCGAGTAACCTTTCAAAACTGCCCGTTAGATCAGGTGGCTGTGCGTCCGTCTTCTAATCAGCGGGTTAGATTCCCGCTGGGAACACAAGATTTCTCTCCAAGGGAAATTTGAGTTTCTGGTTCAGGCTGTATTTGTATGTGTGATTTGAATGTTTCCAGTACTCACGACAAAAGTCATCGAACTTATTGTGGGGCTTTTGTTCCCGCCGGGAATCGAACCTGATACCCCCTGCTTAGAAGGCAAACTCACCCAACTGAGCCAACGGGCAGTTCAACGAGGTAAAAACTTGGTTTTTCACGGTTTTTCCTTTACCTGGCATTGCATTGCATGCCCGATACAGCTAGTTAAAGAAATAAAAATGCAAAGTTCTGCATTAAACTTACTAAGGCGTACCTAGTCAATATATTCACTCGTAAAACCATACCTCGATTCACTGGTCAGCGTAGTTCCACTTCACTGGCTTCGACCGGATGCTCGGAATTTTCTCGAACCGGCTTTGCACTTATAGTGCATTGTGGTTGCAGTATATTATATGCAAAAACGTATTTGTGGTTCCTATAGTTCCTATCTCATCGGTATTTTATAATAATGTTAAGGCTGTTTTGGAGACTCCTTTTCAGTGACGTTCATTTGATTTTTATCGTTTTACAATAGCAGTCTTACTTATAAACACCTCTTAACTTTTTATCAATTGTTTAGCTACAGTTTATCAAAAAATTCACTCATAAACGCGATTTAGCATTAAGTAATGCTTAAATAGTTGTCAAAATTAAACACCGCCATTGCCTATTTTCAACCTATAAGAGGCTAGATAGCGGGACTTATATCTTTCAATAATAAATATGACAAAACTTTTTACGTAAGGCGCCAAGTTGTTTACTTCGACAACCGTTGAATGTCACCTGTCATTCATTTTCAATTCAACAGATTAATAAAAACACATTTTTGACAGCTGTATTCGGATTAATTTCACATTTAGTCGACTATTTTTGGTTATAATCTGTGGCGATCGAGTTAATTTCGATTATTTTCAATTCTCTGTGCGTTTCTCTTCTAAGCAGCGTGCAGCGCCTAACTAATGTTTATGAGTGAAAAAAGTT